>BTSY01000006.1:6586631-7334934 GCA_036245785.1 Pristionchus fissidentatus
CAAGGCTTCAAAAAATTTGTAAAATTTTACAGAATTTTTGAAGAAGCAGGTCTTCAAAAAATTGTAAAATTTTGCATAATTTTTGAAGGATCAAGGCTTCAAAAAATTTGTAAAATTTTACAGAATTTTTGAACAAATTTTGTGGAAGAAATTTTGAGGATTCCAAAAAATTGCAAAAATTTAACAGAATTTTTGAAGGATCAAGGATCAAAAAAATTGTAAAATTTAACAGAATTTTTGAAGATCAAGGCTTCAAAAAATTTGTAAAATGATACAGAATTTTTGAAGAATTTTTGAGGAAGGAATTTTTGAGGCTTCCAAAAAATTGCAAAAATTTAACAGAATTTTTGAAGGATCAAGGCTTCAAAAAATTTGTAAAATTTTACAGAAATTTTTGAAGAAGCAGGGCTTCAAAAAATTGTAAAATTTTACATAATTTTTGAAGAAGCAGGGGCTTCAAAAAATGTGCAAAATTTTACTGAATTTTTGAAGAATTTTTGAGGCTTCCAAAAAATTGCCAAAATTTAACAGAATTTTTGAAGAAGCAGGACTTCAAAAAAAATTGTAAAATTTAACAGAATTTTTGAAGGATCAAGGCTTCAAAAAATTTGTAAAATGATACAGAATTTTTGAAGAAGCATGACTTCAAAAAATTTGCAAAATTTAACAGAATTTTTGAAGAATTTTTGTGGAAGAAATTTTGAGGATTCCAAAAAATTGCAAAACTTTAACTGAATTTTTGAAGGATCAAGGCTTCAAAAAATTTGTAAAATTTTACAGAATTTTTGAACAAATTTTGTGGAAGAAATTTTGAGGATTCCAAAAAATTGCCAAAATTTAACAGAATTTTTGAAGAAGCAGGACTTCAAAAAAATTGTAAAATTTAACAGAATTTTTGAAGGATCAAGGCTTCAAAAAATTTGTAAAATGATACAGAATTTTTGAAGAATTTTTGAGGAAGAATTTTTGAGGCTTCCAAAAAATTGCAAAAATTTAACAGAATTTTTGAAGGATCAAGGCTTCAAAAAATTTGTAAAATTTAAAAGAATTTTTGAAGGATCAAGGCTTCAAAAAATTTGTAAAATTTTACAGAATTTTTGAAGAAGCAGGTCTTCAAAAAATTGTAAAATTTTGCATAATTTTTGAAGGATCAAGGCTTCAAAAAACTTGTAAAATTTTACAGAATTTTTGAAGAAGCAGGGCTTCAAAAAATGTGCAAAATTTTACAGAATTTTTGAAGAAGCAGGGCTTCAAAAAATGTGCAAAATTTTACTGAATTTTTGAAGAATTTTTTGAGGCTTCCAAAAAATTTGCCAAAATTTAACAGAATTTTTGAAGAAGCAGGACTTCAAAAAATTGTAAAATTTAACAGAATTTTTGAAGGATCAAGGCTTCAAAAAATTTGTAAAATTTTACAGAATTTTTGAAGGATCAAGGCTTCAAAAAATTTGTAAAATTTTACAGAATTTTTGAAGAAGCATGACTTCAAAAAAATTGCAAAATTTAACAGAATTTTTGAAGAATTTTGTGGAAGAAATTTTGAGGATTCCAAAAAATTGCCAAAATTTAACAGAATTTTTGAAGAAGCAGGACTTCAAAAAAATTGTAAAATTTAACAGAATTTTTGAAGGATCAAGGCTTCAAAAAATTTGTAAAATGTAACAGAATTTTTGAAGGATCAAGGCTTCAAAAAATTTGTAAAATTTTACAGAATTTTTGAAGAAGCATGACTTCAAAAAAATTGCAAAATTTAACAGAATTTTTGAAGAATTTTTGTGGAAGAAATTTTGAGGATTCCAAAAAATTGCAAAACTTTAACTGAATTTTTGAAGGATCAAGGCTTCAAAAAATTTGTAAAATTTTACAGAATTTTTGAACAAATTTTGTGGAAGAAATTTTGAGGATTCCAAAAAATTGCAAAAATTTAACAGAATTTTTGAAGGATCAAGGATTCAAAAAAATTGTAAAATTTAACAGAATTTTTGAAGGATCAAGGCTTCAAAAAATTTGTAAAATGATACAGAATTTTTGAAGAAGCAGGTCTTCAAAAAATTGTAAAATTTAACAGAATTTTTGAAGGATCAAGGCTTCAAAAAATTTGTAAAATTTTACAGAATTTTTGAAGAAGCATGACTTCAAAAAAATTGCAAAATTTAACAGAATTTTTGAAGAATTTTGTGGAAGAAATTTTGAGGATTCCAAAAAATTGCCAAAATTTAACAGAATTTTTGAAGAAGCAGGACTTCAAAAAAATTGTAAAATTTAACAGAATTTTTGAAGGATCAAGGCTTCAAAAAATTTGTAAAATTTAACAGAATTTTTGAAGGATCAAGGCTTCAAAAAATTTGTAAAATTTTACAGAATTTTTGAAGAAGCATGACTTCAAAAAAATTGCAAAATTTAACAGAATTTTTGAAGAATTTTTGTGGAAGAAATTTTGAGGATTCCAAAAAATTGCAAAACTTTAACTGAATTTTTGAAGGATCAAGGCTTCAAAAAATTTGTAAAATTTTACAGAATTTTTGAACAAATTTTGTGGAAGAAATTTTGAGGATTCCAAAAAATTGCAAAAATTTAACAGAATTTTTGAAGAATCAAGGCTTCAAAAAATTTGTAAAATTTTACAGAATTTTTGAAGAAGCAGGGCTTCAAAAAATTGTAAAATTTTACATAATTTTTGAAGAAGCAGGGCTTCAAAAAATGTGCAAAATTTTACTGAATTTTTGAAGAATTTTTGAGGCTTCCAAAAAATTGCCAAAATTTAACAGAATTTTTGAAGAAGCAGGACTTCAAAAAAATTGTAAAATTTAACAGAATTTTTGAAGGATCAAGGCTTCAAAAAATTTGTAAAATTTAACAGAATTTTTGAAGGATCAAGGCTTCAAAAAATTTGTAAAATTTTACAGAATTTTTGAAGAAGCATGACTTCAAAAAAATTGCAAAATTTAACAGAATTTTTGAAGAATTTTGTGGAAGAAATTTTGAGGATTCCAAAAAATTGCAAAACTTTAACTGAATTTTTGAAGGATCAAGGCTTCAAAAAATTTGTAAAATTTAAAAGAATTTTTGAAGGATCAAGGCTTCAAAAAATTTGTAAAATTTTACAGAATTTTTGAAGAAGCAGGTCTTCAAAAAATTGTAAAATTTTACATAATTTTTGAAGAAGCAGGGCTTCAAAAAATGTGCAAAATTTTACTGAATTTTTGAAGAATTTTTGAGGCTTCCAAAAAATTGCCAAAATTTAACAGAATTTTTGAAGAAGCAGGACTTCAAAAAAATTGTAAAATTTAACAGAATTTTTGAAGAATTTTGTGGAAGAAATTTTGAGGATTCCAAAAAATTGCCAAAATTTAACAGAATTTTTGAAGAAGCAGGACTTCAAAAAAATTGTAAAATTTAACAGAATTTTTGAAGGATCAAGGCTTCAAAAAATTTGTAAAATTTAACAGAATTTTTGAAGGATCAAGGCTTCAAAAAATTTGTAAAATTTTACAGAATTTTTGAAGAAGCATGACTTCAAAAAAATTGCAAAATTTAACAGAATTTTTGAAGAATTTTGTGGAAGAAATTTTGAGGATTCCAAAAAATTGCCAAAATTTAACAGAATTTTTGAAGAAGCAGGACTTCAAAAAAATTGTAAAATTTAACAGAATTTTTGAAGGATCAAGGCTTCAAAAAATTTGTAAAATTTAACAGAATTTTTGAAGGATCAAGGCTTCAAAAAATTTGTAAAATTTTACAGAATTTTTGAAGAAGCATGACTTCAAAAAAATTGCAAAATTTAACAGAATTTTTGAAGAATTTTTGTGGAAGAAATTTTGAGGATTCCAAAAAATTGCAAAACTTTAACTGAATTTTTGAAGGATCAAGGCTTCAAAAAATTTGTAAAATTTTACAGAATTTTTGAACAAATTTTGTGGAAGAAATTTTGAGGATTCCAAAAAATTGCAAAAATTTAACAGAATTTTTGAAGGATCAAGGCTTCAAAAAATTTGTAAAATTTTACAGAATTTTTGAAGAAGCAGGGCTTCAAAAAATTGTAAAATTTTACATAATTTTTGAAGAAGCAGGGCTTCAAAAAATGTGCAAAATTTTACTGAATTTTTGAAGAATTTTTGAGGCTTCCAAAAAATTGCCAAAATTTAACAGAATTTTTGAAGAAGCAGGACTTCAAAAAAATTGTAAAATTTAACAGAATTTTTGAAGGATCAAGGCTTCAAAAAATTTGTAAAATTTAACAGAATTTTTGAAGGATCAAGGCTTCAAAAAATTTGTAAAATTTTACAGAATTTTTGAAGAAGCATGACTTCAAAAAAATTGCAAAATTTAACAGAATTTTTGAAGAATTTTGTGGAAGAAATTTTGAGGATTCCAAAAAATTGCAAAACTTTAACTGAATTTTTGAAGGATCAAGGCTTCAAAAAATTTGTAAAATTTAAAAGAATTTTTGAAGGATCAAGGCTTCAAAAAATTTGTAAAATTTTACAGAATTTTTGAAGAAGCAGGTCTTCAAAAAATTGTAAAATTTTACATAATTTTTGAAGAAGCAGGGCTTCAAAAAATGTGCAAAATTTTACTGAATTTTTGAAGAATTTTTGAGGCTTCCAAAAAATTGCCAAAATTTAACAGAATTTTTGAAGAAGCAGGACTTCAAAAAAATTGTAAAATTTAACAGAATTTTTGAAGGATCAAGGCTTCAAAAAATTTGTAAAATGATACAGAATTTTTGAAGAATTTTTGAGGAAGAATTTTTGAGGCTTCCAAAAAATTGCAAAAATTTAACAGAATTTTTGAAGGATCAAGGCTTCAAAAAATTTGTAAAATTTAAAAGAATTTTTGAAGGATCAAGGCTTCAAAAAATTTGTAAAATTTTACAGAATTTTTGAAGAAGCAGGTCTTCAAAAAATTGTAAAATTTTGCATAATTTTTGAAGGATCAAGGCTTCAAAAAACTTGTAAAATTTTACAGAATTTTTGAAGAAGCAGGGCTTCAAAAAATGTGCAAAATTTTACAGAATTTTTGAAGAAGCAGGGCTTCAAAAAATGTGCAAAATTTTACTGAATTTTTGAAGAATTTTTGAGGCTTCCAAAAAATTGCCAAAATTTAACAGAATTTTTGAAGAAGCAGGACTTCAAAAAAATTGTAAAATTTAACAGAATTTTTGAAGAATTTTGTGGAAGAAATTTTGAGGATTCCAAAAAATTGCCAAAATTTAACAGAATTTTTGAAGAAGCAGGACTTCAAAAAAATTGTAAAATTTAACAGAATTTTTGAAGGATCAAGGCTTCAAAAAATTTGTAAAATTTAACAGAATTTTTGAAGGATCAAGGCTTCAAAAAATTTGTAAAATTTTACAGAATTTTTGAAGAAGCAGGTCTTCAAAAAATTGTAAAATTTTGCATAATTTTTGAAGGATCAAGGCTTCAAAAAATTTGTAAAATTTTACAGAATTTTTGAACAAATTTTGTGGAAGAAATTTTGAGGATTCCAAAAAATTGCAAAAATTTAACAGAATTTTTGAAGGATCAAGGATTCAAAAAAATTGTAAAATTTAACAGAATTTTTGAAGGATCAAGGCTTCAAAAAATTTGTAAAATGATACAGAATTTTTGAAGAATTTTTGAGGAAGAATTTTTGAGGCTTCCAAAAAATTGCAAAAATTTAACAGAATTTTTGAAGGATCAAGGCTTCAAAAAATTTGTAAAATTTTACAGAATTTTTGAAGAAGCAGGGCTTCAAAAAATTGTAAAATTTTACATAATTTTTGAAGAAGCAGGGCTTCAAAAAATGTGCAAAATTTTACTGAATTTTTGAAGAATTTTTGAGGCTTCCAAAAAATTGCCAAAATTTAACAGAATTTTTGAAGAAGCAGGACTTCAAAAAAATTGTAAAATTTAACAGAATTTTTGAAGGATCAAGGCTTCAAAAAATTTGTAAAATGATACAGAATTTTTGAAGAAGCATGACTTCAAAAAATTTGCAAAATTTAACAGAATTTTTGAAGAATTTTTGTGGAAGAAATTTTGAGGATTCCAAAAAATTGCAAAACTTTAACTGAATTTTTGAAGGATCAAGGCTTCAAAAAATTTGTAAAATTTTACAGAATTTTTGAACAAATTTTGTGGAAGAAATTTTGAGGATTCCAAAAAATTGCCAAAATTTAACAGAATTTTTGAAGAAGCAGGACTTCAAAAAAATTGTAAAATTTAACAGAATTTTTGAAGGATCAAGGCTTCAAAAAATTTGTAAAATGATACAGAATTTTTGAAGAATTTTTGAGGAAGAATTTTTGAGGCTTCCAAAAAATTGCAAAAATTTAACAGAATTTTTGAAGGATCAAGGCTTCAAAAAATTTGTAAAATTTAAAAGAATTTTTGAAGGATCAAGGCTTCAAAAAATTTGTAAAATTTTACAGAATTTTTGAAGAAGCAGGTCTTCAAAAAATTGTAAAATTTTGCATAATTTTTGAAGGATCAAGGCTTCAAAAAACTTGTAAAATTTTACAGAATTTTTGAAGAAGCAGGGCTTCAAAAAATGTGCAAAATTTTACAGAATTTTTGAAGAAGCAGGGCTTCAAAAAATGTGCAAAATTTTACTGAATTTTTGAAGAATTTTTGAGGCTTCCAAAAAATTTGCCAAAATTTAACAGAATTTTTGAAGAAGCAGGACTTCAAAAAAATTGTAAAATTTAACAGAATTTTTGAAGGATCAAGGCTTCAAAAAATTTGTAAAATTTTACAGAATTTTTGAAGGATCAAGGCTTCAAAAAATTTGTAAAATTTTACAGAATTTTTGAAGAAGCATGACTTCAAAAAAATTGCAAAATTTAACAGAATTTTTGAAGAATTTTGTGGAAGAAATTTTGAGGATTCCAAAAAATTGCCAAAATTTAACAGAATTTTTGAAGAAGCAGGACTTCAAAAAAATTGTAAAATTTAACAGAATTTTTGAAGGATCAAGGCTTCAAAAAATTTGTAAAATGTAACAGAATTTTTGAAGGATCAAGGCTTCAAAAAATTTGTAAAATTTTACAGAATTTTTGAAGAAGCATGACTTCAAAAAAATTGCAAAATTTAACAGAATTTTTGAAGAATTTTTGTGGAAGAAATTTTGAGGATTCCAAAAAATTGCAAAACTTTAACTGAATTTTTGAAGGATCAAGGCTTCAAAAAATTTGTAAAATTTTACAGAATTTTTGAACAAATTTTGTGGAAGAAATTTTGAGGATTCCAAAAAATTGCAAAAATTTAACAGAATTTTTGAAGGATCAAGGATTCAAAAAAATTGTAAAATTTAACAGAATTTTTGAAGGATCAAGGCTTCAAAAAATTTGTAAAATGATACAGAATTTTTGAAGAAGCAGGTCTTCAAAAAATTGTAAAATTTAACAGAATTTTTGAAGGATCAAGGCTTCAAAAAACTTGTAAAATTTTACAGAATTTTTGAAGAAGCAGGGCTTCAAAAAATGTGCAAAATTTTACAGAATTTTT
Source organism: Pristionchus fissidentatus (assembly GCA_036245785.1). Lineage (NCBI taxonomy): Eukaryota > Metazoa > Nematoda > Chromadorea > Rhabditida > Neodiplogasteridae > Pristionchus > Pristionchus fissidentatus. The sequence goes on from BTSY01000006.1 coordinate 6,594,122, forward strand.
GAAGAAGCAGGGCTTCATGCAAAATTTTACTGAATTTTTGAAGAATTTTTGAGGCTTCCAAAAAATTGCCAAAATTTAACAGAATTTTTGAAGAAGCAGGACTTCAAAAAAATTGTAAAATTTAACAGAATTTTTGAAGGATCAAGGCTTCAAAAAATTTGTAAAATTTAACAGAATTTTTGAAGGATCAAGGCTTCAAAAAATTTGTAAAATTTTACAGAATTTTTGAAGAAGCATGACTTCAAAAAAATTGCAAAATTTAACAGAATTTTTGAAGAATTTTGTGGAAGAAATTTTGAGGATTCCAAAAAATTGCCAAAATTTAACAGAATTTTTGAAGAATTTTGTGGAAGAAATTTTGAGGATTCCAAAAAATTGCAAAAATTTAACAGAATTTTTGAAGGATCAAGGATTCAAAAAAATTGTAAAATTTAACAGAATTTTTGAAGGATCAAGGCTTCAAAAAATTTGTAAAATGATACAGAATTTTTGAAGAAGCAGGTCTTCAAAAAATTGTAAAATTTTGCATAATTTTTGAAGGATCAAGGCTTCAAAAAACTTGTAAAATTTTACAGAATTTTTGAAGAAGCAGGGCTTCAAAAAATGTGCAAAATTTTACAGAATTTTTGAAGAAGCAGGGCTTCATGCAAAATTTTACTGAATTTTTGAAGAATTTTTGAGGCTTCCAAAAAATTGCCAAAATTTTACAGAATTTTTGAAGAAGCATGACTTCAAAAAAATTGCAAAATTTAACAGAATTTTTGAAGAATTTTGTGGAAGAAATTTTGAGGATTCCAAAAAATTGCCAAAATTTAACAGAATTTTTGAAGAATTTTGTGGAAGAAATTTTGAGGATTCCAAAAAATTGCCAAAATTTAACAGAATTTTTGAAGAAGCAGGACTTCAAAAAAATTGTAAAATTTAACAGAATTTTTGAAGGATCAAGGCTTCAAAAAATTTGTAAAATTTAACAGAATTTTTGAAGGATCAAGGCTTCAAAAAATTTGTAAAATTTTACAGAATTTTTGAAGAAGCATGACTTCAAAAAAATTGCAAAATTTAACAGAATTTTTGAAGAATTTTTGTGGAAGAAATTTTGAGGATTCCAAAAAATTGCAAAACTTTAACAGAATTTTTGAAGAAGCAGGACTTCAAAAAAATTGTAAAATTTAACAGAATTTTTGAAGGATCAAGGCTTCAAAAAATTTGTAAAATTTAACAGAATTTTTGAAGGATCAAGGCTTCAAAAAATTTGTAAAATTTTACAGAATTTTTGAAGAAGCATGACTTCAAAAAAATTGCAAAATTTAACAGAATTTTTGAAGAATTTTTGTGGAAGAAATTTTGAGGATTCCAAAAAATTGCAAAACTTTAACTGAATTTTTGAAGGATCAAGGCTTCAAAAAATTTGTAAAATTTTACAGAATTTTTGAACAAATTTTGTGGAAGAAATTTTGAGGATTCCAAAAAATTGCAAAAATTTAACAGAATTTTTGAAGGATCAAGGATTCAAAAAAATTGTAAAATTTAACAGAATTTTTGAAGGATCAAGGCTTCAAAAAATTTGTAAAATTTTACAGAATTTTTGAAGAAGCATGACTTCAAAAAAATTGCAAAATTTAACAGAATTTTTGAAGAATTTTTGTGGAAGAAATTTTGAGGATTCCAAAAAATTGCAAAACTTTAACAGAATTTTTGAAGAAGCAGGACTTCAAAAAAATTGTAAAATTTAACAGAATTTTTGAAGGATCAAGGCTTCAAAAAATTTGTAAAATTTAACAGAATTTTTGAAGGATCAAGGCTTCAAAAAATTTGTAAAATTTAACAGAATTTTTGAAGGATCAAGGCTTCAAAAAATTTGTAAAATTTTACAGAATTTTTGAAGAAGCATGACTTCAAAAAAATTGCAAAATTTAACAGAATTTTTGAAGAATTTTTGTGGAAGAAATTTTGAGGATTCCAAAAAATTGCAAAACTTTAACTGAATTTTTGAAGGATCAAGGCTTCAAAAAATTTGTAAAATTTTACAGAATTTTTGAACAAATTTTGTGGAAGAAATTTTGAGGATTCCAAAAAATTGCAAAAATTTAACAGAATTTTTGAAGGATCAAGGATTCAAAAAAATTGTAAAATTTAACAGAATTTTTGAAGGATCAAGGCTTCAAAAAATTTGTAAAATTTTACAGAATTTTTGAAGAAGCATGACTTCAAAAAAATTGCAAAATTTAACAGAATTTTTGAAGAATTTTTGTGGAAGAAATTTTGAGGATTCCAAAAAATTGCAAAACTTTAACAGAATTTTTGAAGAAGCAGGACTTCAAAAAAATTGTAAAATTTAACAGAATTTTTGAAGGATCAAGGCTTCAAAAAATTTGTAAAATTTAACAGAATTTTTGAAGGATCAAGGCTTCAAAAAATTTGTAAAATTTAACAGAATTTTTGAAGGATCAAGGCTTCAAAAAATTTGTAAAATTTTACAGAATTTTTGAAGAAGCATGACTTCAAAAAAATTGCAAAATTTAACAGAATTTTTGAAGAATTTTTGTGGAAGAAATTTTGAGGATTCCAAAAAATTGCAAAACTTTAACTGAATTTTTGAAGGATCAAGGCTTCAAAAAATTTGTAAAATTTTACAGAATTTTTGAACAAATTTTGTGGAAGAAATTTTGAGGATTCCAAAAAATTGCAAAAATTTAACAGAATTTTTGAAGGATCAAGGATTCAAAAAAATTGTAAAATTTAACAGAATTTTTGAAGGATCAAGGCTTCAAAAAATTTGTAAAATGATACAGAATTTTTGAAGAAGCAGGTCTTCAAAAAATTGTAAAATTTTGCATAATTTTTGAAGGATCAAGGCTTCAAAAAACTTGTAAAATTTTACAGAATTTTTGAAGAAGCAGGGCTTCAAAAAATGTGCACAATTTTACAGAATTTTTGAAGAAGCAGGGCTTCAAAAAATGTGCAAAATTTTACTGAATTTTTGAAGAATTTTTGAGGCTTCCAAAAAATTGCCAAAATTTAACAGAATTTTTGAAGAAGCAGGACTTCAAAAAAATTGTAAAATTTAACAGAATTTTTGAAGGATCAAGGCTTCAAAAAATTTGTAAAATGATACAGAATTTTTGAAGAAGCATGACTTCAAAAAATTTGCAAAATTTAACAGAATTTTTGAAGAATTTTTGTGGAAGAAATTTTGAGGATTCCAAAAAATTGCAAAACTTTAACTGAATTTTTGAAGGATCAAGGCTTCAAAAAATTTGTAAAATTTTACAGAATTTTTGAACAAATTTTGTGGAAGAAATTTTGAGGATTCCAAAAAATTGCCAAAATTTAACAGAATTTTTGAAGAAGCAGGACTTCAAAAAAATTGTAAAATTTAACAGAATTTTTGAAGGATCAAGGCTTCAAAAAATTTGTAAAATTTAACAGAATTTTTGAAGGATCAAGGCTTCAAAAAATTTGTAAAATTTTACAGAATTTTTGAAGAAGCATGACTTCAAAAAAATTGCAAAATTTAACTGAATTTTTGAAGAATTTTGTGGAAGAAATTTTGAGGCTTCCAAAAAATTGCCAAAATTTAACAGAATTTTTGAAGAAGCATGACTTCAAAAAAATTGCAAAATTTAACAGAATTTTTGAAGAATTTTGTGGAAGAAATTTTGAGGATTCCAAAAAATTGCCAAAATTTAACATAATCTTTGAAGAAGCAGGACTTCAAAAAAATTGTAAAATTTAACAGAATTTTTGAAGGATCAAGGCTTCAAAAAATTTGTAAAATTTAACAGAATTTTTGAAGGATCAAGGCTTCAAAAAATTTGTAAAATTTTACAGAATTTTTGAAGAAGCATGACTTCAAAAAAATTGCAAAATTTAACAGAATTTTTGAAGAATTTTTGTGGAAGAAATTTTGAGGATTCCAAAAAATTGCAAAACTTTAACTGAATTTTTGAAGGATCAAGGCTTCAAAAAATTTGTAAAATTTTACAGAATTTTTGAACAAATTTTGTGGAAGAATTTTTGAGGCTTCCAAAAAATTGCCAAAATTTAACATAATTTTTGAAGAAGCAGGACTTCAAAAAAATTGTAAAATTTAACAGAATTTTTGAAGGATCAAGGCTTCAAAAAATTTGTAAAATTTAACAGAATTTTTGAAGGATCAAGGCTTCAAAAAATTTGTAAAATTTTACAGAATTTTTGAAGAAGCATGACTTCAAAAAAATTGCAAAATTTAACAGAATTTTTGAAGAATTTTTGTGGAAGAAATTTTGAGGATTCCAAAAAATTGCAAAACTTTAACTGAATTTTTGAAGGATCAAGGCTTCAAAAAATTTGTAAAATTTTACAGAATTTTTGAACAAATTTTGTGGAAGAAATTTTGAGGATTCCAAAAAATTGCAAAAATTTAACAGAATTTTTGAAGGATCAAGGATTCAAAAAAATTGTAAAATTTAACAGAATTTTTGAAGGATCAAGGCTTCAAAAAATTTGTAAAATGATACAGAATTTTTGAAGAAGCATGACTTCAAAAAATTTGCAAAATTTAACAGAATTTTTGAAGAATTTTTGTGGAAGAAATTTTGAGGATTCCAAAAAATTGCAAAACTTTAACTGAATTTTTGAAGGATCAAGGCTTCAAAAAATTTGTAAAATTTTACAGAATTTTTGAACAAATTTTGTGGAAGAAATTTTGAGGATTCCAAAAAATTGCCAAAATTTAACAGAATTTTTGAAGAAGCAGGACTTCAAAAAAATTGTAAAATTTAACAGAATTTTTGAAGGATCAAGGCTTCAAAAAATTACTAAAGGTACTACGCGTAGTAGAAGGCACTACGCGTAGTAGAAGGTACTACGCGTAGTAGAAGGCACTACGCGTAGTAGAAGGTACTACGCGTAGTAGAAGGCCCTACGCGTAGTAGAAGGTACTACGCGTAGTAGAAGGCCCTACGCGTAGTAGAAGGTACTACGCGTAGTAGAAGGCACTACGCGTAGTAGAAGGCACTACGCGTAGTAGAAGGTACTACGCGTAATAGAAGGCACTACGCGTAGTAGAAGGCACTACGCGTAGTAGAAGGCACTACGCGTAGTAGAAGGCACTACGCGTAGTAGAAGGCACTACGCGTAGTAGAAGGCACTACGCGTAGTAGAAGGCACTACGCGTAGTAGAAGGCACTACGCGTAGTAGAAGGCACTACGCGTAGTAGAAGGCACTACGCGTAGTAGAAGGCACTACGCGTAGTAGAAGGCACTACGCGTAGTAGAAGGCACTACGCGTAGTAGAAGGCACTACGCGTAGTAGAAGGCACTACGCGTAGTAGAAGGCACTACGCGTAGTAGAAGGCACTACGCGTAGTAGAAGGCACTACGCGTAGTAGAAGGCACTACGCGTAGTAGAAGGTACTACGCGTAGTAGAAGGCACTACGCGTAGTAGAAGGTACTACTAGCCGCTTTCAAAAATTCTGTTAAATTTTTGCAATTTTTTGGAAGCCTCAAAAATTCTTCAAAAATTCTGTAAAATTTTGCACATTTTTTGAAGCCCTGCTTCGTATCATTTTATATACTACTTAATCTATTGAATCACAACTACGCAATATAATTGTTTATCTAGAGCTACGCTCTACGCCCAGATTCATTCGACAAAATAAAACAATGATGCCACCTGAATTGATTCATAGTCTATCATCAGTGAGTAGATCGGGACTAAAGCTGTGAAGGACTACGAATTGAAAATTGTACTATTCTAAAACTGCACTTCAGACCTCCTGCGCATTGACTTGCTACTGAAAATATGTAATTTTTAACTCTCTTTTCAAACACCTTTCTAAAGGCAAAAAAATCATACAAAATCATCATACCCTCATCAACAATTGAGAGAAGAAAGAGGAAGAAGAATGCACGCAGGCTGCTCATAACTTTCCAAAAAACACTACTGTGAAACAATACTGATTTTCCCTCTAACTTCACACTTTATATGATATTTTGCATAGGAAAAAGTGGGGAAAGGAGATCAACGAATTTCACATGCAAATCTGCAGGATGAACACTTTTCGAGCTGATTTTGTGTAAACAACAACGAAAAGCAGCACCAATGCATCAACCTCGAGACAACTCCACGAGTCAGAAAATATCAAAGCTCTAGAAAAATAATCTCCCCTACTCCACGAGTCAGAAAATATCAAAGCACTAGAAAAATAATCTCCCCTAATTCGCTCCATTTCACAAAATCTTACAGCCAAGTCAAATCTCTCGGAAATGAGGGAGCAAGTAAATGCGTGAGAGCTTCTCTCGCACACCCTTTCATACTCATTATTATTTTCATTGTAATTGGAATTGAAGTATAACATAATTGTCAACCTCGATTTGCGAACATAATTGTCAACCTCGATTTGCGAACATAATTGTCAACCTCGATTTGCGAACATAATTGTCAACCTCGATTTGCGAACATAATTGTCAACCTCGATTTGCGAACATAATTGTCAACCTCGATTTGCGAACATAATTGTCAACCTCGATTTGCGAACATAATTGTCAACCTCGATTTGCGAACATAATTGTCAACCTCGATTTGCGAACATAATTGTCAACCTCGATTTGCGAACATAATTGTCAACCTCGATTTGCGAACATAATTGTCAACCTCGATTTGCGAACATAATTGTCAACCTCGATTTGCGAACATAATTGTCAACCTCGATTTGCGAACATATTTTTCAACCTCGATTTGCGAACATGTTTTTCAACCTCGATTTGCGAACATAATTGTCAACCTCGATTTGCGAACATATTTTTCAACCTCGATTTGCGAACATATTTTTCAACCTCGATTTGCGAACATAATTGTCAACCTCGATTTGCGAACATAATTGTCAACCTCGATTTGCGAACATAATTGTCAACCTCGATTTGCGAACATAATTGTCAACCTCGATTTGCGAACATAATTGTCAACCTCGATTTGCGAACATAATTGTCAACCTCGATTTGCGAACATAATTGTCAACCTCGATTTGCGAACATATTTTCAACCCCGATTTGCGAACATACTTGTCAACCTCGATTTGCGAACATATTTTTCAACCTCGATTTGCGAACATAACTTTCAACCTCTATTTGCGAACATATTTTAAAAATTTTGACTCCTGGGGGGCGATCACATTGAACGATAATAGAGGTGAATATTAAGCCTAGCCATATAAATCGATTTCGGCGAATGGGATTATCGATTATCGCTCCTAGTACTATGATCCTCCTGAAATCATGTTTCAAGACATAACTTCTGATGCTCCTTCGTATAGCGTGCATGAAAAGATGCTAACGTTCCGGGGAAAAAAAGTTTTACGCATTTCATTTTTGAAATTGACAACTGGGTGGTCATGGTCTGGAGAAGATGCCACTACCATTATGCAGGATATATGTAATAAGAATATGATACTTATATTCAGCGATGAAAAATACATAATATATATCAAAATAGAAATCATGGAACAGTTTTATCAAAAATAAAGTTTCACAGAAACGGCATATTTCTGCGGATACAATCACCTATTTTCGCTCAGAGTGCTTCGATTCTTGTGAAATTATTTATTTATACATAACTTTTGATGCTCTTTCGAATGATATGTAACACAACAGAAAAGAAAAAAATTGAAAAAAAAATTTTCGTAAAAAAATTATCGATTTTTCAAATTTTGACATTTCATTAATTTTTCACTTTTAAATTTTAATTTTCACCTCAGGCTATATGTGAAAAAAGTTTGAGCCCTGGGTGATCACTTTGAAGGAGTTGTGCCACCCCATCCGACGTTCTTACAAATAAGGCGTTTTTTTATACATATCTTGCATTGCAAATATTAAAATCGGTTAGGCACGACGCGAAAAATACGGTATTTGGACAACCTCTCTCTTGCGCGCACTCACTTTTTGTTATGAATAGAACGCAAGATCGCGTCAAAAGTGAGAGGGACAGTGAGAATGTGAGAGTTATATGTAACGTGGCATACAGTAGCCGCCAATATTATATCACAATGGTATTTTTCGATCATATCTCGGTTCAAACTTATCGAATCTTCTCAATTTTCTGAGAGTAATCCAAATTCGCGGTCTCTCATGATATGGTCGGGTCGATGTTGGTTCACAGTGGTCGTGCGACCACTTGCTGCAAAGTTTCTATCTTGCTGCAAATCGGATTTTTAGTTTTCTTTTTGGCTAAATTCTGTATGACTAGTTATTACGACATGACTATGCAGGTGCAATAGAGGGACACTAGGGCTACTAAATCTATTACTTGGTTAGAGCCTCAACTGCCCCACAAGCCGAGCCGTATGTGCTGAACATGACACACTTCGAAAATTGTTTTCGACTATAATTCTCTTTCTGATGGAGGGATCGTGATCATACGGGTCCATTATTATCAGGTGGTTAATACACATGCACTGTGCTAGTATGAACGGGATCCGCCTCTCTTTGGAACTTGCAGCACGATTACGTCACTTTTGCAGCACCTGTTTTGCCATGCAGCACTCTTGCTGCAAACATTTTTCTCAAGCCTACAATGGTGAGTGAAGGTTAAAGACTGCCAACAGAGTATTTTGTTACATTTTAAGAACAATCGTACCATCGAGAACATAGATATCAGTCGTTAGATCTGACAAAATTTGCGTTTTTTTGCAAATGTTGATCAAAAATGCGGTTTTCGACGCTATTTTATGAAATTCAAGCAATTATAGCTGGGCCAACTGGTGCTCTAAAATCACGAAACTGTAAATATGGTACATAAGTATATCACGGAACGTTCACTAACTATTGTAGGTCTGAGAAAAATGTTTGCAGCAAGAGTGCTGCATGGCAAAACAGGTGCTGCAAAAGTGACGTAATCGTGCTGCAAGTTCCAAAGAGAGGCGGATCCCGTTCATACTAGCACAGTGCATGTGTATTAACCACCTGATAATAATGGACCCGTATGATCACGATTCCTCCATCAGAAAGAGAATTATAGTTGAAAACAATTTTCGAAGTGTGTCATGTTCAGCACATACGGCTCGGCTTGTGGGGCAGTTGAGGCTCTAACCAAGTAATAGATTTAGTAGCCCTAGTGTCCCTCTATTGCACCTGCATAGTCATGTCGTAATAACTAGTCATACAGAATTCAGCCAAAAAGAAAACTAAAAATCCGATTTGCAGCAAGATAGAAACTTTGCAGCAAGTGGTCGCACGACCACTGTGAACCAACCTCGACCCGACCATATCATGAGAGACCGCGAATTTGGATTACTCTCAAAAAATTGAGAAGATTCGATATGTTTAAACCGAGATATGATCGAAAAATACCATTGTGATATAATATTGGCGGCTACTGTAACTGACTACTAGTGTTGTTAGAGCCTATTCGCGAATACCAATTCGCGCATAGGATTATTCGATCTAACAACACTACTAAACACGCGAAACGAAATCAGTTCCTAACAACATCTTCTTCACGCTGTAGTTAAATGAAAGAGAAGTAAACCTATAAAGTAACAAAAAGTTTCAGAGATCAATTGTGCCATCTCACATTCAGTTATTACGGAAGATACAAATTGCAATCATACAATCCCCTTTTTTGTCTGTTGATGAGAGAGGCTGAACAATAAAAACCTCGTACCAGGCTTCTTCTGTTCAATATTTGTCATCAATTACGTTCAGGGAACGCTTAAGACCTGGCGCACATGGCGCATTAGAGCACCTAATGACCCGGTAAGGCAGTTGTTGCTAGGGCGCGCACAAGCTGCGATAAGAGGCAACGCATATGCTTTTTCACCAACCGCGTCCGTGGTGTAATGGTCAGCATGGATGCCTTCCAAGCATTCGACGGGGGTTCGACTCCCCCGGACGCAGAATTCTTTTGTCGATTGTTTGAGCTGAAATAATATAAATGTCGCTTTGCATGAACGATTTTGATTGTATTTTTGACATGAAAGAGGAATTTTTTAGAAGCGAAAAAAATAATGAAAAAGAACTCTTTTATCAGCTCTAAATTATTTTTTTGGGTAGTGAAATCACCCCTGAATTAGTTTTCATTACCCGGAGCCTGCCTGAGGAGATGTAGATAAATAGATAAATAATACCTGAAAATGGCCACTGATGGACAAGAATCGTGCTTTTGCGAAGCATGTACTAGGGCGATTCTGTAGAAGTCAAGCAGAACAAATCATGTCTATGGCAATGCGAACGAGGGAACCGTGTGGGGGCATAGCTCAGGGGTAGAGCGCGCGCTTCGCATGCGCGAGGCCTGGGGTTCGATTCCCCATGCCTCCAATTTTTTTTTGTGTGTAATGAAGTGAAAATTATTTTTACAAAAAAGTTCTCTCTGGCCGGGAATTGAACCCGGGTCTCGCACGTGACAGGCGCGGATACTAACCACTATACTACCAGAGATGTGATGGCAGAAGCTAGAGAAGCGGCGGAAGAGTAGTGCGGAGAGCGGGGGATGTGGATACCGTGAATTTAAATTGTGCTTATGAATAATTGTATTCAAAATGTATTTTTTAAACGATTGTTCTGAAAATCTGCAGCATTTTTTTAACTAAACGCATTCTGTAGACAGTAAGTATAAAATTAACCGCATTACTTTTGCTGTTACTTCACTAGGAATGGAATCTCACAAACGCCGCTTCAACCTCTAACTACGGACACAATAGTTTCTTTCTGATAGTGAGAGCGACTAGGCTATACTCAAAATCAGGAAAATTGCGCAGTTTCCCTGACCTTCTTGCTTTTGTTTTTGTTCTCCAATAATGATTAGTGCCTTTATTTTAATTTATCTTATTTTACCGCTTTTCCTCGTGACTCGCATAAATACTGTTATTACAAAATGGTGCTCTTCGGTTCAAGCCGACTAGAAAGTTGCACATCCTTTCGCTTCCTGCGTCTCCCTCACTACCCTTCCTCTCTCCCTCTCGTCTCTAGCAATGACTCACCCTTCCCGCCCCGATATTGTGCAATGTTGAGTACTCCCTCTCCGCATGTTTTTTCTCTCATTCTTTCACCGGTTCATAAACGAATCTATCAAACTGTTCACCGCTTTCCCCTATTGCCTCTTTATGAGTATTATCTAATATTTGCATGGTGTGCTTTTATTTGAGTGTTCACATTGTTTTCTCTCCAGCATCCCCCTGGACCGTCGGTTGCAGTAGTCATACTGCTAGCCAGAGAATGTGTCTAATAAACGTATTCGATTTAAATTATTTATATATTTTATTAAAATTGTTCCAGAACTAAATATGTCGAGAAGACGTCTTCACAAATTCGTCGTCGGCCCCTCCATCATCATCAAGCGCATTCAAAATGACGACACATTCGATGACTTCTGCGAGATTGACCCGACGGAGGAATGGGAAAGGGTGAGTAGATAATTACAATCAACTAATTAGCATTATTATTTAACAACCTCCCTATGAGAATACAATGCAAAATTACCTCACACTTTCGTAAATATAAATAAAATATTGCACCATCTCAGTCAGATCTCCTCTAAGAAATACCTGTAACCATAGAGGTTATTTTATTTATGTTTCGTATAGAACACCTCTCGATATCCCACCGATGGGATCTGGCGAGAGGACCCATTTGATATCCCCGACTACTCCGTGCCCTTCTCGATGGAGAAGAAGGGAAGATGGATTATTCCACAAATGCTGGAAGAGCGAATACCGGAAGTACAGGTCGATATTTCATATTTTTAAATATAAAAATTCAATAATTTTCGGCATTGTGCGCCCCAAGACAAGTTCTTATGATATTATTAGAACGAAAAGGTATCAGCATGATCCGTAATTAACTGCAGGTGCCTGCTTTTGAATAAGTGTTGATCAAGTGATGTTCAGGATAAGGAGTTGAATGTGCGAGTGACTGCCGCTGTTCACACGTGTTCTCGTGTGGGAAGAGTGCCTCGAACGAAGAGATGGTGTGAATCGAAGACACTCGCACCCGAACAGCATCCTGTGTACGGTATTAATACAGAATCTAAAATCTGCATATTCATGCTGCAATATTTTCAACCAAAATTCAAAATTTATCGAAAAACTGTTGGTTGCAGTACAGGTATTGATTCAGGACCGATTTCTACAACGTCACTCGAGACGGCGAAGTGCAATACAAGAGAAGCAAGCGAGGAGACCTGAAATCGATGGAGTTGTCAGTTTCTTTTTTTGTATTTCAGTCGTATATTACATACGAATTCTGGAAAATTGCGTTGCTATTCTTTGTGTTCTATGATTGTCGTCTCTTTTTCTGTATTGGTTTTGCTTATTTTTAATGTATTTACTTTTTCAGCGGACCTTACCCGAAGGGGAATCGTTTTCTAGACACCGCTCGTCATCATTGCGAGAACTGGAACATGTCGTACGAACCGGAGTCCTACTTTCAGGTAGGATCTTTGTGATTTTATTGCTCGAATTGTAACTAAAAGTATACTCTATTGTTCACATTTCACTTAGTTGGTACACTACATTAATAATTAGTTGGATTATAAAGTGCACTTATTTTGTCAACAGAGTATGCTGCTCGAAGCATTATAAAAAAGAGAAGTTTTTTTTCAGAAGCTGCACGTGCGCTACACTGTGATGCAAATGACTGACAGAAGTGGGCCAGTGAGCAAGTCTAATATGTGAGTTCTACTTATGACAGGAATCGCGATAGACTCGAGCATGTCCGGGACATGATTTTTGATTTGGCTGAAAAAAAGGGTACTACAAACCTCCCTCTATCGAATAGCGTTTTCAGAATTTTTTTTTAAAAAATCGTTTTCGCGTGAAACACAAATCAACCTGGTGAGTCGGGAACTTTTTCGAGAAATAGTAAAGTTTGAAAAATCATAAATACCTTCAAAGTGTAGATAGATATCCGCGGTTTGGTGCGTTAGATAGACAAATGACTCGGCTTGTTTACGAACCGCCCGAAGTCATTCCTGGATGATGCGCAGATGCGGGGTGGTCGCTTTTGCAAAATTTGAGCAAATTTTCTTAAAAGTCAAAACTACTGGTTCCCTTTATGCGCGCTCTGGTGAGCATGGTTGACGCTCACTGCAACATTAAGAATCGGGCCATGCATTCTAAAGATGCACGCGATTTTGTCAGGTCGGTCAAATATAATTAATGGCCGCGAACATCAATTCTGGCCGATTTGTCATGAAAACTATCTCAAACTATTAAAAAATAATAATCATGTTCTTTGTGGCATTTTTTATTGATTGATTTTTCGAGTAAAAAAATTGAAAAAAAAATCAGAGTCGATTTTTGGATTTGCGGTTTTTCCATTATTTTGAAGTCGATATGTTTCTTATAAGGTTTCATATTAGTAGTTATGTACGCTGGTGCAAGATGTTTCTGTAATTCCTTCAGCAAATATATTTTAACCACTGAATCTACACCTGAAAAAATTTGTCTTCCACTATTAGAACAGGATCAATTCCTTCCATACTTCATCATGAAATTCCTCATTATAGGTAGACCAATTTCCTTCTTGGAAGTGAATGTCTATCTATTCGTAGAAAAGAGTTACAGAGCCTAGAAAATCGAATATTATGATAAAAGCGCGTGCTCTAGCTTCTCTAGCACTCTCTCAATTCCCCACGCTCTCTCGCCTGGGTTCGGACCCCGAGCTGTGCAGAAATCTTTTGCAAAGACTCCTCTGATTCACCACCAATGTTTGTGGGCTGAATTCACGTGATTTCGATAACACATAAGCTTTGCAAAAGATTTCTGCCCAGCTCGGGGTCCGAACCCAGGCGAGAGAGCGTGGGGAATTGAGAGAGTGCTAGAGAAGCTAGAGCACGCGCTTTTCGCATGATAATCGATTTTCTAGGCTCTGTAACTCTTTTCTACGAACAGATAGACATTCACTTCCAAGAGGGAAATTGGTCTACCTATAATGAGGAATTCCATGATGAAGTATGGAAGGAATTGAACCTGTTCTAATAGTGGAAGACAAATTTCGCATTTTATGTGTAGATTCGGTGGTTAAAATATATTTGCTGAAGGAATTACAGAAAAATCTTGCACCAGCGTACATAACTAATAATATGAATCCTTATAAGAAACATATCGACTACAAAACAATCGAAATACCGCAAATCTAAAAATCGATTCTGATTTTTTTCAATTTTTTTACTCGAAAAATCAATCAATAAAAAATGGCACGCGAGAGAGCGTGGGGAATTGAGAGAGTGCTAGAGAAGCTAGAGCACGCGCTTTTTGCATGATAATCGATTTTCTAGGCTATGTAACTCTTTTCTACGAACAGATAGACATTCACTTCCAAGAAGGAAATTGGTATACCTATAATGAGGAATTCCATGATGAAGTATGGAAGGAATTGAACCTGTTCTAATAGTGGAAGACAAATTTCGCATTTTATGTGTAGATTCGGTGGTTAAAATATATTTGCTGAAGGAATTACAGAAAAATCTTGCACCAGCGTACATAACTAATAATATGAAACCTTATAAGAAACATATCGACTACAAAACAATCGAAATACCGCAAATCCAAAAATCGACTTTGATTTTTTTTCAATTTTTTAACTCGAAAAATCAATCAATAAAAAATGGCACAATGAACGTGATTATTGTTTTTTAATAGTTTGCGATAGTTTTCACGACAAATGGGCCAGAATTGATGTTCGCGGCCATTAATTATATTTGACCGACCTGACAAAATCGCGTGCATCTTTAGAATGCATGGCCCGATTCGGCCCATTTTAATGTTGCAGTGAGCGTCAACCATGCTCACCAGAGCGCGCATAAAGGGAACCAGTAGTTTTGACTTTTAAGAAAATTTGCTCAAATTTTGCCCCCCCCCCGCATCTGCGCATCATCCAGGAATGACTTCGGGCGGTTCGTAAACAAGCCGAGTCATTTGTCTATCTAACGCACCAAACCGCGGATATCTATCTACACGCTGAAGGTATTTATGATTTTTCAAACTTTACTATTTCTCGAAAAAGTTCCCGACTCACCAGGTTGATTTGTGTTTCACGCGAAAACGAATTTTTTTTTAAAAAATTCTGAAAACGCTATTCGATAGAGGGAGGTTTGTAGCCAAATCATGTTTTCAGCCAAAGCAAAAATCATAAATTTCTATGTCCCGGTCATGGCCGATGAGCTCGAGTCTCTCGATTCCTGTCTTATACTTATTTCACAAGAGTTTTTTCAGGCGGCCCACTTCGGACAAGCGCAATCTGCGCCGATCGTATACTGTACTTGACGAACTGCTCTTCGAGGGGTCATCGGAAAATGACTTCGTCTCGGAGGAAGACGAGGACATGGAGGATCATGGTGCAGACCACCCAACTCCTACCAACACATTGGTCGATTGTCTCGTTCTCAAGCACTCGAGGAGGAAAAGAACTGCCCGTCGAAAGAAGAGGATGTTTTGTGATGAGCATCTGCCTCCACGGGTATCCGTCATTGCACAGGTAACTTTCTCGATACTCTATGGAGCCCATTGGTCGTATCGCTTAGCTATTTGCCCTATTATACAGTATTTCATTTGAATTAGATCATTGTTGGGCCTCTCTTTGCAGTCCTCATCTTCTCTGTCGGCTACATCGGACGGCGAGTTCGAGATTGTGCAGCACTCGGATATTACATTAACCCGCAATGAAAGGCTGCCACCGGCCGCACAAGCTGATGAGATATGCCCAGTTTGCTCGGTGGCTTACTCTGACATTGTAAGTGACGCGTTGCCTCAAATAAATGTTATGATAACATCCGATAGTCCAGTGGTATTCCTGAACTGAATGATTGTACCGTCTACGATGGCTACGCAATGTAGGAAGGTCGAGATTTCAGAATCGGCCGTTCTCCCTAGCTTGCAGTCATGCCGGCTGCACGGGCTGCTGGGTGCAGCACATTCAAATCACGCAGGAAGACGCGGAGGTCGAGGTTACGTGTATGGTAAGTGCACAGCTATATGAAACAGTCTGCATCGTACAGATTTTTCTAAATCTGAAAAGCTAATTTTTTTAGGAAAGCTATCATACCTTCTGCCCGCTTACAAAATAAGCATCCTAATGCATATAACATTCATTTAGACTGTGAATGTGTCAATCACGATACTGTACTTCAGAGCTGCTCGTGTCTCATCACTGTGCCCGACGCCAAGCGACTACTGTCAGTCGACAGCTACGCCCAGTTGAAATCGGCACTCGAAGACGCTCTAATCCGTCACAGAAAGGCCCGACGATGCCCACAGTGCAGGAATGTCGTCAGCTACAATGGGTATGTGCACTGATTAGATGAGTAGCCGGAACATAGTTTACACAGAGATCAAATTTGCTAGGAGAACGGTTCTCCAAGGTTTCGATTTTTATACAATCGTTGTCCACCCTTCTCATTACCCACACTTTATCGTTTTTGTGCGCGCGATGCGTCGGTGTGTGTGTGGAATTAGAAGGAAGAAGAACCCTCCTGAACGCGCATTGCAGTACTTTGTCTTGTTATTTGGTCGACAGATGAGATAGCCCCGGTATGAACGACGATGTGTGCGATGAATGTGGTCTCAAATAACAATATGAGTGTTCAGATCGACATTAAACCAGTGCGGCTGCAGCGCGCTTCTGTGCGGTAGCTGTCCCTCACTCGTCCACCACCCCATATCGTGCGCAGAAATAGAGCTGTATCTGGACTACTTCAAGAAAAACGGTATGGGTTTCACAGTGTTCGATCCAGCACAACGTTTCACGCGCTGGCATTGGCGAGCAAGAGAGCGGAGAGCGGCAGAGAAACTAGTAAACACGAGAGAGCGTGTGAAAGTGAGAGAGCGCTAGACACCAGTCTCCGCCCCTTTGTAGTTGCTTACTGCTTTGTTGTTGCTTACTGATTTTAAAACCCTGCACATCAATCATTCAAACGCAGGTGTCCCTATGTCCTCCCTATGTGTCCTGTACAATCACGAGGATGCTTAATAGAGTTAAGCAAAATTGAATGGGCGTATTATTGTCACCACCCGATCGACATACTATCGATATGAAACTCGTCACTCTGCCCGTTACATCAATAATGTGTTTCTTGTGCAGCTTATGTTCCGGTACTACTGGCACAGAAATTGTTGCAGATTTGTATAGCACATCGCGTACGAAATAATTACAGCAAGTTAAAGTCAAGTGAAGGCGGGGGCACACAGAGAATACACTGAGATAGGACACCCAGTGTATGATACACTCAATATTAAGTGTATTCGCGCGTCGAGAGAGCGTGGGAAAACGAGAGATTTGTAAGTGTATCATACACTTGGTGTCCTATCTCAGTGTAGGATACACTCAATAGTAAGTGTATTCATTCTGGGTGCACGCCCTCAGACAATAGCAGTTGTTTGAGGCATCGACTCCATCTACGACGTCATGCCCATCATGAACACCGTGACGAACCTCGTGAGATGCCCGCACTGTGACATGCCCATGCAGAAGACGACAGGGTGAGCGATACACATGTGTGTTAACCCAAATGATTCCAAACCGACAGACAGGGATTAGAGCGAGAGAGTGTGCAAAAGTGAGAGAGTCCCTCTCGATTTCGCACACTCTCTCACTCTAAGGCCCTTTCCGTAAGATTGACCAGCCTGTGGAATTATGTGAACCGAGCTTGTGTTGTTAATCCGCAACCAACATTAAAGGTCCCACGAATTTCCGATCAACTGAGTTCTCGCTGTGGCGAAATGGCAATCGATTTCCCGATAAGAGCCACGCAACCCGCAAGTTCAGCCCCCAATTAGTTTGAGCAGAGTTATTCGAGTTTGGCTCTGTGCCAAACTGACCTTGACGCGCAGGAATTCAAAAATGAGATACGTGAAACGAGGAGAGAGTGACCGCGCCGTTGTTACATAGGAGATGAACACATCATTCCACAGGCCGGTCAACCTTCCAGAAACGCCTTTGGAGTGAGAGAGCGTGTGATATCGAGAGGGACTCTCTCACTTTTGCATACTCTCTCTCCCTAACCCTGGTCTGTAGGCTTGGAATCATGTGTGAAGAATGAGGGAGCAGGAGATTCGTAATACTCCTTTTAAAAAACATGTTTCACGTTGCTTACGTTTAAGAATGCTTGGATATAATTTGTAATTTCACTACTAAAGATAATTTGTTAACGATTGATGTCACTCTAATGGCTGCTAATACAACTTGCAATGCCACGTTTGAGATGCGACCGGATGGACTGTCCATCGTGCGGGACGCCCTTTTGCTATCGATGCGGCAAGGAACGAGAGGGACCGCATGACAATAGACGATGCACCAAACAGAGGCATGAGGTGGCGAAGCATTTAACACTATGAAAAAATGTTTGCATATGAGGCTCCTGGACGTCGTGTGTTTGTTATTGACAACAGGCATGTATTGACTCAAAATGGGTCCAATCAGTTATAGATACGACTTTGTTCCGAGAGAGGATAGAACACAGAATGAACTTTATTTAAAGCTTGAACGATTTCTCCAATTTATCTTTGACATTATTGTATTGATGCGAACAAGCAATCTTAATTCAGACCGTAATCCTGATGGACGTATTCACACGGTTCGAATATTCTTCATTCCCTGTCAAGTCACTCAAAGCGGCCGTGAGGTGGGTTGCCACTACTGCTGCGCAAAAATCATCACGGAAATTTCCCCAAGGCTTGGGGTGGAAAAAAGGGGAAAGAAAAAAAATTGAATTGCCGCAATTATCGATTTTTGCCTATATCTCGGCTCCCAGTGAGCCTAGCCATATAAAATTGTTATTGCAAGTTCGAAACGTGCAATATAATCTAAATCCGAAGTTTTGTGCCTGTAGTTTCAACGGGAGTCGAGAAATAAGCAAAAATCGATAATTGCGGGAATTCAAATTTAAAAGTTCCACCCTCTCATTTTTGCATCCCAAATTTTTTCTTCCACTTTCCACCCCTCATTTTTGCGCAGCATACGATGTTGTATATCTATTCCTGCTCCGTTGAGACTTTGACATTGAGACGTTGAGAGATGTTGAGATTGGTAGTGGGCGTGATTTGACCGTCTTGTATAGAAAAAAATTCAAAAAAGAGTTTGTTGTGCAGATTTAAGCGACAGGTGGTTGTTCGACAAGGGTTTGGTGTATTGTGCATCAATCTCTGCAACATTCCTTCACAACAATTATTAAATTTCACTACAGCCACCGTACGGAGCTGAACGCACGCAAGTCGGAGGTCAAGGAGCGCCTGAGCATCCTGCCAGTATCCAAGAGACGACTGTGCATGCGGAAAATAGCAGCGGTAGGCGAATATAAACTATATTTACAATATTATTCTTATATTCTCTACCTCTATGAGATTTCTAATAGATAGACACGAGCGTAAACGCGACAAAGAATTACATTTTTATCAATCGTATTTTTGGTTGTTTTGTAATGAAACATTATTAAAATGATTACATATACATACATATACATATTTATCCTGACATCAAGGCAAGGGCCTGCAGGAGGTATCATTCGGGGGTAGAGGTGGTAGGGATCTTCGAATTCGAGGCAACTGGGTCAAGGGAATGGATCTTGCTTGGCTTCTTTGGTCAATTGAAGTGTCGATCTTGGACGATTGACATTGAGCGTAGAAGTAGATCTTCCAGCAACCAGTAACGTCCTGACTAGCGTGTATCAACCTAAGTGGGAACTCACGTCGTAGTCTCGTCGACTGGGCCTTTCTTGAAAATTTGCGGCTTGAATTAGATGTAGGCGATCCGGGTCCTCTTCTCGAAGTGGTACCAGGTGGGCGATATACTTGCCGGGTTGCCCAAGCTGACTGGCAAGGATTCTCCAAACTGAGGGAGAGGAGCGGGGAGACTGTCGACCGCCCGTCACGAGGGACAGAATGAAGAATGAAGAATGAAGAATATTAAAATGATAATGATCAAAATAGTTTAGATGTCTCTGCTCGTTGAGACTAGCCTTCTCCGGTCACACAACCACGAAGTAAATCGACTGAGGGCCGCACTGACTCAGCTCGCGCTGTATCGCTTTCTCAACACGGGAAGGTGCGATTAATTTTCTATTTAAATTTTATATTATTGTTTCTATTTAATTGTGTATTCGCATTCTTTTATCATTCGACTCATTTTTGTTTCTTGTTTTTACTTTTCGTTTTCCCGGCTTTTCTAAAAGCAAATCAAATGTCTGCAAATCAATAAAATTTTGATT
The DNA here is from genome assembly GCA_036245785.1 of Pristionchus fissidentatus. NCBI lineage: Eukaryota > Metazoa > Nematoda > Chromadorea > Rhabditida > Neodiplogasteridae > Pristionchus > Pristionchus fissidentatus. Next base: position 6,614,296 of record BTSY01000006.1, read on the forward strand.
ATTACTGAAATTTTGCAGGTACTTTACCCGAACGTTGGTTGAGAAGACGTGCGACAGACTGTTTTCAGACTGGGAGCTAATTGCGAAAAGTGTTGAATCCTGAAATCGGGACAATTTGCGAAAATGTGTTCACAATGATTACGAAGATGAACTCCAAATGAGTGATCACTATTTGTGCCATTGGTATGTGTGTTGTTCCATGAAACCAGACTGTACAAATATGACCCTTCTTCTGTTGTGAAAAGGGAATCTCGATATGTGAAAGATAAAGCAATTCCCAATCTTTTCAAAAATGTATATCGCTTCATCATACAATTATCCAAAAAGCTCCTTTATTAATCCATGCAACATCGCATTTATCAGGAACTCTCTATCACTTTCTCTCTCTCCTCCCACTTTCACACGATCTCATTGTCCCGCCTCTCATCGTCACTCGCTCTCCTATCAAACCCCTACATGTCTGCACCCTCTTCCATTCGCGCACTCTCTCGCCGGTCCTTGATAAGGCCTATTCGCCTCTCACTTTCCTGTGCCAGTCATGCACCCGGCCCCGAGCGCGCAATTGATTCCTTGTCCGAACAAGCATTTTAAATTTCGCGCCGTAATTTGAAATCGATTATTATCGTTGTCCAAATTTGCACTAGACCACTCTCTCGCTCTGTCCATATTGTTTCGGTGGTGTGGCTACAGTAATTTTCGTGCACTTTCGTAGTGTGCGAACCTTGTTGTGTGTATGTGCGCGACGATCAGATGACTGATAAGTTTTTCCTCATTCTCAATTGTTGGGAAATGAATGTTTCCACGCCTCGAACTGCATCACACGCTCCGTCACAAATGTTTATTTTTTTCTTCTTTTTCACCTACATCTCTTCTTTTAAAATGAAAAATAGTATCGAGTTACCAGGATTCGTTGGCCACATTCCAAAGCCGTTGTTCATCGTGGGTCCCGCACCGATTTTGTGGAATACGGGCCCGCTTTGCGCCGTGGTCGTTGAAAAACACTGAAAGAAAATGTGCTAGGAGAACAGTTCACAAGGATTGGTTTCTTAGAGAAGCGCTCTACCGAAACGTAAGAACGTTTGGAATGAGAAGAGAGCGGAAAACCATTGTCAAGGAAACGAAACGTGGAGAACCGTTCTCCTAGATACGTTGCGTGTCAATCTGATGCAATTCACCGCCTATGTAATCACTAGGTCACCTCTTGGGGACACTGAGGGTCTCGAGTTCATTTTTCACGTGATTGATACTGTCTTATCTGAATTCGTGCGATTGTAGTGCCCTTTCTTGTTCCGTGTATGCGCTCACGTCACTCCACAGGCCAGACAGGGGTCGGGTCTTTGTTCTTGCTCCTAATATTTTGTCTGGTTTCATGGTATTGTTTAATGACACGCAAACGCGATTGGCGTGTTCTTATGTATGTCACTCCACAGGCCAGACAGATATCCATAAAGGGGTCGGGTCTTTGTTCTTGCTCCTAATATTTTGTCTGGTTTCATGGTATTGTTTAATTACACGCAAACGCGATTGGCGTGTTCTTATGTATATATAACCGCGGCAATGTATCTATTAGTTTACAAGTCATTCGCATAGCCTCGAATCAATATTCATGAAAATTGTCATTTGCTGTTACTCACCTCACAGCATGCGTTGTATTCCGTGCGTCCGTAATCTATGGCGAACACGGTACGTAGGTATTATCGATCGTTGCAGGATGACTGACCTACCGTACGCGGGACCGTCGCCGGAGGATCGGCCCATCTATCCCACCCTGAACTTCCCCGATGACGGTGACACCGAAATCACCTCGACGCTCAGCACGCCAGTCAATGTTCCCGAGGTACTCACAAAGAGCTAAGTCTAAACTTGATATGCCCAGAGAGTTTGAAACTCAAATGCTAGAGAGTGTGCGAAAATGAGAGAGCTTATCTCTTGTTATCATGCATTGTCTAGCAAATTAAAGTTTCAAACTCTTGCTTTGATATTTTTCTTATTTTGAGCACACGGTTATTCTACGGAAGACAATCTATCGATTTGTCTAGTTTGTTGGATGACACGCGTTCAACAAAGCAACAACGCCAAAGACCATTGGTTGTTGGCAATTCCTGTCGTTATCAACGCGCATTTATCAGTGCACGTAAACGCGATGTCACGGCAAAAACGGGCCGGGCCCAGGAAGAAAACATGAGGTGAATTTGACGATCGATTGACTGATTGACAAAGTAAGGGAACACTTTGGAACTCAATCGATCTGCAAAGTTAACCAACTTCTTGCGCGACAGGACTGTATTAAACCGAGAAAAAAATCTGTAGCTTGCTACTATTTAATTAGGGTTGCGAATCCGGACAAATCCGGACGCCGGACAGTGAAAGTGAAAAATGAAAGGGGCCTTGTCCGCCATTGTCCGTGTCCGGACGGACGTCCATCTGTCCGGATTTGTCCGGGAATACTGTACTCTGTCCGGACAAAATGATCGCAAATTGGTTTTATTTTTATTTTTTTTTGTAACAAATGTTATTTTTTCAAACTTTTTTTGCTCATCCTCATTCAGTTTACATTATTTTGCTATGTTTAGTTGAGTTTCAACTCCCCCACGAATCGTCACTAGTATTGTTCTGCTCTTGGCACATCCCTTACTACTGAAGAGTAATCCTCTCAACTGGTGGTTCACTCATGGCCGCCGTTTCCCCATTCTCTCTGTTCTCCCTCGTAGATTCCTCTCGGAGCAGAGAGCCAGTGTGAGTTCAGAGCGTCGCTGCGGTCTCATGTTTAAAAACACGACACGCAACAGATTGAGTGGAGAGATGGTAGAGAGATCAATGATCGTTGGTTGCTGCACAATGTCGAAGATAGCTCGTACTTGCCTCGCTGATCCCGTGCCTTGCATCTCGTTGAGAAAGGATGAAGAGGAGTTGAAGGAGAATGAGGAGGACGGGCTCAGTGGCGAAAATGTGGATTGAAATCACCCCATTATGTGCATTCATTATTGATAAAAGCGGTCTTTGTTTCATCCTAAACAAAATCAGTGAAAAATCATTTTTAAAATACAAAAGTAAATAAAAAGTCGAGAAAAAAATCAATTTGCGATCATTTTGTCCGGACAGAGTACAGTAATCCAGGACAAATCCGGACAGATGGACGTCCGTCCGGACAGACAAAGAAATCCGGACACAATGAAAATGAGTTCGACCGGACATTTTGTCCGGAATTTGTCCGGATTGTCCGTCCGGATTCGCAACCCTATATTTAATCATTCCAAAACTTACGGATCATTGGATACAAGATCAGTACGAACTGATAGTTAATATTTATATCCTAAATACGCTATTTGAATGCATGTCATGATCCTGAGCTATTGATTGTGCGTGCTAAAGTCGTGCTGAAAATGTACTATGCGCGTTCATTGATTAGAGAATGAGTCACGCGTTGAGGGAGCAGAGCTGTGACAAAGTGAGACTTAGATATAGTCAGCCTGCGGGTATGTGATTGATATGTGAACACCTCTACACAGAGCACAAACTATCTAACTTGTCGACATCTAGAGACACGAAGTATCCTATGCTCATGATAGTTCACTCTCTACACTCGTCAACACACGCACTATTTCGCCAATTACCTAAGAGACTTGTCTCTTGATGTCGACAAGTGAAATAGTTTGTGATCTGTGTAGTGCTTGCAGTTGATAAAGGAACGGAGTACGCACATAACATTATGTAGACAGTAGAATTTCTAAGCCAAAATTGTTTTTGTTCGCAATCCACATAATTTCAAACCTCCACATAGAGGTCGGGAACAAGAGTTTGTGCAAAACCGAAATGTTTTCTCGCATTTTCTCGCACAATTTCACTTTTGGTCTCTTTCTGAAGGCGTCGAAACATGTAGCATTTGACTCATTCCTGATGAACACCTCTAGATAGTAACTACAACTGATAAAGGAACGGAGTAGTCACATCTAATCATGTAGTCAGAGAGAACATTTTTCAAACATAAGGATTACTAGACGAAAGTAATTCTTCGACTGAAGCATTCCGAGTTGTGCATTCACTCAAATCAGTTCGATTACAATAAAATCGATAAATTCCAGGCGCGCACTCCTCCACCGACGCCTACAGTAGGAACACCAGCCACGCACGACCTGCGGGTACGATAACCTATTTATCGATCCATAATTGCCGCTATCGTAATCTTTGTTCAGGAATTCCCTGAAGCCTTGACTACCGTATCCGTCGAGAGTAAGCCGAGACCCGAATCGCGTGGTGCCTCCGAATCTGAATCCGATCAATCGATAATCAGAAAAGAGGAGGGCGATGAGGTACCGTAGTCGACTCGATTGCCCCTATGTAGCATGCGAACGTACATTCTAGTGTTTTTATGAACCTCGAGTAGCTCAATTTATTTTTTAAAAATTTTAACAAGTTTTTATCAGCATTATTTACATATTTGTGTGTATGAAACAAGCTAATATCATCTGAATTTAGGTGAATCCTCTGCGTAGCCCTATGAAGAGGAGCCTGTCGAAGACCAAGCCGCCCCCGCCCTCGTTGATCAAGAATGTTCTGCAGAAGGTTTGTGCTTGAGTTACTGATCTTTAAATTGAAAAAAATTGAGCCACAAATCTGGTACGCATTTAAAAATTCAAATAATTTGGTTCTGCAGATATCAAAACCCAGTTGTGAAACATTTTTAATCGTTAATTTATCACATATACTTTCCGGATAGATTTCATCCAGGGTCAACTAGATAAAAGAATCTACAAAAAACTAGTTCATCTTGGGTTTCAATCGCGACATATTTCTCGCATTACGAGAAGTGTTCAGCGATCTTGAGATGAGTGACGAATTTCGAAATTGTTGTTGTAATGACGCCTTGCAGTAATATCTCTGCCATACATCTGTTACGAGAAATTCTGCTCCCGTGTTTTGGCCAAAGTACGTGGGCTAGATTACGAAAGAGCGGGGAAACAGAATTTCACCGCTAATTTTCTCTATTCCATAAGAAATTATCGTAAAGTTTGAACCGCGCAGCTCAAAAAGTTACTTTTTTTCTGATTTTTATGCAAAATATGTGAAATTACTCTTTCTGAGCGCGTAAAACCATAATCTTTTCGAAACGATCCTGATCTTTCTCTCGCATGTATGTGTTTACCCTTGGCAGAGAGACAGAAAGAGAGAGAAACAGGGGGGAATGGGGGGGGGGGAAATAGAAAATACCTCCGGTGAGATGAAATAGTAAGTTAGTCACCATTGCAACTAGAAAGCACACCTGCGCTGATGCTGACTTTGACTATTTAAACCATCTCTGAATTTCATCAAACCCTTGCGAACGTTGTCATCATTCCTATTTCTCTTTTCACCCAAACACGAACATTTCTAACAAATTTCTAATCGAATTTATCAGTATGCTGATTTCCCTACACACAGCGTAAATAAGCCAGGGACTCCCCAATGTATCATTTCTCATAGCACGGCTCTCCAATCTCCACTTTTTCCACGCTCCCTCTTGTGCTCACCGAAACGAGAGAGCGGGTGGAAAGTCGGAGAACAGTTTTTCTAGCAAATATGCCCTCAGTGTGCCGCGAATTCCGTCGAATCCTACTTAGTCATCACACCAAATTTTTTTTTCTTTTTTTTTTCGCCCAAGCGCGAATGTTTCCGACAAACTTCGGCTCGAATTTATCAGTATTCTTTTATTTAGATTCAAATTCAATCAAGATTCGAATACTCCATGAAGGTATCAGAACTGAGATTTCGTGTTAAAATGAGAGAGAAAGAGAGACCCATTCACTTTTACTCACTCTCTGAAACGCCTTTCCTCTTTCTTTGGAAGGAATTGCAGTGGAGAAATGAGAAGCGAAAACAATCTAGTCCCTATTTGGTTGTCCGTTTCCATTTTACTTCCTTCCGCGAACCCCTTCGCATGTTTTTTTTTGCACATACTCACCATTCATGATTCCGAACCTCGAAAACTGCGTCAGGGCGAGAGATTGTGCAAATGCGAGAGAGCCCCTTTCAATTTGACCCGCTCCCGCACTCCAAATCCATATGTGCGGCCTGTAGAATGATGCGATGAGAAAGAGTGTACTGTATATTTCGGTTTATTTGATTTTTAGTATTTAATTATCGATTTGCAGACGCAATCTAGACGTGCTTCCGGTGGTCCGATGGACGAACCACCCGTCATTCCTGCCTCGGTGAACAACTGGCCCAATCGAACCAGGCACACTACCGCAAACTCGGACTACGATGAGGGCACGCCGCTGCTTTATGCATCGTGAGTTACTGTAGAGTTAGTCGGCGATCGGCATGGACTACATTATCAAAAATCATTACTTGTACATTAGGAAACGAGAGGAATCTTGACCGATGCAAATTTGTTGGAAGAAATAGAACAAAATTACTGACATTATGACGGTTGGGTATTGAAGAGATCGATTTCAGATCTCTGCCTACGGTAGTCGGCGAGGAGATCGATCGGCTTCCAATCAATAGCGCCTACGATAACGAGGCGTTCCCGAACGGAGTACACATGTCAACGAGGTATGACAAGATTTTAAAATCTATACAATAAATTAATTAGCAAAATAATTAATTTATCAATTATTAAATTAAAGGTCTGAGGGTGGACAGAGGCGAAGGAAGAAGAAGAAGAACAAGATGAGAAGACGTGTTGCATCCGACCCCAATTTATTTATTGCCAAGGCGAAAAGACGGTTGGTGAAAAATGTGTTGATTTTTTTTAAAATTTAATATTAAAAGAATAAATAAAAATTTGGAACGAAAAAATATTGTAAAATTTCGAGCAAAAATCAATGTGTGCCGACTACGGTAAGGCTGTCCTGTGCGAGTGTGTGCGCCCCACCGAACTGCGCGCGGAGCGGTTCGCGTCGCGGCTTCAAAGCTGATCGGGGTTTATCGATTTTTCGTCGTTTTCTTTGATATGTGCTGATGCCGCTATTTCTTTCGCTTTCCGACTGATAGCCCACTGTTCTGCGCGCGTTTTCACCTACTGTCGGAGCATCAGTCACTCCCCGTTTAGTCGTTTTCGTGGTTCCCATTTATTGGCTTTCGTCAATTTCGATTCTCCTCCTTTTGTCAACTTCCTTTTCTGCCTATTACGTTGCTTGGATACGCATCACGTAGTTGGAGTCCATTGGGACTGGCAGTAACTCCACAATGATTCGTTATTCGATCTCATTTGCTCTTTTCCTTCTCCGTTGATAGCCCAATCATGTTGTGCTCCCTTCTTGAGCTAACAGTGGCTGTTGACAGTTTCCCCTATGGCAAATGGCTCCTTTGACGAGAAGAAAGAGCACACTCTAGCACCCCTTCTTTTCGTTTTCACTTCCGCCCGTGGAGCACCCCCACATCATTCATCTCTGCCCATCGAAACCTCCAGAAAAGCGTAGGAGCAAAAGAGTGTTAGCAAGTAAGAGAGGCCCTCTTACTTTTACACACCACTACCTCGCTCCTGCCCATGTCTGCACGCCATTCGGATGGGTCTATGTAAATTGAGGTAGACAGTGAGAAAGTGCGGAAATAATACGCAAATAGGCAAAGGTCTCACCGCGAGTTCATTATTGGCATTTTGCCCAGGACGACGTGCTTCTAGAGGTTTTCAATACCTCTGAAATTTTACCGGACCGCCGATGCTTCCGGGTCGCTGATTTTTGGGCTTAGCCTATGCTTACGCTTAGTATAAGGATTACCAATTACGATTATTTGATTTTTTTAATGCTTAGGATAAGTTATTTATCTTACTTCGTTTAAATACATTTTTTAAAGCTAACACTATCGTTGCACTAACTGATAATTACAGTTTCATAGCTCAGCCTAAGTAATGTCATTAGCCTTAAATTGATCCTAAGTAATAGACTAAGCCAGCAAAGGCTAAGCCCAAAAATCAGCGACCCGGAAGCATCGGCGGTCCGGTAAAATTTCAGAGGTGTTTTAGCTGTGTTTTCAATGATCCTTCCCAGCAGTTCGCGCGTCCTCTCCCGTTCCCTTCTCTAATTGTTCATCGCGCCCTGTGATAACCCGTTTATCAGCGCGCTTATCATCACATCGTGTGTGAATAATCACAGCAATGGGAGAGCTCACTTCCCCTAATTGCTCCCTAATCTCCCCACCACACTGCACTCTGCGCTCGCCGAATCATCACTATTTATCTTACACCCCGATTGGCATTGGTGTACCTATTCCTCACCCATCGCCTGTTAATTGATCAATTAATCATGCTTTTCGTCGCCTAAACTACTTTTGTGTTGTCTGTCCCGGTCTTGAATCAACTGTAGACCCCTTTTGCGGAGATTTGGGTTGCGTGCCATCTTGCTGCATGACATCTGTCCCCCGCTCATACAAGGTTCAGTGATGATCAGTGCTCCCAAAATATTCTGATACCGAAATGGTGCGCCCTCCACCAGCAATCGAGGATCCCTAATAAATACAGCGAACGGGAACATCAGTCATCACACTATTTTTAGCAACTCTTTCGATGACAGTGTCATTTTCACCTGGTATATTCTTGGCAAGAACACTCCTCTAACTTTCTAACTCTGACGCACAACTCAAAAGTCTTACTGCTGTCTGTCTCACGCGACATGCGGGCGCACGTGTGATACCTTCCGTGTTTGCGGTCCCGGATCCTCTTTCATCCCCTCCCCCTCTTCACCCAGTCTTGAGTCCCTATTTCGCACAACTTTCGTATTTCGCACATATTTCGCACAACGCTTCCTCCCACCTGCCCAAGTTTGCAATGCGTGATTTTTTTGTACCTAACGAGTGCCCAGATAGGTTCCTGGTTCGCGCCAAAGAGTCTAGTGATGCCTAGCAAATCCAGTCTTCCCTTTCATTGGCCTCCTCACCACTCCCAGTCTCTAGTCCCAGCACAAGAAAGAGGGAATCATCGAGAGAGTGAGAAAGAGTGCGCGAAATGTGAGAGGTGTTCTTCGCATTACGAAATGTGAGAGGTGTTCTTCAACGAGAGATGTTCTTCGCATTACGTCAACTCGATGCTGTGCCCAGGAGTCCTCTCATCCCTCGTTTCTCAATATGTACCGCTTTCATAGGCCAAATGGGGATGTCTCAGATACTTCGCGCAGAAATGCTGAAAATCGATTGTAGAAGTGGATACTGACTATTTCATGGAAATATAATCAAAATGCCCGTTTGCCGACATTGCTCGGACGGCGTGCAGAAGTGCTTTTTTCTCGGCGCGAGAGCCTATTTGGACTATGGTTGTTGCAATGCTTGATGTTTTGATGAACTGTGCAGCGCACTTTCTTGCTAGATGTATGTTCTGATGAACATTGCTGTGCATTTTTTTTGCTAGATCCGCATTGGCTGTGCGATCAATGTTTCACTGTAGGAACTAGAGCATAGGGCGGAAACCATAAAAATTGCTTGAAACGTGTGCATGCTGCAGTAGTCGAATGCTGACTAGTTTTCATAGGTGAATGGGGGTTCTCGCAGGTGCTTCGCGCAGAAATGCCAAATATATAAAACTTAATACTTAATACATTATTGTCCATCGGGAATATGGGTGTGGACGGTGATCTTGACGCGATGATGGATTCTTCGACTCAGGATCAAGCTCTTTTATCGAGCTCTCTTGTGTGGGGAGTGCCTACTACGCTATTTTGGAAAAAAAGTTGATGAAAACTAGTCAAAATCATCGTGCAAAATATAAGAATAGTTCCGTTTGCTGATGTGGTTCGGACCGCGTGCAGAAGTGCCTATCCTCGATAGCAAGAACCTATTTGGCGTATGCTAGTTTTTGAGACGTTGCACCAATATCTCTGTAACATCTATGTAATTAAACACGATTCTTGGGGTTTTTGTTGTGCTTGGCAAATTGATCTGCACCATCTTTGCGATTATCGCACTTCGATTTCCAGCCTACAACGGTTTTGCCGCGTCTCCTAGATCAGAACTTGTTTGTGCACTGCCACGCTTGTTCGGGTGTGATGAGAAAAGAGAAAGATGGAGAGAGAGAGAAAGGAAAAAAAGAGAGAGAGAAGGAAGGAGAGTAGCAGCAAGGGTCAAGTGATCTGAGTGGGTGTGAACTAGGTGGAAGGGGAAGAGGAGATGGTACAAGATAATGGTGCTTTTTCACGGCATCGAGTTGAGAGCCATGCCAAGAACATCTTTCGTTGTCTGCTTCTCTCGTTTCGCGCACTCTCTCGATGATTCCCTCTATCTTTAACATGTTCTCGCCTTAGCTCTATCGGAAGCTGTACTTTTTGTGTCACTAGTCTAGACGAGTCCGCTATCTCAGAATGAAGCGATCTCTCGTTTTGAGGGTTTACGAAAGATCACTTTATTCTGAGAGGGCGGTCTCGTCTAGATCAGTGAAATCTAACGATAAGTTAGAGTGTCGCCGAAAGATCCCCGGTTGTCGCTGAAATTTTCATTGCACGATTTTTTCCAGGTTTTTAAAAACCTAGATTAATCTCGTGATAGGATTTATGGCCCATTTATAGGCAAATTTCCAACTTCCTCAATAGTAGTTTCACGGCATTTCAAAGCACGGGTCGGTGTGTGTGTGTGTGGTGTAAATACTGTAGGCTAGGTGATGGGGGCGCCCGCACAATTGATTAATTGCTTTTTGAATTTGCCACATTTTGGGTTACGGTATCCGTGCAGTTTTGATTGGTGGGCGGGGTCGGGGTTGTATGTAGAGCTGAAATGCCGTGGCTTCGCTGTGCCTGTAAATAACAGGATGCCGTGGTTCATTGTTTCAGAACAGCGTCGAGTTGGCTCCATGCCAACAACTCCTTTCGTTTCCGACACTCTCGTTTCGCGCACTCTTGATGATTCCCCTTTTCTCTAATTTGATCTTGCCGTTCCCCTTTCGGATGGTGCGTTTCAGTAGGTCGATGTAGACATCATAACTGCTCTACCCACCGTGGCGATGACTAATAGAAATGATGTGGAGGGGCGAGAGCTGACCACCCCTGGTTGTTGCTATTTCCCCACCCTCGGACATCCTTGTTTATCCACATAGCCGCTCTCTAAATTTCACACACTCTCTCGACTTCTCCTCTGCGTCCATACCCCTCTCACCTTTGCCTGATGTATACGCCGCCTCTTGCATCATCTGATGAAGCGGTAGTGGTGGTGTCTAGTCGCCCTCACTCTCTTTCTCTGCACTCTCACCTGTCACCATCTGATTTCGCGAGTGTTCTCTCTCGAATTCTGATTGAACACTGCTCTCAGGCCACCCGAGGCGCAAAATCTCGTGTTTTCGTGTTTTTCACTCCTCACCTCTTTACCCGAGATTTGTGGGATAAACGAAAGATTACTGAAACCATCCATCCTTTTCCCTTTCGAAATATCACTTACATATGGCTTCTTGCGTTATTTTTGCTCTCGGTTCGGTCTCAGCTTCATTCTCTTTCTTGCTGTATTTTGTTCTCGCCCCGACGCCACTCGTGATCTATCGACATTCGTTGCCCCTCTACAGTGTTTGCTCACACGTCGTCCGTCCTAATCTCCGGCTCCCGGGCCGTCGTCGAAACACTACTTCCCGGCTCCCCGTGCTACCGTAGATGGTCGGCGGAGAGAAAAAGAGGAGTAAGCAGAATACGGTAGAAGAGGAGGAGGAAAAGGAGGGGAAATGTCGGCCTCGCTGTCCACTTCGCCGCTCTACGCGCTTGAGTGGCCGTCACGGACGCGCCGCGGGCCTACCAGAGACGATGACGCGTCGGAAGCGGGCGCTGGCGCGCGCAGCTACAAGTCCAGCCGCGGCTCGCTAGACGCGCGCAGCGAGGGCGCGGGCAGCATGCGCAGCTTGACAAGCGCGAAAAGCGTGAGGAGCACGCGGAGCGTCAAGGAGCGGTCAGTTTTTGGGGCCAGAAGTGGTAACTAAAAATTAGCATAATTTGAAATAAAACTATTTTGGTACGCTTTTTAATTAAGATTATCATGAGTTTGACCTCCCAGCAGCAATCCCTGCGCGTGTATGAATTGGTTGAGAAAAAGGAGAGAAATTAAAAGCGGAAACACTTCGCACAGGACGGCCTTGTTAAGTGTTAATTGGTTAGACAGAAATGTTTTGATCACTATTTTAATGTTATAATATTTATTGAAAAAAAATATTATAGACCCTTCATCGCGACGCCGTTCATTCCGATCGCGACGCAGGTGGCGATCGATCCGGACCGCCGATCGGTAGTCTCGCACGGAACCAGGTACTACGGTATTACAATTTTAAAACGATACGTTCATAAAATGCGCTACTGGTGTGCGTACTCTTTTCTATACCTTGAAAGTATATTGCCTTGTCAGCGGAACGTTTATCATTTTGGACAAGTGTTTGTGAATTTGCAATAGCAGAAGCGGGCTACTGTACCGATCAATATTGATTTTATTGGCAGAGACCCGACCACGTCCGCGGGGTACGGTAGCACGGCGCGACGAGTGGATGAGTCGCTGCAGAAGAAGGCGCCCCATGATGAGAGGTACGGTAGTTGTACGATCGATCCCGCAAAATGTTTATCAGCACTAGTACCATGACATTGAAAGAGAGATGAGAGAATCGATAACTGACTCGATTACAGTAGCTCGTCGGAGGGCGAAAGTGAGAGTGAGGACGACGAGGACTCCGCCTCGCACACCAGCATGAGAAAGGTGGGGGATACGGTAGTCGAGGGAATTTGCATTAGTTTAAAAAAATCAATTATCTATCTTTTAATTAGGAACTACTAACAAGTCGGACATCCTTTTTTTGCGATAAGATAAACCGCTTCGCTGATATCGAGAAATACTCTAGTCTCAGTGCTCGCTCTTGTCGTTCCCTAGCATGGTGGTTACCGTACTCTGCCGCACCTCAACCGCGCGCGTTGCAGGCATCGTTCGCGTCGCTGACGGGCCGCGAATGGGCGACGGTCGCGATGCTGGCGCTCGCCAACCTCTGCTCCACCGTAGCCTTCTCCTGCATCGCGCCCTTCTACCCCGCCGAGGTACGGTAGCGGGACATTATCGATTGATTGATGAGAGTAGAGGGTGCTTGTGTGCTAATGATAGCGGTGCTAGATTAGGGAAACAAATATTTGAGCTTACAAGTCGGGTACTGTTATGCATCTTCGGCGAAAATGTAGGATTATTGTAGCAAAATATTGTTGATTATAGTCTTATTTGTTAACTAAAAGCAATTGCTGGAGTACGGTATCCATTTCTTACAGTATCCTCTATCAGCCTATCGTATATTTTTAGGCGACGCTCAAGGGCATGTCCGAATCGCAGACTGGCATCGTGTTCGGCATCTTCGAGCTGGTCATGTTCATCGTCGCGCCCATCTTCGGCAAGAATGTGAGATTACTGTAGCTATGTTTTATCGATTATCGATCAGCGCTACCGTAATCTGAGGACTACGGTATTGTTATACTATAGATTATCCTTTCCGTAATTATAGCGCGTGAGAACGCTGTAGCTATATCGATTATCGTTTAGCACTACCGTAATCTGAGGAATAGTGTATTGTTGCACTATAGATTTTCCCTTCTTTTTGCAATTATGACGCGTTAGAATATTGTAGCTATATTTTAACAAATTTAAGTTAGCGCACAAGAATAGTTTATCTTCACAACAAGTTTATTCGTCTTTGATGAGATCAATGGTGTGTGATACATTTGCGAGCCGTGACATGAGTGATGGGTGAAGTTCACACTTTAGTCGCCATGTGCACTCGGGTTTCGCGCGTGATCTAACTATGATAGAGTTTGACGCTGGTCAATAGTCGGTAGTCCAGTGCAATATGAAAATACGAACTTCAGATGATTCGGATCGGGTCGAAGAACATGTTCACGTTTGGGCTGGGCCTCACCGGCGTCACCGCCATCATGTTCGGGTACGATAAATTATCGATTCCTTTGAGCACGGCTGCAGTATGTCTTATTGATCGTGCAAACATTACTCTTTCAGTCCATATAGACAGTGAGTGGGAAATAGTCCATATAGTCAGTGCGGGGATGTGTGTCTGGCTGATTGCCCAGACTGATTGCCTATACCGGCTCGGTAGTGGTCATGCTCTCTGGTAGTCTCTGTTTCTCTAATTCTCCTCGCTTTATCAACAATAATACGGATCTCTCGTTCAAACTGCAGTAATTCGAATACCGAACATGCATCCCTATTGCCTAGTAATGATGAAATCTCTTCTCAGATTCCTCAACTATCTCCCCTCGGGTCCGCTGTTCTTCTGGTTCTCGGTACTTGTTAGATGTCTCGAGGTGATTTGAATAAAAACTTAATTATTTAATTAAATTGTTGCTCTACAATATGTATAATTTGAGAAAATGCAATATAAACTTGTCGGATTTCTGAAAATACTTGAATTTCGTCATCACTAGGCAATCGGTGACGCGGCGTTCGTGACGTCATCGTTCGCAATCTCCGCCCGCTGCTTCCCGGGCAGAATCTCCGTCGTCGTGGTACGGTATCGATCGATAATTACGAGCTGCTACCGTAGTATTTCGGCAATCAGTGCAGTAGTTAACAAACAATGCATTTTTTTCAGGGAGTAATGGAAACGTTTGCGGGCCTGGGCTTCACGGCGGGACCGCTGATTGGTACGTTCTTAATATTTATTGATTTTCGATGCGTACTGTAGTCATTTATCGATTACCTGAAATAATCAATATCCCAGGCGGTTTCCTGTACGAGATGGGCGGCTTCCAGATGCCGTTCCTCGTGCTCGGATCGATACTCATCGGCGCTACAGTACTCTCCTGCTTCCTCGTCGACTCGCACGACGGTACGGTAGCTATTATTGATTAGCCGTAGAGTGGTTTTGTGTAGTATAGCATAATTTACTACTTTTTGTAATTAAAACGGGCAGAACTGTGGGACTGATTAATTGTTCTTTCCGTAGATTCTACGGCGTAGAAATATATATACGCGCTCGGATGGGAATGTGGTATACATACAGGCTAGCAAGCAATGAGTGGGGGTCTGAAAGATGAATAGCTGTTGAAGCAGGTGCACACCTGGTGAAGGGGAAATTGGTTTTGGACTCTGCAGAAAAAAATATTTGAAAAAAAAACCAACAAAAAAAATCTATGCTCAGATGACCCCGTAGACGAGAACGCGAAGGGGATGCTGGACATGCTCAAGATCCCGCACATCTGGCTCATGGTAATTAATAAAATTACTAATTATCGATTAGTATTTTAATTTGGGGAAAAAACAGCATTAATTAAATTAATTAATTAAAGGGTTAAAAGCCCGGTGAAGTTTATTGATTGGATTTTCGAAAGTAAATCGAGGCAACGAGCTATATTTTGTCGACGCCCTAAGTCGCAACGGAATAATGCCTGATTACATGAAATAATGTACAGTACTCTCTATAGGGGCCCCATAGGTCAAATGGGGTTCTCGCAGGTATTTCGTGCAGAAATGCCTAAAATCGCGTGCCGAAGTGCATCTTGCGAAATTTTCGATAAATTTGTCAAAAAAAGGTCAGAAATGCATGAAACATTCAAACTTTTCGTTTGCTGACATGGTCTAGGCGCCATGCAGAAGTGCCTATCCTCGCTAGCGAAACCTATGTATCACAGACATACCTGCGCCAACGGAGTCGATATTTTTTTGACCAGAAAAAATTGCCAAAAAGTGCGGGAGGCCGGAGTCAATTTTTCGCACGAAATCTGCGGGACGCCGAACCGTAATACTAATATTTTTTGTTCGGCCAATATTCAGTTTTTATAACAAAATGATTTCTTTAAAAACAATTTCAAGCCTTTTTAACGGATTATACGATATTTCTTTCTTAAAAATAACTTTAATATATTTATTTTAAATTTTCAGTAAAAAAACGAATAATTATTTTAAAATTATTGCGCTTTTTTGAAGGAACACATTTTCTCAAAATTGTAATTAACAACTTTTTTTCGAGGAGAGCGATATCTGCTGCAAAAAACACATAGTATTCGATGTGCTAGTGGTAATTCGTATCCGATTCTTCACAAATGCAGGACTGAATTGATTTTTCCGACCGAATGTGACAGGGAGAATGTAATGCAATAAAGTCCTTTAGGAGAGATTGATTCAATGGGAGGAAGAACAGATTGGATCCGCCCATGCGGGCGGAAGCGTGGGATGTCAGTGGAAGAGAAGAGAAAGAGAGAGAGAGAGAGATGAGAGAAAGGATAGGGGCGGGGTAGAGGTAATTTTATGAATAATTTTCAATTTAAGAGGATGGACCCAAATAAAATTGGAATAAATTAAATTAAAATATAGAATAAATTAAATGTGGAAAAATGCAAGGCCAACTGAACCGGGAATCCCGAAATGAGAGCCGGGAAAAGGGGTGTCGCATTGGGGCGCACTCATGATTCGTGATTCGAAATTATTGTTGGCCCAAATATCCTTCAATCAGTGCAATTTTTCATTATTCCGGCGTGCCGGTTGCCATCTACGAATTATTTGGAACAAAATAAACCCAAAAATAAAAAGATTTGACCAAAAATGAGCAATTAGACACGATTTTCGATATTCGGGACGCCGGCTCCGTTGGAGAGCTCCAACGGAGCCGGCGTCCCGAATATCGAAAATCGTGTCTAATTGCTCATTTTTGGTCAAATCGTTTCTTTTCTTTTTCTAATATGTGCCAAATAATTCGTAGATCGCACTTTTCACAATTTCGGCACGCCGGAATAGTGAATAGCATAGTTTTTAAATGATAATTCCGCTTGGATCACAGTTAGCCTGAAGTAGTACATGATGCGATACAAGCGGACTCATTAATTCATTGTATTTTTTTATTTTCTTTTTTAAAATAGTTTATTTTTATAAATAATTTTATTTTTAAATTTAAAATTTATTTGATTTATTCGTAGTAAGATAATAAATTTTACATTTTGTTCAAATCTACGGGACGCCGTGAAATGAAAGGAACCTCCTGATTTTAGCGGGTCGCCGATGTCGTAACGAAAATGGGGCGCAGGTATGATCACAGATCTCCTGAGAGGCTGTAGGAATGCCAGCTACCAGAAAAAAGTTTACATCTCCGATTTGGATGAAACTTGGGTGATGCATAACAATCAGGGTTAGAAAATTTAATATTGAGGTGATTTTGTCAATTTCGCAATTATCGATTTTTTCAATCAAAAATTTCAAAATTACATAACTCGATGATTCTTTATAGTACAGCGCAGAAGTTTTTTTCATTAGATTCGTTTTTACAAGTTCTTCAATTCTTCTGTTAAGCAGTTTCGGTTTCAATGCGGCCTTGGTTATGTTTCAGTCGAAATTACTTATTTCCGGATATATAATCGATTTGTTCTCGAAAATTTTCTCTTGAGTTCCCTAGTATTATTTTAAAATCGTAATCGCCGCATACGATTCATGGTTTCTTTGTTATTCGATTCCCTTTAGAGGACGCCCCCAACATCGAATACTCGTGCACTCAGGACAGTTTTTTCATCATAACTTTTTCATCATAAAGTTTAAATTGATCGAACCGCGTATTTAGAGAATGAAATCGATAGCTCTCAATGAAGCGCACAATATTGTCCGAGCAACCCAAATTGATTGGATGCAAGGTTTTCGAGATATTCTACAAAAAAATGCAAATTTAATTTTTCATACATTTTGAAACATATCTCAGTCGGGGTTGATCGGAGCCCATTGAAAGGTTGATTTTCGAACTCTATGCATAAAGTTTACCCATAGGGCAACTTTTTAGCATATTTTAATTTTTGGTCCAAATCGGGCCGTTCACCCAGTATCTCAATCCTGTTAGAAAGTGACTGTTATTGGAAATCATGTGGAATATCTCGAAAACCTTGCATCCAATCAATTTTGGTTGCTTGGACAATATTGTGCGCTTCATTGAGAGCTATCGATTTCATTTTTTTTAAATACGCGGTTCGATCAATTTAAACAGAGTTATGATGAAAAAACTGAATATGGTTGAAACAATAGGCTATGCCCTGAGTGCACGAGTATTCGATGTTGGGAGCGTCCTCTAAAGGGAATCGAATAACAAAGAAACCATGAATCGTATGCGGCGATTACGATTTTAAAATAATACTAGGGAACTCAAGAGAAAATTTTCGAGAACAAATCGATTATATATCCGGAAATAAGTATTTTCGACTGAAACATAACTTGTGCGCTGTACGATGTTTTCGACTGAAACATAACTTGTGCGCTGTACGATGAAGAATCATCGAGTTATGTAATTTTGAAATTTTTTATCGAAAAAATCGATAATTGCGAAATTTGACAAAATCACCTAGATGAAAAATTTTCTAACCCTGATTGTTATGCATCACCCAAGTTTCATCCAAATCGGAGATGTAAACTTTTTTTCTGGTAGCAATCTGTCCTCGTTTTCCTACGGCGTTACAGGAGATCTGTGGTATAGGGGAGAGTATTGTTGGGAGGGGGGTTGTTCGAGTTGCATAATAATGATGTAATATCTTGTTCAGGTATTTGCCATCATCGTCTGCTCCATTTCGCTCTCCTTCCTCGACCCGACGCTGGAGGCGCATCTCAGAACGGTCAGTGTTGCGTCATTATTAGGCAAACCAGGGACTGATATTGACAGTGGACAACATGGTAATGAAGTGTAGTGAAAATTGAGTAGTATACGCACCTTGAACAAAGCCAGGACTGGAGTGCGAGTAGAGTTGGAAAGATGAATCACTGTTGAAGCACGCGCACAGCTGGTAGTGAAAAATTGGGTTTATACTGAGAAGAAATCATTCCAACCTCGCACGCTTTTAAAAAATATTGTAGTAAAAATAGCGTATATGTGATCGTAATAATAATATTCTTATAATAACAGTAATTAAATTAATAATAATAATAATAATAATAGTAATATTAATTGCAGTTCAATCTGACGCCCACCCTCGTCGGTCTGATGTTCCTGCTGTGCGGCGGCGTGTACACGCTGTCCGCGCCCTTCTGGGGATTCCTGATCGATCGGTGAGAGCGGGGGGATACCGTATCCCGGGTAGTATCTGGATTCTGCAGTATTACGGTAGACGATGCGGCACTGAGACAGCACTCGCGCCATTTTCTCTCGAGTGGTTTATATACCAATTATCAAACAGCAGCTAAATTTCGGTCGTTTTTCTCATTAATTAACTAATTAATAATTAAAATTTAATTATCAATTATGGCAATTTTTGTTCTCAGATTCCACTGCACGGACGCGCTGATGCTGTTCGGCGCCATCTTCACGATTCTCGCCATGTTCATCATTGGCCCGGCGCCATTCATGCCATTTGAGAAGTGAGTGATTGCCTAGTGATGACGCAATCCAATCCCTCCTTCACAAACGGCTAGATTCTATTACAATTTTAAAATGATACATTCCTGAGATGAACTACTGGTGTGTGTACTCTCTATACCTCGGCGCGTCTCTTGATTTGTCATGCTCTCTCGCCAGCGGAATTTGTGGTTAGCCGCGGAACGCTGTATTTTTTTGGACGATTATACGTGAACTTGTAATATGAAACATACTTCAATCTAGCATGAATAAGAGATTTTGATCAATGCTCCCGGCTCACATTGTGACAGTAGATGATCGCCAATCTATTGCACATTGACGACGCAATCATACGTGGGTAACTACCAAACCCCTAACCCGGAACTAAAACCCGGAAAATATAACCAAAACCCGATCCCGGGAACCCGGGAACTGAACAGGGAACCCGGAAACCCGGGAACTAAAACCCGGAACTGCAGTTTGGGAAATCCTGATGGCCGGGCACTATGCAAAATTGAAGATGTGAAAAGGTTGAAGATTTGGGGAGTTGGTGTCTAAGCTGGGGGCACAATGCAATAGAGTGAAACCGGGGCGGAAGCGCTCTACAAAATATTTCTATAATTTGCTGCCCACGTATGGACGCAATATTAGAAGTACAGCAGTTTTCTGTCTAATAGCCGAAATTCCTTTGCCATTATTGCGTAGTCATGACGCATTTTGCTCAAGCAAATGATCATTTACTGCAGGGACTTGGTGGTGATCGGGATCGCGCTGACGATTCTCGGCCTGGCCGCCGGCGCCCTCTACATCCCCACCTTCCAGGGCTGCCTCGACGTCGTCAAGTGAGTTTAATTAGCGTAATTAGTTGTTTAAATATTATTAATTAATTCAATAAACACGAAGACAGGCGCAAAAAAACAAACAAAAAACAAATCAAGGCGAGTATAGTAGGCACAGTGTTCGTCAGTTATATAGGTATACCGACGGCGTTACCGACGGCCCATTTCCAGTTTGAGAATGAGTTATGTAGTGATGACGCAATATGTCGCGATTGCATAGTGATGATGCAATAATCTGTATTTGCTTGCAGACTGCACGGCTACGACGACTCTTTCCAGACGTACGGCTGCGTGTCGGGCGTCTTCCAGTCGGCGTTCGCTTTTGGGTGAGCGAAGATTGCGTAATGATGATGAAATCAACAAACCGCACAGTGATGATGCAATAGCTTCTTGCATAATGTTGGATTGCATAGTGATGACGCAGCAACGAATTGTCCCTCTGAACTGTGCTTCTTTAAAGAAATGTTGAAATGGTCGTATTTGCTTAATTTATATCACGCTTGAGACAGGAGAAAATATTGACGTAGGTGACTGATGACGCAATTGATTACGACTAAGTAAATAATTAATTAATTACCAGTGGTTTCATCGGTCCTACCGTGGGCGGCTCGATCGTGCAGCGCATGGGCTTCGAGTGGACGACGACGATGCTGGGAGGAGTGCTGTGTCTGTTTGTGAGTTGAGGGAGGAAGATCGGCCCTATCGAAATGGGCATTAGAGCAATGCTGGGCTTTTATTGGTAGCAGAAGCAGAGGAAGCGTCGCTCGCTTCGATGATGCCACGGCCCACTCAAAGAATTAGTGCTATGTTGATGACATTAGGATGACGTCATAGTTCGACATTAGGATGACGTCCTAGTTCTGTTTGTTTACTAGAGTTTGAAATTCGGGTAAACAATTGAATTAGTACTTCGCACACTATCTACACCGGTCGATTGGTGAGGGAGTGTGTGAAATGAAGAGACGTAATCTAAATATTTACCCGAATTTCAAACTCTATTGTTTACTCGAGTAAATTTCAGATCGTGGTCTTCTTCGTGTTCCATGGCTGCCTCTGCTGTATCAAACCGAGCAGCCGACCGATGCGGGTGAATATTAGGGTATTACAACTTATAAAACGATTATTTATTTTTATTTTAAAAAAACATTTGGATTTGATAAAATGGTGATTCCTCCACTACTAGGGAATTGAAATGTCTGTCGGTTTGTGCGTGCGTGCGTGCGTTTTTTTTTGTCCTTCCGCGTGACGGACATGTTTTCCGTTGTAAATCGCTTCAAACTTATGCAATCTGCTCAGATCCTTTTGCATATGATATCCCATCACGAAAAATATCGAAATTAATATTTTAAAAATCGATAATTTCATGGCCAAGTCGGTAGCGAGCTCGAATTCAAATCCGAGGGTCGCAGGTTCGATCCCCGCCGGTGCATAGTCTTTTGCCGCATTTTCTGCAAGTGTCTAATGTGGCCCAAACCCATTTTTGAGTAACGAGATTCACATTTGAACATCTTTTGCCGGTTTTTGAAATGAAATATCGATTGATTTCACGCGATTTCATGAATTTTTCGCACATTTCGTTCCAAATCATTCCTCATGCCGGCAATCTCGCAGGAATGGAGTTAAAAGGAGAGTGCAAGGGAAATTGAGATTGACTCTCTCACTTTGGCACACTCTCTCGCCCCTGACCCCTTTCTGGAGGCCGGAATCATGCATCCGGAAGCTTCCTAATAAATCGCTTCAAAATCGCTCTATCTTCTCGGATCCTTTTGCATACGACAACAGACCAACATCCCTTTAAAGTTTTGCAATATTTTATTGACCAAATCCATAGCCAAGTGGTTTACGCGCTTGACTTATAATCCGAGACCCCCAGGTTCGAACCCCGCCGCGGGCAAAACGTTTGCCGCATTTTTCGCAAGTGTCAGAAGCCCTTTTAGCACGTTCTTGAATGACGTGAAACACGTTTTCACCTGTTTTGCCGTGTTTAAAAATGGAAAATCGAAAATTTTGAAAAGTTCCAAATTGGTTCGCAGGGCGTGAGGGATTACAGGAAAAGTGTTTTGCGATGTCGGAAACGTTCCTGGACGTGTTCTAACACGTTTTAACGTGAAACATTGAAAATTTCGTAAAGTTTCCAAATGTTCCGGCGAGCGTAGGGAATCATTGGAAAAGTGTTTTGCGATGCCACAAACGCCCGGGAAATCAACACACGGTATCATGCGTTTCCGTTGAGAAAGGCTCGTGAGGCTGAGAGCGATCGAAAAAAGTTGCCACGGAGCCACGAAGTGGCGTAGTGGCAACTTTTTTCGATCGCTCTTAGCCTCACGAGCCTTTTGCAACGGAATAAGCCAGTACTCTTTCTAGAGATTAACATTCCCCGACATACTAAAATCCCCCTGGACCGAAATGGAGCCGGCTACCGAGTCCTCCTCCATGGACCGAACCTCAAGCAAGCTACCGAGTTCCTCCTGAACCGTACCTGAAGAAGGCTACCGAGGTCCCCCTGAACCGTACGTGAAGAAGGCTACCGAGGTCCCCTGAACCGTACCTGGAGAAGGCTTCCGAGATCCCCCTGGACCGAATCTTAAGTAGGATACTTAGCTCCCCCTGGACCGTACCTGGAGCAGGCTACCAAGTTCCCCCTGGACCGAACGGGGAGCCAGCTACCGATCTCCCCCTGGACCGAAACGCAGAACTGTGCATAGAGCGTAGTGTACGCATAGAGCGTAGTGTATTTAACCTCAACACATCCCGGCTAGTTAAATGTTTCAGAATTGCTGTATACAAACATTTTTTTCGAGAATTGTTTGTGATCCGTCATTTTGAATTTTTGTTTTTTTTGGGGTTCGTAAACTGCAGTTCCAAAACGTGCCAGCATCGATAAAATAGCTTGTGAACGAAGATTTATTTTTTCGATGTTCTTTTTTAAACCTTTTAAAAAATATAATTGCAGAATTCTTCGGACCACTTGCCACTGGCGAACGGACATAATGAGGAGTTGAGAATCTAATCGAGCACCTGTTTATCGATTGACTATCCAGAGATTACTGTAACCGCAGGTTACTGTACCACCCCCTTTCAGAAAAGTTACCATGTACGACGCCTCTTGTACATAGCTAGCTCAAGTGTGTGTGTGATTGTTCGACGTCTGGATACTGTAGCCGTGATTTGCCGCAGACGGCTGCGTGTAGTGTTTGGCCCTACAGGTTACGGTAGCCAAGCATATCGATCCATAGTGTGACCCCGTTCGCCAGCACTAATAAGTGCACACAAGTGCAATTTCGTTTTAAGAGAGTTTTATAAGAAAATTTATTGTTTTATCGCTCGCTCAACGTTTGTCTTGTGAAATAACGGCTAATTTGATACCGTCAATGTAGTATCATTTTATTATTGACGTAGATTGTTTGAATTGTTCCTAAATGAGTTACGTGTTCAAACATGTACAGATAATTTCGTACTTTTCAAGAATAGTTTGTCTTACACAAAGTTTTATCACATAGTATCACATCATTGTTTGTATTACATTGTCTGCTGGAAAATAATAAAAAAACACTTTAACAATTATTAATTGATTTGCAATTCCAAATACACCCAATGGGATTCAAAATTTGAGTAATATTATCTGAATTTCAGCTCTATCGCCCACCAATCCTAGAAGAGAGGCGTGAAAATTCAATTTTTTAAAAAACTTTTTTTGAAACCCAATAATTAGTCAATATGTTCTGAATTCTATGGAGAAATCAAGAGAGGTGATAAATTCAATTTCAATAAGTTCCAATAAAAGAACTCTACTAGTTATCTACACCATCTCCACTGTGAAGGATAAAGCCGAAAGACAATTCGATTGACTCATTTCGGGGGTGAATCAGTTGACGGAAAGGAAGAGAAGCGAAGTAGAAGTTGTTTTCTCATTGTTTGATTTCGTGGAATCATTTCGAAATTGTCTCTGATTCCTTTCATTCTGGAGCTTGTCACCGTTCGCCTTCGTAGAGCGGAGCCAAGCAGTTTTGTCGACTTACAGACTTAGTATCTCGACCCCTATTCGTGCCCAGTTTCTCATAATGTTCAATGCTTTCACGTGCACGAAAATGTGCGCCAAGCCAATGGTCCTCGTCAAATTTCCGCTGTCGCAGGTTCGCATTAGCCTTATCACTTTATCTGATTAACTAATAATATAACGAATTAAAATAATTTTATTTTTTTTAAAAATAATTTTGACAGATCAATCAGCTTCTAGTCGCAATTGGGACGCAAACGTTGATAGTAGCTTTCTATCTCATCTACACTATCAAGCATGGACTGACTAATAACAACACTGGATTCTTCTACGTACGTTCTCAAACACGTCATTCTGGCGAGTCTATGGAAAATGTTGGAGGTAGTCACAAAATGCGAAAAAAAACATGCAAATGGGCGATGGTCTCAACACGATTTGAATTTTTTGCTTTTTTGGTAAAGAGTGCTCTTTCACTCTTAAAATACGTCAGGATTTACAGATGTAGATTAGCTCCGCCCACTTCTCTCTTTCACCACTTTCTGTCAAACGACGCGCATGGTTTTTGAGGCGTAGCGCGGCTCAGAGATAAAACATCAACAAACGGCAAAAAAGTATGATGTTATTGAGACCTTAGCGGTTCATTTGACCACATTTTCTTAAAAAAATTAGCATGAAATTGGAAGATCACGTTGCGGCACCTATCTATGTGCATATTTATCCAACCTCAGAACCACTTAGCAGACTATTAGTTCGGGCTGTGTAAAGCGTCTAAAATCAAGAAAAACTCTTTAGATATTCTGGATTGTAGAAATCATGTGCTTTCAGGCGAGTCCCTTATTCGGATTGATCTGTTCCATCTCTCTACTCGTTATATCATTCATCGGTACAAGAAATCCGCGCCCAAAGCCACTCAGGATCTTGCAAGCACTTCTAGTAACTTTTTTATTGAAAAATCATACTCATTTTGATCATTATTCAAAAATCATTTTGCTAAATTAATTCATTTTTTGTCAGATTTTCTACGCAGTTCTCTTCTTCGCGCACTGTGTGATGTATGTGATACAATCGATAGAATCACAAGGTATGTAAATAAAATATATTTATAATGGACATATTTAGGTTTTAGATTAGACAAACTCCGTTTTGTAGCAGTTTGCGCAATTGTCGGCGAATCCATTATTTTGACTTACAAAATTCGTTCTGTTTATCAATATGACCCAGCTCACAAACGATTATTACATAAAATAGTAGTAATATTCATATTCATTATTTAGAAATGCTGCATGCGACAGGTTTCATTGTCGCTCTCTCCTCAATGGCTTTATTGGGTTTGTATATTTAAATAAAATAATAAAATTTAATTTAAACTAAAAAAAATCTAGGTCTCTCCGTCACTCTGACGAATTTCGTGCTTCGTTCCATCGATCAAGAGAAGGCGGATGTTGGCGCCGGCACCTCACCCGCAACCGCCCGCGCCAGCTCAGCGCCCGTTCCGAGCCAGCCCGGCGATGATGGCTCACCATACCCCCAGATGACGAGGAATCCCGTGCCGCTGCCGGATGAAGAATATTACCATCCTCGCATTTAAGGAAAATAAAATTCGAAATAAAATTGTGTTACCCAATCAAGAATTCTCATGGTTTCGTTCCATCTCTCCTTGGGTAAAAACAGAAGCAAAGATTTTGTCAGTGGGAATGTCTCATTTTCTGTTCCTATTATGTATCGTACGTATACTTTCGGGCACATTTTTTTGAAGCACATTGCACTAGAAAGTGGGTAAACAATTCTATTATATCTCTTTTTGCGATAATTGAAACGATAGTTTAAGTTAGCTAACTACTGCACTGGGAATTAAGCGAAAATTCCCAAGACATTCACTGGAACACAGTACAGTCACCGCTCTTCTGAAATTTGCGCATAAAATGGAAACGTTCTCGCATCAATTTCCGATGAAAATCACATTTTGCTCTGTTCTATTCGTTTTCCCGCAAATCGCTGCAGAGGTATAATCATATTTTGTTCTAAAAATTTTTTTTGCTGCACATTTTCAGGTTGGCAAAACTAGTAGCAAGGAGCAGCACAGTGCAGGCAAGAAGGGGCATATTTCAGAAGTATGTACGCGTATATTATTTGGCTACTAGTGTTGATAGATCGAATAATCCTATTCTCGAATAACAAAGGTTATTCTCGAATAACCATTTGTTCTCGCGAATAGAATTATTCGATCTAACAACACAATATTTTTTTTTATTTTTTCATTTGTATTTTTTTCCGATTTCTAGATTGCTGAATCTCCACACTCCCTTCCCGATAATGTCCCCAGTCCGCGCATAACTGAGGAGATCAGGCTCATAGAGGAGGCTCTTGCCGAGTCTATTCGCCGAGTCTGGGTGAAGAGCGGAAGATTTCCAGCTATCGAGGTATTTTAATATTATTCTCTGGTAAGTTTTGGTTTAATATTTATTGGTATTAATTAATTTTTTATAGGAATTTGGTATTAACGTTTGGTTTAAGTTTTACTGGTATCGATGTTTCTATTAATATAGCGGCAGACACAGTGTATAATACAGATAAAAGATGCGAAATATTTTGCGAAATGTGAGTGCATCCTTTAAGGAATTATTCAACGATTTCAAGGCGTGCAAAATATCGCGTTTAGAGGCGAGTGATACTACGACTGGTTCAAGAACGCAAATGTCAAGGAATACGATCCCCTCAACACATATTTTATCTTTGAACAATACTTTCTTAATTTCCCCAGATCTTGCAAGTGGCCATTGTGATGAATTAATAAATATATTTTAAAAAATAAAGTATATTTCATGAGTACACTATGTGAGTACACTTGACGGGTTGCCCGAGCTGGCAGGCTAGAATTCTCCTATCTGGATTGTTAGAGGAGCTTGGAGACTGTCGACCGCCCGATAACGAGAACTTTCAATCAATATTTAGTATTCCTCGGATCATGAGGAAGTGGGTCGTTTTGTGCCCATGGATCAAGAAAACAATGTGACTATAATAATAACAGATTATCATTCAGAGTGGCACAGTCGTAAAGCGGAAACAAAAAAAGAACATGAAAATACGAATAACCGAGTGAAATTTAAAATGGATAGATACTCTATACATGAGGCAAAATCGTAAATCGTACATCTGCATTTCTCAAAATGCATTAAAAGTTCCCAAGCGATTCATTCAAGCAAACCCTTTGAAGTGGCCATATTCTCGAATAAAAGAAAAAATATTTTGGGTTTGAACTACTTTCCAATGAAGTTCACACCTATCTTCCTTTCCATTGTCTTTCCGATAATCACTTCGCTTACAGACGTAAGTTTAATCCATTGTTTTTTTATCTACAAAACTTTTCAGAACAGAAAAATGTAGGCCAATTATGCTGGACGCGATTAACTGGGTAATCCGGTTTGACTGGGTAAATCGTTCAAATACTTCCAAACTCTTCATTGGCTGAGCAGTGAAATTTTCGCAGATTAGAACAATAACCTCTTCCTTTTCTCTTTCCCAGTTTAACGAACCTCTCTTGAGCCACAGCGTTGACGTCTTTCAGCCTTTTCTGCATTGAGATTCATCAATGACGCCGCGAAGATGATTCAACGCGTAAATTCCAACGAAGAGAATTTAGATGGAACATAAAAATCGAAACGAGCAACCATCTCTATTCTCTTTTGCGTTACCTTGTTCAAGGGCCGTGTTCCTCAAATATCTTCCCATATTCCAGACTCAAATACTTGTTTTCTTCTCAGGTCCTCTAAAAACAATGATTGCCGTTAAAGAGATGCTGTTCAACGACAGAGTTAGTTCTATTCAGTACCTCAATTTCACTTTATCATTTTCTCATAATTGTTAATCTTCATCGTATTATCATGCAGTGGGCATTAGCCGCAGAGAAAGAATGTACGTAATGTTAAGCACACGACACTCCTGATCCCGATCGGGACGCAATTATATCTGACCATCGTCTATCTTTTCTACTGGAGCTGTCAGCTGGAAAATGCGCTGTTGGGAATGGTCAGAAGTAGACTTCGAGAAATAACGAAACAACGGGTTGCATAAGAGGCAAATGCACCGCTGCAGCAGTGAGAGATTGTGAGAAATAAAGAGAGCCGGGAGTGATTTGCCTCTTACGCAACCTGTTCTTTAGTCAGAAGCCATATTCAGTTTCACATAAAACCGTTTTCCCTAGATTAACGAGCAGTTTGCCGTAGTCGCTTCTGGTTGTCTGTTGTATGTTGCTGCGAAAGCCAGGAGGCTGCAGCAACTGCAGCAACTGCAACAGAACAATGAGACTCTACGCGTGCTGCAAGCAGCCCTGGTATGATCCCAATTCGTGGCTTACACACAAAAATGCATACTATATATGTCCCGTTTTGGCAAACACGTATATCATATATAGATTGCAAACGACGTTCAATGGCCATATGTAACAAATTTTCAGGTGATTTATCTGTTTTGCCTTTGCGGACACGTCATTCGATTTGTATGTCTTCACAAATTCCAAAGTGAGACACCAAACCATAATTTTCTTTAAAGAAAGAGTATTACAATCTCGCGATCCCTCATTCCTCATCTCCCATGTGCCAATGGCGCGGTCGCTCTCTTTTCTTTTCCCATTACCCCTCCCTCTCATTTTTTGAGTCTCTGCGCGTCAGGTTCAGTTTGGCACAGAGCTAAACTCGAATAACTCTGCTCCAACATATCAGTTGAACGTGCGGTTTGCGGGGTTCTTACCGGGGAACCGAGCGTGCCCGACAGTGAGAACGCAGTTGGCCAAAAGGACGTTGAACATAACCTTTAACATCCAATGATCGAGTTGTGTAACTAGAGGAAGTCTGTGGGAGGTAGGTGTGCAAATATATGCTGTTTCTGATTTCAAAATATAATTGTCAACATTCTGGTCATCCCGCAATTTTACAGAGACAAATGCCATAGTGGGCGGCATCTTCGTGCTCATTTCCATTGTACTCCTAGGCGAGTTTAAATATTTTGTAAATATATATTTGAAAAAAAAATTCATTTTAATATATATATATATATATATATATATATATATATATATATATCTTCGAAAATATCACAGGATTCGCCCTCGCTCTAACGTACCAGCTGCACTCGGTATGCCCGGAGCCACACGGCGCCGTCGTAGCGCCCGCACCCGCGCCAGTCGCAATCAACATCAATCCGGCGCCAATTCCGAGCCTTTCTGGCGACGCCGGAGCGCCCTATCCACATATTGCGGTGAATTCGGAACCGCTCACGGATGGATTCGAGACTATTCTGTCTAAGTATTAATTAGCCTATGCAAGAGCTCCTCAAAAGAATAAATAATATTCCTTTTTTTCATTAATTTGTGTTCATTAAATGTTATCCCGTCCTGAGTGAGAATGATAACAGTGAAGTGAGCCAATAAAGAGATATTCGAGAAAGTTTTCTTTTGTTATTGCTCTGACGATTTTCCGATGTACTTCTGATACTTCTTGTACTTCTCTTGTAAATGTCTTGGCTAAATGAATCAAGTTAATAAGAACAAAAGAGTTGCCGAGGTTGAGAAAGAGCTAAACCACCAGCACCTCATTATGTTTACGTATCATTCTACAGTTATGTATGTAAATTAGTAGGTTACGGAGATGCTTTTTCATTCTAATTTTCCGAAACATGTGATACTCTATAATAATCATTATTGAGACACAACGTTGATGCGATTCAACCTTCTCTGTGTCAGTGACTCATAGGCAAATGATTCATCACATGATTTACAACGAGAGAAGACGAGATGGAACAGGAAAGAATCGAATCATTGTTTCTAATTATTCTTTGCCTTGCCTCACCTCCGGAAGATTTTGCGTGTTTTCTACAGAGAGGTGTGTGACCCAAGTGTCTGATGCTACCATTTTCCACTTGAATTCATTCTCCATGTAGATCTCGTCTCGCCCAGTATTTTAAGAGATGCAAATCATTTTCTTCTCAGGACCTCATGGGGACCGCCAAAACTTTTAGTGTTGATAAGGTTGGTTGCTTCTTTTTTTGGTATCGAAAAGAAGGTAAATTCAATTCAGGGCACGCTGCTTCTTGCCTTAATCGGGGCGCAGTTACTCCTAGTTGTGCCGTTCCTCATCTACTGCATCATCCACCACAAGGAGGGACTACCTGAACTGGTCAGTCGCAAATTTATTAATTATTCTTAATTCAGATAATTTAAGATCAATTCGATCTTTGCCCTCCTCGCCTCGGGCGTTTTGACGCTGATAGCTGCCAAATATAGAAAGCTGCTGCAGCTGCAGCACATGCAGCAAGATAAGCCAGAGCCGCAGTCGGATCAGCTGCAGCTGCTGGGGCAGAGAAGAGCCTTATACGTGCTGCAGATATTCCTGGTATTACGCGAACAACAAGAGGGGTGTAATTGAAAGTTTTTTTTCAGATAGCCTACATCATTTTTCTGGTTCTCCATTGTGTGCGCTACGTAATTATATTGAGCAAAAGTGAGACGCGTACATTTATATTGTCCTTCTTCGATGTGAATAAGCAGTAGCTATCAGTAGTGATTCTGAATGAGTATGTCTAGATATGGAAGTTAGATTTGTAAATAGATGAATAATTCTGTGATTCATTAGTCATGTATGTTATCAAAAAAGGTTAATTATAGTTAATTACACAAATAAAGCAATTTCGCAGGCGTAATTGACGAAGTTGGTGGAATCTTCGTGCTCATTTCTATTGCACTGCTGGGTGAGATAGTTTAAATCTATTTATTTCAATTATAATATTTTACCCTGATAGGATGCGCCCTCGCTCTTACGTACCGCATGCGCTACGTTATAATGAAGAAGCAAAGCGCCGTCACATCACCAGCGCCTGGGTGGGCACCGAAGCTGGCGCCAGCTCCCGCGCCAGCCACAATCGAAGCCGATCCGGCGGCCTGTCCACGCCTGCCCGGCGACGCCGGCGCGCCCTACCCGTATAGCGCGGCGAATCCCGTGCCATTCAATGACGGATTCCAAGCAATCCCGCCCAATTAATCATCATTATCCATCTCCAGATATTTGTCTACATTGGACATTTCCCACTTTTACATACTCACCTTTGAATTTTAAGAAAGAAGGTCTGATAAACTCTTTGCACTATCACATAAAGACGTCAATTTCGATCTTCAATCTCCAAATTTGCGTGTGTCTGACATGATTTCGAAACGCGTTTCTCCCTATTTCACCTTTTCTCTCGTTTTCTCTAACCTGTCAAGAGGGAGGGGCAGAAAGGGGATTTCAATCGTCGCAGCACGAGTGGAGTAGGCGTTGGGGACTGGGAAACGCGGGCTTCACGAGCCAATCAGAAGCCACACCAGTACCACAGTCAGATGGAAACCTGGAAATAGCACAAGACAGCATCACGTTGTGTTTGGTCTAGTGACATTTTCGCTTATTCGACGATGTTGACGCGGCTATTATTACTGCTACTGTTTTCGACGGAGGTTGCGGCGAGAGTGAGTGCATTGCTATGATAGCTTTTTTGACATTGGGTCACGCCGGATGTCAAAGATATAAATTGCCAAAAGCTAATAAACTCTACGTTGCCATGACGGTCACTGCAAAAGTGACTATTATGGGATAGTAACGACATTTGCAGAACATGACGGTCGGTATGATGTTCGCCCTCAAAGACACTACACTCACGACGTTTGTCGGATACAAGGCATGCACTTTAGCAAACTTCTCTAAACAGATATTAGTAGCAAAAATAGTCACACTTATTCATCTGCTTGACCTGACTTTTTTGTAAAAAGATTGCCACCAGCATTCTACGAGACTTTTCTCGTGATGAGTTATTGTTGTGTTTGATATTAATAAAACCTTATGTATTTTGTTACTTTCAGAAGCACGCTGCAGCTGCTATGGTCGCCTGGAATCGCATTCAGCAAGAGGGCTTGATGGCCGACATCGACAACATAAAGTTAGTTGCAAGTCGTGCGCAAGAATCAGTTCAAGCATTACAAACGATATGGGTATGTTTGGAATAAAAAAAAAGAAATAAAAAACGCAATCTTGCCTCGCGATATCTAAACTTATGAGAGAAAATGCATCCCTTCAGTTTCTCTTTGTCTTATTTTATTATATTTTTTGTGATACATTGAGATAAAAAAGAAAGTTCCTACCCACCCTCTCGCCGATGACCTTTATTGGAGCTTTCACAAGACTGTGGAATGATGCCTGTTCCAGTTTCATCTGGACAATCGACGAGTGCGTGGACGGCACTTCGGTGAAGAATTTCGTCGACATGCACAACAAGGGCGCCGAGGTCGTGCTGGGACCCGCCTGCAGCTCTCGTGAGTACTGTATCGGGAAAATCGATAAACATTTTGTATTGTATCACTGTGTCACAGAAGTTACTGATTCACAGACACCCTTGTTCGTATTTTTTCGAGCTGATAAGTCCAAAAGGATAAATCTTTTGCTATCACGCATTTTTTTTAAATAGCCGCCCTCTACGATGGAAACGTAGCTTCCTTCTACGATGTGCCCATCGTCCTCTGGGGTCCACCGTATGACGTGTCGATTGATAACCCGCTCAACTACCCGACGGTACTCAGCACAAGCATGAGCTCGGATCCGTGAGTTGTGCATCATTTTCAACCTGATAAAGGTGGTCATGAACTTTCCACTTTACCCTTACGACGTACCTCAAATTAGAGTGCGAAATGTGACACCACGCTCTCTTCATTTCGCTCACTCTCTCACCCACCGACCGGTCGAGAGAGTGTGTGAAATGAAGAGAGCGTGGTCTCACATTTCGCACTCTACATCAAATGCGAGCTCTTACCCACCTTTACCTGACCGAAGGCACCTTGATCTTCCACATTAGTGCTGAACATATTTTGATGAAGATTTGGAATTATATTCCAGCCGTGCCATCACTATAACCGCGTTGCTGCGCAAGTTCAACTTCTCCGACGTCTCTTACATCTACACGACGGAGCGGAATCCTCTGGTCGGACGCTGCCAGAACATCTTCAACGCTCTCACTGTTGGTATTTATCTCAATTTTCCCCTATTCGAGCATGCCGACGGACATCCTTCGCTTTTGACATCATGATCCCACTTCCACTTAACCGAATAAACAGTGGATGAATGTATACCTATGAATGAGGCCTTAGAAAATAAGAAAACAAATATAGATTCGGAACATCGCTTGTTCGCTTGCAGATCAACCTCAACTCCAACCCGGACATTGCGATAAACTACTACAGACGCGTAACAAACACTACAGTGGCCAACTTCCAACGAAGGTTTGCCGAAGCGAGCGACGTCTCTCGAGGTGAATAACTTGCGTAAAAAGGTATTACATTTATAAAATGATACGATCACATCAAAAAGTCAAATGACGGACTTCCGTTGTTTACCACACAGGCGCGTACGCGACCCTCTCACTTTTGCCCGCTCTCTCGCTTTGGTAAACACAGGAAGTACCATTTTGACTTTTTGTGTGTTCGTATCATTTTATAAATGTAATAAAGGTACTTCCCGTCTTCGAGCTGGGCTAGTGGGAGGACACTGCTAGGCCAGTGTTACAAATCAGTCCGGAGTGCCCACCTTGCGCCAGACCTACTTACCTGCGTGATCTATTCACGACTAGAATACCTATTTTGTTATGTTATAGTGCTTGCTCTTTTGGGGGGATCTCTCTCGATGTACGATATTCAAATACTTTGCAGTGTTCCTAATCTGTGCCGAGAATCCGGTCTCGCGCCGCAACATCCTTCTTGCTGCTCACGATAACAACTACGACACTAACGAGTGAGTAGCTCATACAGAGACTTCAAAATCAAGTTGACCAGCATCCATTGTTTGCAGGTACACCTTCATCTTCATCGAGGAGCAGGGCACGGCGTTCCGGACGTACTCGATAGTCAATGGCAGCAGTATTACGTGTACGTTGCTTTATGCACGGAACGCCACGCCTCCCAATATCAAGATACATAATCTCCGATTTTGTTTACTCAAACTACTTTACTGCAACAGTCAGGAGATATCCTGATAGTGATAACTTCCTGTATACATCGCACTCTGGGCAATGTAGTTTGTTTTGCAACGTGCCGATGTATACATATTCAGTCCCCGTCTGGGTGAACTCCTCTAATCCCACTGATGCGCGCAACATGGACGCACTGTCGACGGCCCGGAAGATGCTGGTTGTAAGGGATTACCGTATCCGGCGGCCTATAGCATACACTTTGTAGCTGTTGCAGTGCAGATTATATTACGTCTTATGATTACAGTGTTTTATTATTTTCGAATTGTTTACAGCTCGACATCGCTCCGTACAACGACACAGCGACATTCACGCAGAAAGTGAAGGACGCCTTCACCCAGCCACCCTTCAATTGCTCCGACTGCACGGATATCGAAACTGTGCGAGCGTTTATCTTATTTAAGGAGTTATGAAAGCACTCTAATAATGTACGCAGCATAAGCATAATTTATCACCGTTGACGCAATTCTCTGATCGTTCAGTCTTATTCTCTAATTCGGCCCGTATTGATGCATGCACCACTGAGATCTAAATAAATAATCCGTTCCCAGTCCGTCTCTCGCGTCACCAATTTCCACGACGCATTTCTGCTGTTCGCCTATACGAGAAACAGGACTATTACTGTGGGTCACGCCGGTTCCATTCATTTTCCCAATGAAATCAGTTAAATGCTTTCGCAATATTTCGTTTGCATTTGTGGTTCTGTGGGACCACGTATTTTTTGTTGTTGTTGTTGAAAATATCCCTCCCTCTCAGGCGCTTCCTCAGCTCGCGAGAAGCCGTATTTCGGGAAGGGCCCTGATGACATACGCGCCCGGATCATTTGCAGGTGATTGCTGCAGACGGTTTTCTCTAGCTGCATTATCCAAGACGTCCACTTGCCACCATACACAAACAAAATATAATGAACGAAATTCCTTGCACGAGTATTTGCAACCACGTCCAATAAACTGAACCAGGCCAATCGGGCACTGTCCGCATCAACGCCAATGGCACGCGTGATCCCACCTTCATCCTCTACTCACTCACTGCGGCTGATGCATCGCAGGTACGATTCTTTCAGTAGTCTAAAGAAAAATTTCAGTATTTTAATTAATATAAAGAACAAAGGTTAATTTAACCATAACAGGCGATGATCCGCTTCGATGTAACGATGTCGGCGGATAGGAGTTCCAGGACTGTGGTAAGGGGTTCATTTTTATCCCAACAAGTTCTCACACCTTCGTCACTCACAGTTGTATCCGAAGTCAATGAAATCAACTGTCTCCATCATGTGACACTCTTGTAGAATTTATTTCCTTGGAAGATGGAGTAGTGTTATATCTTTTCCAAATACGGATGAAACTATAGATATTGCTCCTGAGGTTTGGCCTTGCGAAGACCTATATTGGGGTCTTCAGAAGCCGTGTATTTGAATGCACATCGATTCTATCCGTAAACGGATCGAACTAGGAATCCAAGCAACTGTCCCATACAAGTTTTAAACTCTAAAGCACATGCAGAGTTTCGGTTTACTAGTTAGTTGAGTCAAGAGTGCGCAGAATAAAAATAAATTAAAAAAAAAGAATTTTATATTCATACGAACAGCAAACGACGGAACTCTACGCCAACGAGGCGCAGCTGTGGGCTGGTCGAGGCGGCGTGCGTCCCAACAACTTCCCCCGCTGCGGGTTCGGAGGAGACGAATGCCCACTAAGCTTCCAGGAACAGGTTACGGTATAGCGCCGAAGTCAGTTCATGATAACCGTTTTACAGTATCTCGGCATCGTTATCGGAGCGGTGGCTGCGTTCGTGCTGATCCTGCTCGTGCTCGTTGCGGTGATGGTGTGGGTGATCAGGTAAATGCCACTTCAATTGACCAAAGAAGCCAAGCATGGCCCATTCCCTTGACACTATTGCCTTGTATTCGAAGATCCTGACCCTGACCACGATGCTACTTTCCTGCATGGCCCATTTGCCTTGATGTCAGAATAAATCTGTATCTGTAAGATCATTAAGGCCAGGCGCCGTAGAATCGATTTGTCTCAATTGGGAAAAAACATTTCCAGAAAGGTGTCCTTTCAGAAGATGGAGTCTAGAAATAAGAACAAAATACATAATTATTGAAGATCTCGTCGACGGGAAGAGGCTGCTCGCGATCGAATCTGGCAAATTTCCTTCCCCTCTCTCATTCCACCAACCAGGAAAGTGAGAAACTGTCATTATATTTTACTCAATCAAAAAATCAATCGATAATTCGAGTTTCTAGAGCCGCGCTAGTTCGAAGTTCTCGCTGTCATCCTCTGTTACTACCAGTACGCGAATGACGCTGGACTCGAAAAAGGTTAAATTGCCCCTTTTTTACTTGATCACGAAATGCAATGGGAATCTTATCAGGGTATCCCACAATTTCTGTCCCTCGGGTCATTTTCATAGTTGTAAAGAACTGATCTTTGGCCGATTCTCAATGTGATACAATATATTTGATAGGCAATCCACCCATTATTAAAACAACCCTCAGCACTAGGCCATTGCTTCTCTCTGCTGGTTTCTACACCGATTTTTCCGAAGGACTCATCTTTCCACTTTCTGTCGATATTGCTCCATATAATTTTCTACGGAAACTCAACCGTGGAAACTCATTAATAGCTAGTGCAATCAATACTAGAGGCGGCCCCTAGTAAGCCAACGTGTAAGATTCGGCTCTACAGGTTAGCTTCCGTAGACCACAGCTCAGGGGATAGACCCTACTCTGACCGCCGCCTCTTCGTAACCAAACCTCTGTTCTCACTGCGTTGGTATTCAAACTCAAAACCAATACCATTCCCATGGGGCCATACACTTATACTTCCATATCCATTGCACTTCAGATCATGCATCATAACTGAAAGAGTCAAATGCTGAAAAATGTCGCAAACCAAGGTATTCCAATGAGAAGGAACGTGCTAATGAGTGTCGGGAGATTTTCGACTGCCCGGCCAACATGAGGTGGGCCAGCAAGGCAATCGAAATGGATATGAAGTAGATCACGTACGATAACACCGTCATGAAAACTGGCTGATTGCATACGGGGGAGTGGCCCCAGTCCGATTCAAACAAGAAAGTCCACAGAAAGAATAAAATTCTCAGCTGCTTCTTCTCCCTTCTCGACCCCATTAACAGAAAGATTCATAGTGATGGGACCACCAACTTCCGCGACCACTACCCTGTCCAACATAAAGAGGTCGCCATCAATACTCTTCTCTGTCTCCAGAGATATGCAAAATTTCAAATATTAATCGACTCGTGAAGACCCCATTTTCGGAAAATGTTCCAGTAAATGCTGGACGATCTGAAGTTAGAGGGGTCAAATATACCGCTGTATACTCTCGATACCAGCCATTACTACTATCGCTGTTTTAAATTCTTTGCGGGCTTCCACCCCCGCCAATCGGACCGATCTTGACGCCGACTATCAATCTTAGATTAACGCCTGGGCTCAGCCCGTCTGAGGAGGGCTATCATGGCTCTGCCCAATCGATGGAAGGAAGTCATTATTAGGAACGACGACTACTTTGATCACTGACCGTTTGCACCTGTTACATTTATGAGCAAAAATATGTTAGTCGAGATTTAGGGACAAAAATTGTGGGACACCCGAATATTAAAAGTGAAAACAGACTGATAAACAGGGACAGTAACTAATCGTGCCACTCACAGCGGCAATTTTATTTAAATATTTAGTTTAACGAAAAAAAACAGGAAACCGATCTTCACGCCTACTTCTTTCTCAACAACGAAGCAGTCACGGCAAGGAAGCACCAGATCAGACACTACCTCGGAAGGAAGGAGATGGTCGAGATGAGAACGGTAAGAAATACAACATTGATACTGTTAGTTATAAAATATTATCAACATGAACAGCTAAAATAGGGGCTGTTCATGTTGATCATGTGGATATCTTTCTGCAACAACGTTTTAATTGAATTTGCATAATTAAACAAATATTGCAGCTACGCGCGATCGACCACGACAATCTCAACAAGTTCGTCGGCGTCTGCTCCGACGGCCCGCAGTTCATGACGGTGTGGAGATTCTGCGCCAGGGGATCACTCAGGGTCAGTCGCACAAATCTTATTCCACAAAACAAAGTTCGGCGTCTTTCTCAAGGTTTGCATTCTTCATGTCGAGAAATACATTTGAGATAATCGTGTCAAATGCCGATCTAAATTTGGTAAAAAGAATCGCATTGTTGTAAATGTATCTATAGTGACAGTTTGGGTGGCAAAATGCTGAAATTATAATGTGTAAGTGATAAAATCGCGATACAAAAATTGTAGGACGTCATCGAGACGGGCCGACTACAGATGGACTGGTTCTTCAAGTTCAGCATCATGAGAGACATCTCAGAGGTTTGGATTCATGCATCTAATGATTCCTTTATTTTCATGGTGAAAGCCTAACTTATTTCATGCTTGTTTGAAAATTGCTTCAAATTATGTATCTGGAACTTAATGATTAAATTTTCAAAGGGATTGCACTACCTGCACCACTCTCCACTCGGCGCGCATGGCTGGCTATCTTCTGGTTAACAGATTTGCTTAACAAACAAAATTATGTATATCTATCAAAAGATATTTCAATGAAAAAAGTAAGTTTTATTAAATAATAATAATGTTATTCAGGCAGCTGTCTAGTGGACGATCGATGGCAGTTGAAGATCTCCTGCCACGGATGTCGATTCATCAAGGAAACCGAGATGAAAAGCACTAGAAGTAAGATTTTCATCGGATTACATCAGGAAAATGGACAAACGAGAATGGTCGCGTATCTAGTCGCTACCAAAGTCGGCATTAAAAATATAATCACGACACGCCTAGACGGAAATTTCTGAAGAAAAACGCGCTTGCATGTTTGTAGGAAGGGGCAAATTGTCATCCTTCAGTTACAAACAGCGATAGCATAATATCTCACAAATCGATTTCATAATGGTTATCAAAACACTACCCTTACAGATCTCCTCTGGACTGCGCCGGAGCTCATCCGTTCCGGAGATACGATCGGGACGCTGCCTGGTTAGCACAGTTTGAAATTTGAACACTTTTAAACTTTCTTTGCCATCAGATCCTTTCCTCTTTATCGAAATTTAATTAAATACAAATTTATTAATTATCAGGTGATGTGTACAGCTTTGCCATCATCTGCTCCGAGATCGTGTCGAGAAAGAGCGCGTGGGAAGTTGAGGAGAATAATATCGATGTCGAGGGTAAGAGTTAGTATTGACCACACGAAAAGTCGAAATGAAAAAAAGAACATTTCGACTCCGTTTCGGAACAGTTCTCTGTTTCGTTGTTAATCTTCCTTTTGTTCTCGAACCAAGGTTATTTCGAGTGGTCAACAATAGTAAGAGTAGATTAGCAATTTCGATCTTGCTCTTTTTCAAACTGTTATTTATTACAACTCATTCGAGCATAACAGAGATCATCTACAAACTGAAGAGGGGCGGCAGTAAATCAGTAAGACCTGACCTAACTTCGGACGGAGTCAGCGAAGTCAACTCATCCATGGTACGCATGCAAATACGGATTTTTGCTAACTTGTAGTTTTTAAATTTTTATCTGTAACCGTATTTTAAAAAAAAGGATAATTACAGTTGTTAATTATCAAAGACTGCTGGTCTGAGGAGCCCGAGCAGCGGCCCAACACTGACCAGATACGAACACTGCTCAAGGGAATCAACCACGGGCGGTGAGCTATTTATTATATAATATATTTCTTAATTATATAAGTTATTCGTCGACTAGTGAGTAATACAATTACGCATGAAAATAATTTCAGCTCCGCTAATCTCATGGACCATGTTTTTACCGTACTCGAACAGTATGCTGGAAACCTGGAGGACGAGGTAGGAATTAGAAAAAGATCATTTATAAAAAATATTGCGGTACAGGTTTTATGCAAATATTACTTTTTCTAAAATGTATAAGTTAATGTAACAAATACATTTTTCAGGTGGAGTCGCGCATGAAGGAGCTCGTCGAGGAGAAGAAAAAGAGCGACATCCTGCTGTACCGCATGCTTCCAAAGTAATTATATATTATTTGTGTTATTACTATTTGATCATTAACAATTACGGAAGCTTGAATTGAGTCAGGCGAATTGAGTCAGGCTTCGAATGGGGAATTGTGAAGTTCATTTTGTATAAGACTTTATGTACACTTTATAAAGACACTGCTGTCGTCTAAAAAGTGTGCGCCTAAATAAAGTTCTCCTCTTGTAGAAATTGATGCGTTTCTTCAGACAAGTCGCAGATCGTCTCAAGCTCGGCCAGGCTGTTGAACCGGAGAATTTCGAGTGTGTCACCATCTTCTTCTCTGATGTCGTGTCGTTCACGACACTGGCTGGAAGGAGCACGCCCATTCAGGCGAGGAGATACTTGATCTTCGAAATTAATTCTAAATTGTCAAAAAAAACCCGAATAGTCTCTTGATAAACGACTTATAAACTAAAAAAAACAACTAATTTCGACGTTTGACTACATCATTAGTGTTGCGTGCAACGTTTTCGGAAGGAATTAGGATCTCTTGAAAACACGGAAAAAAGGACATTTGAGTTAATGATTCTTTTTTTCAGGTGGTAAATCTGCTCAACGATCTCTACAGTACCTTCGACGCAATTATAGACGAGCACGATGTTTACAAGGTTTCTCTTTTTTTGGTTCACTTTCGATCGGACGTATTTAAAATGATTTAAAAATTGAATATAGTTAATTAATTAATTTCAGGTAGAAACGATCGGAGACGGGTATCTGTGCGTCTCTGGATTACCGAAACGCAACGGGAACGACCACGCAAAAGAGGTTAAATAGTATTATCTGAAATGTTAATATCCTTTTGAAAATTTTTATTAATTTGATTAAATTAATTAATTAATTAATCCATCTCCAGGTCGCTCAAATGTCATGCTCTCTTCTGACAGCGATTCGTGTGTTCAAGATTCCCCATTTGCCCGCGGAGAAGATACAGATCAGGATTGGAATGCACACCGGTTGGGAATAAGAGCTCGAGTTTGGGAATTCAGTAACAGATTTCAAATTTAGAATGACATGCCTCATATATATGTGCCTGTATAGGTACAGTAGCGGACAAAAGTTTACGGGCACTTTTTCTTTTTGATATAACTTTAGAACTCCAGAAAGGTTTAATGCGACATGGTGGGGTCTTATGCGAAATCCATTGGAGATTACGATGCAACTATTGGGGTATTGCGAAATCTTTCAGTTATTGCGTCGTGATGACGCAATCGATGCACACTTTTTTGAAGTGCCATTATTCTTTCATGGATTTTTTCCAGCTTACCTAACTTTTACGGTGTAGAGACATGCCTGCGGTCTACCCATAAAATTTTTTTCAATTTGCTGCGGTGCCGCTACGTGGCTGCAGCCAAGCTTCAAAATGGAGACCGAAAAACAATATCTCGCTTTTTAGACATCGCCCAGACCCAACCAATGCAAATGGTGACCTACCGTGATCATATTCTCAGGATAATCGGTAATCATGATGGTGATCATTTTAGTGCATTGGTTGGGTCTGGGCGATGTCTAAAAAGCGAGATATTGTTTTTCGGTCTCCATTTTGAAGCATGGCTGCAGCCACGTAGCGGCACCGCAGCAAATTGAAAAAAATTTTATGGGTAGACCGCAGGCATGTCTCTACACCGTAAAAGTTAGGTAAGCTGGAAAAAATCCATGTAAGAATAATGGCACTTCAAAAAAAATGTGCATCGATTGCGTCATCACGACGCAATAACTGAAAAATTTCGCAATACCCCAATAGTTGCATCGTAATCTCCAATGGATTTCGCATAAGACCCCACCATGTCGCATCAAACCTTTCTGGAGTTCTAAAGTTATATCAAAAAGAAAAAGTGCCCGTAAACTTTTGTCCGCTGAGTTGAAATAAGTTGAACAATTGTTGACTAGAAATTGAATGGATGAATCCATGAAATGTCCACAATTCCTAAAGACTATTATTTCAGAACGTCTGTGTGTGTGTGTGTGTGTGTGTGTGTGTGTGTGTGTGTGTGTGTGTGTGTGTGTGTGTGTGTGTGTGTGTGTGTGTGTGTGTGTGTGTGTGTCTGTGTGTGTGTCCGTCCGTCACGCTAAATATCTCACCAACGGATAGAGCTATCGACTCAGTTCCTTCGCCATCACATGCACCTCCACGAGAGTAACTTGCTCAATAAAAAAATTAAACAAAATCCATGGCCAAGTGGGTTACGCGCTTGACTAGCAATCCGCGCGACGCAGGTTCGACCCCCGCCGCGGGCAAACCTTTTGCCGCATTTTTCACAAGTGCCAGAAACTGTTCTAACACGGTTTTGAGTACCGTGAAACACGTTTTCACCTGTTTTGCCGAGTTTTAACATGAAAAATCGAAATTTTCGAACTTTCTCCAAACGCACCGGTGAGTATCGGGGATCACAGGAAAAGTGTTTTACGATGTTAGAAACGTGTCTGAACGTGTTCTAACACGTTTTAACGTGAAAAATCGAAAATTTCGAAAAGTTCCAAAATGATTCAGAGAGCGTAGGGGATCACAGTAAAAGTGTTTTGCGATGTCAGAAACGTGTCAGAACGTATTCTAACACGTTTTAACGTGGAAAATCGAATTTTCGAAAAGTACCAAAATGATTAAGAGAGCGTAGGGGATTACAGGAAAAGCGTTTTGTGATGTCGGGAACGTTCTGAAAGCACTGTATCTTGCGTTTCCTTTCACAACTGAATAAGCCAGTACTCTTTGTAGCGATTAACACTCTCCAACATAATGTAACATGGAGCCGACTCCCGAGCTCCCCCTGGACCGAACTTGGA
This sequence comes from Pristionchus fissidentatus, assembly GCA_036245785.1. NCBI lineage: Eukaryota > Metazoa > Nematoda > Chromadorea > Rhabditida > Neodiplogasteridae > Pristionchus > Pristionchus fissidentatus. Next base: position 6,657,210 of record BTSY01000006.1, read on the forward strand.
GCAAGCTACCGAGCGTCCTCTGGACCAAACTTGGAGCCGGCTATCTTGCTCCCCCTGGTCCGAACTTGGAGCCGGCTGCCGAACTCCCCCTGGACCAAACTTTGAGCCGGCTGCAAAGTTCCCCCTGGGCCGAAATGTGCCCGGCAACTGAATGCTCCCCTGAACCATACTTTGAAAACGTAGTGCGCACCCTACCATAACGTAGTTTAACCTCAACACACCGTGCTAGTTCAATCTATTTGCTCGGTTTGCCCATGGTTTAATATCGTAGGGAAAAGATTTTTTTTATTTTCGCAAATTTCAAAAGTTTTCTTCATTTTCCGGCGTCATTTTATAACTATTCAATAAATAATCATAAACCTCAGGCCCGAGCGTTGCGGGAGTGGTGGGCATCACGATGCCTCGGTACTGCCTCTTCGGCGACGCAGTAAACACTGCGGCACGGATGGAGAGCAATGGAAAACGTGGGAATGAATAAATAAAGAAACATGAATAAAAACTGCAAATTCTCGCTCACATTGTATGATTTAGTTAGGAGATTCACTTGACCTAGATTTCCCGGTAACAATATTATTTTCCACCGATGTGATCATGATTAATGAGCATTATACTGATAACATTTTACATCTAGACACTGTCAAATTGTCCAGTTTTAAGTGAGCAATACGGAGTACATTTCAGTTTGATTTCAGCCATGCGGATTCACATTTCATCCGAAACCAATCACTTCCTGACCAATATCATTGGCGGATATCGGACAGAGTTGAGAGGAGAAGTCATTATAAAGGTTTGCAATTTATTATTGATTTAAATAATAAGCAAAAATAATTTTGTAAAAGACTACTGGTAGTTCTGCTCCATCTAGCGTGGTAGCTTGCTACTGTGAAGGCGCTTGACATGGAACACTTTTACCTTTTTTTATAAACGACACCACTTTTTTTCAGGGCAAAGGTACGGTAGAGACGTACTGGTTGTTGGAGGACGATCAAATCGGCGATTAAGATGTTTATCAACATTATTAATTTGCATTGCTTTAATTACCGGATAAATATCCTTCAACTTGGTCGATGTGTCAGAGGATGAAAGACAGCATGTTCATGAGTTAATCCTAATAAACCATACAACAGCGAATGTGATAGTCAAAAAGGCGAAAGGAGCGCAGGCGTTGTCTGAGAAAAAATATGGTTAAATAAGTATAATTAATAATAAATTACCTCTCTCTTTCCTCATATCTACTTGCACTACGAATGTGCTCGAACTTCTATCATTGGTCTTGCGCCAATTGAGTTTGAATAGAATTGCACTAGAATTCCACGAGCTTCTCGGCCTACCGAGTCCATGAAACCTTTAAATTTTCGTATATAGTACACAATTCAATTTTAGAAACAGCTAATCATGTAGAAGCGACTAGAGGGAAAAGGTGCAAGAATTCGAAAAAATGAAGATACAATAATGCTTTTCGTTGTAGGCCTTTCGTTTCCGAAATTGTTTTTTGTTCCGAAATTTGCGTTACTAAACTGACCTCATTACATCTTTATTGACGGTGATGTTCAGAGCTTCTGTCGGGGAATTTATTCGATAATCCGTTACGATGTCGAGGAAGATGGTACTGCAGTTTCAAATTAAGGGGGTCATGAGAATCGCCATCTCGAAGTGAATTACATTTTCAACACAGTTGTGTAATTGCAAAATCACCCACTTATCGGGAAGACTCTTCGCGAAGCTCGCGTTCATCGAAAGCACCGGTGAATAATAATGCTGATTCACTGCGGTCGAACATCCGACGTATCCTGTCAGATATAAAGATTTAAGTAATTTCATGTAAAATATAAGGCAAAAATGGACTCTTCTTACTTTACACACAAAAAAAATCTGTCATATATGACAGATTGCACTGACAGAATATTCTGTCAGATCTGCACTCACAGATTAATCTGTCACTTTTTGCGACAAATTCATTCTGTCGCTCGCCAATCTGTCGCATTTGAAAGAATCATTCTGTCGATTTTCGGTCGGTGCAAAAATGACAGATTGATTCTGTCATTCAAAGGTGGGGAGGGGTTACTGTAGAAGTCAGGTGCATTTCACACGTCCCCGAATACCCCTGTGTCTATGTGTCTTCTGCTTTGGCAGAAGTTCGGTTGCGGCTTCTCATAGAGGGAGGACATTGTCAGTGGGGCAAATGCCCCCTTCCTCTTTTCCATTGGAAAACAGTTGAAGCGATGAGAGATAAGTGTTCCCTGAACCTTTTTATACCCTCTGAAATTTGGAACAATGCGAGTTAGAGAGTGGGGAGTGAGAAGAGACAATAATCCTCATTTGCATCGACCCGCTCATTCAAATCGGAAAGCACAGACCGATCAAGAGGAAATCTGATCAGAGTGACAGATTGATTCTGACGGTTTCCAAAAACTTTTGCATCGACACATTAATCTATCAGAACGACAGATACATCTGTCATATATGACAGAATCGATCGACAGAACCATTCTGTCAAAAAAGTGACAGAATTCGAAATGACAGATTTTTTTCTGTGTGTAAAAAAAAAGAATTTAAAAAAATTTAAACACCTGGAGACGAGTAAACTGCGCTGCTGTCAAAGTTCATTGCCGGTAAGAGTTCTTAACAAAATATTATTGTTGATTATTATTTAATAAAATAACCTTCTCGATTGGTAACGGTCACTGAATGTTCTCCCACTGAACCGAAATCAATCGTAGCAATGGGTCCGTTAATGATGATTGTAGTGGCTTTGGCATTCATTTCGGAGCTGGAAAGGCGTTTTTGTCAAATTCCCTAGAATAAAAAAAATTGTAGGATAAAAAAGAAACGAATGTCCGTCAATTCTCACCGTGCGCTAAATACCGGATGGCAGATGGAGTCTTTGGGAACATCAAATCCAGTTGCATAAACAACCGGAAGTGCCTCCTTCAATTCATAATTATTTTTTAATTATTATGTTCTGAAAATACGATAAAACAAAAAAAATGAATATTTAGAATATACTAGGCTCACACACTGACGAGTTTATAGAACGAGGAAAATCAATAAACACGGAATTACTGTACCGAAAAATTTCCAGTGATATCGCGAACGATGAATTGCGTTGTGTCCGAGATTACTGTAGCAAATTGGGCCGACGAATCGATAGTTAGCGCGAAATCACTGCTCAGAAAGTATACCGGAGTCGCCAAATTCACTTAAAATATATGTGTTATATTTTGCTAAATATATTTTCCTGCCTGCCGTATTTTGAACCACATAGAGAAGGAATTTAGGAGCAGCATGGCCTTTATTGACGAGATAGTAAGCTGTTTTACAGGACTGTAAAACAAATATTTATGTAGTTTTCTAAATTAAAAAAAATAACCTGTAATTCGAGACTACTCATGTACACTGCACGATTATCGGATAGCTTAGCCAGGCTGGAATAATATATTTTATTATGAAATATTGATTGATTTACCTCACAATCTCCTCTCCGCTGCTCTTGGTTATTACTAGATTGCTATTGAAAGTGGGAGAATAGACTCGGCACCCATTCGGGCATTTGAAGGAGACCTGAGCTAGTCGGGCTTAAAATTTTAAAAGAAATATTTTAATTGATAATTTACTCGAAAAGCAAACCGAATTCTCATCAGCCAAATCCAGGAAGTCGAAAATGATCGAGTTCTTGAAGGTAACTCGCGCAGAAGCTTCTTGAAGTAAGCAAACGAAACAACTTGTGAAAGAAATAATAGCGATTCTTGTAGCAATGAACATTACTCAGCGATAGACGGAAAGATGATCGCCTTTTCCCCCACTTTTACGTGCATGTTTGTGCCGGTGGACAATGGAAGTCTAGAACTTCCTTTATTCGAAGATGAGTCAGTGGACATACAAGAAAAGGACGGAAAATTCGGCATAAAACTCTCTCGATCCTGCGTACTCTCTCGCTCATTGGGGAGTTGAGTTCGAAATGAGGGTGTTTAGTGTCAATCTATCAAGAATTTAGCAGTTGCTGAGAAATAGAGGCTATGAATGTATCCAATATGTTTTGTTTATAGTATAGAAGGACTATCAGGATCAATCGAAAAATCATGTTGCAAATAAATATTAACGAGAGCACATTTGAGAACGGAGCAGAGAAGAAAATGCAGCCATTGTCGAAAGCCGATGATCAATGCGAGAGGTTCATTCGAACTTGTCATTTCTATGTGGCGTTCTCATCTGACGAACACCATCGTCAGCGCCAGTGCGGCAAAGAAATTGGTAATGGCTGCAAATATACAATATTATCTGTTCCAATAAATCGCTGATTCATTTTCCATCAGCAATTCTTCCCATTATCCAAGCTTCACGTGTATCCTCTCACAGTTTATCAAGTCGTGTAGAAACCCATTTCGAAACCCAGGGCGACATCATGATTTATGAACTGATTCTAATTTACAGTGACAGGAATATTTGATTATTATTGATTATTATTATTCCTATAATACAGTTATAAAGGGATTGAGTAAAGCCTGCCTGAGCTCTTCGTCGCGTCCATCTGCACGGCGAAGTTGCTACCAGGCATCGTGCGCTGCCAATTCAGCTGCAGATTCACTTTGTTTACTGGGAAGTCGTGCAGATACGACTCCTGGCCCATCAGTCTGCAAGTAAAAAGCACGGCGTTTTGGCGGGAACAATTTTGAACGGCTCTTGTAAATTCCCTTCGAGAGAATCAGGGGATTGGCAAAATGCCAGTACACAGGCTCTCTCACTTTCTCTCCTCTCTCGCTGACCCCTTCCCATGACTCTCTTTTGATCTACCTCTCTCCTACACCCCCTGTAAAATGCCGTGAAAAGGTTAAGGCTCAATTACAAGCTATTTTAACAGTAGCAAGGAACTACAGTCAAAATGACATATTATGAACAAAATGCTATAACTAGCCGGGATTTGTTGAGGTTAAATACACTACGCTCTATGCGTACACTACGCTCTATGCGTACACTACGCTCTATGCACAGTTCTGGGTGCAGGTTCGGTCCAGGGGGAGACCGGTAGCTGGCTCCAGGTTCGGTCCAGGGGGAGCTCGGTATCCTGCTCCAGGTACGGTTCAGGGGGACCTCGGTAGCCTTCTTCAGGAACGGTTCAGGGGGACCTCGGTAGCCTTCTTCAGGAACGGTTCAGGGGGACCTCGGTAGCCTTCTTCAGGAACCGTCCAGGGGGAACTCGGTAGCTTGCTTAACGTTCGGTCCAGGGAGGAGGACTCGGTAGCCGGCTCCAAGTACGGTCCAGGGGGCGTTTAGTATGTTGGGAAATGTTAATTTCTAGAAAGAGTACTGGCTTATACCGTTGCAAAAAGGCTCGTGAGGCTGAGAGCGATCGAAAAAAAAGTTGCCACTACGCCACTTCGTGGCACCGTGGCAACTTTTTTTCGATCGCTCTCAGCGTCACGAGCCTTTCTCAACGGAAACGCAGGATACCGAGTGTTGGATTCCCGGGCGTGTTCGAAAACGTTTCCAACATCGCAAAACACTTTTCCTATGGTTCCCCACGCTCTGCGAACCAATTGGTAACTTTTAGAAATTTTCGATTTTTCATGTTAAAACGTGTTAGAAAACGTACAGACACGTTTCCGACATCGCAAAACACTTTTCCTATGGTCCCCCACGCTCTGCGAATCAATTGGGAACTTTTCGAAATTTTCGATTTTTCATGTTAAAACGTGTTAGAAAACGTTCAGACACGTTTCCGACATCGCAAAACGATTTTCCTATGGTCCCCTACGCTCTACGAATCAATTGGAAAACTTTTCAAAATTTTCGATTTTTCATTTTAAAACTCGACAAAACAGGTGAAATCGTGTTTCACGTTACTCAAGAACGTGTTAAAATGGCTTCTGACACTTGCGAAAAATGCGGCAAACGTTTTGCCCGCGGCGGGGTTCGAACCTGGGGGTCTCGGATTGTAAGTCATGCGCGTAACCCACTTGGCTATGGATTTGGTCATTTAAATATTGCAAAATTTTGAAGAGATTTTGGTCTGTTGTTGTATGCAAAAGGATCCGAGAAGATAGAGCAATTTTGAAGCGATTTATTAGGAAGCTTCCGGATACATGATTCCGGCCTCCAGAAAGGGGTCAGGGGCGAGAGAGAGTGCCAAAGCAAGAGAGTCACTCTCGATTTCCCTTACACTCTCGTTCTAACTCCATTCCTGCGAGATTGCCGGCAAGAGGAATGATTTGGAACGAAATGTGCGAAAATTTCATGAAATCGCGTGAAATCAAGTGAAATCAATCGATATTTCACTTAAAAAAAAAAAAAAAAAAACACACCAACAGACAGACATTTCAATTTCCTATTGTTGGGTTACTTTTTATATGTTATTATAACTTTTTATAACTTTTCATTTCAGTATGTTCCCGTGAACGAAATTATCTGTTGTTTTGAGAAAAGGTTCAGGTTCAGAATCGAATAACTTCTGTCCATGGAAAAAAGAAAGTTATCGTCGACTCAATGTCGTCCATCGCCATAATTTTCAGAGGAATACTAATTCTTACCGTAATCTTAAAGACCTTTTCCGGTTCCCGGCCAGATTTTCCGACCCGGCTCTACTCTCTATTTCGTAATTATAATTTTTATCGGCGATAACTTTCTTCACAATAAATATTTCGATAATTCCTTCGACAGAAGTTATTCGATTCTGAACGGGAACTTTTTCCCAAAACAACAGATAATTCCGTTCACGGGAACATACTGAAATGAAAAGTTATAAAAAGTTATAATATCTTATAAAAAGCTATAGCATTTTGTTCATAATATGTCATTTTGACTGTACGCTAGAAGAATTGATAGCTTCAACTTTGAGAGAGGTGTTTTTTTACAGTATTACTATTACAATTTTGAATTAAGGTTCATGACATGGACTACTGGTGTGTGTACTCTCTTTCTATACCTCGGCGTGTCTCTTGTTTTGACATGCTCTCTCGCTAGCGGAAAGCAGCGTGTTTAGCAGCGGAACGTTTTATTATTTTCAACGAGTGTTTGTGAGTTTGTAATATGCTCACTGAAGGAGCTTAAACAAAATCACTTGACAGGTTGTTGTTGCAGTCCGGTAATGACGAGAGCGTCCGACTCCACTGCGATTGACAGCTTAGAGCGAATGCGAATGTTGACACCTCTGAAAAATAAAATAAAATATATACATTTATAAGGAAAATGGATAATTGTTAGCTACTAGTTCCTGAGCTTGCACTCAAAACGCGTTGTGTTGATGGTGCCTCCACCGCATCCACCTGGTAACGGGGCACATGTTTCATTACATTTTCAGAGGTGACAGTAGTAAAAACATCCCGGTTTGTTTCATGATAAATAATAGAGTTTAAAATCCGTCTAAATACTCATACCTCACTGCGCACCTGTCAAGTATGATGGTAGAGCACGTAACAAGAAGAAATACAGTATATATCCACCCCAGGTTTAATTTTTAATGAATTATCTACTAACCCCTCAAGTGTGCTTGCGAATTTCCTATCGATCTTGTTTAGATTGTACTGGTACAGCGACGTCGCCTGCGTGCAGCCGTGGAAACCTGCATTATAATTTAATTTAACTATTTTTCTATTCATAAAAAATACTTACCGGGAGACGAGATTGTGAGGCAGTTACGCTGCTCGGGTGGGTCGACCACTGTAAACATATTTTAATATTTTTGAAGTTGCAAAATATCAAAGATCTACGATCGGTTACTATTGTCCCTCTTTCGAACGCATTCGTCAAATATTGTAGCTATTCCAGCCGGGATAAAGCTTAAAAAGCAAAATATGAATAAAGTTCCGGAAGAGTTCACATAAGCACTCACTAACGTCTCCGCCAACTTTAACATTTGCAGAGGCTCCGGCGGGGAGACCGATAAACCTGAAGTTGCCTGCGTTTATTTGAAAACGATGTCCACCTCATCCCAATATAGTGTCACCTTGTCTAGCCTGCATCCCTTCCCTCACCTTCCTCATCCTTATTCATTCATATTTTCTATTACCTTCATCGTTTCTTTGATTGCCGTCACTCCCTTCGCAGGTGTATAAAATAAATAAATAAGATGTTAAACATGGGTTGTGGCCCGAAACGTATCATCTACTATTTTGCTTTGATAACACTGTTCGTATTCTTTGCTAGCTCTCGATCGGACATATCCTATATAATTGCTGTCTATGTCTAATAATAGTTGTAAAATCGGTTTGCAACCAACCTAATGGTGAGGATGGGAGAGTATACGTCAACTTGCGTCTGTTGGGCGTGGGAAAGCGAACTGAAATGTGATCATTCGTTGTTTTCTCCTCGAAACAGAGCTCCAATATTATAAATTTACAAACACTCGTCCAAAATATTAAAACGTTCCGCTGATAAACAGCAGAAACGAGGGTGAGAGAGCATGCAAAAACGAGAAGACAGTAAACACACCATAGGTAGTACTTGAAGTTGAACGTAATATTTTAAATTTGTAATACACTTTTTTTTACAGATTAGGCAGGAGTAGGCAAGACTTTTTATTTAAAAAAAATACGTTGCATTGAACAGCGGCCAGCAATCGTCTTGAGTTGAATCGTATCCAGTGGCGAAAACTTTCGGCGTCATCTCCTGCAAATTAGAATGTTTAACAAATTGGCTAATTAGCCAATAAACATAAAAACTACACATTTTTTAAAAAAAAATTACTTCTAAATCCTCAATCTGTAATTGCATGGAAGTTGTTTACTTTTCCAGATTTAAAGATGCATCCTTCTTGAGAACTCTTTGTCCCACTACGCGACATCGTATTTTGTCTTTGTTTACCATACTAACCAATATTTCTCCTCTTACATTCGTCTCAATAAATAGCACGATAAACATAATTCGAGCTGTTTGCATTTTTGATATTTTTATAAATATTTTTGTTTATACCTTATCCGAATTGATCGTCAGTAGTCGAATTCCATTGCCTCTCGTCATAATTGTCATCATTTCTATAAAAATATTGCTTTACCTATGCCCGAGGCGCAACAAACAAACGTCTCCTCCCCTCACTCCTAATTCGCGTGCAGTTGCCCCGATCACTCCCTTCCCGCTCCCCTAACCCCTATTTCTGTGTTTTTACCCATAATTAAATATCATTATTGATCGTTCATTTTTGTACATGTTGTCGCACCCTTGTGGAATACGGTAAATAAATTTATTTAAATAAATAAAAATAAAAATAAGACTCTTCGACCTGCTGTCGTCGTGAACATTGGATAAGCAGATCCCGGGCTGGCCACCCGAATCGATTGACCGTAGTTGGCTTAACATTAAATAAATCAATATTACGGTTCTAGGGTGAGAAACAGATCCATCCCTAATAATCGATTTCCCTATGTACTTCATTCCAAATAAACTTGCAATTCTATTGGAAAATTTATGCTAATATGATAGATGCTAGCACATATTAGGCACTATTCCAAATAGAATAGAATAAAATAATAATTATTGAACAAAAATTTGAAACTTCCTTTTGAGCGCAAAACTGATTTTTTTATCATCGCTAATATCTTACGGGCGTCTTTGTATACCACGTAAAGACCGAATACGTCCCCGGTGAGCCCGACATTGTTCTTCAGAATGTATGCGACTGCCTGGAAATTAGTTTGTCAATCATTTATGTAAATAAAAAAATTAATAAATATAAATTGTCACATCAAAATGTAGCAATAATCATAATGATTTTTTTGAATCTCACCGGCGGTAGCGTTGTGCCGTATATGAAACTTTTGTCGTTGGCGTTATTGTAGGTGGCGAGAGTATTGAGGCTACAAGTGTTTTTTTACATTTATTTTTTTTGTTGAAATAAATGCAATTTCTGTTTTAATTTGTTTACAGGGATTGAGCACGAGCAAAATACATTACGCTTTTTGAGGAATAAGCAGATCACCGTAATAGAAATCTACATTTTTGTATATTGATGTGTTTAAATTGTATTCTCACTTTGTAACCTCCATGTTAGTTCCTTTGTTTACAATTACCAAATTCGGCTTTTCCGTAGCACTGTACACCATGCAACCGTTCGGGCAAGCGAATTCGGTCTACAATAATATTTTTAATAAAATTGATCTAACTGATTTTGCATTTACAATAACTTTAGTACAACTTTTCCAGAGGTACAATTATTAATTAAAATGAGAATATAATATACAACATTTTTAATTAATAAAAATCTATACCGAAGAAGTGGTCAGGAGGTCACTGCCATCAAGAAACTCGGAATATCTCAGCTTTACTCGACCCTCTGCCCAACCGATCAATAAACACACCAGAAGTGCAACTGAAATGACGAAAGTTTCAACCCAGCTCAAACTTACGGAAAAATTCGAGGCGCGCTATGTAGAAATCTTTTTTTTCGAATGAACTTTGGACAGCAAAGTGGAAGAGTTTGATAATACTCTCCAAATTTGTTTACACAATGTTATTTTCACTTTTGTTCTAAATACATTACGATGTATTACTCCGACTTCAACTATGCTTTGCCATCATAAAATAATGAGAGAAAAACCCTTGCCTCTCGTAATCATTCTCTGGAAATTTTGAGGCGCAGTACGCCGATGGAACACCTGAAATGCTCGCAGTTATGACGGCCTATTTTACACGCTGGAACAGGCAGTCGGTGCCAGCGCCGACCGGTGCCTTTGTTTCGCGAACAGGACAAAACCAGGACCAGGAAAAAGGAAAACAAAGTTCCAGGCATCAAAAAAGAGTGCGCACCGAACTGAGCCACCCTAACACGCAGCGAGACTCGTCAAATGACACAATTTATGTGTGGGAATAGCCTGACTCCCATTGCGTGCCCACGCGAGCGTATCCACGTATAATGAGTCAGAAAAGCGAAGGGAGATCAAGAAACCGCGGATTTATGGGTGGGAAAAGCGAAATATCATTTCGAAGCGTATCAAAAATGGCGAAATACGTTCGTGAAATCGTGACTTTCGTTATAAGCAAACGAATGTTGTGAGTCAGATTCAGACGGAAGATAGGGAGAGTTTGAGAGTTCAATTTATAGGCAGGCGGATTTATGTGATGCTGGGAGAGAGAGAGATTGCGGCTTGCGCTTATTCAGTAGAGAGGAGGCACACCAAATGCACACTCTCTGAATTGCCATGGACACACACATTTTAAAAATGGCGAGAGGTCGTGGAACCATTTGGCTGGACCCGGCTTTAGGAACGCGGGTTCGGGTTCGGGTTCGGGTTGGGTGCAGAGCTGGTCAATGGATACGGCGATACTTGGGTCGAAGGGGGACGCCATACCAGCTTCTCCTCGCTCCATATGTTGCGTGATGACTCATAGAAGGGAGATAACGATGGATGGCAAGCTGATATCGCCTTCTCATTAAAGGAGCAAGGTCAGAAAGCTGCCTTAATCATCTTTGCTTGCGCAAAAAATTCTCAAATTTGAAATATTCAAGAGAAAATACCCTGTTCTTATTATAACCATCATTCAAATGCAGTGCCGAATGTCCAAACGAAGATCAGAAAGGAGAAAAGCCATTATTCTTTTTTTATTGTATTATTTATTTCTATTGTTTCTTTTTTCATGCGTTATTTTATTATTTCTCTGTTACGAGCATTTGGTGTGGCGCTTGCCAAGAACTTGTTTTGATGACGAACTGCGTTCCCTGTTCGTTCAATTTTCACATGCACTTGTTTGTTATGAAAAAGCGGCCGATTCCAATTGGTACCTGTTTACTCAATTCTACGCAAATTCGAGAGAGGCATATCGCACTAAGTATGTTCCTCAATATTTATATTTTTTTATATTTACTCATTATGTTTGAAGTATTTAATGATTTCTGTGTTTTGCGGTGTTCAATAAATATAAAAATAATGCCTGACAATGAGGCGTTCCCTTTATTCGAACTGCTCTCACCTCCCCTCTCCATTCCCAATCTCCTTTGCCATTTTTCTCGTCAACATTCGGGACGCAGACGAGGCGACGTTTGTGAGTGTTGACACACCGAGAGAGAGAGAGAGAGAAATGAGGGGACAAGGTTGTTGACGACGTTGCCAACGGGCGTACAGGATGAAGAAGGCACATGCCCAAATTTGATTACCGTAATGCGCATTATTTGCATTCGATAATGAGGCAATTCGCGATAAGACCCGGGCCACCAGTGGTCACTCATCACACCTCAGTTGAAGAGGTACCAATAGAAAAAGGAATCAGCAGCTGTTGTGAAGCTACATCGCCCCTTCCACCGTTTGTAATCAAATTCGGGCCATACATTTTTGGTATCATAAAATTTCTTCAAACGCTGAATCTTTCTGTGTGGCCATGTATTTATTGTTAAAAAATTTCGCCATATTGACCGCCTTAAAGATACATTAAGTGTTTTTTTTGTTATTTCAGGTACAGGTTTTCCTTATCAAATCAGATAGCACACCCTCATCTCTAATTCGAATAGGCAAACATTAGCGTCAACATTGATTTCATCCAATTATGTTAGAGAGCACGGGATTAGGGGAAACCCGTCGGATTATTGGTCCCTAATGGGGTGGAAATTTTTCCCCCCTTGAGAGGCATCTTTGAGTGGCGCCTCGATGCAATAGTGTGTTAATTTAGGTCTATTTTGTTATGTATATGTTTAAAATTTATTAATTTCATCCACCGCATTTTGGTTGAATTCTGTACATTTTTGCAGAGTAATTGAATAGTTCGAAATTTATTTCTTTAAACTCAGAGCTGTAGATGTCTCGAAAAGGGCAGGAGATTTTTCCTTCCATTGAGAGGTTTCTTTCAGTGCCTCAACGCAATCTTCTCCTAATTAAAACACGTTCTCTGTAAGAACGAAGGACGGGTCCGCACAACTCATTTAAAGTGGTCGTCCCGGACTGAAACTTTTTCCACAGATAGTCTTGGGCACAAAGTGAATTTTAAAGTTGAGAAATTCACAAAATCTCAACTTTTGAAAAATCGATAATTTTTTTACGAAAAAAAATTTTTCTTCTCATTTTTTTTTATTTTGATATCGTGTTATATATCATTCGAAAGAGCATCAAAAGTTATGCACAATTCAAAAATTTGATGAGAATTGGACCGCTGGGAGCGAAAATCGCACACATAGAATTATGAAGTTTTTGTGAAATTTTATTTTAGATAAAATTGTTCCTATGATTTGCCCATCATGAATCCGACATATATCGTGTATTTTCAATCGTAGAATAAAATGGACGTCTCATAACCCAACATTTTCGGTGTAAAAGTAGTCGTACACTCACTAGACCGTGACCACCCAGAAATGCGATACAATCTCGAAATGAGTAGAAAACTTTTTCCAGATTTAAAAATTAAATCGCATGTATGGCATTTGAAAGAGCATCAAAAGTTTAGTCTTAGTCTCTCTAAGATTTCAGGACGATTGAACCACATAATTTTCTTTCACAATTTACTGTTGAATTTTACGCACCTCCACCGAGGTAATCAACATGTAGTAGTAATAAGGCTCATTTATATACGCTAGAAAGAAAACAGCAAAAAGTTTTTTTCCTTAGCTGCAGAGAATTATATTGCTTCAAATTTTCCCTCTTGCCTTATTTGGAATCTCAGTGTGAAATTCGAATCTCGCCCGAGGCTAAAAGCATTTTTTGCAAACGCGCGCCGTGAATTTTATCCTATTCATCCGCAGCCCAAAATGTCTGGGTAAACTAAAAATGCCCGTGAATTCGTCCATTTTTACGGGAACAAACATCTCTCTCTCTCTCCAACTCCCTCTCTATTATGCAGGCCCGTGAGCGCTCGCGCACCCTTTCTTCATATAAAAGGATGACTGGCTCCTTTCTTCATATAAAAGGATGACTGATAGTGTGCGAAATGAAGAGAGTAAGACGGTTAGAGATTGTCGTAGAAGGAAAAAGAGAAGAAAGAGGAGAGTCTCCAGGAGCGTGAACGAAAAGAGGTTAGAGGACAAATTTGAGATAGGGGCTCACCATTTTTTGCATCGTTAACATCTATGTTTTGTCCTCCAGAAAGGGGTCACGGGCGACAGACTGCGTAAAAAAAGAGTATCATGCTTTATCGGTCCTAACCCCGTTTTGGAGGTTTGGAATGCACTCCTCTTTTTCACGCATGGCTGGAACATTCACGCTTCGGTTCTCACGTTGTTTTTCAGTTTTTTTTTCATTTTCCCAGTCACGATATTTGATCGGTTATGTATTATTGTTGTTTTTACAAGCTTTCTTGAGAATAAATGTGGAATGGCGTGCGATTTTTAAGATGTCACGATACTGAAAACAAAAAAAACCTAATTGCAACTTAAATTATTGCGCTTTGAAATATGGCTTGAAATTCGGGTAAATAATTGGATGAAATCTTTTGCATGGAGAATGGACAAAGCTTATCCTCACCCGAATTTCAAATTCAACTATCACTGCGGTTACAGTAATGATGCAGTCATTGTCGATGCCCTATCATTTTGGTGGTTGAAACTCTCTCTCCATTAAGCACAATCTTTCCACCGGTAGATTTACAAGAGAACATGTAAGGTGAGGAGAGTTTTGACCCCTCAAATTGATGCGCTACCGATAATGAATGCAACACAGCATAGGCAGTAGTTTGTTATCGGTGTCCTCGTATCGTCATCACTCGTCCTCCCATTAGCAATGTATTCCACTGTGCATTTCACATTTGCCGTCCTCTTCCGGTCCCCATTTCCGCTTTGCGAAATAAGAGAGAGAGAGAGAGAGTGAGTGAGAGAGAGTGCAGTCAATTCGCATCTCCGTTTCACCTCGTTTTTTGTTGCTGCCCCCCTCCTCCCCAGTCTGTCTGTCTCCTCTCACACGAAAGGACCCGAGGGACCTCGGCCAGACTTCTCTCTCTCTCTCATTCATCTCTCTCTATCTCTCTCTCACTCTCTCTCTCTTTCATATCTCACCCAAATCCCTCCTCCCACAAGCCTCACACTTCGCGCAAAGTCGCACTAGTATATCGGTCATTTTCTTAATACGAAGTATTTTTGCCTGTCGTTTTCTTAATACATATAAATTCTCGAAATTTTCGCACGCGTCTCTGTTTGGATTTATCCCATTCTATTTCCCGGAAATGGCCTCCGAATAATTCCCGGTCCTGTCGCATCAACAGTCCGGTCTCGTACATTGTTTTCGCGCTGTAATGTGGTGCGCGCGGTATTCTCCGAATGTGTCGGGCTAAAATCCGGGAATGGCTCTAGAAAAGATAATCTCTGAATGAATCCTTCTCATTTCTACTCAACCCCTTCCTGGAGGAATTAGCGGGTGGACAGAAAGGCTGTGAAAGAGAGACTCTCTCATTTGTACAAACTCTATCGCTCCTGACCCCTTTCTGGAGAACAAGGCGCGCTCTCTCATTTTCACACGCTTTTAAATTCCTCAATGGTGTTTGTCACCCACTTTCGGCGAAATATAAGGCCCGGCTTTGCGCGCCTTCTCACGGCGACAACACGCTGCGTCGTCCAAAATCCAATAAGAATTTTGGAGACAGAGAGAGAGAGAGAAATTAGAAGAAAAGACAAAGAGAGAGAGAAGACCAATATGGCGGCGCCTTGTTGTCAGTCATAAATTGAGTGATGGCCGCTTGGCTCCTCGCAATTTTGCGAAATTCGCCACTCAAAATTGAAAATTTGGCAGGTTTCGCAAAATTACGCTGCGTATAATTTCTTCAAGTGAAAAGTGCACATATGTGTGAGTATCCGTAATGGTGTGTCTCCGCACCACTTTTTCATTGCGTCGAAAAACTCTTTTTCTACTATTTTGCGCAATCTCTATAGCCTGTAGAATGTATATGCAAATTCGAAACTCATATTCTTTCTCATTCAAATTGTAATGCTTACTCACGTCCTGACCAGCTCCCCCCCAGGAGAGGCTGTCTGACGCTAACTATAAGGGAGCGAAACAATCATACCTATTATAGTTTCGAAACACTATTTCTTGTAGTGCTCGTAAACATTTCTTAATAGTAAACTAATTCAATTATGTTATTTGAGTTGCCTTTATTTGGGCCTTTCTCTCACTGCTCGACTGTTTTCCTTCACAGCAACACACGTGTAACCCGACACCGCTTTCCCCCTCTTCTTCAGAGTCCTTCCGTCTTTTATCCCCAATTCTCATCCAATTCTTAGAACAAGTCCTCAAATCTCTCTTCACATAAAATAGATACAAACTAAACAAGACGTGTTTTGGTGCCTAAGCTCGTTTTATGTAAGAGTTCAGTAGTTATCCATCCGATTTGCAATGAAATTCGAATTTGGTTTTTTTTAGTATCGTTGTTGCCTTCATCAGTGGGTGGGAGAAGTGACGTTTATTTCTTCTTCAAATAATTCTTTTCACATTTTTACTCTCTCGTCAGTAAACCAGGGAAACCCGGAGATTTATCTTAGGATGTAAAGTTACAAATGACGTGTTTTGTAAATATGAAAAACAATGTCACATTCTCACTTTGATATTCTAATGAAAATCTTACAAATAACGTGTTTTTTTTCAAAAAGGAAGGCAAATTGCATATTTCCCTTATCACTTCGATAGCCTTGGGAAAAAGTGTTATAATAGTATGAATCCGAAAACAATTCTTAAAACATATAAAGTGACAGAGTTTTTTTTTAAATGACAAAATCCCATTCCCACTTTGCGATTTCACAATGCGTCGTGAGTGCCAATTTATCGACGAAGGCGCGCCCCTCACTAAATCTGATAAGAGGCGAGGCTAGAAGAGACAACAGCACACGAAGGAAAGAAGAAGAAGAAGCTCCTTCTTTTCCTCATCTCCTCCAGAAAGGGGTCAGTGTTAAGAGAGCTTTCGAAATTAAGAGTCCAATGAAGCGCCTAGTGTGTAAGAGATAGTGTGCATGATCGAGAGGTAATCTCTTATTTTGACACTATCTCTCTCACTGGTCATTTTCGGAACGTTTGAACTCATGTGGTACTCTCATTTTCGCACACTCTCTCGCTCCTGACCCCTTTCTGGAGAGGCTTCACTAGGCATTGATGTATCTCTTCTCTTTCTTTCCCCTGTTGTCTCGCGCTCATTTCGAACCGAGTTATTACTGAAAAGGAAGGGGAGAAGAAGAGAGAGAGAGAGAGAGAGAGAGAGAGAGAGAGAGGAGCTACTGCTGGGCAGGGAGAGAGAGAGAGTTTGGGGGTAAAATGAGTCCCCGTGAGAGAGAGTGTGCGTGCTAGTAGTCGCTACTGCAGCAATAGTGGAAGTGTTTTCCGCCTCCGGAAGGTGTCAACTGCTTACGCTTTTCAGTCCATTTCACACAATTTTAGTACTGTTTTCGGTTTTCTTCGGAAAGTATTAGCCCCGGTGACTATATTATTTATAAGCTGTAAAGTTCATATGCTAATCCTAACACATTTTAAAAGGTGTAAACTGCTTACGACGCCTTTTCAGTCCATTTCACACGCACGTAACCGTGTGCAGGGCATTTCCGATATTTTTTTTTTTCAGGAGTCTGATTAAATTTGTGTTCGAATGACCATGACTGTGTAAAAACTAAAAAGTGGTAGGTATGACTGTTTTCTCCCTTATCGCCTGGGATTTCCTGCCTAAATCTCACTATTTGAATTTATTGCAAACCCACTTTGATCGAATTTCAATCCACTTTTCGTGTTTTAGGCGTTTCCGATGCGATTTCTGGCAATATGAGTAGCAGCAGCGGTAGTCTTAGTTTGCATCTCCTCTTGTCAAGCAATTTATAGTATATTTTCCCGATTTTATCTCATGTTTTATCGTATTTCTCTTTTTTTCACCGGTGTTCTTCGGGGGCTTCTAAGGGGCGCCCTGGCAGGAAACACGCGCGGTTCGCCCGCGCGCGAACGAAATTGAATTCCAGCGACCGAATGGGGGGGGGGGCGAAGCCACGTATATTTCGATTTCGACGAACCGCCTCTCCTACCGGGCACAATAAGGCTCCTTACACCGATCGGCTGACGAAAATACCGTTTTCGGCTTCAGAAATAGCCGTCTTCTAGGACGGTTTCACTGTAACATCTCTAGGAGCTCCTCACTGACAACCTATTCTTATTTGGTTGTTGAAAAGCTGATTTGACAACTTGTTTAAATGCCTGGATATTTTTCACGCCGCTTTAGCGACTTTGGAAAGTTCCCAAGATCCGGAAAATTTAGCAGTTTCCAAGAGTGACCTTATTATTTTTGTTGTGCATTGATAATACTTCGTGCCATTCTGTAAATTTGTTTTTGTGCCGCGTTTCCTCATGACTTAAATGTTATATTCCCTATCACGCTGTCATCCCAAGTCTATATCGCCGATTTTTCCAGATGCCCACCAACTAGCCCCTCGACATTTCCTCATAATCAATCAATAATCACTTATCTACTAATAATCAATAATGGGCGCGGGTCTCACTGCGCCCTCTGCGTCCACGACGGCGCTGCCGCAACCGGGTATCGCCGGACACCCGGTATATCTTTTATTAATTACATATTATTGATTTTTTTAATTAAAAAAAACAATAAGTCTACCAAACTCCAGTATTATTTACTTTTAATTTTGCAAATTGTTTTGATATTTTTAAAATTATTTTAATTAAATAATTTAATTAAGGTCGGCATGCTCGACGTGATGACTGGAGAGGGCGCTAATGGAGATTCGGGCATATTCGCCCGCATTTTCTACCCGGCTGAGGTATTTTTGCTGATATTTAAAGTATCTTAGAGTCTACAAATAACTCACACGAAACCCTAGCGGAATAAATAATTGTATTTTTTTCTGAAAATTGTTGCTGTGGGCCTCATTGCTACATTTCTTAGCTATTCTGGTCTTTTGATATTTTTTGCTAAATAAAAATATTATAATTAACGTTTAATAAGAGATTAAAAATGAATTTGTAAATAAAATATTTTAAAAATCTCGTGTCCATCAATGGGTTTGTTTCGGCGGTCTGCCCCATTCTCTGAAGGCCGTCAAATTAGATCACTCTAGTGGATTTGGTTACGACAAGAGCGGAAATAGTCCTGTCAACATAGGGGAGAGAGAGAGAGAGCTCGTGACCAATACTTGAGACGTGTTGAGAAGGAATCTCTCTCTCTCTCTCTCTCTCTCTCTCTTTTTCTCCCTCAAGGATCCTTCAACCCCCCTACACCCTGAACGCGCACGATAATCCCATTTTCGTCCGGTCCCCTTTCTCCCAGTCGAATCAGGGGAATTACGCGGCAATTAGAGTGGGGGCGCAGCGTGGGTCATAATGTATACTGAAAGGACGTTCGAGAAGGCAATAGGGCAATTGTCCGAAAATTTGCAGTAATTTCTAAAATCAATAAATATATTAAAAAGTTAATATAACATACTATACACCCCTCCACGATTCCGCCCTGATGATTCGACGACGTCGACGGACATCCGTCTCCTGACCCCATTCATAGTTATAATTCCTCTACATGATTCTGACGGAATAAACAATGAATGAATAAAGAAAATAACCCGCTGAATTGGGAAGTGAGAGAAGAATTGAATTGAAAGTATTGATTGAGATTAGAAAGTATATTTATATAAATATTAAAATACTAAAACAAGTAGAGTATGTATTTCCAGCCCGATGCCGCGACGTTCGATGTGCTCACGCGTGATGACGATGATCATCTACCGTATTGGATCGAGCGTAAAGTGAGGTTTTTACTTCCATTAGAAATATAAACATCTCGAAAAAGTTGAATACAAATTGTGTTGAATTTTTCACAAAAAAAGTGGAAGAATTAAACAAATATGTTGAATCATTCGCAAAGAAATCTTTTACCTCTCTTTGATCCCATTGTTACGTCTAAGACGGGCCGTCGTCTTAGCGTATGTTGTTTGGTAGGAAGAGGTGACTAGGAGGAGTTTATCTCATTGGCAACTGACTAACCCTGATAGCAGGAGAGGGCCACTTTTATAGCTTGCCTCGTTTTCTAATTCATTAGCAATAATCATTCTCTCTCAATGTGGACATGATAACAATTGTGAAAAGGCTCAATGGGTCACAAACAGATAACAGTGGTAGGTCACTACCGTGACACCACGCATCCTTCTTTTGTTTTGCGTTATTTAATTTTCGTTTTTGAAGAGGTGGCGCGATGTGAAGTTGCCTCTTCTTGACGTTATTTTCCTTCGGCTCTGGAATAGTGATTGCTGATCTTTGATCTTTCTAGGAATACGTGGCCGGGATGCTTGCGCAGCTAAAGAATGTCTCGAAGAGGGGTCAGTGGCTTGCTGAATGGATAATCGGAGAGCGGAGGTGAGAATATTTTGATAAAATATAATTAATATTAATTAAATAGAAGTATTTTTTTTTACCATTATAAGCGCGGATATAAGCGCGGAATTGATCGGTGTGCGCACGGTCAGATCATGGCTTTTGAAACAAATGCGAACAAATATTAATGATTTAAAACATTTGTAAAAATTAGTAAATTAAATAATTTTATATTTTTTAAATTAATTAATTTTATAATATTCGCAGGATCCGGTGCGTCCGCAAGGCAGCGCTCGCCACGCCCGACACGATACGGTGAATATATATATATATATTATCGATTTTTTTCATTTTTGATCTTTGAACTCTATTCCTGACTGCAAACGGCTATTATTCCCCGGCACATTTCCTCGGGGGCAAACAAAAATTGATGATCTTCTGCATATGCAACGAACCGCAAAT
Source organism: Pristionchus fissidentatus (assembly GCA_036245785.1). NCBI lineage: Eukaryota > Metazoa > Nematoda > Chromadorea > Rhabditida > Neodiplogasteridae > Pristionchus > Pristionchus fissidentatus. The sequence goes on from BTSY01000006.1 coordinate 6,677,855, forward strand.
GAAAGAGAAGAAAGAGGGGCCATTTGTCAAATTGTGCGAGCGAAAACGAGGAAGGCGAAATGGTGAAATTGCGATTTCATGCGCTTCAAATACACACAGAGAAAAATGTATAAATCCAGCCCCATCATACATGAAAATATATGAAAAATGTATTACATGTTATACATTTGTTATACATTTTCATGTACGATTGGGCTGGTTTTATACATTTTTCTCTGTGTGTGCTGATAGCTATTTGAAACGCATGAAATCACAAATGTGGATGGCTTCTGCGGAAAACTAAATATCGGAAAGAATAAAACTATCCCATAATGAGGAGTATAAATGCAGATAGTTGCCCACCAGATCAGCATTTGTAGGTGTAAACATTTTTTTTAAATATTTAAAAATATTTATTAAAATTATTAGCTGCTGGCTACTTGTAATACATTTGTGGATTGGTACAAATCATTAATTAGCATTGGAATCAATCAAGAATCAATCGATAACAAACGATATTTCATTTGTCGCCTTCCCGTAATCATCTTCTCACATGGTGTAGGGCTTTCACTTTCCCAAACACTAATTAACGTTAATTAGAACTAATTACTCAATCATTAATTAATGCTATTTCAGTTGTCGCCTTCCCGTAATCATTTTCTCCCATGGGGTGGGCGAGTCTCGTCATCAGCACTCGTCACTATGCGCCGCACTAGCAAGTTATGGCTATGTCGTTGCGGCTATTGAGCATCGGTTTGTGATTCATTTACTAAAATTTATATATTTAAATACTCTATAATTAGGAACAGTCAAAGTAATGCACACTGGTATTAACAATATTATTATTCTATTATTATTGCAGCGACTACTCGGCCTGCTGGACGTTCAAGCTTCAGCAGGAGTCGGCTGTCGCCTCATCCAGCAGCATTAGAGTGAGCGATTGCATTATCACTAGGCAATCATCGATTCGAGATAAAAATCCAGAGAGTCTACTGAATGTACTAAAAGACGCGATTGTAGAACAATTTTCTAACCGGGCGAGAATTGTGTGCTGCTACAAAATAGCATCTGCTGCAAACTTCCCTTGCTGCAGGGTCGGACGGGTCGCACTGAAAAGCCGATGACGTTCCTCGACGTGGGAGAGGTGGACTCGAAGAGGGAGAACAAGACGAGGAATCAGCAGGTCAGTAAAAATAATATTATTTGAAAAACACAATAATAGGAATCGCGAGTTTTTTTCCTTATTTTGTTGCATTTCACCTTTTTTTATTTCAATTCGTTAACTTTTTGTTGATCACTCAACAGCCCCATCGCACATGAAAATGTATAACAAATATATGATTTTTCATATATTTTCATGTATGATGGGGTTGGATTTATATTTTTTTTTCTGGGTGTTGTCACGAAATTGCTCGTTCCAGGTGCACAAGAGGGTCGCAGAGTGCGTCCGCCTGCTACACTTTCTCGAAGAGTGCGACCTCGGACTGATCAATCGATGCACGTGGTAGGTCAACACGGAAAAAAACACATTCCCGCCAGACCACCCACACAATTATTATTGTGGGCTGGGACTATCAGTCAAAATGGCGAACTTGTGTCGAGATATGCATTACCGAGAGTTTTGAAAGTGAGACAATCCGACACTTTCCAAACCCGCGAATGAGAGAGAGGCCAAATCCGATATCTCATTGATTCCCTCCCTCCACTATCCGATATCTGAGAGATCAATGAGTGATTTACATAACCCTGGCTAAGAATTATTTTTATTTTCGCTTATGAATCTCATGAGGATCGGTCGGTGAATAGTTTCCAATGATCTCTGGAACTAGAAGTTCTTGTTTTGATAAGCTTTTAAACTCGAGTCATTTGGAAATTCCGTGGTAAAAGATATCGGATAGTGAATCATTTTCGACTCTGGATATCGGATTTGTTTCATTCCGCGCTAATTGGCTAAAAGAACAGGTCTTTACTCGTATACCCGGACCGAATTAAAACCACTAGCATTACCTAATTGCGGAAACAGTTTTACCGGGCAAGTTATTTTCTCTTGATAACTCTATGGAGTGATAATGCAACAATTTCACCTATATTTCCTGGCGACGACGCAATCCCATGAGTATTACCTAATAATGACGTCATTCCAGTTGTCCCTCCACCTCCTCTTCCTCCTCCTCCGCTTGCTCCTCCGACACGACGTCCATGTACTCATTCTCGTCCGAGGAGAGCGCCGCCAGGAGACGATCAAGGCCGAGGGAGAGGTGCTGATTTATTACTAATTAGTAATATTAATTACTCGTTAGCTACTCATTATTTTTAATTTTCGATTAGCTAAATCCTTCCAGAACGGCACAGAGTGCGGCCGTTATTCTTTTTAAAATAATATTATAATTACTACTAGAAGCAACAAAATACAGAGCCGGTTTGTGTCATCTTCCATTAATGATTTGTCAATATGAGCTCTGAGATCAAAGATCAAAGTTATCGATTTCCAGCAGTTCCTGTCGTCTGTCGCTGCACTCGGACTGCAAGGAGGGCGACGCGAGTCGATTATTAATGGGAGAGGACTACGAGTGGGCGCAGTTTGCAGTGAGTTACAGTATAACAAGTTCATTACAGTACGACGAGTACTGATTGGTCTGTAGATCAGTGCGAATTGGGTGCGGGCCTGATGTGGGTTGTAGTTTGTAGTCAGGAGTCTTTGTGGGTCTAGCAGTCGGTGTCAGTTGCATAGTGATGACGCAAACGCAAGACGCGTTCAAAAAGCACTTGCGAGCTGGCAATCCAGCTGAATTGACGCCTAAAAGCAGCTGATAAAATTGATAAAATGCAACTGTCAATGATGTAATGAAGGGATTGCTCAGTGACACATTGATTTTTGACGTAAACAAAATGGTGGCTGAATTCAAAACGAGACTACGATAATACAAATAGCACGAAAAACTGAAGGGTTACACATCATTCCACAGACCGGTCAACCTTACAGAAAGGGCTTTGGAGTGATAGAGCGTGTGAAATCGAGAGGGACTCTCTCACTTTTACACACTCTCTCGCCCTAACCCTGCTGTAGGTTTGGAATCATGTGGTTATATTTCCAGGAACGACTCGACCTCTCCTCCGCCGTCATTATGGGCGTGGGGTTGGGCGCTGCGACGGCGCTCGCTTGCTGCAGCTTCACTACCGACTTCCAGGTGAGCTGCAACTGCTGCAGCTGCTGCATTTTACTGCGTACACTTAGACAAATCTATGTTATATGCAACATTCATCTGTCAAAGCAAGCCAAATTCACAAGCGACGATCACTAACCATTTACAACATACGTACCGCATTCTGTACTTATGAGACCTGAAAAAGGAAATGATTCTATAAACAATAAGCAATCAATAAAATCAATAATTGGCAGAAGGCGATTGGTCTCGACGCGACACTGCGCCCGCTGGACACCGATGTCTACACTAGGGTCGTCCAGCCGGTATCATATTCAAATTTTAAATTTATTTTTTTTGTAAACTCCATCGACAATTACTGAAACATTGTTGTAGTCAAGCGGTTATGCGCGTCACTCTACCAAAATCGCACCAAAATATGTAATAGCGGAATAATTATGCAAATTTCTGTTTTAGATTCTCTTTCTCAATCGGCCGGGAGGAGCATCGCCCGAGACACAGGGAAAATTCGAGGATGCCGAATCGATCACACTCATGTGCGTTTACTTTTGTTATAAATATTTTTACATTCATTCATTCAGCTATCATATTTTTTTCCAAAAACTTAATAGAGCGCATGGACCGATAATTGCAATCAATAGTTATTTCACGGAGAGGTCAAGACTAGGCTCGTGCAATTAGCACTACTTCTGTGACATTTTATCCATATTTGTTCTCCAAAATTTATGGACATATATATCACGTGAAACTGCTTTGAAGGACTGCTACACGTGAGAAGAGATAAACGATGAGCTTTGACTAATGATCAAATATCACATTAATTTCAGGGACGCGGAGGCGCACACCTTCTCCGACCTTCCCCTGCTGCTGCGGCCGGTGCTGGGTCGGCGGCTGCGTCTCAACGGCGCCACCGACGCCGACCAGATGGCGGAGACGGTGGTGCGCGTGTGCGCCGCCTTCCTGCAGGTACGCCGACGATTACCAATAAACTCATGGCTGTCAAATTTTCGACAGTCGACGATTCCCGATCTGTAGTGTGATCAGCTATGTTTCAAGTGTTATCGAATTTACAACACGCGACGTTTATCAATCGTGGTGTGTTTCAGGCGCGACCGGCGCTGGAAGAGTACGGTACGGACCGATTATCGATCGCGCCCGAGCTGCCCAGTCCGGGATCGGTAAAGAACTTCCTGCTGGAGCAGAACTACTCGTGCAATCCCTTCCCCCCGCTGACCCCGGTTTCTGATGAAACCGAGATCTTCCTGTAGTAGCGACTACAGTAATATTTATTTTAAATATTCATGGTTCAATTGTTGCAGGCTCGCGAGACTACAGAAGGATTGATAACTAATTAGCTGAAACACCCTCGCAGGGAAAACATTTTTATGAATCCAGCATTTGGTTGTCAAAATCTTGTTGTAAAATCAAAATGGAGAATTGAACAAGTTGTGAATTATCTCATAGAGCCTGGCAATAATTTTGTACTCTCTTCCCTTTTACAATGGTTGCGTGAACAGCGCGCTAGCCCTTCTTGCCGCCCGATTACGGTACGTTCTGTCCCTTTGCCCCGATTACGGTATTCCCCGTTTGTTCACTTCTCTCAATTCTCGCTTGCCCATGCACGGGTTACTGTGTCGATTACGGTACGATATTACAGTCACAGTTGTTTATCGATTTACGGCGATAAAACATGTGTTATGTGTTTCTGACAATACTCTTATAGGCAGATGTGATAAAAGCACAGATTATGTTTGTTTTGGAAAGGACAAGTAAGTGGAAAAGTGGGTCAATTGTGTCAGGAGATTGCCACTCGAGCTAGAGAGCGTGGAGAAGTGAGAGACGGCGCGACTCGTGCAGAGAAGTCAGAGACAACGCGACGAGAAAGCGCACGCTGGGTGGAGAGCACTCGCCAGCTCGGGTAGATCATCCGGGACAGGGGAAGGCGAAAGGATTGATAAACGCAGAGAAAGGGGATACGGTAGGATGGAATGGGTACGGTAGGGGGTGGATAAAGCTCGTTGCTGATGATATTGTGAGAGGTGGCGGTAGAATCTACTCCTCGATCACTGCAAATTTGATAACTAGCAGTCGTTACAAATTCATTTTAAAAATATTTGACACATTTTTTTTTAAATTTAGACAAGTCTATCGGAGCATATGCTATCTAATACAGTTTCTAAAAATACTTCTTGGATATTCATTACAGGAACATATGAGCACACCCCAGTAGCTATCCTGGGCTCACAGATCGAAATCTTAAGGTGCCAAGCCAAAGATCAAAGACCAAAGTACTGAAACCAAAGATGCAATTCTAACCGGGAGTGGTGGTGACGTGCGGCTCGACGTGCTTGAGCTTGGTGGCGTCGAAGCCCTCCACGGCATCGAGCGTCTTCTCGCGAGCAATGTCTGAACGATTTTCGAATATTATAGATGTATAATTATTGATTTTTAGAGATGCATAATTATCGATCGTTTCACGTGCAATATCTGAGAGCAATTTTCACGATGCACAAGCGTCCATTTTTGAACAATATAGAGTTGACCGATGCGCAATACTCTGTTCTTCGATGCAAAATACCCTACGCTTTCCTAAACAGAAATTTAGAGATTAAAATAATTCCTATGACTACTAAGATCCGGGACAGGTGCAGTTATCGATTAGTTATCGATCGATACTCACCCTCCTTGGAGGGCAGGACGTTCTTCTCGTCAGTCGACACGGAACGGAGCTTATCAGCAGTGAACTTCTCAATATTGTCCGTGAGCTCCTGGTGCGTCTTCTCCTGCGCGATGTCTGCAGGAAAATTCCGTTTTTTTCGATGATTTTTGAAATTTTGGCATCGTGCCAAGTTTTCTACCGAATTAATACATGGCATCGTCCTTTGAGCAATGCCTGCACAGGAAATGGCCTTTTTCGATGATTTTGGAGTCCAGCATTTACAATACGGGTTCCTACCAAACGAATTCCCTCTTAATTTTACGAAAACTCCTTGCCACTTTCCGGAGAATTTTGTACGCTGTGGATCACTACATCGCAAACTAATTAATTCATTTAATTAGTTAATTACTAACCCTCCTTGGAGGGCAGGACGTTCTTCTCCGTCGGCTCGACGTGCTTCAGCTTCACCTCGTGATCGATCACCGCCTGACGAGTTTGATCTTTGATCTTTTACCTTTCCAATTTTATACTCATCTAACTGACTTATTTACTTTCACTTTCGGGCGAACATTCGAATTTCTATTTTTTGTGCTAAATAGTTTGATGGCCATTTAACAAAATAATGTGATGGTAATTGCATTTAAAATGACTTATCGATTGAATTGTGATCTTTGATATTTGATCTCTGCATTCTCACCTGAGCAATGTCGGTGGGGATCTTGGGAAGCTCGGCGAGCGTGGTGGTGGCGGTCTCGGCGGACATTATCGATTGACTCGAAAAGACGATTATTGATTGATTGGCACGCACGAGCACGGTATCAATGTAGAGCGATGAATCACGATTGAAAGAGCAGGAGGAAATTACACGAGTTCTAATCGACTTTACGAAGAGAATTGGGAAAATCGATAATTGGAATGATCGAGATAGTCTTATCTGGAGAATAAAGCGGGGCGGGATACCATTTTACAACTTGTCGTTTAAGAACTTAGATCTTAATAGGATGTCGTAAAAATATGTCTACTACACGATTGAACCCGCAAAAAAAGGCAGTTCTAATGGTACGAGGTCTACTAAGAAGATGCACTCTCGATCAAGTGAATTGCCCTATGCACACTAAAAATGAGTGATATACGAGGACCACTAGGAACAAAAACTGTAAGATGTAAGGCTAAAAAGTCGTAACTGTAAGAGATTTTTCGAGTCTAGGAACTGGGTAGGGTAGATTCCATCAATCTATCCATATGCTCGCATTTCACGCGCGCGACCTGCATGATTGCACAGATGCGAGAGAGATGAACCGAAAAAGCGAACTAAAAACAGCCTCGCGCTCTCCTCTATTCACACACTCTCTCGCCTTGTCTAACCAGGAGAGAGAGTGTGCGAAAGTGAGAGAGCTGGCACGGATTTCGACAGAGACAGTCACGCCCGCGCGTTAGATCGGATTAGGAGAATCGGAGCGAACACCGCGCGAAAAGAAGGGGGAGAGAGAAAGAGAGAGAGAGAGAGAGAGAGAGAGAGAAAGAGAGAGAGAGAGAGAGAGAGAGAGAGAGAGAGAGAGATTAGAGCGAGACGGTTTTGGGAGCTTTAGAAAAGCGTTTTTTTGCGCTTGAATTCACGGGAGAATTCGCGCACAGTAAAAAAAAAGAATTCGCGGACAGTAAAAATAACAATATCGATTTGTAGATCCTATGTAAAAGGGACAGGGTTTGCTATATAAGTCTGCCAATCAATACAATGCAGCAGCTTGCTACAGGATCTGTATATTGCATGAAAGATTCATGTGGAGAAACAATAAATATCGAAGACTGATTCGACACCTCCAGAAAGGTGTCTTGTTTCTAACCCCTTACTGGAGGCTCGGAATCGTATGGTTCGCCTGTACAGGCTAACATTATAAGCAATCGGTAGGCGCTCAAAAGAACGGAGGATATGAATGAATGGCTGTCTCTTCGGGGGTAGGGAGGGGGCGGGCGCTATGATATAGGGGCGCCCCGCGCCTCGAGCGGGCACGGATGCAGATAGACACTGACTCTCCTCCTTTTACACGCTCTCTCATATCGCTAACCGACGAGAGAGCGTGTGGAATTGAGAGAGCGATGAGTAACGCCGCGCTCTCCGAAAACATCATTCAGAAGGGGCGGTCGATGAGTCAGTTAGGGAGGGGAGGGCAATGAGAAATGATGCTCGGCATTGGGAAATCGATCGATCGACTCCCGAAATATGGGTATATAGTAGCCCCGGTGACATATAAAAGTTCTGCAAAATCTCTAATGTAGAATTCTTTCTTAGGAGATCACTTGCTTACTCTTCTTTTGTTTTGAAGCAACATTCTATTAGTGTAATCGCGAAAATGCGCGGGATCTAGATTTATAATTAGAATCCGAATGGGGACATAAGTATGTATAAAGAGTGGGGCAGAGATAAGATCAGGGGAGACCTCCCAGCGGGGGAGACTAAAGGTAGATATATAATACCCCCTTCTTTCCCTTAATCGACCCTCATCAGATCCCTATCACCTAACCGCCGCCCTTGCCAAGAATGATTCATCAAACTATACGATATCCCTTCAGAACGTCCGAGAATGGGTGAAAAGTGAGAAATTTTGCGCAAAATCTCATCGTCGCTCTACGTTGGATACGGTAAGAGAGTGTGCAAAAGTCAAACTTCGATTTTACCTGCTCTCTCTAACTCTACTATACCCTTCCATACGTCTTAGAGTGCGAAATGTGAGACCACGCACTCCTCATTTCACACACTCTCTCGACCGGTCGGTAGGTGAGAGAGTGTACGAAATGAAGATACCGTGGTCTCACATTTCGCACTCTTATACGTCTCTTATAGGAAACGTCTTGTAGCATCATACGACCTGACTCCTGGGGTGGCTTTACCTTCCACCGGAATCATGTGCTATCACCCAACCGCAGCCGCCCTGCTGTCAAGAATGAATCATCGAACTATACTATCGAGAGTTACGATCGTATGAAACTCGTTCGAATCGAGATGGAGGTGCAAAAAGGAGGGCGGAAACTGAAGTAAAAAGGGGGGATAACGACGTTGTGAAGCGACGATGGGAAATCGATGGGGTTTTGTCATGCACTCAAAAATGGATGTTGTCCTTACTTATTACTTAGAAAAGGGCAAAATTTTAAAACGTCCGAAGCTTCTTGAACAAGGTACATCTGATTCTGGTATAACTGCGCCCTGGTACCTGTAGGATGTGGTACGGAGTATACCAAGTAACGATAGGGCATGGTACGAATTGGGCATGTAACGGATTGGGAATGGTAAGGATCGGGCCCGGCAAGAGTTAGTAAGGTTGGGACCTGGTGCGCATAAGACGTAGTACGAACAAGGCTTGATATGGATTGTGCCCGTTGGTAAAGATAGCACGCTCAGTTGGGTACTGGGCCAGGTAAGGGTGGGGCCTGGTACGAACACACGGGATGGGTCATGATCACTCCCCTCTCTACTGCCAGTCCAAATGAGACCGGTGGAGAGGAGAGTGAGATGGGAGGAGTAATTATCTCGGAGAGTGGAGAAGGGAGAAGAGATCGGTGTGGAACGCCCTACCCCTCGCTCCCCCCCGGACAATTTGAGGGTTATGAAATCTGCAGAGGTGCGGCTTATAGAGACGATTACATGGACGGGTCATTAGCGTAATTATGCGAACGGGTTGTGGCGAAATCTAGCGTCGATTTCCATTACTGTCTGTCAGAGAACATGCCCGGGGAAAACGAAATTATATATATAGCTACATTGCCTATATACCTGTGCAACCGTAAATAAGTAAGGGTGAGTGATCGGGGAGGAGTACCACCCCCAGAGCGAGGTAGGAACAATAACCCCCGAGGAACGAACTGGGGACAGGCCAAGGGGTGGAGGGGGTAGAGTGTTCCGCTAGAGGTGGAGGGGTATTAGGAGAGCGGTCGAGTGGGTAGAGCACAGACTGTCAGACACCGGGTAGAGAACGTGTCCGGTCAAGAGAGCCCAGAGAATGCTGGGACGAGAGACCGTGCCTATTTGAGAGAGCGCAGAGATGGAGAGTCGGGCAAATTGAATAGGATATGTAGAGAATTCGGGGGCTGACTCACAAAAGGAATTGTGATTCAGATCGGGGGCTACTGGCAGAGGGGAAATGAATAAGTGTTGTCTGAGAACTGATCGGTTGTCGGCATATATGCATTCTGAGTCAGCACAATGTTGTGGGGCCTGCCTACGATCGGAAGAGGGGATTGTGCCCCCTTGACCTGAGAGATAGTGTGTGACTAACCACAGGACAGGTCCGGAAAGATTGTGGGGGGGGGTTATTTTCACCGTCATCACGTATACTTCGCGTTACGCAATGTCTGTTAGGCAACACAAGACGACCGCCGTATTCAGACGTTACCGTAAAGCTTGAGGAAGTGGTACGGAGGAGGACAGTATCAACACGCGCAATAGTATATGCCTTTTCTCTTGCCCCCACTGTACGGCACACAGAGAAAAATGTATAAATCCAGCCCCATCATACATGAAAATATATGAAAAATATATTACATGTTATACATGTGTTTCACATTTTCATGTGCGATAGGGCTGGATTTATACATTTTTCTCTGTGTGGGGAATTAGACCGGGAGTGACGGGGATTTTTTGGTGGCTGACCCTGCCTGGCCCCGTGAATCACGCGTGTGAGCCTATTTTGATGAGTTCGCTAATCGCAAACTGATAGCTGCGGATTACTGATTACTCGCCTAGCGTTGTCAGCTGGGCTCTTAAATCGAAGGGGCGCAAAATATCACGCGGGCGTCTGCATAAAACTGCGGGGTGAACAACAACAATGACAATGGGAAGAGAGGAAAGGGAGGAAGGACGGCTCTTTCGCCATATGTATTGCACATGTTGTCAGAGACCACCAAACGGTACCATTCGTTTAAGTTGACCTATATGGATTGTATGTACCAAAAGTATGTGAATATAATATATAAGATAACTGGGCGGTATCAAATGGCTACCGGTTGCGTGAGGTCGATGGACAAATTTCTTCTTGGATTGAGCCCACAGCAATTCATATAAAAATGTCATGAGTAACTTTTTCATAAGAGACTTCCTTGGATTGTTATATGTATGATGCACCTTTCCCTAGTTGTTGTGTCGAAAATTCAATGGAACAGGGTGGCGACATGCGCAAATTGCAGGCAATCGATTGTTCTTGCAGATAACATTTTGCTACCCAAAGCACATTATACGACAATGCATGCGCTCTATGCAAAACAATATGTAGTAGACTGAGCCTAGGCCGCTTTTTTATGAGATCAAAATAACATAGGCATAGCATAATGAAGAGGGTTGGGTAAGGAGTAAGTTGCTGCTATCCTATCGTAGATACACTAGTGAAACACATATAGGCGCATCTCGGGGATCGCATTTCCACTTAGCGTGACGGTTTTTCAAGTCAGAAAAATCGTCATACTTCACTTTTTCAACTTGCCTCTCGAATGGAGCCTAAAAGCACTACGGTATGGTGACAATGCGCGAAAAGAGTCTAAAGAATAGACAAAGACTCGATTGTGTGAGAGACTTGAGGGTAAAGTGGGAATGCCTGTGGAAGGGTAGAATTTGCAATTGGTCTAAACAATTGGTCAAGATTTTAAAATCATGTTTACATGGGGGCGGCAAAGTCAGCGAGTGTGCTAAATCTTGAATTCTCACCCGCATTTCGCAAGCTGGCCTGACACATGGTTCCAAACGTACAGGAAGGGGTTAGGATTGGAGAGTGTGCAAAAGTGAGAGAGTCCCTCTCCATTTTATACGATCTCTCACTCCAAAGCCCTTTCTGGGATTGACTGTGAAATGCTGTGCTAGGGAGGGGGCATAGGCCTAGGTTTAGAACTGTGCCACTGGCGGGGCCTGGGGCCAATATGGGACGGTTAGTCAGCTCTCTCCCGCGGCCCTTTCACAGGCTCTCACTCAATCTCCCTCTCTTCCAATCTAAACAAAGCGCCGAACGAGTGTGGAAAGGAGACGAGGGGGAAATAGGGTTTGAATTGAGAGTTCCGTCCGTCTCTCTCTCTCTCTCTCTCTCTCTCTCTCTCTCTTCCCCTACACCCATATTTGATCTACCCAGAGGAGGAGAAAGAGGAGAAAAAGGAGGAACGAAAAAAAGGAACACGCGCGCGCGTGCACAGAGACACAACAAATTCTCGCGCTGCGTCAAGCGCACAAAACACGCGCCGAGCAAATGCTTTCACCCCCTTTTAGAGCGGGAAATCTCAAAGTGTTCACAGTCCGTCTCGTTTTGTCACCAGTAGGGATGCCGGTTCGGACACTCGACATTCTCTTTTTTTGACACTCATCGCCGTAACATCGAGTGTGCGTCCCTAGCCATCAGTAGATATTTTACAGAACGCAGTGCTGCGAAACGCTGTTGGCGAATTGGAAATTCTTTGGATATTGACATCTCTCTATTATATTTTTAACGCTCAGAGTTACTATATTTCCTTTAGAAGTATGTCTGCGGAAACGCCTCGATTGGTGTGCATTCTCCCTCTGCGAGTTGGCCCTCCCTTTTAGACCTACACTCAGAGAAATGTATGTCATATACGGCTCCTGAACTGCGTTTGTATGTCATATATAACATACTGTATGTTATATATAACATACAAACGCAGTTCAGGAGCCGTATATGACATACATTTTTCTGAGTGTAGCAAATGGAGTTTGGAGCTTAGTTTGGAGCTGAGAGATTTACGAGTAGATGAGTGGAGTTTGTTTATTTTATCCGAGCAGCTCTCAGCAGACTTTCAGCGAGGAAATTAAGGAAACAAAGATCGCAATGCCCTCACGGCATTCTGGCGAGTCTTTGAAAATTGAGGCAGACAGAAAAAGATGCGAGAGCATCATGTAAATGGGCAATGGGCTCACTACCTACGAATTCAATGTCGACCTGTTGCCCATAACTCCGTTCCCCTGCTGCCATGCCAAGAAACCGTAACAATTCAATTCACCACATGTTCCCAGTGCCGTTGCGGAACAAAAACGTACGAATGAAGAAAAAGGTGCAACAGTTCAAAGGGGCAACAATGTTTATCGATTTAACGCTCGGCGTCCCGATTCATGAATCGGCCTCGGAACAGCTTCTTCGCGTGAAAGATGACAATGAAGAGTCTGAAAGCGAGAATTTAAATAATTTTTAAAAAAATTAAAATTTAATTACCCGTCAAAAATAGTGCACGATTGCCACGCGATCATTGTTGCTAGGAAAACACCGAATTGCGAAGAGAGCCGAGGTGCAATCTTAGTTTAATTGTACAAAATAAATATATTATATTTAAATAAAAATATCAAACCTCGAAGTAGACAATCAACAAGAGCATGTAGGGCGCGGTTTGGAGGATACTCTGAGAATTGATTAATGTTGATTTCATATTTCATATATGTTTCTAGTACGATATAGAACTATTGTCAACAAAGGAAAGACGCTCTCACTCCCTTAGCTAGTCGCTTAAAGAGGCAGTAAACACACAATTTCTGGTTCATATGGCTAACCACGGGGCACGTAATGATATATCAAGTATGTGAAAAATGAGGCAAGATATTTAAAATTTGTAAAAAAATCAACATCTACTTTCCTTATAAGTGCAAAGTAAAAAGCTTCTACGTATATCAAAGTTTACCACCTGAACCAGAAGTCGACCTTCACGCCGCTTATCTCGCGCGATGCTTTCGTCAGAGTTCTGATAAGAGCGCCTTTTTAAAGAAAATCGGTTGACGAAAACAAATAAAAAGTCTACCCACAGAACGATCATACACAAAAAATGCGTTATATGAAATGGACCACACTAATTTGTGCGAGAGGTAAAAGCCCGTTATATCATAAATCAAGCACAATTTGTAAAACATTTTAGTTTATGTTGGGTCTGATGTTAGACATTTTTCTCGCTGAGTACCTGGTTGATGAACTTTCGCAATTTGCTGAGAGTAATGCAGTCCAAGACGAAAACTGAGCTCATTTCGAACACGCACGTGTAATAGTCGAAGAATCTGCGAAGGATTTGTTTAATTACATTACTCGTGGACGAAAATTGGCCGCCTATTTAATCCCGTAATTTTTTTAATTAATTATAATTAAATTAGAATATACATTGCATAAGTCGCTGCCCACGCGGATCCGCGGTAGTTCCAGCTATGTTCTGCGGCATCAAAAGTGAAATAGGCCCCGGGATCTGAAGAGGGACAAAAATTATAAATTAAGACAACGGAAGAACTCAATAAAACCAGTACAGAGTGCGACTGTTCTAGTTTCCTGCGAAAGTTCTCTTTTTTGTTGTTTCTAATGACATCACTATGTTTTCTGACCCTATTTATTTTCGCATTGAGACATTACATTCGACTCACACAAATGAATCATGGTCGTTTGCAGTATTGACACCATGAACAAAATCATCGCCCAGAAGGCAACGGTTAAACTCGATTTCTGAGCGCCAATTCTCGAAGGATAGACGATGCTCAAAAAGCGGTCGACCGCAATAGCGAGATGTATTTTCATCGGAAAATACCATAAAACGAGCGTGATCTGAAATGATAAATATCATTTTTTTGCAAAACCGATAAAGAAAATAGAAATAATGTTTTAGCAAGTCAGATTAGTCAGCCAGACAGTCCGTGGTTAGGACATTTCCTTGTTGGGCGTACGTGATCAAAGAGGTTTTTTTCCATTGCAATAATTGTGGTGAATCTACAGTAAGTGACTAGATAGCTTCCTATGGTATAGCGGTCTGATTACTCGGAAATTTGGGTTCTTAACTTAACCGATTACGATATAAATAATTATGGTGAATCTACAGTACCTCTCCGACGACTTTTGAGAGTTTTGAGCTTTCGGGATTAACACGGGAGTACGGTAGCAGTAGCCACCCCATCTTGATAATGAGTACGGTGAAATTGCACACGACAAGAAATGAGCAGAGAATTCCAAAACTAGAATACATATAATTATGCTAATTAAGTAGTAAACATAATCAAGTAAATTAATTATTAATGTAATTACGAGTTACGCAGTCGCTTCACATTGTGGATGACCACAAGCGCTAGTCCGTTGGAGAAAAGACCAAGAACAGATGCCTGAATTCTGCCGAAAATTGTAAAAATCATGTTGAGACTTACCAGAAATTCAATGTACAGCGGAATGAACTGATTGTTCATGTTCGATCATAAACTTAAAGGTGCTTCCACGTCAGCCACAGTAGGTTTTCTGGTTAAAGCGTATACCAAGTGAATAAGGATGAAAGTAATGATGACGATCAGTGCGAACACAGTCAACCTTCAAATCGCGCATTTCTACGGTGCCTGACATTTATTCATCAAAAACATTTCAGTTTATGAACACAACTGACAGCGATAATATAGTGGGAATGGTAATAATTATTGATTTTATTTTATTTCAAATGCTATAAGAACACTCTTAGCCAAAAAAAAATAATGCAAATTCAAAGGGGTTTTTTAAAAACATTTTCATGTTTGGTTTAGAATTTAGGAAGTTGGTTTTCATTACCTTGGTTTTGACAAAAAAATCAGCTTGCTCGTGGTGGAAAGCTACTACGATTAAGACACACAGTTAACGTTCACTTCCCTGTAAGTGAAATGCACTCAAAATATGAGAAATTTCAATTTCAGCTAAGTGAACGCCTATCTTCTACCTTGTGTTCTGGTCATGGTAACTAGTTCTGAGTGCACAGTCATGCATGATGGGTATACACATGATTCCAAGAATACAGACAGGGTTAGAGCGAGAGAGTGTGCAAAAATGAGAGAGTCCATCTCGATCTTACTCCCTTTCTCACTCCAAACGTCTTTTATTTATTTATTTGATACACCCGCGAAGGGTGTGGCGGCAATTAAAGAAACGATGAAGAAAAAAAAAGAAATCTAAATATGTATGAATACGGATGGGGAAGGTGAGGGGAGGGATGCAGGCTAGACAGGGAAACACAATTGGCCATTCTGTAAGGTTGACCACATGTGGAATGATGTGTGTAGAGACAGTGACCAAAGACCAGTTGAGGAGACGCAAAAAATGTATTGTCATATTACATACAAATACAATTGCACTAATAACAAAGCCCTGTGAATCTCTAACTCAGATAAAGTACAAAAACGTGGGGTGGCCAAAATTTCATTTAGAAAGCGCTGTTTACTTTACTAAAACGCAAGTTAAAAAACAAAAACAAATCTGTCATCTTCAACCTCAGCATCGTCTCTTAGCCGCCTCTAATCAGCTTCTTCGCATGAAAAATCATCACAAAAAACCTTAAAAGGTTTATTTTTTATTTTAGAAAAAAATAGCTTTAAGAAGGAAAAAATTAAAATTGTAATATATTAAAATACAAAAGAAATAACAAACCCGTCAAGTGCCGTGCAGACTTGCCAGCTTAGTGTAGTCGCTAGAAATATAGCGAAATTCGATTCGAGAAAATCAGAAACCTAAATAAATGTTGATGTACATTATTTTACCAGAGCAAAAACCACGAAATATATTATCAGGAGAATAATATAGGGTGCTGTTTGGAGTATACTCTGAAATGGAATTCATTAAAAAACAAACATTAAAATTATTACCTGCGCCAACAGTCTACCTTCGTAAACTTTATGCTTTCCACTCTGATTTGCGCTCTGAAATGTTTTATTTGTCTTTAAAAAATATTTATATTTAAACATAAATTGAAATGTACATACTTTATAAATTATAAATATTTAAATTTATATTACTGATAATTATTTTTGTCTTAAAATTAAAACAACCTCGAGAGTGAATTTTCGAACTCTACTGAGAGTTATGGAGTCGAAAATGACAACAGTAGTCATTTCAAAGCAACACACGTAGAAGTCGCAAAGCCTGTAAAAATATGATTTTTAAAATTCTTTTTGTACAATTATTCTCACTGTGAGAATGTCTCCGCCCATTCGGATCCTCTATAGGTCCAGCTAAAATCCACAACGTCATAGGAAAAATAGGCTCCGGGATCTGTAAAAGAATCCAGCTGATCTTGGAGAATTGTTCCCCAATCAAATTTACGCATTGTTTTGTGATATCCCATATGAATAATATCAAACTTTTTTCAGGTTCAAAATTTGCGATCAGTGTATCATTTTTTTTGAATAATAACTTACACAGATGGAGCAATGAGGTTTGCAGAGCGGCAATGATGAACAAAATAAAGACTCGGCAGGCTACTTGACAGTTTGATTTTGCTTCGCCTTTAATAGCAATGCAGCGAAATCGATCGATCGATATAGCAACATGCATCTTCGTACCGAAAAACCAAAACAGCACCGTTATCTAAAAACTTTCACATTTGTTTATAAAACAACTTTTTTTCAAAAAAATATTAATTAATTAATTAATTAACCTCGCCTACGATCTTTGCTTTTGATGAGTTCTCCGAAGGAATTCTCGATTCGGGATGCAATAGCCAAAATAATTTCGAAATGAGAATAATTAGATTAGAAATAACGAGAAATGAGCAGAAAATGCCGAAACTGGAAATATTTATAAATATGGCCGTTTCATTTTGAAATTTATAATTTTTTTAAAAATTATAAATATTGCTCACGAATTTCTCAGTCGCTTCACTTTCAGCACGATCACAAGAGCAAAACAATTAGTGAATAGGCCGATGATTGACGCCTGAACTTTTTCACATGATTCCAAACCTACAGATCAGGGTTATAGCGAGAGAGTGTGCAGAGGTGAGAGAGTCCCTCTCGATTTCACACGCTCTCTCACTCCAAAGGCCTTTCTGGAAGGTTAACCGGCGTGTGGAATGATGTGCTTGTGATGAACATATTGAGGCAGTGGATATTAAAATGCTAGAAAACAACTTTCCTGGGGTAATACCAATAAGTTCATTTAGCATTATACCTGATTTTATATGTCTTTGCGAATTTTAATGTATTCAACATCATGTAAATTACTTTTAAAGCATGTTACAAATATAATAGTTAAAATACTTACTAGAAACTCGATAGAAAGAGCTAGAACACGCTTGTTCATGGCGGCTTTCATGGTTGGTATTAACTGAATAACCTTATCACTCCGTAATAATATTCAGTAGCACTGTTCATATCAGTAATCAGTGCATTATCCACATAGACTAATGGCCGTCTCGCCTACGTTATTTTCTCTTTAGCCTTATCTAGTGAGCCCTTCTTTTCTACCCAATATGCAATATCATTATAACTCGTTCATACCACTTGTAATAATCAAATGGAACTGCGCACGATCTGTATCAGAATCAATTCATATCGAAAATGGTAAAAACAATATGTCATATTTATCAAAATTTGCTTTTATATCAAAAATTTGCTCCGTAAATTGCATGATAAACATTATTAGGTAAATATTAGGAGCAATAGGAGTACATAAAAGAATGTATCAGAGCCCTCGTGAAGGGAGTCATGAGCCACTCTCTAGCTCAAGACCCCTTTCTGGATGCTCGGTATGATCTCTGTAAGGATTGGGTAAGTCATGGATGACACAATTCCTAGCGTCTGACAAAAGTCTGTCGGCATGGAATCATATTGTTTTGGGTGCTTTAGGTAGGTCATGGATTGGGTGACTTGGATGGCGTTCTCTTCTTAGCATCTTTCTCCTTCTTCTTCCGCTCTCTCGACTTGCTTGCCTTTCGGGGAACGGGATCGGCGGGATCCTCGGCGGTGCAGCTCAGTTGATGCACGGACAGTCGGTCTTCCTGCACACAAATTAATATTAATTACTTAATTAACTATATTTTCCTAAATTTCAAAGATTTTTGAAAAAAATTCGAACGAACCTTGAAGCGCCTCCCGCAGAACTCGCACTTTAGCATTGCTGCCTGAATTTATTTCAATAATTGTTCTGCTTTTCCAAAAAACAATTAAAATACCTGCGCTGTCTGCCAGTTCGCCTCATTAGTCGCCTCCTGGTCCACGACCCCATCTGTAATATTAAAAATATTTATATTTTTTTTGTTGTTGAAAATATCCTTTCCTTCGACTGCACAATACCATCGTTTGATTATTTAAATTAATAATACAATACAATACAATAATACAATAAAAATAATACAAATTGAATAAATAAATAAATATAATTAATTAGCTCACCAACTATGACGACTTTCGGTTTCGTCGGTGGTGGTCGTCTCTGCGCCTTTGGAAGTTTATCATTGATTGCGTGGAACTTCTTCAAACATTGTGGAATGTGAATTCCTGAAAAGATAAAATATTAATACACTTTTAATAGGAATTTCGAAATTTTGTCAACTCAGGGGTTGCTTTATATTATATATTTTTGAAGAAACTGGTATCGTCTTGAATCATTGATCAGTGAAACAACGAGAGCGAAGTAGATAGATAGATAGATAGATATTTATACATGTTAGGACATGTTAATTGATGTAGAAAAGGGTTGTCTTGGAATGAATGATATTCGTTCTCAATTAATTTCGTCAATCATCCTTTTGGTAAACTCAGAATAATTAGTAGGAAGTTTGACTTTCTGCAATAAAGATATTAGTAGTTTCGATATTCGATGCGCGAAGCTGTTTTCGCGCTGTTTCAACTTAGCCATGTCGATATCGACTTTATAACCAGCTCCTCTTGTTCTAGTTCTCACAAGTGAGAAGAAATCCGGCATAACTTCGGAAAGTCTTCCATTCCCGAATATCATTTGATACGCTATTTTAATATCATTAACATTTCTCCTGTATTCCAATGAAGAAATATTTAACATTTCATTCCTAGTAGAATAATTCGGGCGATTGGAATAAGTATAATTCATCGTTCTATACAAAATTCGGCGTGTTACTGCATTCTGCACTTTTTCAATTTTTCCCCTATCCGTAGAGTTTATCGGACGCGCAGCACTGGAACTAAACTCTAGCGTGGGCCTAACATAGATACAGTACGCGTTTACTAATGTTTGCGTATCTTCTGTTTGTAGAGCTCGAAATATCATATTTGCCTTTGATTCTGCTTTAACACATATATCCCTAGCGTGATTTTTCATGGACAGTTTACTATCAATGATTACTCCTAGGTCTCTTATACATTCTTTACTTTCAATATCATGATCTCCAACTTGGTATTTTATCTTTTGGTTTTTATTGCCCAGGTGGAGCACATTGCATTTTGGGTTTGCAATTTTCAATTGCCACGTATTGCTCCATTCTAAAATTTTGTCAATGCTGACTTGTAAATCTCCCGCATCTTCATCATTTTTGTATTTTTTGAATATTTTTAGATCATCTGCAAATGAGTAGCTGTAAACATCATTACCGCTCAAAATTCTAGGTAACTCGGAAATATAAAGGTTAAAGAGTAGTGGTCCTAATACTGAGCCCTGAGGGACTCCACTTGTAACATCACGCTTATCTGACAGTTTATCACCAACCCGCACTTGAAATACTCTATTTGTCAAATATTCCTCAATCCATTTGACAACCTTCACAGGAAATCCCATTTTTGATATTTTTGTTATCAATTTTTGGTGACTTACAGTATCGAAAGCCTTTGCGTAATCAAAATATACAGCATCAACGTTACCCCCGTCATTAATACATTTCGACCAATGATTTATTACTTCTAAAAGTTGAGATTCGACACTTCGAACTTGTCTGAATCCGAACTGAGTGTTTGGGAATATTTCGAACTTTTCACAATCATTAATTATCCCCTTCGAAATACATTTCTCAAAAACTCTACAGAAAAAGCTGGTTATTGATACAGGTCGATAATTCAAGGGATCATTAAAGGGAGCTTTTTTCGAAGTGGTGTTATAATAGAGTGCTTCCAACGTTTAGGTATCTCAGTTTTCTCGTATGATTTGTTAAATATAATTTCAAGAGGAATTGATAGAGGGACGGCAATTTTTTTGATAAAAAACAAGTTGATATTGTCAGGTGTTCTGCAGCTAGAGTTCTTCCATTCTTCTATTAAACGGCATATTTCATGTCTACTGAACATCTCATCATAATCGGGACTTGATATTGCCTCTCTTGCATGAGTAAAGATTGGCGTTTGCCCATCGTCAACTGTAAACACCTCTGAAAATGCATGCGCAAGGCAATTTGCTTTGTCAGAATCAGTTTCAGATATGATCCCATTTACCCCAACAAGAGAATCAATTTTAGAACCTTTAGTATCACTTAATTTCGACTTTATGTAGCGATAAAACCCTTTTTTGTCGGCAGAAGATAAAATTGTTTTCTCCCTGTTTTTCACGTACTTTTTCATGCTTTTCATGCAAATTTTGTGTGCGCGTTGAAACTCTCCCTTGTACAAGGGATCATTTGATGTTATCCACTTTTGCCAGTATAAGAATCGAAATTTCATCTGTTTTTCTATAAATGGAGGGATAGGCATTCCAGACATGTTCACTCTGGTCATAGGAACGCGAAACTCGATTATAACTTCTAGGATACTTAAAAGTTTCTCGTACATAATATTTGTCGAATCGTCACATTTAAACACTAGACTCCAATTTATTTTTGCCAGTATTGAATTGATAGTTTGGTAGTTTCCTTTAGAGAAATTTCGCCGGTTTATGCATTTTGGGGGTTTGTGGGAAATCGAAAGTTGAAATTCTATGGTACGATGATCCGAATTTCCAATTTCTGGAAGAATTTCAACATTGCGAATGAGCTCATCGCCGTTTGTCAAAAGAAGATCGAGGAAGTTGTTATCTCTTGTTGGTTTATCGACTAACTGCGTCATATTAGCCATTTCTAGAAAATCTTTAAAATCCCCTTCTAAACCATTATATTCTTTTTCATCATCAAGTGGCCACTTTAAATTCGGGATGTTAAAATCACCCATTACGATAATAGGATGTTGGCAAATAGAATAATCAATTATTTTCCCCCAAATTCCTTCACTCAATTCTTGCGAAAGAGCTGGTACTCTATAGACAATGCAAAATCGAATTAAAATGGAACTGATCATAGCATCAAAAATGAGTATCTCGTAAGCATCATTGACAGTTTCTTCGAAAATAATTTTGACATCAATACTACAATGAACTAACGCACAAACGCCTCCACCTTTTTTCTTTTTTCGGTCACAGCGTAGGATCTGATACGATCTAGCATTTTCACCTAAGACAAGTCCATCAGGAACATTTTGTTTGAGCCAGGACTCGGTGAAGGCAAGAATCGAGTATTTTTGGGAATCGAGTAATATCTTTAGGTGATTTTGATTTGTTACATTTAATATAGATCGGATATTTGCATAAAGAATGTGTATTTTAGGGGATTCCTTCTCCAGAGATTCATCCCATTTTAGAAAGGGTGGTTGGGACTGTTGCGCACGGAGTAGCTGGATTTGTGAGAGCGCGTGGGGCTATTGTGCACGCCAGTATGGAGATGATGAGAGGAAGAGGGAGTAATGGGAGGGCGACCATATTGACGAGGAGTGTGACACTGCTGTGTGACATCTACAGAGAATGGTCTATAGTTGCCATTGGGACGATTGCCAGTGTTGTGGTGACGGGTCGTGGGGCGATTCAACTTACGATTCGGACGAGGAGGCGGGATTTCATAAGTGAACGGACGCTCATTTGATGCAGCTCTTTCCTCTCTGGTCATGGATGCTCTCAGCCAAACTCTCACACCTGGACCTCCCTTGAATTGAGAGAGCTGGTGTCTTCTCTCCATTACAAGTCTCTGAATACTCCTGGATGGCATTATTACCTTCAACAAACGTCCATTCCGAACACCGGCAGTTATACCACTTCCCATTCTGAACACATGGGTCGGTTTACCTGATACACCGAGATGGTTCATGATCGCTGCGACTGCACTCCAGTCACTGTGATCTCTTTGAGCGGCCAGTAGATGGGGGAACTCAGGTATGCCATATATGACAATAGCCCTGCCTCTCTCAACACTCTCTACCAAGTCGAGTACCATTGTCTCTGTCATTCCATTTTGGGACTCATTGGCCGCACGAGTCGGTTGACTCGCGAGAATGGGGAGGGGAAGAGTGGATGGGAGGGGAACAGAGGCAGGAGTGGAGGGGAGGACACTGATAGTGGGGGTAGAAGCTGAACAAGGAGTGGATGTTACGGTGTGGGTTAGTTTCCAGTGATGTAGTTCAGCGGATAAGCAACTCACGTTCTCTTTGAGTACAGCATTCTCGTCATTCACAGTGATCAACTGCGCCTTCAGTCGACCGATCTCCACAGAGTTGGCTCTTTCCTTGGCTTGTAACTTGTTTATCGCTTGCCAGATCTCGGCCAACTCATTACCACTATTCATTATACTCTCATCAATGAGTTCAATACATCGGTCAAGTTTTTCAGTGGTACCTGAATTATTAGCGCGAGACGGGGTACGTATCGGGGTTGGACTCACATTATTGGGTGCCGACATTTCTTATAGCAAAGGTCCGGCACTGAGACCTTTACTTATCAATGGGAGCGATATATTTTGGACAATTTTCACAGACGACCGCTCCGCATCAGGGATTTGCGCGGGAAGTAGGTGGGTAAATGCGCATGACTCTCTCGCATTTCAAGAAAACAAGTTATGAATGAGTCACTCATGACCAAGTAGAAATCAAGAGACATATTATTGCACATATCACATATTGTGTTGTCATTTTATCACCCCCTCATTATCATCATATATAATGATAACATAATATAATGATAAATTATCTTTTAAAATATTATCCTCATCTGAGCTTCTTGAATAGTATTCTTGAATAGTATTACATTCATACGTAGCGTAATATCATATAACAAAAAAATTATGATTTATTAATTAAAATTAATCAATTAATACTCACCGATGCTTCTCGATCCATACTCCCTTGCGCAGATGTAGCAGCATACCATGGGCGTCGGTGGCGCCCATGGCTTAACATTATTCTGAAATTAACATATTCACCAAACCCCCTTTTCACACAAAAAAAATATTTCCGGTATTGTTGCGAAAACATATTAAACGAATAAAAAAACACCAACCATGACTGGGAAAGCAACGGAAGTCTTCACACTACAAGTAAGTAGTCAGATGAACTAGTAGAACTAACTAGTACTAATAGTCGAGTAGTACTAGTAGCCAGAACTAGTAGCTGGAAGTTTGCGGAGTGTGAGACCCTATGTGAGACTAAGGGAGTCCCTATCGCCGTCGTCCTTAATATCAACTCCCGATGGAAACCAATGGCAACCACGTGTGTTGCCCCAGAAACAGATGTCAGAGTAACAACTTCTGTCTACTTTTAATCACATGCATTTCTGTCTGTTCCTTAAAATTGTAAGGGAATCTTGCAAACTTTTTATTATACTTCAGGCTAATTCTTTTTTATGCAATACGTGAAACAACTACAGAATTTGGCTACACTCAGAGAAAAATTACTTCGCCATGCATGCGAGTTAGTAAATAAATTACTTACGCTCTCCTCATTTCCCATGCTCTCTATGCTAAAAAATAAGTAATTCATTTGCTAACTCGAATGCTTTTTGTCTGAGTGTATGCACTTGGGTAAAAGTACGCTACAAGTTGTCTAACATGTAAGCTCACTGTGTTAACATGTGGGGAAACTACAATTCAATCCATCCACTCCGAATAACTACGAATTAAAAAAAGTGTATATCTCTATGGAATCAAAATAGAAATTTCGCTAAATTTCGGTGTAAAAGCAACTTTTAAAACATGCATTCGCACGGCATTTTACAGGGGGTGTAGGAGAGAGGTAGATCAAAAGAGACCAATGGGAAGGGGCCAGCGAGAGAGGAGAGAAAGTGAGAGAGCCTGTGTACTGGCATTTTGCCAATCCCCTGATTCTCTCGAAGGGAAATTACGAGAGCCATTCAAAATTGTTCCCGCCAAAACGCCGTGCATTCGAGTTGATTTCAGTGTTTCGGTCGCTCTCTCGATTTGCTGGCAACGCGTTTCGCCGGATTGTCGGAGGTGCAACTGCGTTGGTGAACGGAGAGGCGATCCTCCTGAACGAATGTTAATTTTCAAAAATTCTACAAATACAATAAAATAAATAAATAATGTTTGCCCTTCATCGCTTCTTTACTTGATGGAAATACATTTCTTGCTATAAATGTCCAACAAGTGAAGACAGATTGAATACGATTTGTTGTAAAAATAGGGGAAATATAGTATTTACAAACCTTAAACCGCCTTCCGCAATTTTCGCACTCGAGCATCGTTCCCTGAAAAAAGTATACATTTAATTTCGTCATCATTACGTAAATTCCGACCTGGGAAACCTTCCAATTCGCCTCGTTCGTTGCTTCTTGGTCGACGACGCCTCCTGTGAAAATGTATTTAGTAAAAAATATATATTGTAAGAATAAAGCTACTGTATGATTATGTATTATTAAATAAACTTAAAATTATTTTCTTAAATGAACTTAAAATCATTTTCTTAAATGAACTTGATGGAAAACTGGATTTTTTTTAAAATTTCGCACACTCTTTCCTATCGGTTGACGAGCTCAAGATGAAGTGATCTCGGTGTTCAGAATCCAGCAATTGGCAAATGGGATTAAATAGTAATACGGACGAGATAATTCACCTACTCACCGACAACAATGTCTATGAATTTCACTATTAAAATGATTAAGCTAGTTTATTTTTAAAGTTGAATTATTTTTAACTCACCAACTACAACATCTTCCGGTTTCGTGGGTGCAGCTCGCCGCTGCGCTTTGGGCAGTTTCGCATTCTCCGCATGCCATTTCTTCAAGCATTGAGGAATATGAATGTCTATAAATTAATGCATTTATTAAGCAATTAATATAATGATGTTTAATAAACATTATTTATGGTTGTATCTCCCGCTCCCAATGTAATTCATAATAGGTGGACTAATCAAACTTCACTGATACTCAAAACGAAAAATAAAATTATACTCAAAACGCGATTGACCAACACAATTTATCAATTTAAATGGTGTTGATTTTGAGCACAAACAGTAATATTAATTTTAAGCAAAAAATGGAAAAAAAAATTAAAAAAGCACAGCATATAATGCATCTTGAAAAGTAGCAGGTCCCGCAATAGTATAGGAAATGGTTGCCGATTTGCGAATTAACTATTTTCAAAAACAATTAAATTACCGATGCTTCTCGACCCGAACTGCCTTCCGCAGATGTAGCAGAAAACAGTGGGCGCAGGTTTTGAGGCTCGAGGCTGGCCGGGATTGAAGTTGTCCTGGAATATACAGTTGAGGTTTAAAGTTACGAAAATGTGAACATTTGAAGAGTATTTGTTTTCGGAGGGCAACGCTTTTAAAATGATTGTTTTTGCATGATAAATAGCTAGTCTTCCCATAGTTTTCGAATACGTTTCTCCTGTGTGAGATGTTTCCAATAATGAGATCTCGCCCACATCATTCCACAGGCCGATCAACTTTACAGAAAGGGCTTTGGAATGAGAGAGCGTGTGATATCGAGAGGGACTCTCTCACTTTTGTACACTCTCTCACCCTAACCCTGGTGTGTAGGTTTGGAATCATGTGCGCCGTTACCAAAATCAGCAGTCGACAAAAAGTAAAAACAATTGTGAGAAATTTCATTCATTATCTTTGCACGTTCGCATTCTTGAGAGAAGTCTCTAGAGACTCTAGGGAAATTATTGCACTAACAACCTTCTATGGCTGAGTTTGGCTATAAATTCAAGGTAGGCACTTTTTGCCTAATTGCGGGCATGTTATTTCACAGCCCGAAGAAGAAATAACATACACACATATTTATAATCTATTTTACGAATTTTGTGTATTTTATGGTTGAGTTTGACTCTTATTTCAAGGCAGAAAGGCCGAAACTAACCATTGGGAGCTGTGTGTCTACTCGCTTCACCAAGTTTTCTTCCGGAAAGCAGGCCGCTTTTAGGGTGGAAAAGAGACGGGAGAAGTAAGCAGTTCAGAGGAAGGGGAGAGACCTCTATTCTCCTTCCTCCTCTCTCTCTCTCTACCCTCAGTCCCCCTCCCTCCTTTGCTATGAATTGTATCGTTTCCCCGACTACCGAGAGAGAGCCACAACATGGGAGGGGACAGAGTGCCAAGCAGTGACGCAGTTATGAATAAAAAATAATATTAAAAATAAAAGAAAAAAATATAAATAATAAAGTGTCGACAAATATAAACCCCTTAAAATCACGGCAAAGGATACACATGATTCCAAACCTACAGACCAGGGTTTGGACGAGAGAGCATGCAAAAGTGAGAGAGTCCCTCTCGATTTCACACGCTCTCTCACTCCAAAGTCATTTCTGGAAGGTTGACAGGTCTGTGGAATGATGTGGATAAAACCTGATGCTGCGCAAATGTCATTGGTCGAAAAAGTAAAATATTTGTTTTTTTTTTCACTTCAACTTCCACACTTGATCTCGTTTGAAACATTTTCCTTTTTCGTTGTAAAGATTTCGTTCAATTTGAGCTGAAGGACACGAATTTCTCACCCTTGAAATCTGCGCAGCTTAAATGCTCTGAAATGTTTGCATACATTAATTCCGTATGGCGGGCTAAGTTGTTTCGTTTAGGCAAAAAAAACGCAGGAAGACTTGTTGTTGCCCGCACGATATCGGGTTGGCACCATGCCAAGAACTTCTCTCGTCATCTGCCTCTCTCGTTTCGCGCACTCTCTCGATGATTCCCTCTTTCTCTAACCTGTTCTCGCCGTAATTCTTTCGGATGTTGTTGCCCGCTTTTCCCCATCCACGGGTCTAACTTTGTTTCTCTCGTTTCACTACTCATACAAATACGACCAGTCTTATCCCCGGAGGTGCATTTGAGCAGGAAATGTATTCCTTGCAAATTGTAAATAGAGAAACTGTCTGACGCTAAGGGAGCGAAACAGTCATACCTACTATAGTTTTAACTTATTCAACTTGTAGTATTGAATTAGCAATCGATATTGTAATCATATTCAATTGAACAATTTGCCTTCTACATTCTATTGCAATAAACTCTTCATTCCACATCCATCAACATGTGAGAAAATGTATTCCACTTCTTTTTCTGATATTTGGTATTTTTCGCTCATTGTATGCTGTACGATAAAGAATAAAAATATTCATGTGTGTTCATTCGCAACAACTCATTTCCGGGACATCATCTTCATTTCTTTGATTGTGGAATGCGCAATATATAACATGGTTATGAGAGAGAGGGGGGTTATGAGAATCAATAAAGTTGGGGCGGGTAGTTTGGGCTGTGGGGTACGGTGGGGGCAACTTGGAGTACGGTAGCGACAAATTACAGTACGGTATGAGTAGTAGCACTTCTTGGGACACTGAATCTATGCGATAAATCTAGTTGAAAGAGTGAGTGGGAAAAGGAGGGGCGGGGCTAAGATTGTAAACGTGAGGAGTAAAAGACACAAAACAAGTGAGCTACTCTAGCTACCGTAATCTACACATATCAATCAATACAACGACGCAAACTATCGTAACCTGAGATAGCGTCCACGAAATATCAACTATATATTAGACAATATTGGTTAGAGCGTGAGGGGGTCAGGGGGATTGGGGTCGGGGGGCGCGACTCGTATGATAAATTACACTGCATTGACTGCACACAACTTGCACAATTATCGATTGGCTTCCATCAATTATCGATTTTCCTCTCTTTGATCTACTCATCTTCGACAATCCGCAGGCGCTTCTCGCTCGGGCTCGAGCTCGAGTCGCGGTCGTCGTGCGAACGCGGGCGCCGAGGCGACGCCTGGTGCGCGGCTGCGGCAGCCACCGCAGCGACGGCGCCAACGGACGGGGCGCCGGCGCCCTCCAGCGCCAGCACGGGCGGCGAGTTGTCGGCGCTGGCGCCCGAGCCCGAGGGCGAGTCGCCATAGTTGCGCTCGTGCTCCAGCTGCGCGCGCGCCACCTTGAAAATGGGGTCGATCGGGCGCGACGAGAAGTCCACCTGAATAATCAATAAATTATCGATTTTTCTCTCTCTTCTTCAAAATTTCAGTTCCTAATGCAAATTGTCCACTTTTTCAAAAAAATCAATCAATAATTAAAAATCAATAATTAACAAAGTTGAAATTTACCGGCATTCCCTTGGCGTCCACATTTGACACGGGCACTCCCCGGTGCTGCAGGGACGTCTTCGCCTTGCCAATGCACGAATTGAGATACGAGACCATCAGAATCGGCGCCAGCTGCAATTAGCATTATTAATTAACTAATTAATCAAATAATTAATTAGCAAAATTAATTAATCACACTCACCGCCGGTCGCTCGTCGTCCTTCTCGAGGAGCGCGGCCGCCTTGCGCGCCTCCTCGGCGCCGGGCGGCGTGCCGGGCGCCGAGCGCTGCGCGGGCGGCGAGGGTCCGGCTCCGTTGGTCGCCGATGTGGCGCCCGCTGCGCTGCCGCTGCCGCTGCTGCCCGAGGGCGAGCCGCCGGCAGCCGCCAGCGCCGCAGCCTGCGACGTCGCAATACCGATGAGGTTGCTGCAAGTGCGGTGGTTAGGCGGCTGCAGGTGCTGCAGCTGCAGCTGTAGCTCCAGCAGCACTCTTACCTCTTGTTGGCTGCGACTGCTGCAGCTGCGAGGGCAAAGTGGTTGGAGGGCGCTGCAAGTCGTCGCATCTCGGCCTCTTCCTGCAACTAAATCGATATTTTCATGCTACATTCTCTTGCGCAAACTAGCTACAAAATGTTGCAAATATTGGAATAACAACCACCTTTTTGAAGGTGTTGCTGAACATGCTCTCGCTGTGGTTGATGATCGGGTTGTCGGCGGTGGAGGGGCGGGACGTCGCGGCTGCAGCTGAAGCTGCTGCTGCAGCAGCTGCAGCTGCTGCACTGGTCGCAGCCAGGTGGTGGTGCTGGTGCAGCGCCGCCTGCTGCGCGTGCGTTAGCGACACGGACGACGACGCGGATGAGGACGCGGACGAGGGCGGAGAGGAGAAGCCGTGCGCCGAGTCCTTGCGGATTGGCAGGCCGTTAGACGCCGTCAGGAAGCCATTCTGCAATCGATAAATTTACGCTACAGTACTCAAACGGAAAAAAAATCGATACAGTACCCAAAGCTACAGTACCCTCTCCCCGAATCAATCGACAACTACCGTACCGAGGTGGACGCCATGGTAGTGATCGTGGTCGGGAAGCCGTTCATCGTCCTGGCTCCGCCCATCGGCTGCATGGCCGCTTGCGCCTGCTGCAGCTGCAATTATCGATCGATAATAATCTACCGTAATCCGATGTGTGCTACAGTAAGCAAGGTTCAACAGCGCGGCTACCGTATCCCCGCACGGTTACGGTAGAGGATACGCTAGCCAACCGGCTGCAGCCATTGGAGCTGCAGCAGTTGCAGCTGCAGCAACTCCTCCCTCTCCCTCTTCCTCCTCTTGCCTTTCCCACTCTCCTCCACCCCCCTCTCTGCTCTGTCAAATAAAATCACTTATCGATCAACCAAACTACAGTAGTCAGCCAGAGAGAGAAGAGGTAGAGGGAGGTTTTGGTGCCAAAATGAAGCAATTCAGAGGAATTCGGAAACGGGATCTGCTCTCCGAAAAAATAGTATGGACAGAGCAGAGAGGGTGGAGTGCGTATAGCGGACAAGTGTGCAGCACAAAAGGGGGCGGGGCTTTAGAGGCGGGAGGAGAGGGTCGGACCTGCTGCTGCTGCAGCTGCGCCTGGTGCAGCCGGGAAGCGAGCTCGAGCCGCGAGGGCGCGGGATCTACCGGGATCGAGGTGGGCGGACGCGGAGAGGTCGCGGTCGCTGCCGCGGCAGAGGCGGCCAGCGCTGCGCTGACAGCGTCCGCGAGCGCGCGGTTCTGCTGCTGCTGCGCCTGTAATGGACAGGATGGCTACTGTAATCCTGGCGCAATCGATAACTAACAGGTAATGTGTATCCCGCAGTCATCAATCGATATTAGCTAGTTACCGTAACCTACTTCGAATCGACAACTGAAGCTACCGTATACCTGGAAGACGCCTTGCTGCTGCTGCTGAATCTGCTGGTTGTTGGCGAGCTGCAGCCGAAGGTCGTTCAGCGACGTGTGCTTTTGCGCGTCTGCAAAAGATCAATACTAATTAGTCTCATTGATATTATTAATTGAACGTTAATTAATTAATCACTTCCCGTTCAGGAACTAGCAATTATTTGTTTCGCATCATCATGTTTTAGCGGTGACTTCATAGGCTTTTCTGCAAAACGTCCCTTCACCAATCGATACCCAGTTATTTTATAGTTACAGTAATCTCAAATCACTCACCAGAGCTGTTCGAGGCGAGCAGCGCCTGCTGCAGCAGCAGGCTCTCGACGGTGGTGGGCGGGGCTCCGGCCCCTGCTGCACCGGCTGCTGCTGCGGGAGTCGCAGCCAGTCGTGCAGCCAGTGCCTGCTGCATCTGCGACTGTGCTGCAGGGGCCGCCGTGTTGATGTTGTCGAGGATCTGCTGTGCGCGCAGTCGCACAATCATGTCCGAGTGTGTCAGCTGCGCCGCCGTCGACGGGTTGTTCGTCGCCTGCAGCCGCAGCGCCGACTGAGTCGCCGCATTGATGCTGTTCTGCTGCACGAGCGACGCCAGAGCCGCTGCATTGGCAGCAGCTGCCGCAGGCTGCTGCTGTTGCTGCTGGGCTGCAGCAGCTGCAGCTGCCGCGGCCGCAGCCAGCTGCTGCTGCTGCGCTTGCGCCTGCTGTGTGGCCTGCGACTGTTGCAGCATCGCCTGTAGCTGCTGCACCTGCTGCACTTGCTGCAGCTGCTGCAGACTGATGGTGGGCGGCGCAGCTGCGGGGGTCGCAGCGGGCGTCGGTTGCGGCTGCAGCTGTTGCTGCGCCTGCTGCACGGGCTGCACGGGCACGCCCTGTGTGTGCATCTGTGTGATGTGCTGCGAGAGGAGGACGACGCGCGACTGCTGCACGCCCAGATTGAAGAAGAACCTGCAAAAATTATTTTATCAAAAATATGGCTTTCGGAATGGAAAGTGTGGTCATTTGACCGGTATACTGTACTGGCCTATCGAGAACTGATTCTTTAAAGCATATCGCCCCCTCCCTATCCCCATTCTTCGCACATTGATCATTCTCCCACACTGTAGCCTCACTCTAGTCATTTATCTCCTCCCCCCCTCCCACCCCTCTTTTGCGCACATTTCCGTAATACTCCTGCACACTTTAAGAAAAGAATTTAAGAAAAGAGTGCAAAAAAGGAGTCCAAATGTCCACAGACCAGACCCCATTTTGGTCCCCCAGGTTCCCAAAAATGAGCGCCTATTTCCAGTCTGCAGAGCCTAATTACGCTCCCCCGGGGGTTCCCCCTAGTCTGGTGGACTGCTCTCTAAAGACAAAAGAACACGTCAACCTCCCTCTGTGGTGCAGGCTTCTTTTCCTGTAACTGCCCCCCTTGTTGTGCACTCGCGTCTAGACCGGAGAGTAAAATAGAGAACTAAAAGAAGAGAGGGGAGAGTACCGTAGTCTAAAAGGGAAGGAGGGTACCGTACTCCTAGGAGGAGGGGGCCACAGTACTCCTATGGAACGTGAGGATACCGTACTCCTAGGGGACGAGAGGATACCATAATCTATGAGCCACTATACTAAGGATTTGCTCTTGTTGTCTGGTGCTCATTCTGGCTACTAGATTAGACACCAATCTCTGGACCCCTCGGTGCCTCCTCTACCGTATCCCCCATAAACGCTGCCTGGCTACCGTAATCGGCAAGCTACCGTATTCTAAAATGGGGACTCTGTTGCCGTTTAACAACCTTCCCGACTAGCCTAGACCGATCTCTGGTCCGCCATTCTACCCTAAGCAGCTACCGTACCCTCATATATATTTTTCAGTATACGGTAGTATTCTAAAACGGGGACGAGGGGGTCTGTTGTCCAGTCTAGACCACCGATCTCTGTTCCCCCTCCTCTCCAGCCTTTTCCACGCGCATTAGAGATCAGGCGCTCCCGCTACTAGAATAGGCTAAGAGCCAACCCGAAAATAGCCGCCAGACATTTCGCAGAAGATATTCCCACCTATGGAGAACAATGCATCGCGTTCACAACTTTAACTTCTTTTGACAGTGAGAGTCTGTTTCTTTCCCTAGATATCGCTAGAAAAGTGTACAGGGAGTGAATTCTATTTTCCCCGTTTTTTTCAATAAGCTTGATCCCATTCTTCAAAAGAAAAACCCCTCAAAATAACGTCACAGCTCCATTTTCCACCCAAATATCTCCATTCGTCCCCTACAAAGGGCACAGAATCGGTACATTGTTTACCGTGGGGGTGTCATAGTCCACGCGCTGGTCTAATGATCGAGCGCGCGCGCGATCTGCCAGTGATCCTCACGCGTGTCCGCGACAGGCGCGTGAGATTTCATCGCGACGACGACGACGCTTCCAAAGCGTGAGACACTTGCTCAAATGCACCCAGTTCCCCCGGGTTCCCCGGCGGCTCCAGGACGCGATTTGGATACGATTTTTACACCTTTCTCGACGAGTTTGGCCGTTTCCTGACCCCTTTCTGGAGATCTACTGACTCCATTCCGGAGCTTAACCCCTTTCTGGAGATCTACTGACTCCATTCCGGAGCTTAACCCCTTTCTGGAGATTTCAGTAGAGGAATGATGTGGTCTCTCGTCTTGATATTTCAGTGATCACCCACAGCATGTCACTGACACTCTTGCACACAAGCGACGGTGGTTGAAAATAGAGAACAAGAGAGAAGGAAGGAGGAAGAAATGATAGAGTAGGGAACAAGAGTCACACTATCATTCATACTTGTCGTACATCTCCAGAAAGGGGTCAGCTCCAGAATGGAGTCAGTAGCGACTCCAGAAAGGGGTCAGCTCTCTTGACCCCTTTCTGGAGCCATGACGTGGGGGAATGGGTAAGAGTAGACTATCATTGATCACTTGATTTTTTCTTTTGTGCTACTGTCTACCAGCGCTCCAGAAAGGGGTCAGCGATTCCAGAATGAAGTCGGGACACCAGAAGGGCGTCACAGACAGACTTTGTTGGCGCCTTTCTGGAGCCTGTTATCATTGATCACATTTCTCGCGCTTTTCTGCAAAATCGCTGCTCGCTCTACTGCATCTGTGTCGGGGTATACATATCTGTCAACAACCAGTCGATCAACGATCTCTCTCTCTCTCTCCGCTCTCTCTCTCTCTCTCCCGCGTCGTCGCACGGCCAGAGAACACAACAGCGAGAGCAGTGACTGTGACCGTCCCGGAGATCAGCCCCCCCACTTACGCTTTCAAAGCGTGACTCAGCTGTGGCGCGTCCAAAGCGTGAGACATACGCGTGGCGCTAACAGAGCGTATGACAAGCGCTGCGCTTTGAAGGAACAAACTACAGAGTTCACAGCCCTATAGTAATACGCGGAACAGAGTGCACCCAAATTCCCCAAATTCCAAAAAAAAAATCTACATTTTGCAAACACACTTCCACGTTTTCCAGCAGCCTAATTATCCATGCAGAGGGAGGAAAGAGAGAGAGAGAGAGAGAGAGAGAGAGAGAGAGAAAGCGGATCTCTCTCGCTTCTATTTTTGCAGCCTTTTTTCCTCCTTTTCTCTCTCCCGTGCCAGAGAACCGAGTAGATCATTGAACAAAGTGTGTGTGTCTGGTCGTGCATATTCTCCCCCCCCCCTTCCCCGTTCCTTCTCTCTCTCTCTCTCTCTCTTTCTCTCTCTCTCTCCCACCCTCTCTCTCTAACTTCCTCGTATAGAACGTCGCGCCAAGCGTAAACAACCACACACAGCCGACCAACCCGGACCCCCCGAAAATCCAGAGAACAGGCCCCCTAGCCCCCACCTTCCTGATGTCAAGCCTCCAGAAAGGGGCCAAGATGAGCGGCTAGACGCAAAAAATGCATAGACTTATTTCGCTGAAAGTATTTCCACTAGCATTTGGTACCCCAAAAAAAAATAAGGATTCAACATCGGCAAAATGAGCTTCAGCCCAGAAATCGTTAGTCAATAAATTCGAATTTAAGTCGCAAATTGAGAATCCACTTTAGGCAGCTTTCAGCTTTAGCTTAGGAAGCCCGGGTCCATCAAATTCGGCCAAGCCGCGCGCTTTACACCACGGCGCCGCGCAGCTAATCGTGCCTGATCCCCATCACTCGTTAGCATATCGGGGCTTCAAAGTCTGTGTTTGTTTGTGTGTATGCGCGCGGTGAAAAAATATAACACCGTATCATCGATGATCATTGGCACGCTGTATAGCGATCACAAACTGTGTTTTCTTACCACCGGCCGGCCGACTACCATACATCACCCCTATTCTTAGTCGTGCATATACCGCATCACCCGGCCAACATACAGTACTCCTACAGTATACCAGGGGCGGCAATCGACAACTGAACTACCGTAATCAATCGATAGCACCTACCGTAGTGTGGTCATATCGTGCAGGGGCAGGTCGAGGCCGCTCGACTGCTCCGAAGGCGAAACGTCAAGATTCACATTCTGAAATAAAGTCAGTAAGCGATTCCCGAAAGTTACCGTATACCGAATCATATAATCAGTTCTCAATACTGTCCCCGTCTGTAGTTACCGTACCCTGTACATGCTGTTCTCAAAGAAGGGTACGTTGACGGCCGGCTGGTGCGTCGGCCAGGGCATGAACACGTTGCCTGCAACAAAATGCAATCAGTTAGCGATATACGAGTGTACTGTAGTAGCCTTTTCTGTATACGGTAGCTTTTTATCTGGAAATCAACGCGCACTTCCACGATTCAACGAACCAGGCGCAGAGAAAACAATTATCAATGATCAGTTCTCGATAGATAGTGGAGGGTGCCTGTACTGTAGTATAGTGATTTCTCGGCATACTGTATGGTAAAGCAGGTGTAATGTACTGTAAATATGCCTATTCACGATTCAGCGAACCACTGTGGGTAACACATAGAACAATTGGCCGTAATGATCAGTGGCAAACGACCTGCCGGTCACGGTATGATCTCTGGGAGAGAGAGAGAGAGAGATCGGCAATCGTCATGTACCCTCAAACACATACACGTAAACATGCACTAGGCTGAGCAATCATCGCACTATTTGTGTTTTCGTGCACAAAAACATACCGTTTTATCACTTTTACAACCCTGAGTCAACATTATTTTGCAGTGCAAATTCTTTTCGAATGCAAGAGAGAGAGAGAGAGAGAGAGAGAGAGAGATAGAACAAGTAGTTTGTGCCTGCTCATTCCCACATGCTACGTGTCTTTATCAACACTACTCGCGAGGCTCCAATTCCCACTACACAACCACATCTCTCACTTGATATTTTGAGAAATGCGATCTTTAAAATTGTGCGATTTCTAATTTCCCCCCTTACCGGAAGTACTCTCTGCGCTCATTAGTCTACGACCTAATCAGCGAGGGCAAACATCAAACTAAATTACAGCTCTCCAGAAAGGGATGTGGAGCGAGATAGCGTGTGAAAACGAGAGGGCCTTTCACTCTCGACCCCTTTCTGGAGGCAAACAAAAGCTATTTCTAGCGGCTTTCCGGGAGAATATAGTGATCAGGTACACTGGAGGTTACGAGGGGGTGGGGTGAGGGGGGGGCTTTGAACTCGCGTACTCAAGACTATTGCCACTGATAAAATGTGTGCACATGATAAGAGAAAGAGAGAGATAGAGAGAGAGAAAGAGAGAGAGAGAAACTGATCATTGAGCGACGCGCAATCGACACGTATACACTGAAAAGGCACGAAGCTGTCTCCAGAAAGGGGCCACGACTCTCTCACTTTCACATACTCTCTCTTCGCTGACCCCTTTCTGGAGAGCGACGCGATGCAGCATACCCAACGAGCCGCAATCGCGGTCAGAACGAGGGGGCGGAG
Source organism: Pristionchus fissidentatus (assembly GCA_036245785.1). Classification (NCBI taxonomy): domain Eukaryota; kingdom Metazoa; phylum Nematoda; class Chromadorea; order Rhabditida; family Neodiplogasteridae; genus Pristionchus; species Pristionchus fissidentatus. The sequence goes on from BTSY01000006.1 coordinate 6,714,418, forward strand.
TTTCAGGAGATGCGAAAAAGGGGGAGGAGCCGCGGCGACGCAGTGATCGCAAACTGAGCACAGAAAGGGAGAGGCAGAGGAGAGAGAGAGAGAGAGAGAGAGAGAGAGAGAGAGAGGGAGTCGCAAAAATACACACACAAATATCAGCGCACAGCGTAGGATAGAGAACACTCACGCGTGTTGGCAAAGACAGAGATCAAGTGCAGGGTTCAAAATAGCGACTTTCTGTTCCTCTTCCTCTTTCCCCCATGACGTCACCTCCAGAAAGGGATCTGGTGGCGAGGGAGTGTGTGAAAAAGAGAGAGCGGAGCTCTCTCATAATTTCCCACACACTCTCGCCCTGACCCCTTTCTGGAAACGGTACTGGGCGAAATCCTCACTGAATCATCCCTATTATTCACCAAAAAACGGGAAAACTTCCGGTGGAAAACCCGGGGGAGAGACAAAATAACACTGAACTTTTGCTAGACTTTGTCTGTCAGACATCAGGAGGGAGGGCATCAGTTGTTCCGATTTTTTAGAACAACATTCGCTGACTGGGGGGGGGCGATGTACTGGGCAGAGTGTACTACTACAAATTCGCAAACACTCTTTAAAATAACAAAATTTCCACTTCTAAACACAGCTATCATAGGCAAAGGAGAATGACAAATCAAGAAAAAATAATAATCTCGAGAGGCCAAACGAGAATAAATCCAAAGCGAACCATCGCCGAGCTAAGTACTCAGAGAGCGAAGTCTCCAACTTTCCTTACTCTGGAGTGTCCACTTCTCCAATTATTAGGAGACTTGATGTCTCCATCTCTCGATTTCTCATGCTCTCTCAGCTGGAGACATCATCTCCAGAGTAAGGAAAGCTGGAGACTTCGCGCTCTGAGTAGCGTTGGCAAAAAAAAAGAAGAGTGGAGGAAATCCCCCTCTCACTTTTCCTGTGATCCTACGCATTACATTAGTCATGGTAAATCCAGCTAGTCATCCGTTTTTTCTCCTAGCTTGATCATCCAAACGATGTGCAGCTGATTCATCATAACATCAGTTCTCGATACCGTACCCAGCGATAAATACAGGATCCAAATCGGTACCGTACCCATTCCCCCTGCTAAAGGCTGGAATCGTATCGATACTATGTGCGTACGGCACCTCATTCGAAGCAGCAACTTGTGTGCGATACCGTAAACCACACAAACGGATCAATACCGCGCGTGCTACCGTACCCAGCCGCAATGTATTCGCTCCATATATTGACTGTATTTCACTGATCTGTGACTGCATCAAACATCTGCAATCTCCCGATTACTCACACATCCCATAACGAACCAATGCCTTGAGAGAGAGAGATGAGGAAAAAGAGATTGTAAATAGTCGCGATGCCACAACAAACTGCCTGCATATATGATGAGTCAACGCGAAGATGCGTCACGTAATTACCACCATCACCGTAATGAGACACCATTTCAGCAGCAACTCTAAGACTTCCTCCTTTCTCTCTCTCTCTCTCTCCTACCCGCGACCCCACCAGGGGTGTAAACGATAATTTTAGAGATAACCATACAATTTTCCATGCATAGGTAAGTTCTGGACGTTGTACATAGCTAAACTCTCACAATCTATTGTTATTTCTCTGTGACTATCTCGTTTTTGCACAAGCTGCATACAAACACCAGCTATGTATGCAATCACCGGTCGCTAATCAGCGGTTCTAGCAACAACAAACATAACTATTCAGCGGCTCTACCGTAACCGGGGGGAAAAGGCGGTTCTTGCTCGCTAGTCGAGACTATTGCCTTTGATAAATCGTCGTCGACTACACACCAGTGGGGGGGCTTATGATATCAAAGGGTAGGGAATGAGATATTGAGCGGGGTCGAAATAGGGGGTTAAACCACAGTCCAACCACAACTCACATGATTTCAAATCTACAGAAAGGGGTTAGGGCGAAAGAGTGTATGAAAGTGAGAGAGTTCCTCTCGATTTTATAAACATGAGCCATTTCTGGAGGGTTGGAACCAAGTGGTTTGGAGATCGAGAGAGACGTTGCTGTGGCATCGCCAGAGTAGGGCGAGCGGCGCACGTAGAAACAAAGCAAATTGTGCAAACTTTCTCCACCTGCGCTCTCTCCCTTTCACACACTCTCTCGCTCTCTTCCTGACGAAAGAAATCGCGATAAATGTTCTCAATTGGCTACAAAGTGCCGTCAAATGCAGCTTACTTACTACTTCCCGCTACAATTATTCGAGTAGGCGCAGCAGTAGTGGTACTCTGCTCAGCCAAACTAGAGAGAGAGAGAGAGAGAGAGAGACCTCGTCCATACTTTGCCCATCTTCATATGACCACCGAATCACCTGGGGCCGCTCGCGAAATCACATTTCCCCCCATTTTCATCGAAAATTGTAATGGGCAGCTGAATTCACGCGAACTTTCTTGGTATTCGGCAAATTGAACACAAAATTCGCAGAAATTTAGCACACTTTTCGCATAAAAATTCGCCAAAATCGCAGAGGTGTGAGATCAGGTACGGAGAAACGTGCATTTTGTTTAGTACAAAGAATTAGTACAAAGAGAATTTCCTGCGCATCCGGTCCTGAGAAAACCAAGCAAAATTTCATAAACACGTGGCAATTTGTATGCCCACTACCCTTTTACAAGAATTTCGCCAAGTTTGAACTGATCACTGTAAAAGAGGGGGCGAGACTTGTTTTATTCAAAATCCAATTTAGCCTGCCCTCTAAATAAGACAGGCAGACACAGTATGCGATCTCCGCACTCCCTCACAGTCTGGCGCCTTTCTATTCCGCATAATCGAAGAGAGAGAGAGAGAGACCGCGTATTGTTGACTAGATTGCACTGCACTAGTGCAGCTACCTCACACGACATATTAAATTGTAATCAACAGACGTCGTTAAATATGTTCCCGGAAAAAAATGTGTAGTCTCATTCTCGACAGGCGGGAGTGAGAGAGAGAGTCTCTCTCTCTCTCCTGACCCCTTCCTGGAGGGCCAAGTGGGCGGGGCTGAGCCATAGATCATGCTTGCGCCCCACCAGACACTAGACAGACAACAGCCCGATGCAAGAACCTACTGTAACCCCTCTCTAGTCCATTCCACAGATCACCGTGCACACAAACAAGCGCGCGTCTGCAGCGCATACCGTAGCCGCAGCTCAGAATAGCGCAAGGCGAATCGTCACCTGACTTAATTCTAACAAAGCCCAAGGGATATATGCATATAACTACCGTAGGAAAAAGCGCATCACGAATCGCAAACTGACTTTAATCGAGCGCTGCCAAAGCTATGTAGTGACAATACTGATAACTGATAAAGTTCTTTCGCTTTTGCTGATCGAAAATCGCTTCGACCCTGTGCTAATCTGTCAACTGTGCCATTATCATTCTCTCTCTTTCTCTCTTTCTCTCTCTCCCGGTTTTAATCTTTTGATGCTCTTTAGGCGACAACGACTAGAATAAGGTGCCACACTCTTGCATCAGTGTCACCTGATAAGAGGCAGACACGTACTGTTATCAGAGAGAGAAAGAGAGAGAGAGAGAGAGAGAGAGAGAGAGAGACGATGATCTTCAAAACGCTCGTGATTCAATGTGCGTGCATGCACTGAGCGACCACGGTAGACTACAGTCTCGCGCGCTGACTCAAACAAAGTGTCTCACTGTCTGACTCTCTCGCTATCAATACTCTCTCGCATCCTGTCATACATTTCATTTCTATTGCAAACACTTACTCATCATTAGCATAGTTAGACAAGTAGCATTTCGCATGCAAAAACTTCCGGAAAAGAGCAAATCAAGCCACTTCATACCCTTTCCCCCTCCTACGCAACGACAACCTTTCTATTTCCGAAACGTTTCCCACCAATTGTCTCGCATTTCGCCGCCAGCTACAACCTACTCAAGGCAAAAGAGGGTTGGCAAGAAACGGAGCAAGGCCTCGGAAACGGCACCTTTTTCTGTAAGAATTTCAAATTATTGGGAACTAATTGCGTGCCGTTTTCACAATTTTTGAGCTTACTTTATGCGATATGCGATCAAGTGCCGCTAGCTCAAACGAGCCCTCCCTTCCTCAAAATGCGATCTCTCTCTCTCTCTTCCTCGAGAGGAGGCCTCACAAAGGAAGGAAGAGTAGGGCCAAGTCGAGACTAGACTCTAGTCTCGACTTTTTCGCCGTCTCCCCCAAATTCCCGAGAAATTGCTCCTTTTATGTGCGTGACAACTCAAAGAAGTGGCATCAAGAGGCAAGAGAAAATAAGGCGAAATTTACTTTCAAAAATAGTTTTCGTGACTAAAAAAGTGCACAAAAACACATCATCGCGGAAGAAAGCTAGACTTGAGAACACAACACTGTACTTATCGTCTCTCCAGCGCCAAAAACACTTCCTGATCTCACTCTCTGCGGCAGAATACGTGACACTGCTGTGCGGCGGAATGCGGAAAACACTACTAAGAAAGGAAAGAGAGAGAGAGAGAGAGAGAGAGAGAGAGAGAGAGAGGCCCTCCCCCAAAGTCCAGCGCCCCGCAACACAAAAGAGCAGCGAAACACGGAAACACTGCAACAAGTTCTTGCTGCTCCAAAAAACCAAAATGAGTGCGCAAATTTTAGACAAGGGTAAGGCTCTCCAAGATCGCCGAAACAATTTTAAGAAGAAAAAAAACAAGTTCAAATCTCTTCATTTCTCACTAAAGATGGGGGGCAAGCCGGTAAGCCAGCTTCAGCGTGGCATTGCGCGTAACTCAAGCTTTCCCAGTGTGCGCCTAGAGAACGCAAGTTAGGCAGGAAACAACTTACCAAAACGAGAAGAAAGGTTGTGGAATGATGCTGCTCTCATCAAACAGTCGATAATACAGTATGAATGCGGGGGGGGGGGTAAACGCGCCCCGTTAAATACTGCACAGTATCTCGCAATATCCGGCGCCACAATCTCACCTAGAAGCAGAGAAACGACGAGAGATCATGCGAGACGAGAGGGCCAGACAACTAGAGATACAGTTGGCACGGTGCCAACTGCATGTTTTCATCGAATATTGCCTCTGATTTGTGTTATGACGACACGGCGTGTCACAGTCGTGCCCCCACTCGAGTTTACAGTACTCTGAAAATCAAAAAAAATAAAATTGCAAGGGAAAATCCCCGCGGCCGCAAACAAGGACCTTGTTCTGCGTACTTGAGTACAGCATAAACTAACAGGTAGACACATCAGTATCCACAGAGAGAGAGAGAGAGAGAGAGAGAAATATCAAGAGAGAGATGCCTCTCCCAAGAAACCCGACCCAATGTCAGCTTCCCTCCTATCTACCCTTCCACATCATTTGCTCACTCATCAAAAATGGGGGTGTGAATACGCTGGAATATCTAATTAAATTAGCAAACAAACGACATATTTATACTACGCAATTAATTTTACTTAAAAGCTCAGGCATGACCAATTTCCTCCCATAGCGCCACAAGTTCGGCTTAAATTAGGACTTGTGCCAGACCACTTCGATCACAAATTAATACCTACGACGAGAGACAACTTCTAATGCGCGTTTCGCACCCCCCCCCCCAGCTCTAGCAAGTTCAGCCAGCAAATTAGCATCTAAATCTCGCTTTTCAGAGACAGCTAAAACCAAAAGTTACCACCACACTACCACTAATGCGTGTATCGTGTATCTCGGTCTCTAGCCAGGTAACTGGAAAATTTAGCGATTATCCATCACTTTAGTCTACGAACCCCCCGCTTCCCCGACGCCAAAACGTATGGAAAACACAAGAGAGAGAGATTGAGAGAGAGAGAGAGAGTTGAAGAAAAAAAAACAAATATCCGCCGTGTCGTAGTCAATTCGCCAAATTACTCTCGCCTAGTCACCACCGCTCAAATCCTCGCGAGCGAACGAGCAACGATCACCGATTTACGATGCGAAATAGACCACCTCCAGAGAGGGGCCAGCGGCGAGAGAGTGTGTGAAATTGAGAGAGGGGCTCCAAACCGCTTTTCATTCCATTGGTAGGCCAGTGGAATGACGTGCAACGCACGCCTCGAGAAAGGAGTCGGGCGTGAACTCTGCACCCTTTTGGGGTAGCCCAGGATTAGGTTTAGTGTAGTTTTAGGATAGTCCAAAGTTCATAAATTCACAATTCCCGAGACACGACTCCGCAAGTCTAATCGCCTCACTTGGGCGGAGGGAAGCCTTTAAAAATTCTCGCTCGGTAGCCCTAGACTTCTCAATTCGTAGACGTATTTTCTCCACTTTTCACTTGCGAGGAAAAAAAACAACTCGTATAAATGGCGTACAGACGTGAGAAATGCTAGCGTACAAGATTGCGGCGGCGTTAGACTGACAGTGCACAGACGCTGAGAGGAAAATAGAGAGGAGACGGTAAGCAATGAAACGAGTTACAGTAACCAAGGAGGACGAGGTTACTGTAGGCAATACTGTAACCAAGTTCTAGCTACAGTAACCGGAGAGAGCACAGACTCTGAGAGGGTAATAGAGGGGGAGACAGGGTAAGCAAGGGAACGGGGTACTGTAAGAAAGCAAGGGAACGGGGTACTGTAAGAAAGCAAGGGAACGGGGTACAGTAAGAAAGCAAGGGAACGGGGTACTGTAAGAAAGCAAGGGAACGGGGTACTGTAAGAAAGCAAGGGAACGGGGTACTGTAAGAAAGCAAGGGAACGAGGTACTGTAAGAAAGCAAGGGAACGGGGTACTGTAATCAATAGCGAGTACTGTATCCAGAAGAGACACCGACCTAAAACTGTGCCGGGGAGGGGAGAAGAAGTAGAGAAGGAGTATTGTAAGCAAGGGGTACTGTAGCCAGGAGGGGATACTGTAGGCATTGAGGAGGAGGGGATACCGTAGCCAGACAGCAACCTAGAACGGCGACTGAGGGGGGAAGGGGTGGGGGGGGGGGGGGTTCTAGACGGAACCCCCTGAGGAGGCGGGAAATAGAAAGAGAGAGAGAGAGAGAGAGAGAGAGAGAGAGAGAGAGACGGAAAGAGACTAGAGTGCACTGTTTTTGCTGAGAAAAACACCGCGAAAGAGCATTCAGAGCGGAGAAAAACAGTCGTACTCACGTACCCTTTCTCTCTCTCTCTCTCTCTCTCTCTCTTTTTTCTTTCTATTTCAGTGATCATACAACTGAGATCATTAAAGAACCGCAGATCTCTCTCCAGAGATACGAAACACGATTTTGCACACAGTGATCACGGTAGCAGCCGCTAAATACAGTAACAATGAATATACCGTATCTGTGCTACCGCGGCGCTAAACACCGTAGCGGCTACCGTATCCCCATCATCGCCAACAACAAGAACTGTGAAGTCGCCGAGTGCATCAAAGGCCTTCTTCGTCTTGTAACGCACCAGAAAACGGTCAAACGAATACCCGAGGGACGGGGAGAGAGAGAGAGACCCTGTCTAGCCGTCGAAGAGTGGCTTCTTTTGATGACGCCAGACTGCCGGAAGCTCATCTTTGGCGGGGTTCCCCACCACTCTCTCACTTTCGCACACTCTCTCGCCCATTTACGGTCATTTCCGGTCATATAACACTGGAATATGCGAATTACGTGATCTTCGGATCCGCATCACGTCTGTGTACAGGAAGTGTTCGGGTATGTGGGAAGAGAGAGAAAGAGCGGGCCCAAAAAAGGAAGAGACGGGAATCCGCTTTTTCGGGAATTTCTGCAGAGCATTCCCGAGAGAGAGAGGGAGAGAGAGAGAGAGTCGGAAAAATGAGATTTGGAGAGTGGGAAAGGAATGAGCAAGCAGTCTAGCACGAAAGGGAGCAGAGATCTGTGAAATTTCAACGTCTAGAAATACTTTTTTTTAAATCTAGAAATCGGTCTATTTTTGTCAAGTGCTTGTTCGGCTTATGGGATGTAGCTAAACGCAACTTTGAACAAGATCTCTCTCTCTCTCTTTTTTATATGAGACATTCACGAGATAGGGAGAGATCAAAATTCCCTCTAGTCTCGGGCAAAGCGCACACTTGAGCACGCCTCAGAAATACGGCATTATAGAGCAAAGATCGGATTCATTTGGCGCCGCTCTCTCTCTCTCTCTCTCTCTCTCTTCTCGGAAAGGGGAGGGCGGGCCTCTCATAATCACCAGATAGGGAAGTACTACGTCTCTCTCTCCCGCTGGAAACCAAGAGACCACTACATACACAGACGTAGTAGCAAGAGTTCAGTATCCCCGGGAATACCCAAGTGTTCTGCGAAAAGAGAGAGAGAGAGAGAGAGAGAGAGAGAGAGAGAACCGATGGGTAGACTGATAAATGGGGCTTTCCCCAGTCTTCTCGAAGCACAAAGTGCCATCATTTCACAGCCCAGCCAGCCAGGGAGGGGTCTAAAGCTAATGAAAACTCTCGCTTTCACACACTCTCTCGGCCCTGGTCCCTTTCTGGAGGTCTGGGAAATCAATTTGCACAAAAATAGAAGACAACTGACGAGATCGTCTGAAGACTCAAAAAAGACGAGTGATGAGGAAAACAGAAATAGAAATAGGAACTAAGAGAACATTAGTGGATGGGGGGGGAGCGAGACTGGAAGCTAATCTAGTATAAACACGATATGCTTTTGGACGCACCGTTAAATTACGTTAACCTTACAGTTAATACTTGAGTTAGGGAAACCTTAAGCTGCGTACGATAAGTCTCAATATTCCGTTGCAAAAGTTAACGCTGGCGTTAGGGTCGCCTTAAGCGGGGGAAAACCCCTAAACAGTCTAAGAAAGGTACTACATCATAGCTGCGTTGTTAGGCAATTTTGGCGATCTGAGTTGAAAAGAGGGGGGAAAGGGAGGTAGAAAAAAGGTACACGCGCAGTGTCACTAAGCAAATCACTAATGGCAATTGTACCTGCATGTGTGCGGTTTCTCCTACATCACATTTTAGCACACTACACTATTAGTCGCAGAGCTATCTTAACGATAGCCTTAGCGCTAGTGATAGTGCTAGTGCGTTAGGGTCCCTTAAGATGGGAAAGGTACCAGGGAACCACACTTCAGCAAAGCAATACGTGCTCCTGCATATTTTTAAACGGAAATTCAATCCAGACTACACTCTCGCGGCCTTGTTTCCATGGTTTTCAGCGCAAAAATTCAATGGAGATGCTATTTTCAGTGAGGTTCTACGAACTAATCAATAAATGCTACCGTATTTTCACAAATAACCGATAACTGCGCTATCGTAGTTTCACTACTAACCAATAAAAGCTACCGTAATTCCACTACTAATCGATAAACACGCTACCGTACCTCCAGCCATCGCCTGAATCTGGGCGGCGGACGGGGCGCCGGGCGGCATCGGGACGCCGGCTGCGGTCGCTGCAGCAACCTGCAGCAGCTGTTGCTGCTGCTGTCCTTGCTGCACGTGCTGCGCCTGCTGCTGCTGCAACTGGAATACCTTGCTGCAACTCTCAAAGTGCAGCCAAAACGAGAAAAATCACCAAATTCAGCCCAAAACGCAGAAAAATTAACAAACAATTTTCTCGATTTGCATCTATTTTTCACTAGAGATTAGCTCATTTTCATCAATCTCCAAATTAACATTTGCTACAAATGCTACCTGCTGTTGCTGTGCGTGTTGCTGCGCCTGCTGCAGCCCGTTGGCGAGTGCTGATGCGGTCGCAGTCATCGCTGCTGCTGCAGATGCTGCAGATTGCTGCTGCGTCCCTTGCGAGGTCGAAGCCAGAGTAGACGCCTGCTGCAAATCAATATTCATAATTTCAATTAATTTTGTAATTTTACAAAAAAAATGTTGACGTAATCCAATCTTGAAAGAGTGAACATCGTACTCATATTATGCTGATTTTACGCACTAAAAAATCACGCACATTTAGGGGGAAAAGCCATTTTTTTTGCGGAAAAGCGCTTGAAAAAGTGTATAATTAGAATTCCTGTAATTTCGGAAAACTGCTTTTTCAAACTATTTTCCGAGAAAAAAACAGAACACCACATTAGTCGGAGTGCGCTAAGGCGTCATCATTTCTTTGAGAAAATGAACACAAACAGTGACAATTCAAGATAATGGAGCGAAGATCACAAATTATATAAAGCCTCGTATGTCTAGTCTGTTTTTCGACAGAAAGCATGGATGATAAATAGTGAAAGATCATCATTGCTTAGTAATCGAGTAGAGAGAGCGAAAATCGCGAAGAAAAGTGTAGTTGATCATTGTGATGGCACAAATAGGAGAAGTGGATAACATTTTTTCATAAACTACTATAGAGGGGAAAGAGAGAGGGAGAGAAGAAAGAGAGAGAAAAAAAGAAAGAGAGAGACATGCGAAACCCAGCAAGCCAGAATATATTCAGAAATTCCGTGAGCATAAAAGGGGGAAAGAGACGAGGGAAGATGAAATGGAGAGTGTATGAGAGCAGTCTTGGGAGAGCGAGAGAGAGAGAGAGAGAGAGAGAGAGAGAGAGAGAGAGAGAATTCGTTGAGATACTCATCCCACGACGAGCAGAGAACCGAGAAAGAGGAAGAAAGAAGGAGGAACTAGAGGAGTGCTTCACATCGTCGTTGTACCCCGTTGGCCCTTTCTCTCTCTCTTTCTCTCTCTCTTTCTCGCAGAGCTTTGTTGCGTTTTCTGCGCCTCTAACAGTTCCCGGTTTAATTACCCAGATTTAAGTAGGCTACGCGAAATTGCGGGCATTTCTCTAAAAGGCTATGGTTAAAAAATGATAAATTACAGCTAGAACAGACTTCTAGCCTCGAGCCTCATCTAAGAATAGTTAGATCTCCCAAGCTTTTCTCTCTCTCTCCCGCTCATTTCTAGTCTACAACCAGAGAACGCGCGCTGCGGCGTAAACAAAACTTCCATCTCTCTCCTCTCTCTCTCTTCCCCCTTCTATCCTCCAAAGATCACGGGGCGTCAACAGAAAGGGGAACGTCGAGGGGGTTCTAGTGCTTTATATGATCAGAGACGACGACATCCCCCGACCACAGGCTAGACATCGGACAAGGAGAGAGAGAGAGAGAGAGAGAGAGAGAGAGAAATTCGGCCCTCCCAGACCGGGGGATACCCTTCTAGAGAGCAAAGTCCGTCTTCCGTTTACTAAGTGACCAACCCAGAGAGAACGTTATTTTCTCAGGATCCAAAATAGTCCGAAAACTGAAAAAAAATGGTCAGATATCGGGGAGTGAAACGAATGTTTCACTCAATTTAATCCCATTAACACTTCTTTGGAAGTGCAAAAAAGATTAGTGCGCAGACAGGGAATCGAACCTCGGGCACCTTCCGCTCACCAGTCATATGTCTTCGCCACTGAGCTACCCGTGCTCGGAGCTTTCTGCTGCTCAGAAACAAGATGAACATGCTTCTACCAATTCTCCTACCGAAGATGTGCATGATATACTCAGACGGATGATATAAATTCACAAACACTCGTCCTAAATAATAAAGCATTCCGCTGGCGAGAGAGCATGGAAAAACAAGAGACACGCAGAGGTATAGAAAGAGAGTACACCACCATTTCATGAACGTGTCATTTTAAATTTGTACTAGAGAGCGTGCGAAACAGGAGGGTCAGACACACCAGGCAACCCTCTTTGGCTTACTGACGACAAGGACGAATATCGGGTTGCCTGCGCGCGCGTCGCGCGGAATATTCTAGCTTCCCATACCGCAACGTTGCGCGCATTCAAACACAATCGATCGGGGCGAGCTACCGTATCGCGCGGGCATGCTTGCTTGATTAGATGAGCGCGCGCACGTTGTGCGACACTTCCCGAGATTGCTTCCTTTCTTTCTGCAGAAGCTGGCCAAAGATCGCGTCTCGGTCAGAGGAGGGCCGGCCCTTTCCCAAAATGGGGGGCCTGCGGTACCAGGATACCGGAATGGTTGGGCCCAGCGGAGGCGGGCACCCACTGGGTGAGAAAATGACAATACTGTCTACTGTGCATTGTTCTTAGTCTGGCGCGAATTCTGGTCTCTGGTAACCAAGAAATAAAATAACAGGGCATACAAAGGCTCAAAACCCAAAAAGCAGGAGCCGGAGAGCCGGCAAATAGGCGCGCAAACTGATCTTCAGGGCACGCTAAGCTACAAAAATGGAGTACACCAGACCGTGAAAGCTCTAGACTGGAGTGTGGTGTGTGCAGTGGGAACACTGTACTTTCTGCTATTTCCCGGAATCCGGCAAATAGCGGCAACAAAGCCGGTAAATAGATAGAATTTTTTTTAAAAAAACGGCGTCTAGAGCGCGTATTTGCACGTCGCCTACGTAAAATGTGGGGTAGAAACCAGAGACATGAAACATTTTGTGCGCTGACAAGCTATTTTTTAGAGAGAGAGAGACGTGATTTTACAAAGCACAATATATTAGTGGATTGGAGAGAACAAAAGGAAGCAAAATACAAAATTGGAAAGCAGAAATTGGCAAATCGCGAACATGCCATAGACGATCAACAGCGTAAAGAGAGAGAAAAAAAAGATATGATGTGCGAAGTCCAAAGATCAACAGGATCGAGAAGTCGACTAGGAAGATGTGTGTGGAAGCAAGTGGTGCGGATCTGCTCTCTCTCTCTCTCTCTCTCTCTCTCTCTCTGTTGATTGCATAAAGAGAGAGAAAGAGAGAAAGAGAGAGAGAGAGAGAGATCTGGAGAGAGGTCAGCTGGTCAAACTCTATGCTTTCCCTTCCAGACATCAGACATCGGGGATGCCGGCCCAGGGTCATCAGACTAGACTCTAGTCTCGATCGATATGGGGGAGTAATACAGTATGAGCGCAATAATATATACGGTACGGTATAGAGATACGGTAGCGATACTCAGAAAGAAATAACTCTACTCTTGATATGCCTAGAACGATTGTTTGAAACTTTAATGCTAGAGAGTGTTCTAAACTCCAACTTTTGTTTTTCTTCACGAGTACATTACAGTACACCAGAGATATGATGAAATCTGTGACGGAAAGGGAAAAAGTGTCGAAAAACTGCCCTCCCCCAATCCTGCGCTTTTATAGGCGACAGGAAAACAGAGTGATCTTTCTACCTCTAGAGGGGCCGACGAGAGAGCGTGTGATCTCGAGAGAGCGCAGACGGCGAGATCGGGCGAGTGAGATAGTGAGAGAGAGAGAGAGATCATATCACTTCACAGATTGCATCGAATGTCATCATGGGGCAGGGGAGATTGCGAGAGGTGAGGTGAAGCCTGACTGCGACCGATAAAGCGGCTCTGATAAGAGTAAATGACGGACGCGGCTCTGATAATATGACGGACGCGGAGATTGAAATGACAAGATCAAGCTACAGTACCATGCGGTGTACGGTAGCTACAGTATCCCGGCACGGTTTACGGTAGCCGCATCGTGCACCTACCGTTCCCTGCCACGTTGTTTTCTTTAGAAAAATATTATTACACTAATTTATAGTACTCGCAACTTGAATACAGTACCAACCTACAGTACCCTCACTACCGTATTCATACAGTCGACAACCGTACCCCTAACTGCCTGCCTGTGCGGGTGGGGCGTCCGGCGGGCCGCGCGCGTTTCCTAATTAATCAGGAAATGGGTCTTGAGAGAGAGAGGGTGGGGCGAAACATGGGAACACTCTAGGCACATTAGCCACCAAGTGATTACCAGAAATAGACAGGAAGAGAGAGAGAGAGAGAGAGAGAAAGAGAGAGAGAGAGAGAGAGAGAGCGTCGAAAATTGCTTCGGCTTTCTAGGCTCATCGGGCTTCATGTCTCTCTTTTTTGTGTGTAGTGGCCAAACGTCGAACATTAATGCGCTGTTTAGTTTACTTGTTTGTTCCTATGAAATCTGTGCTTGTCATACATTGTAGTGTGCCTACCGTACCTCGGCCAGAGAACCGCACGGTGCCCTTTCCGCGCGCGCCCCACACAGCATCAAACCGTTGATCGCGCGCGCGCGATGCGGAAAATAGAGAGAGAAGAGAAGAAAACAAGATCGACAATCTTCTAGAGGACAGACGGGCAGAAAACTACAGTACACGACAACACGGAAACGATGCGGCAATCGTGCGCGCACGGAACGCGCGCGAAAGCGCACGTTTCCGGCGCGGTTGCGGCGCGAGATTCAGAGATCGGCGCAATGTTGCAAGCGCGTCGCACTCTGGCGGCTAGAAAGGGAGAGAGAGAGGGGGGCGAGAGAGTGTGTAAAGTCGAGAGGCGCAGAGAGCGAGTCAGAAAAGCGACAGAAAGCATCAGAAAGCAAAATCGGCGCTCTCTCTCTCAGGGAGATTGTAGGAGGGTGTGTGTGTGCGGAGAATGACACTAGAGTCGTGATGAAATGGGTAAAGAGGGGAGAGAGAGAGAGAGAGATCGGCGAGGGCAAGATAGACAAGAGTGAATCAGTGGGTGTGATCGGGGCATACAAAACAGAGTGTCTCGGGGTAAAGAGGAGAGGACGAGAGAGCGCGCGAAAACGAGAGGGTCATACAACGAGAGATCCTTGGCACTGTGTCAAATGTTGGGAACTGAATTATCGATCAAAGATCAAAGATCAAACGCTGCAAAATACAAGATCAAAGGTCCAATGATATCGATGCGCACATGACAACAAACTGTCAGCGGGTGGGGAGAAAACGGCCGCCAGAAAGGGGTCGGGCGAGAGAGTGTGCGAAAGTGAGAGAGTCTCTTTCTCTCCCGACCATGCAAGGGGCAACGATCAAAGATCAAGAGATACGCATTTAAAGATAGCTGAAGTATAGTCAAATAGCGAAAATAAGGGAGAAACGTGAAAAACGAGACAATTTCAATGCGAAACAGGGGAAGGGGGCGAGATGGAGTGAGGTCATAGGGTAATGAGGAGACCATACAAAGTGAGCATGCAAAACATGCTAAATAGGGGTGGTACGTGACAGATCGAAACTGTCTGACCGCCTCTGCGCCCTCTCTCTCTCTCTCTCCCCTCTCTAGTTTGATCCGGGATTGATCTGATGGTCTCAAGATCACGTGTCTGTAGTCTGGCCTCTCTCTCCCCCGATTCAATAAGAGGGTGACTTGGGGACGTGGTGGCCCTGAGTGTAATTAGAGAGAGAGAGAGACCAATGAGACCAGTCGGGAAAGGGTTTCTGCACGTAAGGGAGAGAGAGCTCACCAAAGATCTGTGAGGGGAGAGGAAAGAAGAGAGGAGTGAAACAGGGAAACACCCCGGGAATGTGTGAGTAGTCTCTCTCTCTCTCCTCTGCTGTTTCAGTCAACTCTTTCGCAAATACGGCTTTCGAAAGACATCCTGAGAGACAACACCCACCTAAGCGACCATAGAACTGTAGCCAAAGGGATCCCCGGCCGAGCCAGGGGACCACTTGGCAGTGTGCCAGGGGGGACTTGGCACCGTGCCAGAGGGACCGAGAGGGATCTTTGACCCCGGGGCGGGCGCGGGGGGAGAAGCCCCTACACTTCCTGGTCCCGCCTCTCTCTCTTTCTCTCTCTCTCTCTCTTTGCTGCAACGAGAGAGCGAATCGACCCCGCTCTTGCTACGAAGACGTGCCGGGACGCAGGGAACTCGCAGAAAAAGGGGGCAGGGGTCTCGTGAGAGCTCTCTTGAGAAGAGAGAGAGAGAGAGAGAGAGAGAGAGAGAGAGAAAGAGAGAGAGAGAGAGAGAGATAGAGAGAGAGAGGGAGGGAGAGAGAGAGAGACTTGCCCCGGGGGCACTGACGACTCTCTAGTCTCGTTCTCTGACCCACTAGAGAACGAGCAGCCGTGCAAAGAACGAAGAGAGAGAGGAGAAGAAAGGAGGGGATTTGCAGCCCAGGAAAGGGGTTGCTGCAGTTGCTGCAGATATAAATATTTGCTGCAGCTTCTCATCACTCTTTTTCCTGAAGGCGAAGGGCAAATCAAGCCATTTTAGAGCAGCAAAAAGTATTCTAACTGAAATGCGCACGAGAGGAAGATGTCACAGAGTTCCTGGGCTTCTTTGGGTAGCTGCGTGCTCTATAGGGTTGCCCGTTCGGTGTCGGTTTCGATATTACGGCGTCTCTTTTTCTCTCGTTCTCTCCCCTTTATCAGCCGTATTACCGATCTCTCGCTGATAGGGTCGTAATACGAAAACCCAACTTGCATCCCTAGTGAGCTATATATCATATGTGATGGTGCTGTAACTGCAGAGCGCCAGGGTTCAATATCTTCCAGTTCTCTGTCCCACCTATGGAGGGAGATCTCCGGTACAACAGCCTACGTGCCTTCTCCGCTGTTCCCCCCCCCCCCACTTCCCCCTTCGGAGAAACGACTGTGAACAGATCGGAGGTGGGCGACTAGAGATCTGTGGAGAGAGAGAGAGAGGAAGATCTACTCTGAGATCGCGAAACGGAAATACATTTGATTGCAAAGTGATCCTTGATATTCCAGAAAGGGGCGGGGCGAAATGCCTCCTGACCCCTTTTCGGAGATTTTTGCCTAACTGCGAAATTATGCACAGTACATATTTGCCATTTTTTTCTTTGGGAAAGAAATGTCTGAAACGTTTCAGAACACTTTGTCCCTTTTCGAAATTGGGAAGCTTCCATGTCTCCCATACAAAAAACATGCAAGGAAAAAAACTACAAACGGATTCTTCTGTGAAAAGATACGTATAACTTTCTCATAATACGAATATGTTGACTATGTCCGCCACAATTATAATATATCATTCCTATGTGGATACATACATCAGCCCAGAACAAAACGATTTCATGAACTGATAAGGCGGAATTATCTAACAAGCAGTTTTCTCCTTCGTCCCATCTTCCAAGAAAAAATCGGCGATCTCCGGCTAGAAAGCAGGCTATTTTCTCGCCGTTCCGTGTGGGGGCGATCTTTGTCAATCCGCAGAAGAGGGAAACTGCAGAAGTTGCACACACCACCACACACACACAAACACGCGCCCCGCTGTCGTTTTCTGCACAGCGTACACAACAACATCGTCAGAGTTGAGGGGAGGGGCGAGGAAGAGAGAGAGAGAGAGAGAGAGATCGGTGGGGTGATCTACGAACCACACTCTCTTCCCGCTCCCTTCCGGCTCCATTACACAGTCCGCGTCTGCGAATTAGGTGTAATAATGATCCGGGAAATCTTTCTGGGAAATGTATACAAATTTCGAGAAAACTGCCAATGGAAAGCACGGTTTCCGGCATAGTCCATGCACATTGAGGCAGTAGAGCGCGCGAAAATCATGGTGATGGTCCCACAAGGAATTCAATTTTGGCAGCTTTCGTGCAGAACGTATAAACATATAAACAGACCGTGGAAAATGTATCGGACTACTATGAAAAACGCAGTTTTTAGTCCAAATTATGCAAATTACTTCAGGAAGTTACAGGGCTAATATAGTAGCAAGTGACGGAATGATTTTTTTGTTGAGTTTTCTGCAAGGGATGCCGTGTCAAAACCAGAGTTCGCACTCTCCTCCTTTTGCACACTCTATAGCTCTTTCCTTTTCTCTATTTTCGGACCCTTTCGTCTGCATTTCCACAGAGATGTGCGCAGAGAGAGAGAGAGAGAGAGAGAGAGCGTGCGCACACTCCAATTTTACTGGGCGTTGCCTGGGGCGTTTGGAGGGACCAAGAGACCAACACTACACAGAGAGCATTGAAACATGCACAATTTATCAAGATGCAAAGCCGAGCGCGCTTTATCTCTCTCTCTTTCTCTCTCTCTCCGTCTCTCTCTCTTTCCTTGCCAGTAGATCAAATTGCCTACATTTTCCCGCTAACATTAACCACCCTCACTAATGTGGCGCTCTACATCTCAACACGTGTATTTGCAGTTATCTTTTTTTCCAGAAATCGTTTTAGAATCGAGGAAATGTCGGGGATAGAGAGAGACCACATATAGGAAACACAAAACTGCTTTAAACCTCCATAAAGGGGTCAGGGAAGGTGCTCTCTCACTTTCGCACACTCTCTCTTCGCTTGCCCCTTTCTGGAGGCCTTTGTGCGGGGGTGGAAATGAATGCACACAATTTGTGCGCATGCAGGATAACTGCAACTGAATGAGGAAGGGAGAGAGAGAGATAGAGAGAGAGAGAAGAGAGAGAGAGAAACGTGCCGAATTAAAGGAGGAATGTGGAGTGTATGTATGAACAGGGAAATGACACCGCTACGAATAGGCAACAATGCGTCATCCATTCTATTTCTGTACCGAGTGATCACTGAATCCATGACGTCACTCGTAAAAATGTTTTTTTTCATGTGCTTATGTACTAGAGACGATTTCACCCCTCCAGAAATGGGTCAGGATTGCGAAATGTGGGAATTCGCGTATAATTTTATATTCGTACTTTTGGCTGGATCGGAGGATTGTAGAATATGCAAAGCGAAGAGACATCGATCTCACAGTCACGAGCGAGAGATTGTGTGAAATTGAGAGAGTATGACCCCTTTCTGGTGCTGTTGTCGTGTACATAAGTTCGTGCTGTTCTCGTGTGTTTCCTACTCAATTAATATGCAGCTGCGCGCGCGATTTGATCTCTATTAGCCGACTTTCGTACTACTGCCACACAAACAAGCGCCTCTCGAGAAGAAAATACACTTCCCACCACGTAGAAAGATCAAAATATCAACGAATAGCCCTAAAGACTGCCTGATTCTAAATTTCCACAAAGGGCTCGGGTTGAGAGAGTGTGCGAAAGTGATAGAGTCCCTCTCGATGTTACACACTCTCTCACTTCCTTTTTGTCGTTTTTTTGTAATTTTCGCTATTTAGAATGTATTTTTTAGCTATTTTTACTCGGTTTTCGTGATGTATAAAGTCCTGTTGAACCGTTGCCGACCAGTGAGCATCACAATATATTTCCCGCCAGTTGACTACTAGAGCTTAGAGAGCGAGGGAGGCAAAACACGATTGAGACACTAGCTATGGCTAGACCGTGAACCATTCGTCCAAGCATCCACTAGAAAGGGGTCGGGTCGAGGGATCTTTCTCACTTCTGGCCACTCTCTCGTCCTAAACCTTTCGGGAGGTTCTGGAATCAGGGGGGAACGCTCAGTATGGCTAGACCACGAATCGTTTCTCGAAAAATACACTCCAGAAAGGGGTCAAGAGAGATTGAGGCACACTCTCTCATTTTTCTGCATCTTACAGGAAAATAGCCTACGACATAATCTAGCCAGTGACGAATTCAAAGTCTAAAATGCGCAGGGATGCGAGGCATTTAGATTTCGAAAGTCGTCGCTCATTTTTTTTTCGTAGACGTATTTATCTGTGAGATGTTTGGGGGCTCACGTGTTTTGTTTTGCCTGTAGGAGAGAGAGAGAGATAACCGGGTATGAATCATCTTTGACTTGTTACAAAAACAGCCAATGTTTATATGCGCCGAGAATCAGCAGCAACAGGGATTCCAGTAAATTGCATGGAGAAAATACAGAAAGCAGGGGGAAATGTGTACGGTGCCTTAAATGTTGTCGAATACGATTTTATAAATATGAATGTGCATTACAGTAAGACGTTACGGTACGCCCGCACCGGGGCTTAAATTTTACAAATACAATTATGTATTACTGTATAAATACACAGTACGAGCTCAACGTTGCAAAAGCTCGTACCCAAATTGCAAGCAGTTATTGTGCGAACATAGTCGACCTACAAATGTACAGAATACTACAGTACTATACGTAAAGAGTACTGTACAAGACTACGGTCTACGCGAACCGCCGCGTGCCAATAATCATCACACCATTTGTAGTGATCCGCTGCGCGCGCACGGAATCCGCGCGGTAAACAAACATCGCGCGCCAAACATCTACCGTAATCATGCGGCGGCAGCAGCGCGCGTTCGGAGATCGCTACCGTAATCAACGATCCCCCGCATGCTGCCGGCGCGCGCGAATAAACAAAGTCAGTGTGTGCAATGAGAATAGCCTGCATTTTCAGATTACCGAGAGAGTAATCTTTGAAAAGAGAGGAGGAAAAAGAGAAACACCACACAAGGCATCAACCAAACATCGACGTTCTCTCTCTCTCTCTCTCTCTCTCTCTCTCTGTCTCATCGACCATTCAACCAACGAGTAGAAATGCATGTGCGCCTTTGATCTCGGCGCAAGAGTGTTCCTTCTTTAGAGGAAACTTGAACAGAATTGCACTACAATTAGTGCAGATTAGCCAGGAAAGAAGCTCTTGAAAATGTTTGTGGAAAAAGCCTCAAAGCATCACCCCACAGGCCAGTCGATGTAATATCACAGGGGCCCAGGCCGCAAAGTGTGGTAGGAATGCCGGTTCGGTATTGGGTGTACCCTCTGGAAGTCTTTTTTTCTCTGACCCTCTTTGCCTTATCAGTCGTATTACAGATCTCTCGTCCAAAAGGCCTAAATGCGCAGAGCGACCTTGCATCCCTAAAGTGTAGAATGAATTTTTGGACTTTCGCACCGAAAGGAGAGAGAGAGAGAAATTCCTAAATAGGGTAATAGGGTAAAGCGAAAACGGAGTCACACCAATACCGAACGCTGTTTCTGCACGTATCCGTGTGCACTTATAGATGAATATCTACACCCAAACACAGTGTGCACTTTCGTAGGCTAACAACTACAAATGCTTATAAATTTTCCCTTTTGCACCGAAATAGATGGCTGTTCGTAAAAAAAAAAGAAGAGACCAAAACCAATTTTCTCCACGAATTTCAAACTATAGTGGAAACAATAGGGTACCTTAATGACACATGAAAAAGCCAAGCATAAAAAGTGGAACAATAGAAATCTCATTGCTCCACTTTATATAATTGGGTTTACGTGCATGATTGAGAAATTCTAGGATACACAGACATCAGTAATTTGCCATCTAAGTACATGCGTCCACGTGTACTAGATACACACAGTGTTCAGATACGTAGCTTAACATAAACATTGTAAATTTATGGGAGAGTGAGAGAGAGAGAAAGAGAGAGAGATAGAGAGAGAGTGGGAGTGAGAGAGAGAGGGAGAGAGAGGGGGAGAGAGAGAGAGAGAGATAGAGAGAGAGTGGAGTTTGTGAAACGGAGAGTGACTTTAGTTGCCTTTTGCTTGCGCAAACGATTAAAAATCTGCAGAAAATCAAAAGATCGACTATTTGTTAAACAGCAAAGTTAGCGGAGGAAGAAAGAATATCATCTCAGAAACTAAAACTCACAAACACCCTCTATCATTAAAAAAAAAAAAAACTAACCAATATCAAATTGTAATAATTTGTGCGGGAGTTTAGGCTTAAATGACTGGAATTGAGTCGCGCATTTGACTAGATTCTCCATATCGCAGCTATAGCTCATACCACCAAAAAGGGGCTGTAGACGAGAGTTACACCCCCCCCCCCGACCCCTTTCCGGAGATTTGACTGGGCTGTGAAATTACGCGGCCGGCCCATTTGGCTATAGATTTCCTATCGCAGCTAGAGATCGAGGACCTTTTATGTTCCAGTTTTCGAAGATCCGCCGATCTCTCGCATTCACTTTCAAAGAAGGAAGTGCGCAGCTTTTGATAGTGCATATCAATAAAAATGAAGAGAGAGAGAGAGAGATGGAAGAAAAACGAAAGAGGAAAGAAGGATAACTGGATCAGATAGATTAGTTTCGCAGAGATCGGTTGTGCAATGGAGAATGATGACAACTCTCCCGAAAGGGGTCAGGGCGAGAGACTGTGTGAAAGTGAGAGGACCTCTCGCCCTGCGCCCTTTCTGGAGCGCCTTTCAAAGTGAAAATTGAAAGAAATCAAAGTGAATAGATTCAGTACGTAAATGGCGAGCAAGTGAGCACAATATGATAAGATATACATACAGCGATCAATATGGGTCGGAAGGAAGAAAGTACCGACCTGTTGCTGCTGCAGTTGCTGTTGTTGCTGCAAATGCTGCTGCTGCAAGTTCTGTTGCTGCTGAGCTGCAGCAGCCGCCTGCTGCTGCAGCTGCTGCTGCTGGCCTGCAGCCATCAGCAGTGCTGCATGATGATTCTGCAGCGCCTGCAGATGCGCCGCGGATGTAGCCGCGTCGCCATCCATATCCTGCAACGAATGTTTGAGGTTACGGTAAGCGGTTATCGATCGATCAATGGAAGAAGAACCGATTGGAGATCGAAGTGAACGGAGAGAGGGGAGAATGGAAAGATCACAAAAAGGAAGAACGAGAGCAACCACGTGCAAGTGAACGACGAAACCGGGAGAGAGAGAGAAAGAGAGAGAGAGAGAGAGAGAGAGAGAGAGAGAGCATGCAAAAAGAGCAAAAGAGAGACGGTACACCGTAGCGGCGCAGCGCCCTACAAAGATCCACCATTTCAGTTTAGAGCAGAATGAGGCGAAGAGAGAGAGAGAGAGAGAGAGAAAGAAAGAGAGAGATAATGGTCGATATTTACGCTAGCAATCAATCCAGATAAAAGAACAGCATCAATGTGTACAGATAGATATACCAGCTGACCAAACGCCCCCTCCCCACCGAATTTTATTGGCAAGTTGCCAAGAATTAAAATACATGTAATTAAAATTCAGTGGATTTTGCATCACATTTGATAAACAAGCGGCGGAAATTTTCTGGAATCTAACTTTTAGAAATAATTTATGTTTTCGACAATTTTGTCATTCTATTGCCTATCGATCTCCGGTTGATTCTTACCCCAGTTACAGTATTTCCGATACCGTACCCCGCATTCCTTCGGAGTACTGTAAGAACAGAGATCAGCGCCTGTGCCGGTATTTTCAAGACGCGCGTGCACTTCCACTACTTCCTCCTTTCCCATCAACAGCATACTGTAGTTCGCTGTGTAGTTCGTGCTGTCAGAGTGCAGAGCAGCCTTTTACGCCCTGTGTGGAACCCGGAAAAACAAGGAATGCGAGAGAGAGAGAGAGAGATCAGGGTCCTTTCTGTTTTTATGCCCGCCAGCATTCGTGTTTGTGCCCGTCTCTCAAGTTCGTTGATCGCGCCAGTAGAGATCTTTGAGAATTCCCCCTTTTCCCTTCCTCCAGAGAGGGATCGGCGGTAAGAGAGCGTGTGAAAATGAGAGAGCGTTGTTTCTCTCACTCATAACTTGACAACAGGCTAATTTATTTACTTAAGTGATTAGTATATATTTTAATACATGCCCTTATTACAAAAAAAAACAATCGCGGCATTCTGGTGAGAATATGTAAATTCATGCAGACAGTTAGAGAGTTAGAAAATTTCATACCACAAATTCACTCTTGGCATTCTGACAGAACGCATTGAAAGTTTGCTTTTTTTTGCGTCTGGACTCTCTCAATTTCACACACTCTCTCGCCTCTAGCATATATATATATGCCCTTTCCCTTTCGCATCTATCCTCACCTTCCAGCTCACTCATGCCGATTTGCTCTCTTGAACCCTATACAGTAACCGGGGGGCCACACGACGACCGACTTTTGACAAATCGCAGAACGCACCGCGTACGCACGACACGTGAACTAGATTGACGACGTTTCGGTAAAGTGATAGGCGAATGGGGACAGAGTTCAATTAAACACTGTGTTGGAGGAAATTGCAGAGAATGAGAGAAGGGAGAGAGAGAGAGAGAGAGAGAGAGAGAGAGAGAGATGCGGCCTTTGAAAGCAAAACACGAACGAGGAAGCGCGCGATTAGATATCTTTTCCGATAGGGATGAGAGCAGTGAAACGCACGTTTCCTTTTGAAACAACTACGTGGCAACCTTGAAAAGTTTCTGTGCACGTCTCTCTCTCTCTCTCTCTCGAGGCGGAATGTAACAAATGGTCATTCAAACGAGCACAAATAATCATGCGAACCTGTGGGCGGAGCCTAATTTAACCCCCATAGTTCAAAATTGCAGACTAGAGTGTCTGCGGGCGGGGGAATGCGCTCCGGCGCCCTTGTAGTGAACAACAGAGAGATAGATAAAGAGTGCGGAGGGAGAGAGAGAGAGAGAGAGTCTCTCTCTCTAGTGTAGGGGAAAGGGTGAAATCGGAGCAGAAAGTGAGTGATGGAGTGTAGGAAAGGAGGAAATGGGGGAATGGGCGTTAAATGAGCGGCGGAACAGAGATCGGCCGGGGACTAGAACAAGTTCGATGGTTTATCGCTCGATTAGGGGTACGGTAAGAAAATACGAATCGATAAATGATTTTTTTGCGTAGAACTCATAAAAAATAGAATCTGCCACTGGGTATGGACGGGTACCCAGTGGCAACGAAATATTGCCAATGGGTAACAAAGCACATCAGTGAAGCAGCACTAGAAAGGAGGATAACCGGGCGCGCAACTACAGCCAGTCGAGTGTGCACGTACTGACCTGCTCACTCCCTAGTCATCCGTCTCTCTCTCTCACTCTCTCTCTCCCTGCTCCTTTCTCTACCTTGCTTTCGCTTTCTCTCACTCTGCTTCTCTAATCCTCCCCCAATCCCACACTCTCTTGCCTCTCCCCAGTTGATTCATTGAACTCTGTGTGTCCCTTCCTTCCTTCCTCCTATATTCCATCCCTGAAAGGATCCTCTTTGTCGATACGTGCACTCTCAGAGATCAAATCAATCGATAAAAACGGGCAATGAATCGATAAACATGGTTCGCTGATCATGCTCTGATGATGGGACGAATACTAAATTGTGATCAGACGCGATCAATCGGCAATGCAAACACATTCAAATCGGGCGCAGACACTGCGCAAAATAGGGGCCATTGGATGAGCATGAAAACAATGCGCCGTATTTGATTCGACGGTCGCCGCCGTGTCCGCCTTTTAGCACAAATAACGAATTCGATTTAACGGCTCTATGGAAAACTGCAATGCAAATTGACGTGAGAAAATCTTAAAAAGTACGGAAACGTCAACCGATTGTTCAATCAAAGAACGGTCACGCTAGGTGGGCCCGCTGATACGGCACGTGATGAGTATGCACATGATTGCAAACCAATAGGGGTGAGGGTGAGAATGTGTTCGAAAGTGAGAAAGCCTTTCTGTAGGGTTGACCGGCCTGTGGAATAACGCATAGACGCACATCGAGGAGGAGAATACAGATAGACCGTTCGAAAAAGTAATGTAAATTAACGAGAGTTTAAACATGGATTCGATATTTTGTTGACTTTTGCACGCACGACGGAGAGATGGTATCTTTCTCCCAATGTGCGCCACATCTTGAATAGGTCAGAGAATGCAAAAGGATCGGTTTGCTCAGCCAACTTTGCTTGAGTCACGTAGAGAAATTTGATGAAACGCGTGCTTGCAAACCCCGCTCCGAACTGTATAGTCATGGGTCGGTTTAGGTAAAAAAAGGTAAAAGGTATAGTTACTACCGGAATTAAGAGAACGTCGACTAGCGACTACTCACCGGTAAGGCCGGTTTGCTAACTAGGTCTACGTATCCCCTGATGACCGGGCTTCTGGGGTCACTGGTCGGTTTAGGTGCTACGTTGTTATGTTAGGCGCTTTTAAGTATACTTATATGAGAAATGTCTTTTTTAAATGTCGCTGTGAGCTAAACAGTTCCAGCTCGCACGTGGTAGCGTTTTTAATATTATGTTTTTGATGAAATTGATACGAAACTGAGTAGTATTTTTTTGAAGAGCGACCATCATGGATTCACCACAATACTATGGGCACAGATGAGCACACGTACTGGAAATATGACCCTTCCATAAAGGTCATGGGGCATCAACAACCGTCAAGGCGTTTGGTGTCCAATTCTGCTGGTTTATTCCATAGCTGGATGCTTGCCTAATACCAGGCTGGAAACGCAGATATACCGGAATCCTGGAAAAAAACAGAGAACACCGTACAGTGTTGGCACCACGCCAGGAAGATCACTTTCTCTGGCTGTCTGACCCTCTCGTCTTTCGCCGCCTCGCTCTTCCAGAACTTTGGCATCAACAACTATATAAAGTGTCCTGATCTTCCACCGAACTCTCGAGTTATGATGCAACGACCGCGCGTAAACATGACCTGGTGACGTCTTTTTGTGCAGTGTTTTAACGTCATAGAAGTCCGCAAAAGAAACAGGAGGCAGAGGGATTCGAACCAAGGATCCTCCGGTAGTCAGAAGAATGTTTTACCACTGAACTACCACCTGAGCCATTCTCACGATATGTACAAAAACAAGTCACCATCATGATGATGACGTGTTTTTGATCAAGAGAAACATCAGTGTATACCACTAAAGATAGTGAACCGAATATCTACCGAGGGAGCGATCACTGATCCCGTAGTAAAGACAATTAAAGGACGCAATTGACCTTCAATGTCTAGATCTGTGATTGGTAACGAAAAAACACAAATATCATCACCCAAAGGAATGAAATTGCAAAATATGTGGCATCACGCCTATTTATCGTATCGCTTGTACCAGTTTTTTGTTGCTAAATACGACATCGTATTTCGTGTGTTTGCAGTAGTTACTATTGCCTAACATACTTAACATACGTACTTATTATCGATTTCTACATAACTCGAAAAACATATTATAATCGTCGCCTGCTACGCCTAGAACAAGGCATTGAGCCATTTCTGTGTTTTACTTGTTCAACCTATGGCATATGTCGAATAGGGAAATGAGTAATGAATGATACCCTATAGTATATCTATAGATGGGGCTAAATAATATGTTTTCCAATTGGACATATAGAATTTAGGGCATCTTAAGGACTAGAGGCACAAAAGATACTGTAAGTTACGTCAAATTCACAGACAGTCAGATACTGTGTACTGTGTAAAACAATATCTGTTTTTCTCCGAGTTCGGTGTACTGTCGTGCCCGTCCCCTATATGTTTTTGCCCGCCGCCCCAAACTACCTTGTAGCTGGGGCGCACTTCGAGGGGTGATCTCTCTCTCTCTCTCTTTTCTCTCTCTCTCTTTCTCTTTCTCTCTTTCTCTCTCTCTCTCAAGATTTTTCCTAGTCAGATAGAGCGAGAGAGCAGGCGGATTGGAGAGATCCAGACAGCGCAGATGATGAGACAGTGTGTATAGACAAATATTGAACGAACATCTAGAGACGAGATGTTTCCGATGATCAGACTACATATACGCGAAGGAGCCGTCTCCCTGCTACACAGAATCCCTGTCAAACATTGGAAAAAAACAGAGGGACTATCTCGCGTTCGCATACTTTTTTGTCCCGGAAGCCGTTCTACACAGAGAGCGAACTCTCTTACTTGTCGACATCTAGATACGCAGTGTCTTGACGAGATAGTACATGAATTTGAGAGAGTAGAGGGTGAATTTCTTGAATATAAGAGAAGTGATGAAGGTAAATGCAACGTTGCTTCGGGTATCACCGGGACTTCCGAGACTTCAGACCGGGACTTCCGGTATTCCGGGGACCGAACGGACCCGAAGCCACCGTTAAGACCGGGTGCTAACGAAGACAACGTATCAGCTGCTGCTTCCCGTCACATGCTATCAAACTTGCTGCTATTTTTATCTTGTTAACGGCGTTAGAACATCCTATTGTCCGCAGTTGAAATGAGTAGCAAACCACGGACATGACACCACGGACATCATACTGTTAGCCTTGGCCCACTAAATGATAGTTACTGCGTGATAGCAGGTTCTTTTATGTAGAGCACAGTTGCACTCAAAGAGTACTTCACCGAAACATCGCTCGCTGACCTAAGAGATCATCGTCCAATTTGATGTACATGATTTGATCAAGGATAGGGAGGTGCACCTAGTTAAGATAAACGGGATAGAGACGGGGAAAGATAAGCAATATCTCGAGATCAGATCGGCCAGAGGGATTAGAGATCAGCGCCACATATTTCAAGCATGCTCAAAGACGAATTAATGGTAAGAAAGAGAAAGTAGAGAATGCAAGGTTGCGAAAGGTTATGGATTTAGTGGAGGAGCACCTTCTGCTAAAAACTTTCGGAGGGAGACCACCTTGACGATAATGGAGAGTAGTACACTGCATACAAGTTAAATACATATGTAGTATAGCAAAGAAGCGTATTGATAGCAGTGAGAAGATCTTCATTAAATTTGTTTACAAATAATTATAGTTATTTCCAAAAGTACTACAGCGTGAATGGCATAAATAATGGGTATGATTGTGTAAGTCGAACAAGCGGGCCTCCTACAAGGTAATGAAAGGACTAAACTAAAACCAGATGATGCGCAGCCCGCTGAGGGGGATGGTTGTCCTGGGATATGTCTGAGACAACGGAAAAGTTCGAGCTACATACGATCACTTGAGAGAGGGTCCAACTCTCTCTCTCTCTCTCTCTCTCTCTCTCTCTCTTCCTTCCTTCATTTGAGCTGTCGACCCACTTGAGCTTTCACCCGCTCCTCCACTCTGTTTCGTCTCTTTCTATGTACTCTCTATCTTCACCACTACGATAGACACTACTACAGTCCATGTACAGACCAGTAAAAGAGAAAAAGAATATTTCTGTTGCTCAGGTCATGTACTGATACTTGGGATATGCACTGACGCTCAGGGTATCTGCTGATACTTAGGATATGCGGGTGCCCAGGATATGTGTGATACTGCGGATATGTCCTGTCGCACATTATATACGAATGTGCAGGGATATGCGTTTCAAATATGTTACGCTCATTGACCACGAGCAAGGCAAAATTTAATCTATCATATTGTACCGCCAATTGATCACTGTGTGCTCGGAGTAGAGATGGCTTCGCAAGACATGCCCTCATCACCCTGCACACTACCGGTGTGAGAGTGAGCGAAATGAAGAGATTGATTTCTTGCGAAGCCCGGAACCAAATAGGTCCTCCGAAGACACCAACTCCTTTCCGAAGAGCAGCACACAGACTGAGCACAGATCACGCACCTTTAGATGGCGTATCTTCAAGTCAATCTAAATGACGGCGATAAGGGAAGTAGGTGAGCGTGCTAGAGGTTAGATGCAAATATAGTGGAGATCTTTACAAAAAAGAAACATTGATTTAATTGAAATGAGCGAGATAAATCCAGCTTCAGACAAATCATTTGCCTGAAGCCTGCCGACTCAAGCCAAAATGGTTTTTGAGATGGGGAAATGCCGCCTCTAATGAATCTAAAGAAGGACGCCTGAACGCCAGACCTCATCTTGATCGGCGCCATGGATGAAATAAATTTTGAATGTATTTAGCGATTTTGCGTGCATCAAGAATGTTTTGAATGTGTCAAATTGGCACTTGACATAGTAAGAGCGAGACATCACGAGACAGAGTGGTTGTAGTATAGGAGCCACTACATGATGGGTCAGCTCTAGTGTGCTTACTGCAGGCGATCAGAGATCGGACGGGAAACTCCTCGCGCGTACAAATACAGACAATGAGTGCGGAAGGGGGTCTCTCTCTCCTTCTCTCTCTCGAATACAGCCAAGGGACACGACCTGAGATCACACAAACACTCTGGGAATGAATGGATCGGGGGTCAGCGAGCCGTCCCTAAGTGTGTACTGGACTCGGACTACGTGGCTGGTATGTGAGCTGTTAGACATCATAAGAACAAGGAGATCAAAGGACGAGACAGTGTGGGTGGTCATTATGGAAGAAGTTAACATCAGGCCATTAAAAATTCTCAAACATTCGTCCAAAATAATAAAACGTTCCGCTCCTAAACATCAGATATGGCTGCGAGAGAGCATGACATAACAAGATGCATGACGAGGTATTGAAAGAGAGTAGTTCGTTTCATTTGAATATTGTGATATCCTGAATCCCACGGTGACGAAGATCAATAAAATAATTACGTACTATTCTGGTTAATAATAAGTGCTGCTAGTTAGAATGCTGAATCATAGCCATACGAGTACATGATGGGTTGGATCATACTTTATCGGGTCAGACGCGTTTCGAGCACTAGGCTCATCATCAGTGACAAATTGCCTCAAACTTGGGTAATTAAACCATGTACTCGTATAACTTTGATTCAGCATGCTAACTAGTTGATTTAAGATAACTATGTATTCCCTCTTCAATAAGTGCAGTTGCTAAATCCGTTTGAATCAGTATGGCTTGATCGAAATATATTAATGAGTACGAGTTCTCAAATAAATTTTCAACACGATCAATAAGCTTGAAAAAAATGCTGTAGACGATTAGGAAGCGGTCTGGGAAAGCCGTATGTTGTACTCTAGATACATATATCTACCTCGGTAGTCGCACGGGTAATATACCTGTAGACAACCAAGTATCGGGAATAGGCCGAGTTTGCGATTTGCATCTCCGGTCACGGGGACTATTTCTATCAAACGCATCCAATTGACCCTCGCAGCACACGCCCTGCACAGTGTGCGCACGGTGCGTGCAAGATTAGCATCTTTGACATGCTTTTGTGCGCACTCCCGTACCGATCTCTGGCCTTTTTAACGGACTACTCAGAGCGGGAAGTCTCCAACTTTCCTTACTCTGGAGATTGTCTCCAGCTGAGATCATTGTCTCCAGCTGAGAGAGCATGCAGACTCGAGAGAGCGGGTGAGAGATGATCGCTTTTGCATTTGCATTTGCATCTCGCTTTTGCATGCTCTCTCAGCTGGAGACAATGTCTCCAGAGAAAGGAAAGTTGGAGATTTCCCGCTCTGAGTAGTAGCTAACGGTGGTCGGACTAGTAGCATTTGGTGATCGAGTGAGCGGCTCTAGCGGACAAATACCAGCAACCCGAATACCGGCCATGCTAGAGTGTCCTAGGCAACATACGAGTTATAGCTAAGAAGGCAATGCGAATGAAGCTGTTCGTCAGGAAGTTCGGTCTATCATCGACATCGTTCTACTATATTTCAAGAAACAAATTGTTCGATTGGCGATGCATGATCATCAACTGCGATGCCACATCATTCCACAGGCCGGTCAACCTTCCAGAAAGGCCTTTGGAGTGAGAGAGCGTGCGAATTGGAGAGGGACGCTCTCACTATTGCACACTCTCTCGCTCTAACCCTGGTCTGTAGGTTTGGAATCATGCGATGCATATCTCCGCGGCGTGTCTCCGGTACGACAAGGAACGGTACAATCCTGATCATTATCCGCGATCCTCCCACGCAGTTGAAAGAAAGAGAGGGAATCGTCAAGAGTGAGAGAGAGAGAGAGAGATCCGCAGTGGCCTTATCCAGTTTCCGGATTATGGTTGCGCAAAAAAGCAGCTGACGAGGCTGGAACAAATGACTTTCACTGCGGGCGAGCGATCGTCGCCAGATAAAATTTATATGAAATAAAATCAGCAACAAACAAAATTTAAAGGAAAACAAAGGTGCTTTTTTGTGAAGTAAGCCTATGTACACAATTTTCAGGAGAGTTAATCACTGTAAAGCAAACGGTTTACAGACTATATTTTCACTGGACTCTGGTGTACTACAAGGATCACACATGCACAAGGACTCGGGTTACGGTAGTGCTGATCGTAGATCGCAAAGTGACTATTTAGAGAGAGAATGCGCGCGCACAAATCGCCCACTTGTGTAGGGAAAAGGCGGAAAAAGAGGAGGAGGTGGTGGTGGGCTAATATTTGCGTGTTTGTTACAATTGGATGATGATGAAGAAAGAGCAGAATGCGCAGACAATTTTCACACGCACAGATTACGGTATGGATCACCACGAATCGGGAACTGATCATGGGCAATGGATTACTCGTCATTTGTTTATTAGGGGAACGTTTTATTTTGTGTCGGACGAGAATTAGTGAATTTGTAGTGATGACGCAATCAGGTATATCTAAAACACGGTTGGAGCTGGACCTTGTACGTGGCCAGCGAGAGGCTGCGAACGATGGAATATTGTGATAGAGCAAAGCCTCACAACTTTCGCACAGATTTCTGGTGGCTGAGCAATGAATCACTTGGAAGGGGCGGATTCGCGAGGAGCGGCGCAAATATTGATTGGGTAAAGTTGCGACCATGGGGGTATGAAGGAAAAAAGAGAAACGAGCGCAGATACGTCTATATTAAGAAGCTTGCGAACGCTCCTGATCTTCGAAAACGTGCGAGCAAGAACTTCGAACGGGTTATAGGGATCGATAATGCGCGATTTCTGTGCTTGCACGAGGGAAAACTTGTACAGTGGAGTGGTTATCACTCGAATCTTGTCTCGTAGGGAACAGCCACAACTGTTTGTCAGCACCAAGATGCTCGCACGAACTTCAGCACACATCCGTGACTATTCTCTCTCTCTCTCTCTCTCTCTCTCTCTAACTACACTGGCGGTGCTTGATCATGTTTGTCGATCTCGTATTTCAAAGACGACAGAGAGAGATAGAGACCACGGAACCACAGACTCTACCCTACCGTAGCCGCTCTTGAGAGAGGTCAGACGACGGGGCGCACTCGTGACAGGGAGGGCCAGACAAAAGGACAAATACATAAGGCGAGCGATCTATGGTGCTGGGGAAGGGGCGAGAGAGAGAGAGAGAGAGAGAGAGAGATTGGGCGAGATGGACGAATAATAACAAGCGACCGCAAATAAGGAAAAGAGCATACAGACTTAGGGAAGGGGCATGCGAAGGGAAAAGAAAGGAAGCGCCGGGTCATAAACAAAATGTATACCTTATTTAGCGTAACGTGTGCGGGAATGTGTTGAACATGGTCTGCACGCACTCTCACATAATTTCCGTTCCTTTCAGAACGGGGTTGCGACCTAGTTTTACTCTGTAAAGGCGGATGTGCAAAATGTCGACACGATCGATCGAACACTGGCCGCTGAGGAGAAATGAGATTCGCGCTTTTATGGTGCGGACAGTGCCTCTTCTTAGTCTTCACACGTCGAAAAAGCAACTAGACGGGTCGATCTCTCGACTCAGATCCCTCTTATTCTCCCCTCATTTCTGACTAGACCTACCCGGCTAGTAGCTTTTTCGACTAGAAGTGAAGACTAGGGAGAGACACTGTCCGCACCATTAAGGTACCTCAGCATTCAAACCGTTAAAACAGGGTCGGAAACGACATCGATTGTTGTGCGCACGCTTAGTTCAGTTTGAACACATTTATCAAGAGGTCAATTGGGTCTTCATCCTCGATTGAGGATTTAAGGAAGTTCAGTTCCTGATTTAACTTTAAAAAAGGCTTTTAAAGGCATCTGGACCTCTCTTCATGCAAATCGCAAGGAACAATCAAACTCAGTGGAGAACTCTAATGGCGACCCAGTTGACCTAACATCCAAATCAGCTGATAAAGTTGTTCAAATGTAAAATTTAATGTAAATGTAACTGTACAACAGTAGAAGCGTATTTGGGAAATCGATCGAATTCACGAGTAAGAGCGTGAAAAGTAAGGAGTGTATGTGGAGAGATGCTGCATCGTTACTTTTCAAAGTCGAATGAGGACACTCTCCTACAGAGAACGAGCAGAGAACGACTTTTTGGTGACACCTTTCAAAGTCGTGCTGCGACTTCGGCCTTTTCGGGTGCGATTACGATCGAAATCGGGGCGAGAACGGGGACGGGAAGGTGATGCAGGAGAGAGAGAGAGAGAGAGAGAGAGAGAGAGAGAGAGAGGACGGGGGCGAAAAGGTGATGGATCAGGGAGATAAGGCTGCTCCTGCTCGATATATGTCCTTGGTCTATTGGGGAATGCGGGGGCAAAAATGATCCGCCCAAAAATGATCCATTCGAGAAAAAGCGGACAATCGTAAGGGGCTTTTGAAGAAATGCCGAAACAAAAATGGGACAACAAATGTTTGCTTTGTAATTGGCTCTAGACGCTCTCCAAAAAACAATAACGATCAACATCGAAATCGATGCCCTTCAGGGATTATTTCTATATTGTTGTTCCATGCTTTTGAACCCTTAATTCCTAAGTTTCCTGAGCAGAATTCCAAATTATATCAACATGTTGATGTGTACACGAAATTGGCATCAGACTCTGCACAAAAAACAGTGCACCGCAAAATAGACTGTGGCTCAAGCACTTTTTTCCGTTTGTCTTGTAGAATGCCGAATGTGAGGTCACGATATCTTCTTTCCCTCTAATCCACCATCCGGTGAAAATATTTTCCAAAACGAAGATATCATGGTCTCACTTTTCGCACTCTACTGTCTGTCAATGAAGAAGTGTGATAAGTGACGGTCTTTTGGTCATTTCCAGTTGTAGACTGCAAACAGTAAGGGATCATAACAGGTTCCTACCGCAGACAAGGAACTAACTACGAACTGGCTATTTAACTGGCTTTGCATAATATCGACGGTCGTTTTGCTTTTGGTGCTGGGGATTATCGATTTTCAAGATGAATTCATTCCATATCGCTGATTGTTGTTTTAATAAGAATGATACCGCTGGTGCAACAGGAAAATGGCGCAACTATTACAGCCTGTGGCCCTAAGATCTTTGAATAACAATAATTCCGAGTGCGTGAGCCCTTAATTACAGCCACAAATTTGTAACAGGTTTTTAAAATATGTTGTTTCTCAGTACGACACACTATAAAATTAGCGTGAAATTCGTAAATACGACCCAGATTCGGAGAAAAAAAGGCTGATAGCAAAAGGGAACGAGTGATCACTGATAGAGTATCGCGGCCATGGCCACTTTATCACTGTGAGTGATAGTGATAGCTGTCTCTCTCTCTATCTCTCTCTCTCTCTCTCCCTCCCTCTCTCTCTCTCTCTTCGCTTCCTTATCACACCAACGAAATTTGCGGGGGCCGAAACGGGTTGTTATCAGTGATAGCAATTGATTGATAAGAGTTCGCGGGTGCTGTGACCATCAATGAACAATGGTCGAACTATCGCACATTCACGAACAAAAGCCCAATACAATAAAACTGATAAACAACATAAATGACTGAGACACTTTCAGCTCTTTCAGTGAGCCATGATATAGAAAGATGCACCAGTAGATAGACCATTTCTTGTACGAATTAATAAAAGTTGAAACAGCTATAACCATCATATCAATGAAAATCACTATGTCACACATGGTGGTCACACCGTGAATCCTTCCTTTTGTGCCCAAATCGTTGTGCGCTGAGTCGAGTGCCTAGCTGGAGAGCTGAGCTGAGGTGAGGTGATCGATCGATTAGCGTCCAGCCACTTTATTCGTTTCCTCTCTGCACCTCACTGCATTTTGTCTCTGCTGCTCGGTGCAATTTAGAGCATGGTAAGAGGTTTGGTGGGACCAGATTTGGATCAATCATTCATCTCTGCTCGTTCCTTCGTTCCCCCAATCGTTCCTGATCCGAAATGGAGTGCATAAACCGAACACAAAACACGCAAGCATTGTCAGTTTATTTCCTACACACTACACACTGCACACTTGTACATTGCGTTTTCGTGATAGCCCCAGAAATGCTCAATATTGATTAACGAATCAATCGCATTTTGGCACGATAAATAATTGAAGACTTTTTTCCAGATATTGTAAGTGAAAAAAAATCCGAAAAATGAAAGATGAGTGCAGCACGAAAGAATAATGGTATCGTTCATTTTTTTTAAATTATTCAATTTATAAAAAAAGTTAAATAAGATCTGAGTGATGCGTTGATAAAAATGGCCGGGATGTTTGTGCCCCACCACACACAACATCCAGTTGGCGCCATGCCAAGAACTCTCGTTGTCTGACCCTCTCGTTTGGTGTGCTCTCTCATCATCTCTCTCTTTCTCTAACTCGTACTCGCCTACTCTATTTCGGATGCTGTACCACACACACGCAGACAATGAGATAAAACTTTGCTGACGCATTTTTCTACTTTTCTGTAGACTAAACACTGCTCTGTTATCTGTATATATCACGCCTCTCACGAGAGGATCGAGCTAAATCGATGTATTCTGGGAATGGGGCCAAAAAGTGAAATTGAGGTTTTCGTGGATTTGGGCCCTCCCAAGCCTGTCTGATAACCCCCCGAGGTATTGGAACACACTTTTCATTCTGTGGGTCGTGGCACCGGGTCGGCTCTCCTGGTAGCCAACTTTGACCCCGATTTTCTCGGTTGTGGGCCATCTGTGTGAAAAATCATGTCTGAACCACCCCGGCTCATTTTTCGAGCTCTATCGATCTATGCTATTCACTTATCCTGAAATTCACATTGAACAGTGCTACAATCCACCTTATGTATTTCAAGTGTAGGAAAAAAAGCAGCTGGATTTTTGATATGTTGTAGACGGCGTTGTCCTCTTTGAAATAAGTGGCTTATGCTCAAAATAGCAGAGGATTGGTGTGTGCTGTGACGTTTTTAAATTTCGAGATGATTTGAAGTCAATTTCACACAGTTCAGACCGCTGTGATTGAACGAAACATAGACAACATGATGCATCATTTCATTCATTTCATTCACCGCGCTCGAAAATGAGCGGTTTGGACTGTGTGAAATTGATTTCAAATCATCTCGAAATTTAAAAACGTCACAGCACACACCAATCCTCTGCTATTTTGAGCATAAGGCACTTATTTCAAAGAGGACAACGCCGTCTACAACATATCAAAAATCCAGCTGCTTTTTTCCTACACTTTTGAAATACATGAGGCGGATTGTAGCACTGTTCAATGTGAATTTCAGGATAAGTGAATAGCATGGATCGATAGAGTTCGAAAAATGAGCCGGGGTGGTTCAGACATGATCTTTCACACAGAAAGCCCACAACCGAGAAAATCGGGGTCAAAGGACTACCAGGAGAGCCGACCCGGTGCCACGACCCACAGAATGAAAAGTGTGTTCCAATACCTCGGGGGGTTATCAGACAGGCTTGAGAGGGCCCAAATCCACGAAAACCTCAATCTCACTTTTTGGCCCCATTCCCATCGCCAGCTCGATCCTCTCGTGAGAGGCGTGATATGTCACGTAACGCCTCCGCAGATACCCTATACCCTACCCTACCCTGACTACCCTGAATACCCTGACTGTTAAAACTGCACGATGACGAATCGAGCATTTTTCTGATGAAATGAAAAGCGAATTGGCAAAGTGCCAAGACGTACCGCATAATCAAGCATAGTGTTAACGGTCAAATAAATGATGGAAAGATTTCGAAATAGTATGCAACTTGGAAGATAAGCCATTCAAGGTAAGTGAGATTTTTCACACGGTGCATCTCCAATCTCCAAAACTCTTGTTAAAATGACAATTCAACTCGAGGTCGAGCACACTCTAGTGAGCGCACACATGGAAAGGTACAGTGGGAGACGAAAGAAGAAGAAGTTCTTTCAAAGATCTGTTTGACTCCCACCACTCTTTCCCACCGTAATCCGCTCGCTAACCCTATTAGAGTTTGCGCGGATCGGAGATCGTTTTGTGTGTGAATTGAGGAAAAAGTTGGAGAGAGAGAGGGAGAGAACAGCAACATGTTCAGGGACAGTTTGCACCGAGGGGCACAGATATGCAGATACTTTTGTAGTAATATGTTTCGGAGGTAGGAAAATCGATCTCTGAGAATCGAGTGAACGGAGAATCATTCTCCTGGAAAATGTGCACAATGGACACAAGCGAACGCTAATTTCGCACTCGAATTTTGGGGCGCGGGGGGGCATTCGTCAACGCGGCCGAATAAAAGGAAGCAAAGGGAACGAAAAAATGGCCGATGAAATTCGTGGCATTTCGTATCCAACATTTCTCCCAGGCCCTTCGATTCGATTCAGCTGAGTCGACAAAACCGTGACGTCAGGCAGAATAGCGCACGAAATGGCGCTGATCAAACGAAATGCCGAGAGAAATAATATCGACTGTCTGCGGCAGCGAAACATAGGCACTTTTTAAAGCAGAAATTGAGCTCAACACCCACCAATACACAGAGTACAAAAGAATAATGGAATAAGGTTTCGTTTCTTGGAAAACGGTTGTCCACCCTCTTCACGCCGCACACGCTCTGGTTTCGGCGAGAGAATGTGAAGAGAGGATGGTCTAAATCAATTTTCGAAGAAACGAAACCTTGGAAAACCGTTCTCCTATAAGAGAGGAATCTGGAGAAACTCGAGCACTGTTGTCAGTAGGAAAAATCATGATTTTTAAATATTCTAGTTTTTCTATGGGAGGTACTTCTAACTCTCCTCTATCCGATAGCGTTTCCAGAATTTTTTTAAAATGACCCGTTTTTGCGTGAAACATGAACAAACCTGGTTAGTTGAGGAAATTTTAAAGAAATCATCAAGTTTGAAAAATCATAACTTGCTTCAAAATGAAGATACAGATTCCCGGTTTTGTTTGTTAGATAGAGAAAAACCTCGCCTACAAAACAATTATGATTTCGTCATTCCCGGCTCATGCGATGATGCAGGGCGGTCGCTTTTGTAAATAATATTGCCGTTTTGGCTAAAGTTAAAAGTAGAAGTCGCCTCTATGCGCGTTCTAGAGGGAGTTCTTAGCACTATTTATAACCAGTAAAATTGGGTGTGAGAGAGGCTGCATTGTAAAGAAGGGGATTTTTGAGTGCATTCGCCTGATCACATAATATTGAAAATACAATTCCACTGTCCTATTTCTGGTTGAAAATATCGAAAATAATAAAAAAAATAATATACAAATTTATTTAAATTAATTTTATCGATGGCTTTCTTCGATAAAACAAATTGAAAATTTTAAGACTTGAATTTTGGATATCGTAAATTTCTCATATTATGAAGCCCTAATGTATCGAAACTACTTTCACTTTATCAGTAAGTACTGTTAAATGATTAAATGACAGATCTGTGCATATTTCACATTGATCATCACTATTCGTAAATATATCTAGATAATTAAGTTGATAAATAGTATCTCTATTCATGCATGTTATATCTCGTCCAAACTTCTTAAGCTAATTCACTAGATCTTATAGACCATTTGACTTTTTGAAAGTGAACGGCTATCTATAAGTAGAAAGAAGTTACGGCGCCAAGAAAACTTGTTGTCTGCACGAAAACACACTCACAGCCTTCTCTAGCACTCTCTCACTTCCACACGCTCTCTCGCACTGGTTCGAGCCCCGATCCGTGCATGAATCTTTTGCCAGGTTTTCCTTGTTGTCCTATGATAACAAATATGCTGCATTCCCTCAATTAGGATAACGCAGTGATGTGGCAAAAGATTCATGCACGGATCGGGGCTCGAACCAGTGCGAGAGAGCGTGTGGAAGTGAGAGAGTGCTAGAGAAGGCTGTGAGTGTGTTTTCGTGCAGACAACAAGTTTTCTTGGCGCCGTAACTTCTTTCTACTTATAGATAGCCGTTCACTTTCAAAAAGACAAATGGTCTATAAGATCTAGTGAATTAGCTTAAGAAGTTTGGACGAGATATAACATGCATGAATAGAGATACTATTTATCAACTTAATTATCTAGATATATTTACGAATAGTGATGATCAATGTGAAATATGCACAGATCTGTCATTTAATCATTTAACAGTACTTACTGATAAAGTGAAAGTAGTTTCGATACATTAGGGCTTCATAATATGAGAAATTTACGATATCCAAAATTCAAGTCTTAAAATTTTCAATTTTTTTATTTGAAAAAAAGTTATCGATAAAATTAATTTAAATAAATTTGTATATTATTTTTTTATTGTTTTCAATATTTTCAACCACAAATAGGACAGTGGAATTGTATTTTCAATATTTTGTGATCGGTCGATTGCACTCAAAAATCACCTTCTTTACAATGCAGCCTCTCTTACACCCAATTTTACAGGTTATAAATAGTGCTAAGAACTTCCTCTAGAACGCGAATTGAGGCGACTTCTACTTTTAACTTTAGCCAAAACGGCAATATTATTTACAAAAGCGACCGCCCTGCATCATCGCATGAGCCGGGAATGACGAAATCATAATTGTTTTGTAGGCGATGTTTTTCTCTATCTAACAAACAAAACCGGGAATCTGTATCTTCATTTTGAAGCAAGTTATGATTTTTCAAACTTGGTGTTTTCTTTAAAATTTCCTCAACTAACCAGGTTTGTTCATGTTTCACGCAAAAACGGGTCCTTTTAAAAAAAATCTGGAAACGCTATCGGATAGAGGAGAGTTAGAAGTACCTCCCATAGAAAAACTAGAATATTTAAAAATCATGATTTTTCCTACTGACAACAGTGCTCGAGTTTCTCCAGATTCCTCTCATAAGTTGTGCGCTCATTGTAGTAACGTCTGATTCCAACACTGCAGAAAGTGATGAGAGGTTTCTAAAGAGGGAGAGAGACTCCTGTCTAGACTTTGAAAAGTAACGTTTTTGCATTATAGGGAAATCAACCGATTTCGCGAGAATGAGTGCGAAAAATGAGGAGTGCGCGGTGAAAAGCAACCAGTTGCATCGTTCCTTTTTAAAGTCTATTCCTGCCTCTCACTCCGAGCCTTTTCTGTACTCAAAGCGGGAAGTCTCCAACTTTCCTTACTCTGGAGACATTGTCTCTAGCTGAGAGAGCATGCAGACTCGAGAGAGCGGGCGAGAGATAGTGAAAGATGATCTTTCGCTTTTGCAGGCTCTCTCAGCTGGAGATAATGTCTCCAGAGTATAGGGTTTACTGGCCCGTGGAATGATGCTTCTAGAAACTGTTGAAATGTGTAGTGAAAACGTGCGATTTCGATGAGTAATACGCTACAAAAATCGTGTAAGCGCAGCTACAAAAAGATCGGACTTTCAATGGTTTCTAAACATTGCGGGTTCAGAGAGACGCATTCGAAAGACTACAGTATAAGTTGGCAACACATTGTAACTATAGTTTGCTGACCAGCTCGGTGAAAATGGAATCGAGAAAAGTCTCGAGAACCAGTGAGAATGCGTCAGCTATGACAAGGCACTCAAAATACTATAGACACTTTCGAAATGGTGAATCATTCGAACAAAAAAAGTAGAGCCACTAGATAAAAATAACATTCGAGGGGAGGTGATGCGTCATAACGTGAAAAAACATGTCGGAATTGAATTTAGTTTGGTTAGAGTGTTTTTAGAGTTCTAGTAATCACAGTGTGAAACCCCATGTGTTTGAGAACGAAGTACAGGATGCAGAAGCGAGAATGTTCTTTTCACATAAACATTACAGTCAAGGTAACGAGGCATATTGGTCAGCATTGTTCCCCCCCCCTTTGATGGTGTGGATTCGCTGCGGAAATATTCAGATCCCTGATTGTTTAATCCCGTGGCCGGCTTTCCGACATCTTCAACCAATTTCGATAGCCGGAATATGCGCATCGTTAACCCATAATCATACACCCCCCCATAACCCGCCAGACTCTCTTGCCTTCGCGCACTATCTTGTCTTTCTCTCACCACCGAACTGCGTGCAAATTCCCACCTTTACTTATGCAGTTTTATCCGCAGAACATTTCCAACAACAACTTTCTGTTTTTCATCAAATCCGAACTCTTTTGCCTACCACAGCAAACTGCTGTATGAACTACTTCTACAATAAAACCGTAATTCGCGCTAGCTACCGTAGTACGGCCACGCGGAATGGGTGCATGATGGTATTTGGTTATCTAATTTGCTGCACCTACCTACTCTCAACCAGGAGAAAATCGCC
The DNA here is from genome assembly GCA_036245785.1 of Pristionchus fissidentatus. Taxonomy (NCBI): domain Eukaryota; kingdom Metazoa; phylum Nematoda; class Chromadorea; order Rhabditida; family Neodiplogasteridae; genus Pristionchus; species Pristionchus fissidentatus. The sequence goes on from BTSY01000006.1 coordinate 6,755,600, forward strand.
CATGCTTCGGCGATTTAAGGTACTGTGAGTTTTGTTTTGTTTTATCTCATGTTTTAACTGCCGCTAGAATAGCTTCAGAAATTATTACAAGTTCACGAACACTCGTCCTAAATAAGCTAAACACAAATTCCGCTTGCGAGAGATCATGGAAAAACAAGAGACACGCCGAGGTATAGAAAGAGAGTACACAAACGAGTAGTCAATGTCATGAACGTATCAGTTTAAAATTATAATATCTATTGATTGAAAAAAATTTTCAAATATTCAGAATAGTGTGACCTACACAGTGCAAGCCATTGTAATACTCACCCTTCCGCAATGCCTCTTCTACTTATTTATCTCCATTTTTGCGCACAAGGCTTGTTCATCTCTACCAGAATTCATCGCTAAAATATATATATTTACTAACAAAAATCAATAACAATAATTATACGATTTCCATTTCGGTATGTCAAAACTTGATATTTATTTAAAAATTGCAGCATAGATAGATAGACGTAAGCAAATAGAGAACTTCCTAAAGTGGCCCGGATATTTATGACTATTGTGCAATTCAACTGCAGGACATTCCTACGAAAGTCGGGTTCTGCTCCTTACTCAAACACGTCTCCTCATTCGCCGCACAAGGGTCGTTCACTGTACCTCCGGTTCGTTTATTTTTATCTACTTTTTGGCGCCGGACTAATGATATCTCAAAATATGCGCACAAAATATTCACACATTTTTTCTCTTTGCATTATGTGTGCAGATTTTGGCCATCATTTTTGGAGGAGCCTAAATTCAGGGAAAGATATCCATATGCTCCTATGCCGAGCCTGCATCCATACTCGACGTGATCTGAGTAATAGTTAAAAGTGTTGTAATAGTTAAAAGTGTAAATGAGATAAATTGAATGAATGAAATTGAATGAATGATCATAAACTGCCTACACAGACCATTGCGCTCTCCCGGTACTTCCATCTCGTATGGATGTTCACGTCTGACCGTGTCCAGATCACACTGGGCATTTGCCTGGCCAGCATGCCACTGGTGAGTTCTTTATCTTTATTTGTCTGTTTCTTTCGCGAAGGGTGCGACATCAATTGAAGGCACGATATAGGAATAGGCTTGTGCAAATTCATCTTATACATTGGCCAGGTACAGGCCAGGTGGATAGAGAACACAACACAATACCACTCTCGAATGAAACAAACGATCGTTAATCGATTCTTGTAATTTACCTATCTGATCAGATCGGCATCACGATCGCTTACATTTTCTTCGGTAACCTTGCACCGAATGACGTTTGCGCGCTGTTCACCGTGTACCACAGCGAAAGCGTCTCCATGGTCAGTTCATGAGTCCAACTCACAAGAGGAGACCGCATAGAGGATATGGAGTTTTCATATGAGACATAGTGGGATCAATTACTATCATGAAAGTAAGAAATAATCGGTGGTTTAAAACCGCTAAATAGATCTTGTGATAGATGGATAGATGCACTCTCTGTGGAGGAGTGGCTAAAAAAAAGTCCGAAAAATTCACCAATCTCACTCAGGGTGAGAAGTCATGGGGCTTCTTTAGCAGTGTTAAACCACCGATTATTTCTTACTTTTATGATAGTAATTGATCCCATTAGGTCTCATGTGAAAACTCCATATCCACTATGCGGTCTCCCCTTGTCAGCCCCTTCATAACAATGAGAATCCGTACTACCACCCACAAACATTCATTGGTTGTCGGACCTATACGGTCCATCACTACTGCTCATTTCCAACATGTTGTAAGCAATCTCCTAAATGTAAGGGCATTGTATCGACCATCCCAGCTCATTTATTTCGTAATTACATCGCCGCCTAATTTCCTGCGTCATGGTTAATCATTTTTGGCATTGTCGCACACCGACTCATTTCGATATTAGTTCATCAATTATTTAGTGAAATTTGTTATATGAGACTACAATAACTAGTCAACAAATGAGAAGAGTTCAAAGATCAGTCTACAGAGATGGTAATCTATAATCGTGCCCTCAGATCGTGCAACTCTACATCCTGCTCCTCCAGCCGGTCGGCATCGCCATCCAAATGTACAATCTCCTCTATCTCCATCGTCTCATGCGATGTGGAAGTGGCAATGAGGGGAAGAGAGGAGGGACGAAGTACAGCCGGCAGATGAACACGAAGCCACGATTGAAACGTAAGTGTGCAAAACCCAATCGCAAAAAAACTCGTGTTTCACTTATTTTTTCCTAGGTTAGTACCGTATCCCAATCCCAAACCTAACAACATCAGTATGATCGTTTGCGGCACTTATTTCAGCGCACATCCTTGCCAACTACACGGCCGAGTACCACGCGACCATGGGGATGCTCGCTCATCTCATCATCATTCTGGCGACGATGCTGCTCAAATACGCATTCGCAACGATCATTATGAGTTCGTTCTTGGTCATACTATCAAACAAAGCTAGAGTTTGGGGTTCAATGACTGGGAGCTCGGCGACGTTGAATGGGTCATCAGAGTTTTCTTTCCGTTACTTACTCAGAACCTACATAGCTTCATCTACGATACTGGCCATTATTATTCTATTGGCACGTATTTGCAATCAGGATGATGTTAATATCTGAAAATTTAATAGCACCAATTAGGGTGGCTAACGGCGGTACGCGTACCGGTACGTGTACCGCGGTACACGGGCAGGGAAAATCTGTTTTCCAATAGAACACAGCTGATGAACTTTTCATAAAGGGAAGAATTGTACCTCATATGATGTTTTCTGTCGTTTTCGAAGTATACCTCTGCCTACCTTGCTAATAAAGGGTCGATGTACCGACGGTACATTCGTGTACCGTCGGTACACGTGTACCGTCGGTACACGTGTACCGTTTTCGCCACCCTAGCACCAATTGTTGTTCAGACACCTCAACCAGACTTCCATCGGGCGACCTCATGATCGTCATGGACATCATCCCGTACACGATGCCCTGTCTCATTGGGCTCGTGTCGATTCTTTGTATCACCGAGAGTCGCCAGCGAGTCTCTTCATTCTTCCTCCCTCGACGACGAAAGCTCACTAACACGGTCAATGTGTCAGTGTCGGTTGCCTCTCGATAAATATCATTTCCTTACGGCCTCATTTTTCATAGTACAGCATTTGGAACAGGCTGGCGTCTATGTGCGTGATGCGCGGCAAGTCTCTTGTGGGCCTTCTCAAAGGACTAGCTCAGATATTGATGGGGCCAGATAAGGGCGGAGTCAGAGGCCTCTCCAAGGTCACGCTGCAGTCCTGTAGGCGCGATCCATCCAAGGTCGCATTAAGAGAGGGGATCGGTAAGATTCGACCACCCACCGGACAAGTTGAGCTAGCAATGAGAGCGAGGGGTCCATACTCGAGTATATGGAGTACCTCAAGCCCGCATTGCACAAAACGGCCCTTATTTCCTGGTACTACCTCTGGGCTAGGAGAAATATAAATTTTAGTGAAAAAATGACGAAAAATGAAAATTTCTCAACTTGTGAAGATAGACTCACATATTCATTTGCGTTATGTTTAGGGTGCCCAGATGTTGTAAAACCCATTTTCAAATTGATTTTCGGTTGGTTTAGAATATGATTTTCTGATTCAATATTTCATGTTTTTGAAGGAAATCGGCACTTTTTGGAGTTTTTGCACAACATGTCCATATAGGTAATGCACCTCGACATAATATGTGTCCATATCACTCATTTCGGGGAAGTTCCCGAGATGACGTTTTTCAGAAAAAAATTTCAAAGTTTGAGACTCGTGATGGCCATAACGAACTTTGACATAAAATTTTAAATTTTCAGTCCCTATTTCACACTTTATGCACGGAATAATATTAGAAATATGTAAAAATACTTTTCTAAGCTGTTTACATGGCGTATTTTTAGGTTTTTGACTTCTTACTTTTTGAAAGTTCCACCACTGTTTCAACCCTTAGTTCTCCGCATTCATATCTCATCCATCTCAACATCCAGGTGTATTTCGTGATTGTGGATGAGCACAAGTTGTTTAAAATTCATTAACAAATAATTTTTCTTTTGATAGGTTTATTAGATTTTGATAATTTGAACTCGCAAAAAATCAAAAACTGAAAATTCATGAAAATTTCAACAAAAACGAAAAATTAAGGACGTATCAGTAGCTCTAACAGTAAAATCTTTCGTATTCTAGTTTTACTATAGCTATTGAAGAAATTGAGAAATATTTCATCGATTTCTGAAAAAATTATTTTTTGACCAAAAACCATGAACTTTTTCTGGTTTTTCTGGTTGTTCTGGTCATGGTTAAATATGAAGAAATTTTTTTATAATTAATTGTAGATTTGGATTATATTACATGACAAATGACAATGTAGGAACAACACAAACCATGATTGGATATCAGAGTCCTAACGGAAGAGGAGATAAGCGAAAAATAATTTGCAGCTTTTTCGACCATGACCCCGGGTTCATGGTTTTTGGTCAAAAAATATTTTTTTTCAGAAATTGATGAAATATTTTTCAATTTCTTCAATAGGTATAGTAAAACTAGAATACGAAAGATTTTGCTGTTGGAGCTACTGATACGTCCATAATTTTTCGTTTTTGTTGACATTTTCACGAATTTTCAGTTTTTGATTTTTTGTGATTTCAAATTATCAAAATTTAATAAACCTATCAAAAGAAAAATTATTTGTTAATGAGTTTTAAACAACGTGTGCTCATCCACAATCACGAAATACACCTGGATGTTGAGATGGATGAGATATGAATCCGGAGAACTAAGGGTTGAAACAGTGGTGGAACTTTCAAAAAGTAAGAAGTCAAAAACCTAAAAATACGCCATGTAAACAGCTTAGAAAAGTATTTTTACATATTTCTAATATTATTCCGTGCATAAAGTGTGAAATAGGGACTGAAAATTAAAAATTTTATGTCAAAGTTCGTTATGGCCATCACGAGTCTCAAACTTTGAATTTTTTTCTGAAAAACGTCATCTCGGGAACTTCCCCGAAATGAGTGATATGGACACATATTATGTCGAGGTGCATTACCTATATGGACATGTTGTGCAAAAACTCCAAAAAGTGCCGATTTCCTTCAAAAACATGAAATATTGAATCAGAAAATCATATTCTAAACCAGCCGAAAATCAATTTGAAAATGGGTTTTACAACATCTGGGCACCCTAAACATAACGCAAATGAATATGTGAGTCTATCTTCACAAGTTGAGAAATTTTCATTTTTCGTCATTTTTTCACTAAAATTTATATTTCTCCTAGCCCAGAGGTAGTACCAGGAAATAAGGGCCGTTTTGTGCAATGCGGGCTTGAGGTACTCCATATACTCGAGTATGGACCCCTCGCTCTCATTGCTAGCTCAACGTGTCCGGGCAGGGTCTAATATGGTCGAGTCTTGCCGATCACGTCTCTTAAGACACGAACACTCTCAGTATCACGTTGCTCTTCGACGTTTTTATTATTATTTTCCGTTCTTTTTTATCATCGTTACCGTTTTGGCAAATCCAATCAGATAGTTCTCTGGAACTAAACTCTCCCAGACCAGTTTAGACGCAACAGTTGAAGCAGAGTGGCAACTGCATCTTTGGAAATGATTGCTGATTGGGAACCACTCTCGAATAAGGTTTTTTTTCACAAATCAAATTTAGAACACGGTGCACTCAACCTGGATCGTATACCTTCTTTTATTACGAGTGAATATCAGGGCAAGTCCAATGGTAATTCTTCATTGGCGCTAGCGGCTATCGTTATTCTACTACTCCCGGCTCGCGCTTCTGCCACGATTTGCGACTGCTCTGGTTTCTCTCCACCAGTAGTACCACTAGTATCTCCACTAGTTGCTCACATATAGGGTAGACTACTAGTGCGCGCACTGGTGGTACTACTGGTGGCCCCGTCGTACAGGTGCTACTACTAGTGGAATCGAGCAATATGAATGTGCTTTATTAATCGAATTTTGCAATTATACGATACAATAGTGATGGTACGATGGCTAGTAGAGCATCTATATGAGGTCAATATCCTTCTTCAGGCGAATAGAAAGCTCTTCTTCAATAGCAGCGAAAATAATCCATATCATCTATATTCTCCTCTATGTCTCCAGAAACGTTAGATCAGCCTCTGAAAGGCACATTTGAAACAAAAAAGGACTAACCTGCACTCTGTGGGCATAGTTCCAGCATAGTAATGTAGAAAACCTCCGTATTTCAAGTGAAAAAGAGCGGTAGTTCAATCTGAAGACATACGATTTAATAATGGCAGAATTAGAACCAACTCATATTCTTATCGAAGACACTCTTGATCAAATGGAGCATCCCAATATTAGGCAGCGATACAGCAAGAAATAGACGTGACAATCGATAAACCAGCCAAACAATTGAAGAAAACGTTGAAATGTGCAATTCCGCACTAGCGCACTTCTCGAGCGCGCCAATTCACCTAGAGCGCGCCAGCTGATCTGGTGGTACTACTAGTGGATGCAACTGGTGGTACCACTGGTGAGATGAGTCTACGATATGCCCGCCTCAGCAACTGGTGGTGCTACTCGTAGAAGCCGCTGCACTAGTGGTACTACTGGTAGAGAGAAACCAGAGTGCTTAAACAACTGTGAGTTTGAACTCGATCTTCTCCTAAAACAGCCACAAAGGATACACGCTCAAACCCATATCTAGTAGGCACTTCCAGTTTGTTAACCTCAATTGCCATTTTTTTCTTTTCTTATTTTCTAAGATACTCATTATCTTCTTCTTATTCCCAGACAATTTCTTAATTTCTTGGTTAGACAATTCTCTAATTCAGCAGTCACCCTCACCGATAGTGCGAAATGTGAGACCACGCTCTCTTCATTTCGCACACTCTCTCGCCCACCGACCGGTCGAGAGAGTGTGTGAAATGAAGAGAGCGTGGTCTCACATTTCTCACTCTAATCACCGAGACACGCAACATGATACCACATGTGCATGGAGCTCACTTGCTTCAAATCTCAGAGCGACACCGAGGCAGAAATGAGAGCACCCACATGGACTTTGTCAAAATTCTTATTACTGTGAGCACGATTGTCACTTATCGTTTGCCTTCACCAAGTATATTTTGTGAAACAAACGGCATGTTCAGGGTTTTACGGGCTTCGATCACGTTGGGAACCTAACCGTAACCTCCTACACCGTGAGCTATTTCAGCTAATGTACACACAACATTCGAAACAGAGTCAGCGATAACGAGTTAGAGAAAGAGAGACATGGCGAGAGAGCGCGCCAAACGAGAGAGTCAGACAAGGAGAGACATTCTTGGCATGGTGCCAACTCGATGCTGTGGTACAAATCAAACCTCGATTCGCCCAATCCGTCAATGCAGCTATTTACTGTTTATGTACTTTATCTCTCTTTTGTACATGATATTTTTCAAGGGAGGGGAGGGGTGAATGAAAACTTTTATTTTTTTATTGAGTATTTTATTTCATATTTCATGAGTATTTTATTGCATTTCTAGGTATCGCTGTACAGCGAGATGGACGAGTTGCTCGGCATCAACAAGTACTTGCCCAAGCATTCGTCAAGCGAGTCGGGACGCGTGATCACCATAGAGACCGGCGGTAGCGGTGACAATCACGCCATCTTCATAGAGGTGGACATAGAAGTCGTGATCCTGCAAGGACAGGCAGGGTACGGTGGTACGGTGGAATGTATTGATTGAAGCGTTTGTTCAGCATGTCTGGTAGACTTGTTTTGTGCAATATCTGTGCCAGGAGAAACTTTTCAACGCACGATCGTTTAGCTCCGCAAGATGTGTGCGATGCGCAGAACTCTACACCAATCGGGCGCACATCGTGCGTTGAAAAGTCGGAGAGAGTCAATGACAAAAAATTAGAGCCCCAAACTATTTGCTCCATTAGGTAGAGCGTGTATGCAATCAACCACATATGAGAGGAATAGGGAGAAACTCGAGCACGATTGTCAGTAGGAAAATTCATGATTTTTAAATATTCTAATTTTTGCATGGTAGGTAGATCAACCTCTGCTCTATCGAATAGCGTTTTCAGAATTTTTTTAAAAGGCTCCGTTTTTTCGTGAAACACAAACAAACCTGGTGAGTTGGGATATTTTTTTCAAAAGCTCCAACTTTGAAAAATCATAACTTGCTTCAAAATAAAGTTACAGATTTGTGGATTTGTTTATCAGATAGAGACACAAGTCGCCTACAGAACAAAAACAATCTCGTCATTCCTGGCTCATGCGGCGGTGCGGTGCGGTCGCTTTTGCAAATATGCTTGCCTTTTTCGTAAAAGTCGAAAGTATGCGCTGCCTTTGTGTGCGATATTTTGCGCATATTTGGTACTAAATATAACCGTTCACAAGAGGTCTTAGAGAGGGTGCGTTGTAATGATGCTGATTTTTATGCTTATTTCGATGTGCTGAAACATTTCGATGTGTTTTTCGATGTGCTGCTTATTTCGATGTGCTGAGAGTGCTGAAACATTGACCTTTCCTTCTCATTTGAGGTGTATAATATCAAAAATAATCCAAAAATAATATTGAACGTGTTTTTGATTGATTTTATTCATTACTTTTTTCGATAAAAAATTTGGAAAATTTTCAGGCCCGAAATTTGGATTTCGTGAATTTCATTTATTCCTGCTGTCTAATGTATCGCAACCGTCTCCTATGCATACCTTGTGATGGGTGAAAGAAGAACTGTTCATATTTCGTGTTGCACACCACATTTTTAAACAATATGTAAATAATCATATTTTTTAATTGTGTGTCTATTAAATCAAGATTAATATTGTCCAGACTTCTTGAGCAGTTACCTCAATATGCACGGAACATTTCCTTTTTTGAAAGTGTGAGGCTATCTCTTCGGAGAAAGAAGTTATAACGACAGCAAAACTTAGAATCTGCGAAAATGCGCACGCTCTGTCTTCTCTAGCACTCCCTCACTTTCACGTTGTCTCTAGCCCAGTTCGACACCCGGCCGATGCGCGAATCTTTTGCCAGTGCTAAAATGACTAATTTTGAATGGTATTCACTCAGTATTCCCTCAATTATAATGGCACAGAACTTTTGCAAAAGATTCGCGCATGGGCCGGGTGTCGAACTGGGCTAGAGACAACGTGAAAGTGAGAGAGTGCTAGAGAAGACAGAGCGTGCGCATTTTCGCAGATTCTACGTTTTCTTGTCGTTATAACTTCTTTCTCCGAAGATATAGCCGCACACTTTCAAAAAAGGAAATGTTCCGTGCATATTGAGGTAACTGCTCAAGAAGTCTGGACAATATTAATCTCGATTTAATAGGCACACAATTAAAAAATATGATTATTTGCATATTGTTAAAAAATGTGGTGTGCAACACGAAATATGAACAGTTCTTCTTTCACCCATCACAAGGTATGCATAGGAGACGGTTGCGATACATTAGACAGCAGGAATAAATGAAATTCACGAAATCCAAATTTCGGGCCTGAAAATTTTCCAAATTTTTTATCGAAAAAAGTAATGAATAAAATCAATCAAAAACACGTTCAATATTATTTTTGGATTATTTTTGATATTATACACTTCAAATGAGAAGGAAAGGTCAATGTTTCAGCACTCTCATTTCATCGAAATAAGCATAAAAATCAGCATCATTACAACGCACCCTCTCTAAGACATCTTGTGAACGGTAATATTTAGTACCAAATATGCGCAAAATATCGCACACAAAGGCAGCGCATACTTTCGACTTTTACGAAAATGGCATGCATATTTGCAAAAGCGACCGCACCGCACCGCCGCATGAGCCAGGAATGACGAGATTGTTTTTGTTCTGTAGGCGACTTGTGTCTTTATCTGATAAACAAATCCACAAATCTGTAACTTTATTTTGAAGCAAGTTATGATTTTTTAAAGTTGGAGCTTTTGAAAAAAATATCCCAACTGACCAGGTTTGTTTGTGTTTCACGAAAAAACGGAGCCTTTTAAAAAAATTCTGAAAACGCTATTCGATAGAGCAGAGGTTGATCTACCTACCATGCAAAAATTAGAATATTTAAAAATCATGAATTTTCCTACTGACAATCGTGCTCGAGTTTCTCCCGATTCCTCTCATATGACCAATTAGAGTGCCATCTAATAATATTGAACCATTTTAATGATTATAATCTCGTTAATATGCTTGTACTTTTTTTAAACTGTGCTAATTTAAGGTTCGCCCAGTGTACGTCGACAAATGGTTTTGTCGAGTCAGAGATCTCGCTTCGTCTCGACTTCGACATTCTTGCTACGCTCGAAAACACCGACACCGACGGAAATCCCATCTCCGTGCACGTGGAGTACGTCGATGATCTTGTTGCTCGCTGTGGCTGCGAGTTGGAGCACGGAATGACAAGAACCACCAGAACTGGCATTTGTTTTTGAATGTTCTACGGATTATAAATTCACAGACACTCGTTTAAAATAATAAACCGTTCCGCTCCTAAACAACAGATATGGCTGCGATAGGGTTAATAACAAATAGAGAGACACGTCGAGGTGTAGAAAGAGAGTACACGCACCAGTACTTCATGGACGTACCATTTTAAAATTGTAATATATGATGTTGTTCAACGCGGGGTGCGACGAGTGCGTGTCCGTACTGTCGCTCTCGTTGAGTATACTTTTCAATAGAATGCGAAATGTGAGACCACGGTCTTTTCATTTCGCACTCTCTCTAGACCGGTCGATTGATGGGAGAGTATGTGAAATGAAGAGACCGTGGTCTCACATTTCGCACTCTATTTTCAATACTCTCGCTCTCACTTCCGATGTCCACGCTTGATGTGGTTTGTGGAGCACGTTGTATCTTTGATTGGGCGCTTCAATTAGATGCATTAATCAGTTAATTCTCACAACTAAAGTTCTGCTCATACACACAGAGAAATGTTTGTAGTTTCAATCTACAAACATCGCGTATGACAAACATGTTTGTAAAAAAATGGCAAACTTGCTAGTTGCCTCAATGCAAACATTTGGTGGTAAAATGTTTACAAACATTTGTTTGTTGTAGTGCTAGAAACACTGTTTGTTACTACGAACGTGAGCCTATGACTCTTCCTCAAGAGGTGTCATTTTAATGATTTACGGTATTATAAACAAAACATCTATGTACTAAATGAATATTGAACCAATATTTGAGAATAAATAAATAAAATAAATTTTAAAATAAACAAATATTATGATAAACTCAGTTAATGATTGGGAACCCTAAAAGGTTGGAATATAGTGCTTACAGTAATCTCGAAGTCTTCGCCTCGCGCTCTCGCGCACGTCCTGTTCTTCCGATTTCCTCCTTTTCTAATGTTGATCTTACGTGATTTCACCTTATTTAACTCTCTCGGAACCTGTACTACACCTTTGACCACCGTTTGCTCGAGGACCCGCGTTAGCATCATTGATATCGACGCAATACGTCCAATTTGTCAGTCTCGATTCGATAGTATCGTCTAATCCTCCATATTATAGCCCCCTTCGTTCAATTAACAGCGAATTTTTGGAGACGCCCGTCTTCCTACGGGTACGTCCCACCTAATATATACATTTGTTCGGTTGATTGGTGGTTAAGGTGGCGTAGTGGTCGAAAGCGTTCTCCCAATTTCCCTGTTTTATTCTAAAAGTAGCTTGTGCTCCGGAAGTTCGGGCAGCTTATGGAAGTATGCGCGAAGCTCGTTTCACGATTAACGTCAGTTGAGCATAATTCCACAAGCTGCCTGCATTTCCGTACAAGGCCTTTTAAGAGAGGTGTAGCATACGTATGTATATACGCGACGGAGTGTTGCACGATTTATCGAGCGATGCTTTGAACGTACACCATTCCGGCGCACATGCTGATTCGCCCGAAAGGGAAAGAGGGACAGTGATGTAGCTGCAAAGGAAATTTGATCGCACGTTAGTCTCGCGCGGTGATATTGCATGAATATTATCTACGTATTTTATAATGTAGTAATGCTTCACCTCTAGCGCGCATTTTATATTATAGCGAGAAAAATGGAATATTTAAACAAAGGTAGTACATGTTTTATTAATTTATTTTTGTGTTATGTTGATGCCGCACTGCCAAACTCGAACTTTGTCCAGGCTCGGCGTCGTGTGCGACTACACCACCACCGACTACCGCCAGATGAAGGAGCGCTGGTAGGTAGGAGTACGGAAGAAATAAGAGGAGTAGAGAGAGGTTGCGAATGTTGACCACAATCTAGGACTGTAAAGAATGAGTATTTCGTGTGTTTTCTTTAAAATTGGTAGCAACTTGTCGGATAGCGGTTTCAATGCGCATTGAAGTTGATAGAGAGCTCTGGTAATCGGCATGCCGTAGCCAATTTTGAAGATGTGATAATTGATACGCATATTTTGGTTTAAATTGTTATGGAATGCATACATTTTAATAAATCAATATTAGGGGTGGCAAAATGAATTTTAAATGGACTTCGCTCTATGCGCACAATCGATATCTATTCTGGTGTACGGTATGCATTAAGTTAGTTATCGATTACCCTCCTACCGTACTTCTTACAGTATTGCTTGCTGTCCAACGTTGACAACATGGGCGCCACCGTCGATCTCAAAATTATCTATTTCGTGCTGCACTCGCTGGATGCGCCCGAGTTTATGATAGAAGTGACGGACAAGACGAGGGCCGGCGTGTAGGGAGGCACATTCAGCCAGGTACGGTATTGATTGATTGTGATGGATACGGTAGCTCCCTCCCGTGGCGTGTGATTCTGTAGATAGCAGGCAACTGATTACGGATGATATTACTATACTGGCTAACAATCCTACCATAATCTACCGCTTGATAGGTAGATTACGGTAGGTTGAGTACGGTAACAGTAAAACTACAGTATTCCGCTATTGATTATAGCACGAGAACCGGTTGATGATTTCTACTTCTCAAATAAATAATTAAATTTATTGGAAATAAGTATGTATCATATCTCCGGGTACCGTAGCGAGGTACGGTAGGTAGACGAGATGTAGATGTACCCGATGTGTGTTGCTGATGAGACGCATCAGGAGGACTTTATATAACAGATTGTTTTAGCAAGGTTGGTAGGCGAGAGGACTTTTTTTCTCTTTTTTTTTAGGATCTGTTAGAAAAATGCCTGTTTGTGTACTGTAGTACCGGGTACGGTATCCGGAAAGACTATTGATACTGCAGGTCAACGCCTTTCTCGGCTGCTTCCAGGGCATTCTGGACCTGCTCGAGCTCGACCACCTTACCGTATCTGATGATGTCTGGACAAGAACGTCAGTCTCAAGGTAGGGTACGGTAGTTATCGACTAACTGCACGGTAGCGCTAAATTTGCTGAAGCCCGGAACAAGCCAATAAAAATTCGAGGCGCTCTTGAAATTATCATTTCGAACGACATTGTTTTAAGATTTCCTTTTTGATGATTCCAGGCTTCAGCTGTAGTGCCAAATTTTGTCATGTGTTGCACTAATGCCGCAACGAGTAGCGAACAGCGATCTGTATTTATCGGGTGTACGGTATCAGCCAATTATCTATTAGAATCGACTGCAGGGTACGGCCCTTCTCAACATTGCGAACCACGGCGAGGGTGTCGATATTCCGCCCGGATCGATTCTCGAGAACAAGGTTTGGTAACTTGCACATCCTCTTCTACTAGTCAATACCCGATATTGTCATGCCGTATCCCCTGCTTAACCCCATGCCGTATCCCCAGGAAACTCCGTCTTGTGGACTGAATTATTTTCTCCCAATTCTTATCACACCCAAGTAGTACACAGTATTCGGGTTGTTTTATTCGAAATGATTACGTATACCAGTTTATAAGCGAGTTGTGGATATTCGAAATTCCATCGTGCGAGTGGGACTTGGATCTGTTATATCTACAGTAACCCTTTGGCTATTTCAGGAACATCTCGCCAGGCAATAAATGCACATCGTCGAGCTCCACTCTTCATAATACAAGAAAGTAAAGACGACTCCGCCCACCTCCTCCGGATTACGTTTGATAGATCGCGTAGAATTTCAGTATTTTTTTTATAAAATATATGTCCACTCGTTTTATTGTTTGTGTTTGCTTGGTTAGATGAGCAATTTTAGCTATTTTGACGTTTTCTGCTGTATATATTGCCCACATATGTAATTTATTAGTGATCGAATTACTGTATTTGTATAGCAATCCCATATTGATTGTTTGTAAATGTGGTTTTTTGTTTGCAAAAGAGATAAATAAGATATTTGACAAGTCTAATTCGATATACAATACCGAACTCGACTGCAATGAAGGGGGAAGGGAAGGAAAAATACACCAGTATCAAAATAACAAATATGTTAGTAACAAAGCAACACACGGTTGTTTGTTAAATTTCTACAAACATTGCGTTTGTAATGTGGCTACAAACGCTAGATTTATCCCTCGCCGTATAAGGTACACCTGTTTGTTAAATACTACAAACATTTCTCTGTGTGTACCTGCTTGTCCGTGCCTCAATCATATAAATTGGTTATTATAATTTTTAAAGAAGGAGTATCACGAATCTCCTACTACATCATTCCTCATCTCCTATCTTTCAATGGCGCGGTCGCTTTTTCCTCGTCCACCCTTATCCCTCGCTATCATTTTTGAATGCCTGCATTCAGGGTCAGTTTGGCACAGAGCCAAACTCTAATAACTTTGTTCAAACTCATCGGCTGAACATGCGGTTTGCGGGGCTATTATCGGGAAACCGATTACCATAACCCGACAGTGAGAACTCAGTTGACCAAATATTCCAATATACTGACCAAATGGCCGAGTGGTGTAAGCAACTGCAAGTCATTCGAAGGGTCACGAGTTCGATCCCCGCCCAGGCCAACCAAGCCTTCCATCCACCCCGGGGCGTTAAATTGGTAGCAACTTTGATTGCGAAAGGTAAACGTGCCCTAGATGCCTTGGGAAAGCTTGGGTTACGTAATCCCACGTTGCAGCTGGCTTACCGGCTTGCCCCATCTAGCGTGGTAGCTTGCTACTGTAAAATCGCTTGACATGGAACAACTTTACAACTTTACCTTTACTGACCAAATAAGGTTTTGAAGATTTTTATTTTTTTAAGATTTAAGATTTGTTGTTGGGACTAACCAACATGAACCATCGTTTCTATATGGACTCTCAATAATTTCACAAGGCGACAATATTTACAAATATAAACGAGTAATAAAGATATTTAAGGATGGCTCATTCAAAAACTCTCCACAGTCTCTTCTAATTCTTGCCAAGGAGACTGTGATGTAATAAGGGAATGGAAAACACAAGTTTCTTTCAGACTCATGTGCCTCGAGCTAGCATTTTTAGGGAAGCGGCTACAGTCTAGCCACTCATTAACCTCAACCCGCCAATCAAGGAGATAGAGAGCCCCTCGTTCCCACTGAAAAATCGCAGAAGCCAATCCAAAACACGACCAATTTCAGCACAATTCCACAGTATCCACAATGTTTTGCCAAAGAAGAGTTGCGATGTTTCCCAATTAGGAAGTTGAACACTTGTGCGCCTTTTGGTCGCATGTGCTTGAGTTTCAGGGAAGAGGCTAACCATGCCTCTCATTATCCTTCAACTGCTAATCAGTGAGAGCCTCGAGCCCAGGTAGAATTGTCTCGAGACTCGGCGAATCACATAACCCTCAATGGATGCCTCCCTGGATGCCCACATGGATGTTCCCGTGTTGGGCCCATTTCGTGATCCGGTGCAGCACGGATGGTGGGAGCCTACTGTCCTGCTCGCCTCGTACCAACCATACGCCATCCGGAGCACGATCGTCACTCTGATCGCCTACATCCCCGTGCTGCTTTTCTTCCGTTCCGTGTCACTCTTTCCGAACGCCTTCGCGAGATACAAGGTGCTGTCAAGGGTGCTACAGCGAGTGTCAAGTTACTGTTAAGATAGAATATACTCAATATTGAGTATATTCTTTCTCGGTGACACATCCTAGTATATGATATACTCAATAGTATATTCGCGCTCTGTGTAGGTCGGATGATCACCGTCGGATGAGAACCAACTGGAGGACAATTTTTTTGCTCGAAAAAAATTGCTATCTGAAAAGGTCTCCTTCAATCTGAATCAGCCTTTGATATTGCATTTTTTTAAATAAATAGTCCAGTCGGTTCTCATCCGACCTAGTATCCAACAATGGCGCCCCAGTTGTGGAAGGCAACAAATGGAGAATCCTCATCTCACAACTATCTTCCGAAATAATAAAAAATAAATGGCGAATGCCGATGCACTTCGTAGAACGGCCCCTACCCCTGAGCATACTACAGATGCTTCACAGGAACGTCATTTCATTCAGACGAAGCTAGTACATTTCTTCACTAGTCCAGATCGCATCCCGTATTGTAGTGGCATGTTTTATCCCAATGAGCCCATTCCAGAAATCGATAATGTCCGCGGTGCAAGCGTTCTTGATTTTGTGCATGCCTCAGTATCTCTTCTACGCCGGCATTGCTATTTTCGTCTGGCAAGTGAGTGATTCAGGGCACATCAGACATGGGGTGAAAAACAGTTGCTATTACAATTTTAAAATGGTACGCTCATAACATGGACTACTGGTGTATGTACTCTCTTTCTATACCTCGGCGTGTCTCTCACTTTGCCATGCTCTCTCGCAGCAGTATCTGTTGTTTAGCACGGATTATCAACGGAACGTTTTATTATTTTGGATGAGTTTGTGATTTTGTAATACCATGTGCTATATTAATTCTATTATTAATGCACAAACATTCGTCTGAATTATTAAAACGTTCGCCGGATAAACAGCAGAAATTAGGTCGAGCGTGTAGAGAATTAGACTTTAAATTGGTAATACGTCGTCATAACGTGCGTCGTGTGCGGTGAAGTAGTGTCAGATAGCCTATTCCAGAATCCATTAGAAGTCAAAGATAATTAGCTTGTTTTTCAGAACGTATATATCCCAATGGGCGTTTGTTCCATCCTCAAAAACCTCACAGCCTACATTGCGCAGATTGCATACAGTGCTGTGGCGGTCAGTTTCATATGAAACCTAACAGGACCAACAAAGTGTGTGAAATAGCGATGTACACATCGTGCATACACAGGCATATATATATGCATCTTTCGAAATTTTGGAATAAAGGTTAAAAGGATATCGCAGGTGGTTGCCGTTTTCCGCTACTTCGCAGTCGTTTGACAGTTCCGCTTCGACAAGATACAGGCGTACCTGTGCACACTCGTTCTCGCAGTACCCAATGTGAGTGGCGCTTATACAAATAGGATATGCGGCAGGAGACAATGCAAAATCGAGAAGTTATGAATACACGTATCTACCAGAAGATTTACTTCGGTCGTAGAGTTTCATTCTATGCTAACCAATAATTGATGTGACCTAGAAAACAGATTCCGGTGAAGGTAATCAAATCCCTTATCTAGGGTCCAAGTCCTTGGGCAGTCGTTTACCCATTCGGGCGCCTTAGTGAGGCAGTGGTGGTACGAACAGCCGGGAATCGAACCCTATGGATGAACGTGAAGACATGAACAGGGTGCTTTTGACCCCCCTACACCACATCGACACTTTATAATATTGCATCATTGTATATTTTTTCCAGATAGCGGTTGCCATCTCAAATTGCTTCTTCGGTCTTCCGACGCCCAATGACATTTTATTCGCCCAATGACAATTCCGGAGCCAAGAGTTTTCACCGCCGGATGGGAACGTCCCGCGTACTGCAGAATACAGAAAACGGTGCTGCTGAATTGTGCTGAGAATATTCCCTAGGACTATCCTATCTGCATGTCGACTACAGAATCATATATTTTATAATGTAGTGCATAGACGATAGTAATGATAGTAAAGGAATCCCATCTGCCACTACTACAAGGGTAGTATCCCTAGATGTAAGAAATTTTTGAGGAACGCCATTTAGATGTAAGAAATTTTTGAGGAACGCCAAATTTTTGAACAATGGGCTGGAAATGTTGAACAAAGAAATTGGAGGACCGGGCCATTGTTCAAAAATTTACGAAATGGCGTTCCCTAAAAATTTCTTACATCTTGGGGTACTACCCCATCTGCAGATGATCCAGTGCTACATGGGAATTCAGCTGCTCGTAGCCATCGCTTTCCATCTCCGAGTTGCCTTCTACCTACGCAAACTTGCGCCTGATCTGACCGGATCTAGTGACACGAAGAACAAGAAAGGTCGAACGAAAGCACATGCGGTCAATGGTACGTCAAGTGCACGCAAAAAGAAAAGTTTCTTTCATATGGATTAATGAGAGGCAAAGATTACTAGCAGTGAGTCAACCTTCGTATCATTTTATTGTGTACGCAAAAGCTTCCGAATATTGATTTGTCTCGCACTCTTGAAGGGATGAAAGATAATGGGTTCTCACCTTTCCGAAAATGAATTAGAATAACACTGCGAAAGCCATTCAAGATGACTTGCTCTGCTGAAGAAAATACACCGTAGACACTGAGCCTTTTCGGCGTCCTCACAGGTCCCATTCCATTCCCCGGTGAACCCGAACACCCGTTTGATAAAAGATTATTGAACTTTCAACAAAAAAAAAGAATTTTAGTTGTCGTTCAAAAGGCGCGCTCCGACTACCACGTCACGCTGGGGATGCTTGCGCAGGCGCTGATCACGCTTGCCATGCTGATGCTGGAAACAGTCTGGGGAATATTCTACCGTAAGTATGTGTAACAACTCAACTTGCTGAATTCGCCGAGCTTAGCGTGGGGTGAACCTAAACCTACAATCAACACGCATTGCATTTTCTGTTGACTACCGTCATGGGCTTGTAGTGGATAGCGCCCATCTCTAGGCAGTATCGGCTTTACTACCCATGGGATAAAGACGTTTCCCCTCTAGTCACAATGTCCCTAACACACAACAGAAGCATATACATATTATGTGTATGAAGCTACGTTTGTCGAGAAACAGAAAAGTGATGGAGTATCATGTAGATGTGGATGAGTTCGCCCCGCACAACGCTGCCCTCGATCTCCTCGACACTCTGCCCATTCTCACTCCCGGGTTGCTGGCAATCTGCTGCATCCTTTCCGTCAAGGAAAGTAGATTCTACGTATCGCAATTATTCAAACGAGGCCGGAATCCCCAAATAGTGACTACCGTTGATAAGATACCCGAAAAGGGCGGAAGATTTCACTGAGCAGTAAAAGTACAGTTTGAGTTTAATATTTGTACATAATTTCCCATACCAGTTTACGATAAAATCGAAATCTTTGCAACTTTGAACTCACGGAATAAAATCATATGAGCAGCCAAATGAAACCAAACATTTATTCAGGCACGCACTTTATTCAGCGAAGGTTGAACTGCGGATCGCGTTATACCGGGGAAGCACTCTTCCCATTCTGAAGTGTTACATTTTCCTTCTGCCCCCCCCGAACCTCAATGTCGAAAATTGTTAATGCGCTTGTGCGGACAACGATCCCAAGTTGTCCATCTTGCTCTCTCCCATCATGGAAATCCTTCGACTCGATGATGGCCGTACCTTTGGCGAATTGCAGAATTGAACACATGAGTTTCACTCGGCCTTATGGTGTGTGCGCCAATTTCAGGGAAAGGACTACGCAAGGCTCTCATTATCCCTCACCCGTTATCAGTCAGAACCTTGAGCCCAGTCAGACGACTCGAGACTCGGAAAACTCACAGAATGGAAGCATCCATGGATGGTCTCATGGATATGCCCATTTTGGGCCCATTTCCCGATCCAGTCTTTCACGAGTGGTGGGATCCGACGTCCCTGCTCGCCTCGTACCAGCCATACGCCATCCGGAACACGATTGTGACGCTGATAGCCTACATCCCAGTACTGCTTTTCTTCCGCGCCGTGTCTCTTTTCCCGAACGCCTTCGCGAGATACAAGGTGGGTGAGGTGCTGACGAGCAATAGGGCCCCAATGGTGCGAATTAGGGATGCCTTCGCAAGAAATGCCCTCTTCATTTTGCACACTATCTCGTCGGTCAGACCGGTGTGAGAGTGTGTGAAATGAAGAGAGTGATTTCTTGCGAAGCCATCCGTAGTGTACATCACCATGCGGGTTTGGCGTGTTTCCCTAATTGGGAAAAGGCGCCGAACAGCGCCTCTTGGGCGCCTTTTCCCAATTAGGGAAAGACACTCGTTGCTTGTTTGCCTTACATTCCTTGAGGCACCAGAGCATTGTGGGCTTCAACAAGCACCCGTTGTTGCCATGAATGTTTTATTCGATTAAACAAGTTTGTTCCAGAATTCGATCGTGTTCACACTGCAAGCTTTCTTGATCTTCTGCATGCCTCAGTATCTCTTCTTAGCAAGCATTGCAATTCTCGTATGGCAAGTTAGTGGTCAAAAGCTCGCACGAAGGCTTTCAGTGTTAAACTATTGTGGTTTAAATTGGTGAGGTTAACCGGAAACATGTAAAAAACGTTTAAAAGAAAAACAACAACATCGTTAATCCCATCTCGAAGTATTCGTTGAAGTAACAACGTTTATAAATGCTGTTGAATACAGTAAAATTATAGACGACGCCGTATCACATCATTCCACCGACCGGTCAACCTTCCAGAAAGGCCTTTGGAGTGATAGAGCGTGTGAAATCGAGAGAGACCCTCTCACTTTTGCACACTCTCTCGCTCTAACCCTGGTCTGTATGTTTGGAATCATGTGGTATCGTTCAGGACGTGTATATCCCAATGGGCGTCTGTTCCATACTCAAGAATTTCACCGTCTACATCGCGCAGATTGCATACAGTGCTGTGTCGGTCGGTTTCACATGCCGTTTCATATTTCATGGTCGGATTTTAAGTTTTACTTATAAAGAGCATTATCAGCCGGTGTGGGTGTTAGTTCGTCCATGTTAGATTTGCATTACGTACTTCCAAATCGATAGTATTTAAAGACAAAAAATTACGGGATTATAGACTATATACATAGACTATGATTATAGACTATATAGACTATGATTATAGACTATGATTATAGAGAATAATTTATAGTGTTCTACCGAAGACTGAATCTATTCATTTATTTCTACCTTGTGATGATTTTTGTCTACCTTGTGATGACACCTTGTGATCATCACATGAAATACGAGAAAAGAGAGACTTGCACTTGTCAAACTTCGGTTTCACATGTGGGAAGCTGTTATTTTCGAGGGAGTCTTTGGCGCTTCTACGAAAAGATCACAGACACTACCAATTTGAGCAGCATTTTCCTTTTTGAAAACTACGAAAGTGTTTCGAAATACGCCTCTAAATTTGAGTTTGAAAAATATGTCCTGATCTCTTCGTGGTTTTCTTGTTCATCAAAACACATTTCAGGAACTGTAATGTAGTGCTCGCTCGCAAAATTTTGGGAGACATCATTGCGAAAGAACTATTTGCAAGGCTTTCGAAAATTTTCGGCTAAAATCGCCGAAAATCGCCGAAAATGTTCACTTTTTTTCCGTTTTGAGGGTACCAAGTGTCAGATCTACTGCCAACCAATGGCATGTCCGGCAGTCACACAAAGTTCAGGAAAAGAGACAGATCAAAGATCATCGCAGGTGGTCGCCTTCCTCCGCTACTTCTCTATCGTCTGGCAGTTCCGCTTC
The DNA here is from genome assembly GCA_036245785.1 of Pristionchus fissidentatus. Lineage (NCBI taxonomy): Eukaryota > Metazoa > Nematoda > Chromadorea > Rhabditida > Neodiplogasteridae > Pristionchus > Pristionchus fissidentatus. The sequence continues at coordinate 6,777,172 of BTSY01000006.1, forward strand.
GACAAGATACAGGCGTACCTCTGCACGCTCGTTCTCGCAGTGCCCAATGTGAGTTCTACATATAAACAAAAGGCTTCTTTTCTTATCCTTTTTTTGTCGTTTTCTTGAATGCCTGACAGAATAAATATAAAGTAAGGAATAATTACGTTAGCGACACATCATAATATTATTATTGATTACTGTTCTATTATGAATTACTGTAATAACGTGTTTTCCAGATAGCGCTTGCCATTTCGAACACCTTCTACGGTCTTCCGACGCCCAACGACATCTGCAAGGTGTACACCGTCTACCACAGCGAATCAGCCGTCATAGCAAGTTTTTGTTATTCTGTTGCATTTAGTGTCTCTGCTCTAGACGAGACCGCCCTCTCCGAATGAAATGATCTCTCGTTTTGAGGGAAGCCGAGAGATCATTTCATTCTGAGAGGGCGGTCTCGTCTAGAGCAGAGACACTAACTGCACCATTACATTTAACCGCACATATGGATGATGACGACTCATAGCATTCGAAACAGATTCAGCGAGAACGAGTTAGAGAGAGATGGCGGGAGAGCATGCCAATTCAGAGAGTCAGACAACGAGAGATGTTCTTGGCATGGTGCCAACTGGATGCTGTGCACCTCTGTTTCTTCGTTGATATGAATGAGGTTGAATAATTTGGATGAGAAATAACCAAGGACTCAAAAAATCTGGAGACAAGACGAGGGCATTTTTTCGAAAGGCTGATTTCCTCCAAGGCGCTTATTATTATTGGCATTAGACATTATTTATTCTGACATCAAGGCAAAGGCCTGCAGGAGGTATCATTCGGGAGCAGAGGTGGTCAGGATCTTCAAACTCGAGGCAACTGGGTCAAGGGAATGGACCTTGCTTTGCTTCCTTGGCCAATTGTAGTGTCGATCTTGGAGGATAGACATTGAGCGTAGAAGTAGATCTTCCAGCAACCAGTGACGTTCTGACTAGCATGTATCAACAGAAGCGAATACTCACGTCGTAGTCGATCCGAGTCCTCTGTTAGAATATGTAAAGACTCATAGATCGATATTATTTAATAATTTTCAGTACACATAGTATGTATGCAGATGATCCAGTGCTACATGGGCCTACAGCGACTTGTAGCCATCGCTTTCCACCTTCGAGTCGCCTTCTACCTACGCAAACTCGCGCCAGATATGACCGGATCGAGTAGCACCAAGAACAAGAAAGGTCGAACGAGAACACACGCGGTCAAGTTGAATGGTATGGTAAATGTGGAATATTCCGAGTATTTATTAGCGAGCGACCGTGTCTTATTGTAATGATCTCGAAAAAAAATTTCCTAAATTTTAGTCGTCGTTCAAAACGCGCGCTCCGATTACAACGTCACGCTGGGAATGCTGGCGCAAACTCTCATCACGATTTCCATGATGCTGATAGAAACTGTGTGGGAGTTCGTCTACCGTAAGTCCACCATACACTAACTATAAGCGTGATCCATTTTCAAGCAAGGAGAACTTCGAATACACCCAGAATGAATACATTTACTATTGAGTGTATCCTACACTGAGATAGGACACCTAGTGTACAATACACTTACAAATCTCTCGTTTTCGCACGCTCTCTCGGCGCGCGAATACACTCAATATTGAGTGTATCATACACTGGATGTCCTATCTCAGTGTATTCATTCTCTGTGTATAACAAGTATTATTAAACAGTAGAGGCAGCTTCCGCAACTATTTCTTCAGAAGTCAATGGCTTCAACCTGCACAGCCTCATTCTCGATCTACTCGATACAATTCCGGTCATGGCTCCAGGATTTCTTGCCATCGCTTCTATTCTTTCCGTCAAGGAGAGTCGATTTTACATATCGCAGTTGTTCAAACGAGTCCTAAGACAAAATCCACAAATAGTGACTACAGTTGACAAAATATCGGAAAAGAGCGGAAGACTGCATTAATTGACACAATTCCTGTTTCAGCCCACAATTTGCGGTCATGTATTCGAGTTTACGATAAAATCGAAATTTTGTAAATATAATTTCTTCAAAATTGTCCAAGCAAATGAAACCAAACATCCATTCAGAAACGTGCTTTATTCGACGAATGTTGATCTGAGGATTGCGTTTTTACTTCGAGTGAGAACATTTGAGAATCTGAAATGGGGCTGTTTCAAGTGTTTCATAAAAAAATATCGTCCCGAAGCAACCAATTGGGCTCTTAAATCCCTGGTTTCTTCGAAGTTTCTTAAAGAATTTTCTCTCCAGATGTACTTTGTAGTTTGTAATTCTCATTACACTTTACCAATGCATAACTTTTTTCTTCCATTCGTTGATGTTTCCCACGTGGTATACTATAAATAAATAAAATAATAATAAAGTGACTTACTACGATCCCAAGTTATCCATTATCTTGTCCTCTCCGGGTTGGAAATCCTTCGACCCGGAGATCGTCGTGCCTTTGGCGAAATTTGAGCCGCCCGTGTTCGTCACTGAAGTAAGTTTATTGCGTCATAACTATGCAATCAAGGGAAATAAGAAGAATTGCGTCATCATTATGCAATAATTTACTCACGATCCGTGGGGTTCGAGATGACGCGGACTCTTTGCGGGTCGGGAGTCGGCCACTTCCACGTACCCGGCTCCTGGAAAAGTTAGTTATCGATTGTCATCATCACTTAATTACTGTATGTTATGAAAAAAGTCAGTCATCTATGAAAATTATCGCTAAATTACCGTATGTTAAAACAGAAAAAAAGTCAGTTATCGACGAACATTTAAATTACCGTATGTAAGAGCAGGAAAAAAATCAAACTAGATATAACCTGAGGCTGTTCTTTGGTCGATTCGGACCTCAGCACGGCCAAAACCGAATTGACTTCTGCAAGTCATTTTAACATGTTATAATTTCTTTTTTAAAAATTAAAACGAACCTGTGCCGGCCGTTTTGGTCGATTTTGTCGACGAGTCAGCGGTTCCCTTCCGCTTCCTTTTCCAGCAGCAGAACCCGCCGACCTGCTATTGCGTCATCACTAGGCAATCGATAGAAAGGAGTCTTACAGCGCATAAAATAACGAGAACGAAGGCGATCGAGCCGCCTAAGACCGCCCCGAGAACGATGCTGCTGCCTTTTTGTGCTAAAATATTCGATTCTAGAGACTTAAAGAAATAATTTTACTTATTTTGAACAATTTACTGAAAATAATGTACTGTACTACTGTACTGTACAAGTGAATGTACTGAAATGCTATCTCCGTCTCTCTCGCTTTCACCCGCTCTCTCGCCTACATTATGTTTTTTTTAACAACGGATCAGTTTATTATTTTGAGCGAGTGCTCGTCAATCTGAAATATACCAGATGGAGTAATGGTCTGACCCTCTCAACTCTACATGCTCTCTCGCGCTGTCTGATCGATGAGAGAGCACGTAGAATGAGGAGAGGTCTGATCATTACTCGCCAGATGGCTGATGCGTGGCGTTTTGAGGCGTGGTGTTTACGAATGGTGACGTCATTGGCGAATGAGAAGTAGTATCAGTCGTAATAGTATCCAGTACATTCGGATCCGATGCAGAGCAGGTTATGCGGCTGAAAAGGAATGTTTTAATATATTTAGTTAATGTATTATTAACAAATAATGTATTATTTACATAATAATACATTTATTTCATCATTTCCGGTTTTTCCTTATCCCTCAAACTCACTTGGTGCTATTCAGAGGCAGTATGTTGTCCGCGGCAAATTCAACGCTCCACAGCATCGCATCGAATCTTGGCCGCTTCCCGCCACGAATCGCGAGCGCGCACCCTGAATCAGGTAAATTATTGATTTATTGATTAATGAAATTCATTTACCATAATTTGTTGCTGGGACATGTTGCGCTCCTCCTCGCATCGACAAAAACCGCCTGATAAGAGAAGAAGGATTTTAGCATAAGTTAATGTTCTTTATGGTTAGGGTCTGTGATATGGTTAGGATTCAAATTAATAGTTTACTAATTATAATTTAATTACGTTAGTGTTGCCACTCTTCGTCTTGTCATAGGCCTGCTCAATAAGCGTCTCGTTGCACGGAGCTGATATTTTTCAATTACCTTCATAAATTGTTAATTTGTATATAAATTCAGAAATTATCGGATTTTATCAAGTAGTCATGTGGCGTTGGCTCAACAGAAGTCAAAAGGCAAAATTCAAACCGGCTCAAAATTTTGGGTTGTTTCAGCCAATTTGAAGAAAAAATAAAACAATCGGATTTTGGCTGGATTTATTGTAGTGCCAAATTTCGCGCATACTGGAAGTCTGAGGTCTCATTCACATTATCATTCAAATTATTATTATATCTTTATTATTATTTTTACTAATATTAAATCCCACCTATTCTTGCCAGTGCGTTTCCGAATTCGGGAATGGGCCACCGCTTGTGCCCCGAAGATATCGACAAATCACTGAACTTCGCTCGGAAAGGCTGTAAACTAATCGATAATTGGGATTATCGATTTCAAAGCGCACATTTTCTTCCGTTTTGAATGTTACGGTTAATTCGCCGTCGTACGCTCCAGTGTCTGATGTGCTCGTTTCGGGAAGATGGACCTTTTCTGAAACCATTCAGCGCGTCGAAGAAAGGTAAAGGTAAAGGTAGTTCCGTCTTCAGCATGTTTTCATGCGCGGAACACACTTTCAGTGTGCACGCAACCTAGGCATATGAGACCGTTTGCCATAGAATCGAGCAAAGCGTGGACAGTAGAAAAATCATTTTGTTTGTTTTAGGTAGGGGCCACAACGTGGTCAGCGGAAGTGACCGACTGGGGTAGAGTGTAGTATCAAAGTGTACCTACATGTCTGATTAAGACAAATCTTTTGGATTTAGGTCAATATCTTATCTCTGAGCCGAGCTACACCTCAAAAACCACGCGCGCTTCGACTGTAGCGAGAGGGAGAGAAGACGCGACGAGAGGGGGGAGGGGCGGAGCCTATACTCACATATTTCTAGGGGCATAGCGCGCTTAGTTAGAGATATTTTGATGGTATGCCAGAAGATAAGTAGTTTATGAAGGTATGGAGAGTACGATGGCGTATCAGTTTGGAGGATTGCGCGTGTTAAAGCGCGGCGCGAGTGCAGGACCATAGCGCGCAATTGCAGAGCGTAACCATCTGCTCGCATGGCGCAGTGGGTTGAGCGTTAGCTTTGTGAACCGGACCTCGCAGGTTCAATTCCCCTTTTGCGAAAACCATTGCTATTTACAGTAAACCGTAAGTTGATACTCTCGTACTCTTAAAACCCCTATTTTCACGCACTATTTTTGCAAACGAAAGCACAATTCGGAGTCGCCGATTTTGATTTCTTTTTCTCTTGTAATATTCCCATAAAAATCAAAAGAATAGAATGCGGGTATATCAGGAGTTGTGAGTTCATTATTAAGCCCAATTTCGACGATTTCGAAATTAATTTTCACTTTTTCGACACCTCAACGTTCTCTGATCATCCCTGATATAGGCGCAATCGATTGCGCTCTCGAAGAGCTCCAAAACAAGCCATAATATGACTCATATCGTTTCGAATTACACTTGTGCTCTCGAATTCTCATTTTTTGTCAAATCCGGGTGCGCGAGAAGTGGGCGGACGTTGTGGACCCTAGTTTTAGGTACTCTCAAGGGTGCTGATTACGATGGCGAATATGTCATGTTACGCAAATCGATCTCCGAACTGTTATTCAAATTACAAAATTCGGCCGATTTCGCGTGTTTTTTGTGCTTTCACAAGATAGAGTCTTCAAACCAAGTCGTGTAAATATTCAATTAGGATGAAATTGCATGGAGAATCTCATGGAACTTTCAGAAATGCAAATTTCCGTGTTTTTCACATACCTGTTGTCTATTTCTCTATGTTATACTCAAAAAAGGAGTCTGGGATTAACAGAGTAGCTGGAGAGTATACACACCGTACTGCCTCTTTAATTTGTACGCTGTTGACCTCCGGAAAATAGAGTTATGAATTTTTAACTGAATGAGTCTGAGTGAAAACCTGGCCTGATGAGAGAACTGCTCAATTAGCATGCGATAACCCTCTCATTTCGATCTCTCAGACACCCCGCGAGCGGGCAAATGAGAAGAGTGAGAGGGTGATTAGATGCAAATTGGCCATTTTTCTCGTCAGATCAGTCCTTTTTCACTCAGTTAAAAATTCATAACTCTATTTTCCGGAGGTCAACAGCGTACAAATTAAAAAGGCAGTATGGTGTGTATACTCTCCAGCTACTCTGTTAATCCCAGACTCCTTTTTTGAGTTTAACATAGAGAAATAGACAACAGTTATGTGAAAAACACGGAAATTTGCATTTCTGAAAGTTCCATGAGATTCTCCATGCAATTTCATCCTAATTGAATATTTACACGACGTGGTTTGAAGACTCTATCTTTTGAAAGCACAAAAAAACACGCGAAATCGGCCGAATTTGGTAATTTAAATATCAGGTCGGAGACCGATTTGCATAATATGACATACTTGCCATCGTGATCTGCACCCTCGAATGTGTAGGAGACCGTCTTCAACTGAGATTTTGTTTTTTCACCTGTCCGATCTATGCTGTGACATTGTTCGATTCTCTCGCAAACGGCCTCATATACGGCATAATCAGTCACTCAGTTACCAGCCGTCGTCCACCACCGTCGAATAAAAGGGGGTGGCGGAAATCGGAGAGATGAACTTGCTACTGCGAAAACAACAGAAAATAGCATCGCTAGCGCTAATATTTAATATCTCAAAAGTTCGTCGTGAGCGTTCGTGAGCTTTAGGAAAACTGGATTTCCCTGTGCGAGTATTTACGGCGGTTCACACACAGATAAAAAAGAATTATATACGGCTCGCAAACCCAGGGCGCTCTTACAAAATGATCTTACATTTATACTATATATTATTATCTTATTATATAAGATTGTTTTGTTTCGTTTTGATCGTTTTATAAGACTTTCTTTTCTGTGTGCGGCAACATGTACCGCCTCACATCATTCCACAGGCCGGTCAACTTTACAGAAAGGCCTTTGGAGTGAGAGAGTGGGTAAAATCGAGAGGGACTTTCTCACTTTTGTACACTCTCTAGCTCTAACCCTGGTCTGTAGGTTTGGAATCATGTGGTATGGCTCCTGAACGTCTTTACAACATAGAAATATAATTCAGGGGTGGTGCTATTCTTCCATTTTCGGCCTGGCCGAAAATCATTTGCGGCCGAAATATTTTGGGCGAAATTCGAGACCGCTCTTTATGAATCTAGTGAGCCGAAAATGATTCTGGCAAGCCGAAAATGGTAGAAAAATTCCACCCCAGAGCCATATAAAACACACATTTTTGTGCGTTTAATGCTCACCTATTATCTCCGACGGCTCTACTTGGACGCTCCTTACGTTATTCACCGTGAGAAAGGAGAATTTCAGATTGTTTATGGCGAAAGATAGGCCCTTGAAGCGCATCGAATTGGGTCCAGGGGTTAGATCAAACAGCCACGGGTTGCGAGGTGACACGATACGAGTCGACCGCGCACCTGCTCTCCTGCCATTTATATATGAATTTTAATTAGGTATAAGTATTGTATAAAAATAAACGTGTGACAGATAAACATTTGACAGTTTTTGCGGGGGTTTTTTTCGTTTCGTGTTTCGCTTAAATTTCCTGTTTCGCTTCAGGAAACAGCAGGACGTTTCGACTTACTTCTTTAAGAATGTCATCAATCAATTGTACACTACGTGGTACGGTATCGGCGCTAGTCCTACCATGAAACCCGGTGGCGTTAGGTCAGATTCATTTATAAAAAGTACCGCATGGTTTGTACCGTGCGTTGAAGATGTTGAAGATCAACACCAATGGAGGCGGGTCAGATTCATGATTAAGTACCACAACGTGTGTATCGAACTCCCCAACAGTATCAACGAGTGCGGTGGGTCAACTCTTTACACCGAACAATGCATAATTAAACCTCAATTCATCTCAGCTAGTTTACTAAATACATTACCAAACAATTATGCTTCGGAGAAAAAATATTTACCCTAAAAAGAGTTGCCAAAAAAGGATATTTCACCGATATTTCCTTATCTTTAGTATCCATATAACACCATTCTTACGCAATATCTTACTGGATAAACCACGCCATATGCTTAAGGGTTGTCGAAGCCGGGCACGTGTACGATTTGGGTCTGCCCACATGAACATCGGCGATTTGATAATCACAGAGAGCGAAGAACAGGCACATCTGGAATTTGATCTTTGACCTATAACATTGTCTTTGGTCCTGTCGATCCTTGTAATTTCATTTCTAGCATCTGATCTTTGGTCTTTAAAGAAGGAGCACCACGAACCAACGTTTCCTAATTTTCAAAACGCAAATACAGTATACCGGAACACGAAAATAGATCGCGCACACTCGGAATAGAACCAATTTCTAATCGTTCCCTTACGAAAACTGTTTTATTTTTTAATGAAAACCGATATTATCAACAGGGGGAAACATTATTAGATTGTTGGCAAATTCATTTTACGTCAATAGCATATATTGCACGTTTCCTAACACGCGTTGCCTCTCGATTATTGGCTCTTTTGTAGCCTTTTGAGCGACAATATATCGATTTATAGACCAAGTGAGCGTCACATATATCGATTTATAGACCAAGTGAGCGTCACAACACATATTCGTGGGAGGCCTTCTTTAATGACTATTCTTATCTAAATCCGGCACCCGCGTGTGATTGTTGACCTCTACAAGAGCATCTCAGCGCTTCTGTAGAGATCAAAGATCGAAGTAATGTTAGAGGTTAGCTATCAAAGATCAAATCGCACCTTATTAGCGGCGCATTGTGTCGGGCTCGGGCTCGATCCTCCTCGTGAGTACTGTAGCAACAGTAGGAGAAAGAACAGAAAGGGGCGGAGCATCGGGTGGAAAACGAGCCAGTCGACCGCTTCTCAGGAGGAAATGGGGTGGGAATGAAATCGAGATACTGGAGGGGGGAGAGGAAACGTGCGGATTGGAACAATTAATTATTTATTTCAATTGTTCACTTTTTTGTTCATTAGCATGTAAATTAGGAATAGATGAGAAAGACAAAAACATTTTGGACTGACATATCAGTGCGTTCGCGTAAGAATCGCAACCATGGTCGTACAGCAAAAAATTACAACTTGAGTTTTTCACAGATTCTGATAGCCCTTGGTGTGCTCTATCGATTTCTGTTTTATTCATGACTTCAAGTTTCGAATTTGCATAATTATGAGTTTTCAAAGTTCGAATAGATTCAAGGTATTTCAAGTATATCTCTTCAGGGAGAAGAGCTAGAAGTTTTGTCTAAAGAACAAAAATGACCGCCATGATGAGCTGCATCTACCTATGTCATTTGTTTATTCACATTTTATATTTTGAAAAATACCTAAAACCTTGACGACGATTTTCTCGAAAACCAGCCCGAGTCCAGTCACCAGTTTTCGATATGTTGTTGCCCTGGGTATAATCTATCGAATCCACACAATTACATGATGTATCGAGGGCGGGATAAGGTTGATATTTTTAATACAAATTTCTATAAAACGCAAGAAAGCCCCTCATTTCACCCTTATTTCACCATCATTCTCCTCATTTGAAGCGAACTGCGCGGTGTGAAATGAGAATTACGCGAATTTTAGACCGCTCACTTCGTGTCCAACATCTCATGTGCCGCATAAATTTCCAAATACAATCTTTATCGCAAAATTATTTAAAACCGAATTTGAGCACTTCACACTTCGTTCTTTGAAAACTACGAAAGTGTTTCGAAATACGATTCTAAAATAGAGTTTGAAAATATGTCCTGATCTCTTCGTTGTGCTCTCGTGTGCAAAATTATGGGATAGAAATTAGTTTTTTTTTTCAACTCTACCTTCCACTCAAGAACTACTATCAACCTATCAAATGTAACTAAATATTGATTATGCAAAGTACAGAAAAAGGACAGATCAAAGATCATCACAGGTGGTTGCTTTTCTCCGCTACTTCTCTATCGTCTGGCAGTTCCGCTTCGACAAGATACAGGCGTACCTCTGCGCGTTGGTTCTCGCTGTACCTAATGTGAGTGCAGCATCCACACCAAAGACACCTATTTCACTTATTTATGTTTGTGGCAGGAGAACATTGAAGAGATGCAAATCAATAATCGATGAGGTTTAATATAACAAATAAACGAATAAGTAATAATTACGAAGGAGATGTAACATAATTTCAAGATAGCGCTTGCCATCTCAAATTGCTTTTTCGGCTTTCCCACGTCCAACGAGATCTGCGACGTGTACACCTTCTATCACAGCGAATCGGCAGTCATAATTAGCTAATTAATGATTGGTAACATCCAGTGCAACATAAAGCCTGGTTGATGGCGCCTTTCTCGTATGACGACTGCTTGAAAAAACGGGTAAATGTTCCTCGACGGTTGCTCCGGGCCGTTTAAAATTGACCATTTAACAACGCTACTCCGATTTTTATAGCAAACATGTAAAATTCTTCTCAAAGAAAACCTGCCAGTTCTAAGATGCTTCAGATTAATTGGAGGGAGCCGTTAAAAAGCAGGGTCGTTGACGGACGCCGCGCAATGACTCGTGTGGAGAAAAAGAAATAAAAATCCGAATAAAAACTTTATCGCAAAACTATTTAAAGGGCCTGCAGCAGTTGGTAGCCATGGCTCCCCATCTCCGAGTTCATTTTTTTCCTACGTAAACTTGCGCCCGATATGAACTAATCAAACAGCACCCAGAACAAGAAAGGTCGCACACGGGCACATGCAATGGTACATCAACTGCTTCATCTTCCGAGTGTTAATTTGCGCGCGTCCACATGTTATTGCCTGCGTGATTGTCTCCCGGTCTCGAAAATATGCATTTCCCGAATTTTAGTCGTCGTTCAAAACGCGCATTCCGACTACCACGTCACGTTGGGAATGCTATCGCAAACTCTCATCACAATTTCCATGATGCTGAGAGATTTCTCGGAATGGTTATGTGGTAGAATGCATAATAGGAAAGGAGATCTCTTGGATCAGTACTTATCAATTCAGTGGCATAATTCTAGGAGAGGAGAATTAATCGCCAGAGAGGAGGGGAAAAAGGGGCGGAGTCTATCGGTTACGTGTCTATCCGACACATCTGGGAAGCATTCTATATCGTAAGTCTACCGCAATTTGCCGTTCTGCATTATTAAACAAAGAAATATTGAGAATGGCATACGAAAGAAAAAAGGCAAAAAGTATCTATTTTAGATTTTAGAAAAACACCATCCGAGTGATCTGAAGAAATCACTTCAGAAGTCAATGGCTTCAACCTGCACAGTCTCATTCTCGATCTACTCGATACAATTCCGGTCATGGCTCCAGGATTTCTTGCCATCGCTTCTATTCTTTCCGTCAAGGAGAGTCGATTTTACGTATCGCAGTTGTTCAAACGAGTCCTGAGACAAAATCCACAAATAGTGACTACGATTGATAAGATACCCGAAAAGAGCGGAAGACTGCATTAATTAACAATATTCCAGTTTCCAGTCATAATTTTTGTTCGTGTATGCCCCTTCGAGTTTACGATAAAATCGAAATTTTGTAAATATAATTTCTTCAAAATTGTCCAAGCAAATGAAACCAAACATCCATTCAGAAACGTGCTTTATTCGACGAATGTTGATCTGAGGATTGCGTTTTTACTTCGAGTGAGAAGATCAATCGGAAACCTGCAACTCACAAATTATAATTGCAAACAAAAATTATGACGAAGATACGATTTTGCCTTGTTAGAATTAGTGTAAGCTTTTCTATTTTTTCGATTTTTTTTTCTTGATTTCTTCACTTAAAAACTCACTACGATCCCAAGTTGTCCACCATCTTGCCCTCTCCCAGGTTGTAATCCTTTGACTGGGAGATAGTCGTGACTTTGGCGAAATTGGAGCCTCCCGTGTTCGGATTCGTCGCTAAAATGCTTTTATTGCATCATGACTATGCAATCAATGGAAATAAGAAAAATTGCGTCATCATTATGCAATAATTTACTCACGATCCGTGGGTGTCGAGATGACGCGGACTCTCTGCGGGTCGGGAGTCGGCCATTTCCACGTACCCGGCTCCTGGAATAGAATAGCCAATCAGTTATCGATTGTCATTTGCTATAAATTACAGTATGTTGGAACAAAAAAATCTGTTATCGATGAACTTTATTAATTAAATTATCATATGCTAGGAAAGAAAAAAATCAATACAGATATAACCTGAGGCTGTTCTTTGGTCGATTCCGACCTCAGCACGGCCAAACCCGAATTGACTTCTGAAAATCATATTTGTTACATTGTATCATTTTTAAAAGTGCAAGCATAACTATATTTTATTGGAAACGGACCTGTGCCGCCCGTTTTGGTCGATTTTGTCGACGAGTCAGCGGTTCCCTTCCGCTTTCTTTTACAGTAGCAGAACCCGCCGACCTATGATTGCGTCATCATTAGGCAATCAATAAATTGGGAGTCTCACAGCGCATAAAATAACGAGTACAAAAGCGACCGAGCCGCCTACTGCCGCCCCGAGTACGGTGCTGCTGCCTTTTTGTGCTGAAAATATTTAATGTTTAGATTTTTTTGTATTTTTTGACTCCTTGACACGGTTCTTCTCCTTCCAAATTACGCAATTTTCATATGTTTTACGGATATAAAAAAATCGGAGTGGTTGCAATCAAACGATCTTTCTTTCACGCGCCCTCTAGCCTACATTTCAGTAGTTTAGTAGCGGAACGATTTATTAAAGAGTTTTGTGAATTTCCATTACCAGATGGCTGGAGCGTCGTGTTTTGAGGCGCTGTGTTTTTTGTGGAAGCGTGGCGGGCGAGTGAGTCGTAGTATCCGGTACATTCGGATCCGATTCAGAGCAGATTATGCGGCTGAAGAGGATTTTATTATTTAAATTAATATTTATATATATATTAAATTAATTACATAATTTTATATGATAGTTGTAAGCAATCGCAGAATCACTCCTCATTACTATATGCTAGGGATGGCTTCGCAAGAAAGGGCCTCTTCATTCTGCACATCGTTGATCGTTGATCGGCACGAATCTGTACACGATGCGCCAGAAGAAGCGCCGCAGCTCGGACGTCCGTCGGCAATCACTCCTCACTAACCCGATACGCTACATCAAACGGGCGAAGCATCGATGGGCCGGACACGTGCTTCGACAGGACGACGGCAGATGGTCAACAACAGTCACGGAATGGTTCCCCCCTCCGATCTCCGCAGACCTCCAGGAAAGCCGCCAGTGAGATGGAGGGACTCGATCGTGGAATATGCGAAGATGTCCTACAGTGTTCAAGGACGTATTACCCGATCGTCCTCGCAGCGTCAGCCCTACCGACATTGGACTACGCGCGCTCTCGATAGAGAAGAATGGAGGAATTGTGATCCACACGGCAACGGCCGATGAAGATGGATCTTCTAAGTATCTAAGTAAGTAAGTATTCTGCACACTATCTCGTCGTTCAGACCGGTGTGAGAGTGTGTGAAACGAAGAGAGTGATTTCTTGCGAAGCCATCCGTACTATTTGCTAAGTTTCGTAGTAGAAATGAGCAGCTTACTCAGCGCTAGTTAGAGGACGAATATTGTAAGCGGCAAATTCAACGGTCCACAGCATCATAACGCATCGAATCTTCACCGCTTCCCACCACGAACCGCGAGCGCGCACCCTGAATCAGGTAAATTATTCATTTATTGATTAATGTAATTAATTCACCATAATGTGTTGCTGGGACATGTCGCGCTCCTCCTCGCATCGTCAAATACTACCTGATAAGGGGAGAGCTATTTAACCTTAAGTTAATGTTCTTTATCGTTAGGGTCGAAATATTGTTTTAAAAAAATAATTGAAATTATTAAATAAATTATCATTACCTTTGTGTTACCACTCCTCGTCTTGTCAGTGGTCTGCTCAATAATCGTCTCGTTGCACGGAGCTGATTTTTTAAATTAAAAAAAAAATTTTCATTAATTGTTTATATTTTTTATAAACTTAGACATAATCGAATTTTTCATATGAAGTTAGCTCGACAGGGATCTTCTACAGGCAAAACTCGAAATGGCTCAAAATTTGGGTTTATTTTCACCATTTTGGAGAGAAATAAAACATAATCGGATTTTGACCGGTTCCACTCCAAAATAGCCCCCTAATCTCGGATGGGAACATGTATTGTGTTGCCAAATTTCGCGCATTCTGGAAGCTAGAGAGAGAAAATCGATAACTATATCTTACATTATTATTACGAATTATTACATATTTATTATTATCATTAAATATCACCTTTTGCTTTCAGGGCTTTCCCGAATTCAGGAATGGGCCACTGCTTGCCACCCGAAGATATCGACAAATCACTGAACTTCACTCCGAAAGGCTGCGAATTAATCGATAATTGGGATTATCAATTTCGTACCTCACATTTTCATCCGTTTTGAATGTTATGATAATTTTGCCTTCGTACCCTCCAGTGGCAGAGATGCTTGTGGGCAAAAGATGGGGTTCCTCTGAAACCAGAGGTTGAGGTACTGTTTATTGATTTATCATGTAATTGATCTATTGATTGATTGATTGATTGAATGATTGACAAATGATAAGCATATAAATATGATCATATATAATCGTATATTTAAAATATCATGAGTGTGACACGCGTTAGAAAAACTCGCGATGGAAAAATACATCACATGAAATCGCTATTTCGCTTATTAGAGCCCTGTTAACATTATTTCTTGTATGATAACCTTCTTTCACTCACTTGTATGTTTCATAGTTTATCACCAGGATTGACAATATTTTGTGCGATTTTCCGACAAAATGTCTACCCAAACCAGATTCTCACCTACAATCTCCGGCGGCGTAATAAGGACGCTCCTTGTGTCCTTGAACGCGTAAAAGACGAATTTCAGTTCGTTCATGGCGAATCGCAGGCCGAATGTTATATTCGGTGTCGGAGCAGGGGTCAGCCATGGGTTGAGTGTTGCGGCGATGTGGGCAGACCACGTCCGCACAGTCACTTTCCTGCAAATATATGCATTTAACTAATTAACTATTATTTATTTGTATTAGTATTTAACTACAATTAGATAAATTTGCAGTGAAAACATGCTCAGAGGTTTCCTTTTTTAGAGAATGGTTCTCCAACCCTCATCGTTCTACGCACTCTCCGTTTCGAAGAGCAAACGAGTGATCACGTGGAATAAGGAGGGTTGGAGATGTTCTCTAAGTATTAAGAAAGAACGCCTTGAAGCTCTGTGTACTAATTTTGACAACGATGGTGTTGCATTGGTCCCTTTTTTAAAAAAAACGGTTGCGTCATTCATATACAATTGCAAACCTTGTATAGATTCTCATGTGCTGGGCTACCACCATATTCGGACATACGAAGGAAGAGTGACTGCCCACACGAACATCTTCGATTTGAATACCGCAGATAGTGAAGATCAGACACATCTGAGCTTTGATATTTGATCTCTAGCGTTAACTTTGATCTCTAACATCTGGCAAGGAGTTACTTTGCCGGACTACGCACCCCGTGCAAACAGAGTGAGACTCTCATTCATCATCTCACTGTGTCAATCTAGCGGTCACTTTTTTGGAACGGTGTGCCTGGTTCGGTAGAGTGTCTAACACCTCAACATTTAATTGCATCTTTGATCTCAAACATCTCGACTTTGATCTTTGATCTCTAACATTGATTCTTTGGTCCTCAGTTTTTTGTCGTTTCATCTCTATCATCAAGTGTTTCATCTTTGACGCCTGGTCGGCTTTTCCTCCTCGATCGTCCCCTGCTTGTTACAACTGGGGGAAACATCAAAGGAGATACGGTTTTTCGGTTTCCCAGTGGGGGAAATAGTGTCCCCCCGTTGTAGGAAATTCCCCTTTTGGGTCCCCATCATTTCTACCAACCGTGGGCATCTTTGATGTTTCCCCTATGGGGTGGCAAGTATGGGACCATTGGAATGAGAGAAAAAACCGGAGTGACCCTTATCTAATATCTAACAGTCTGATCGTTGATCTATATAAAATCATCTCTGTACTATACTTTCTATAATCAGTAAGATCAAAGTTACTATTAGCGTTCAAAGATCAGAAAGATCAAAGTTGCTGTTAGAGTTCTAATTGTAAGATCACTAAGAACAAAGTTGCTCTTAGAGTTCAAAGATCAGAAAAAAAACCAACGTTAATATTCGAGTTCAAAGATCAGCAGGATCAAAATTGGTTTTACAAATATCAAAGATCAAATCTTGCCTCCTCAGCGGCGCATGGTCTCCTGCCCGGGCTCGATTCTCCGCGTGAGTACTGTAGCAGCAATAGGAGAAAGAGCAGAAAGGGGCGGAGCATCGGGTGGAAAACGAGCCAGTCAACCGTCTCTCTGGAGGAAATGGGGTGGGAATGAAATGGAGAGAGGGGAGGAGGGGAGAGAATACGTGCGGATTGGAACAATTAATTCACTTTCATTGTTCACTTTTTCCCGTCTATTCTCTATTAGCATGTAAATTACGAATAGAAAAACGAATACGCTTCTGGACCAGCTTCAATTACTTGTTTCTTTCTATCTTTACTGTGTGACACATCAATATCCAAATAAAATCTTTATCACAAAACTGTTTACGACATGCAAATCGTTGCAAAGTCTGAGAGGAAAATATCTAAAAATAAAGGCTAAAACATGTTTCATATCCGGTGTGTAAATCACAGTTAGCACTATAATTTTCGGTCGGGATAGTGGGGGGGGGAAACCTGGCAGTGATTATTAAAATTATTAAATCTGATAAAGGAATAAATATTCTACGGTAGAGATCACACACATATCCGATCCCTACTTCTATGAGACTCAAAATGGGCAGAAACGCGATACCAGACATCAAATTCGTCATCCCTACCTAATCTCACAAGTATCTCTGGTGCTGGCCGGGGTTGAATTGTCCGGAGGGTGGGGGACGCTGCTGCTGGCTCATTGGCCGATAGCCGGGCGGCACCGCCGCGCCACCGTATCCGTAGGCGCCGGCGCCAACGGGAGCGGGGCGCCCGCGCGGCGTCGCCGACACGGGCATACGGTGCATCGGCTGCATGGTCGAGCGGGCCGCGTGCGGCAAGGGGCGGGGCAGATGGGAGGCGGCCGAGGAGGAAGAGGAGCCGGTCGGACGAGACGGCATATCGGTTACGGTCACTCTGAAACGAATCGGGGATTGATTTTTTTAAAGACGATAATAGATAGACAGTTGACTAGCACATACTATTACTTCATTTATCCACTACGAATGACCGATAAAATCAGAAAATCCATGAAAACGATTCTGATGAAATAGCCGTGGAACACAAAACTTGATGGTTTCTGTCGTTAGGCGATATTGCAGCGGAATATACCTCAGACGCTACCCTACTCTTGTCTACCGTACAACCATGCTATCGTAATCTTTTCTACCGTGCTACCATACAGCGGTGTCCTTCCGCACATCACCCTTCGCTACTGTACCGTCATGCTACCGTATCTATCACCACCGTATCCTCCTCTACCGTACCTGTACACGCTATCGGCGAATCCTCCCAGCTGCTCCGTGTAGTCGGAGAGGTCGCGCAGTGAGGGCGGCCGACTCGCGCGCACGTACTTGATCAGGATTGACTGCAATTTAATTAATAAGACACGTCTTCTGAGAGATTGCAGGAAAGCGACCTCTCTCGCGCACAATTGCCAAAAGTTTGTCTGATCTTGATGAAATAATTATGGTGGAGGTTGTTGGCGACGCTGATAAAAGTGATATGGTTCATTTCGGCCAAAACCGGGTTTTAGCTAAAAGCCGGCTCTGACGTAACTCGGCTTAAAGTGGTGCTACGATGCTGCGGTTCGCTTTAAAATGAGCAGAATAATTTTCTGAACAACTTTTCTGTTCAACACGAAGGTGCATGAAATGTTTTTGACATCGAAAAAAATTCTGAAATGATAAAAATTGCAATTTTTCCAAAAATAAATTCATAGAAAAAAATTTTCCTATAGGTCTACAAAAATAAACTTCGAATTATTTATCACAGGGGTATGGGTCATTATTAGAAAAAAAGACCTCACTCATTATGCCCCTCTTGAAAAAAGTTATGGTAAAAAATTCATCGAGTATTTGGAAAAACTGAGAAATCGATCGTTTCGCAAATCGTCTTAAGAGGTCATACATATGTCCAAAGTACTATAATTATATTTTTCAATCATATTCATTGTTCTACACTCCTTAATGTCGATATATGAGAAGTAGAAAACGAATTAAACTAGTCGTACGTTTTCTTGCAATATTCGGATTATCGAGCATATTTTTGTGTAATTTGCAGGTTCAAACTCGTCGTATGATCCTAAATCCTTTACAAAACGGTAGACTTTAGCATCAATAATTATTCCTTTCTATATTTAAGCATAAACATATTTAAAATTTTTAAAATTTAAATTATTTTAAATTCGCGTTTTCTGTTCGGATACATCCACAATTGATTGTAGTAACCTTATTTGTGATATGATTTTCGTAATTTTCGTAATTGATTTCCACTGGTCTTGTCTTAAATGCCTATTTCCCTTTCATTTAATGTGCATCATAATTCCAATCTCCAATTTGGGTGATGTTTCGTCATTGTTCGTTTCTAATTCGGTCGAGAAGGGAAACTCCAATCGCGAGCATTTCAATCTTCCTCAGGGAGATTCAATTGTCCAGTATTCACCAAAACGGACTAATTGTCAGAACTGTTTTAGTTGCTATACATTAGAATTTCTGTTTGTTTGTTTGTCCATTTTTTGTCCTTCTCGGTCACACTTTTTTCACATTTTCCTTATATTTCTCTTCAAATCTCAGAACCTTTCTCAGGACCTTTTGCATATGATAACTGATCAGAATTGATTTAATTTTTTACAAAAGATAATTCATCAAATTTATAGCCAACTGCCGCCGTATTAAATACTTCGGAGGTGGGGGGAGGCAGAGAGACGGAAATAGTGCGGGGAAACGAGAGAGGCAGACAGTGACCTACCACTCCTCCCCCGAGCTCGGGGGTGCGGGGTGGCGAGAGAGCGCGCGGAAATGAGAGACGAGAGCAACATCTATCTGCATTGGGGGAGTCTCGTTTCGAGCTCGGTGTGGTGACAGAATCGAATAAAATTACATGAAGATGACATATTAAGAGTGAATTTCTGAGTCGATTGAGATTCTCACTGTAGAGGCCGCACAACCAAAAATTAACCTATGCTGAAAACATGCTCCTAGGGTAAACTTTGTGTGCAGAGACCGAAAATGGACATGAGAAGTTTCGTAGATCAAACCCGGCTGAGATATGTTTCATAACATGTCCAAAACTAAAATTTTCAACTTTGGCTAAACGCAACCAAACCTTTTACATAGTTATATATTATGAAAGTGCTCACTAAAACAAACATTTTTCATGTTATGGCCAAGTTCGTAACTTATCTGTGAAAAAAGCTATAATTTTTTGAACAAATAATTTTTAAAAAATTATATCACGTCGTTTTCGTCCGCACTTTTAACTGTGTCCATTCGATTGCGCGTGAAAAATTACCCCCCCCCCCGCGCAAGAAAATAGCAAGATTCATTTTCTGGGCCTTGATCAAATCATTCGATGAACATACTCTGTTGCTCAAAATCGCTGTGATTTTCAACAAAATAATTTATTATGAAAGTATACAAAACTCGCACAGCGAAATATTTCTCAGACTCACTACACTACATAAACTGAAGAAATTAAAATTAACTCCACTCAATTTGGATGAAATAATTTTTGACCTCAAACCATGAACCCCGGGTCATGGTCAAAAACCGAAAAAGATATTTTTCGTTTTTTCTCTCTTCCGTTTGACATCTAATACCAAAACGTGGTATATATTCTTTATATATGAGAAATAATTATGTAGAATACTCAAAACTGGAAATCTGTCGAAAAAAATTTTCTTGAAATTTCACCATGACCCGGGGTTCATGGTTTGAGGTCAAAAATTATTTCATCCAAATTGAGTGGAGTTAATTTTAATTTCTTCAGTTTATGTAGTGTAGTGAGTCTGAGAAATATTTCGCTGTGCGAATTTTGTATACTTTCATAATAAATTATTTTGTTGAAAATCACAGCGATTTTGAGCAACAGAGTATGTTCATCGAATGATTTGATCAAGGCCCAGAAAATGAATCTTGCTATTCTCTTGCGCAGGGGGGTAATTTTCACGCGCAATCGAATGGACACAGTTAAAAGTGCGGACGAAAACGACGTGATATACATTTTTTAAAATTATTTGTTCAAAAAATTATAGCTTTTTTCACAGATAAGTTACGAACTTGGCCATAACATGAAAAATGTTTCTTTTAGTGAGCGCTTTCATAATATATAACTATGTAAAAGGTTTGGTTGCGTTTAGCCAAAGTTGAAAATTTCAGTTTTGGACATGTCATGAAACATATCTCAGCCGGGTTTGATCTACGAAACTTCTCATGTCTATTTTCGGTCTCTACACACAAAGTTTACCCTAGGAGCATGTTTTCAGCATAGGTTAGCTTTTGGTTGTACGGCCATATCTCGATCGACTCAGATAGTCTCTCTTAAGACTTGACTGAGGTAGGAAATGCCTAATTTGGGTATTAGAGACATTTCATGTCTGAGAAATTGTAAAAGTAGAAACGAAGACAGTAGCAGCGGGGTGTTTTCTCCTCCCCCGAGCTCGAAACGAGCCTCCCTCAATGCAGATAGAGGTTGCTCTGGTCTCTCATTTCCGCGCGCTCTCTCGTCACCCCGCACCCCCGAGCTCGGGGGAGGAGTGGTAGGTCACTGTCTGCCTCTCTCGTTTCCCCTCACTATTTTCGTCTCTCTGCCTCCCCCCCCACCTCCGAGGTATTTAATACGGCGGCTGGGTTACGCGCTTGACTAATAATCCGATCGACGCCGGTTTGACCCCCGCCGCGGGCAAGCCTTTGGCCGCATTTTTCGCAAGTGTCGCAAGTGGTCCTGGAACGTCTTTGACTATCGTGAAATTTTTTTTCACCTGTTTTGCCGAATTTTAACATCAAAAATTTAAAAATTGAATCACAGAGCGTGGGGGATCACAGGAAAAGTGTTTTGTGACATGTTTTAGCATGTTTAACTACTTTTAAAATCTAATATTTCGAAAAGATGCCAAATGAATCGGACAGCGAAAAAAATTCCCCATCAAAAATAGAGCTTCACCGCAACCTGGAGCCGACTCCCGAGATCCCCCCAGGACCGCACCTGTACCCGGTAGAGCGTAGAGTACGCTTTGAGCATAGTGCATTTAACCTGAATACAACCCGGCTTGTTATTTAGAAAATAGAGTAAAAAAAGCGAACCAAGAACCTAGTGGCATTGTCACCATGAAATTAATGATATGTAAAAAATGTGTCCCACTCCAGAAGTGAAATCGATGTACGATACCACAAAATGTAAATTTTTGAATGCATAATTAATAGAATGATTTTTAAAAAATAGTACATAAGTGTGTCACTACTACAATCTATTGTGGAAGTATCCGAACAGAAAACGCGAATTGTCAGATTCATCAAATTTTTTAAAAATTAAAATAATTTCAATTTTTAAAAATTTAAATATAGAGAAGAATAATTATTGATGCTAAAATCTACCGTTTTGTAAAGGATTTAGGATCATACGACGAGTTTGAACCTGCAAATTACAAAAAAATATGCTCGATAATCCGAATATTGCAAGAAAACGTACGACTAGTTTAATTCGTTTTCTACTTCTCATATATCGACATTAAGGAGTGTAGAACAATGAATATGATTGAAAAAAAATATAATTATAGAACTTTGGACATATGTATGACCTCTTAAGACGATTTGCGAAACGATCGATTTCTCAGTTTTTCCAAATACTCGATGAATTTTTTACCATAACTTTTTTCAAGAGGGGCATAATGAGTGAGGTCTTTTTTTCTAATAATGACCCATACCCCTGAGATAAATAATCCGAAGTTTATTTTTGTAAACCTATAGGAAAATTTTTTTTCTATGAATTTATTTTTGGAAAAATTGCAATTTTTATCATTTCAGAATTTTTTTTCGATGTCAAAAACATTTCATGCACCTTCGTGTTGAACAGAAAAGTTGTTCAGAAAATTATTCTGCTCATTTTAAAGCACCACTTTAAGCCGAGTTACGTCAGAGCCGGCTCGAGAGCCGGCTTTTAGCTAAAACCCGGTTTTGGCCGAAATGAACCATATCACTTTTATCAGCGTCGCCAACAACCTCCACCATAATTATTTCGTCAAGATCAGACAAACTTTTGGCAATTGTGCGCTAGGGTCCTGCAGTTTTTCAGAAGACCTGTCATAACTGATTAAACTAATTGAGTAATAATAAAAATACTATTTCGATAAGTCCTTGTTCAAATATTCCTTGTTCAGAGTTGTTGTTAGCCTTCCATAAATTAGAACACATGGCGCGCGATATTGAGAAATCGGTGCATTTTGGGGAACCTCGAAGTTCGAGCACCACTGTCCCTGCCCCCCTTAGGCGCCTCCTCCCCACTTCCCTCACTTCCACCCGCCCATTACGTCTCCCTCTCCTCCCGTACCTTCTAATCAGTGGAGTGCGAAAAGTGCGACCACGCCTCTCCATTGTGAAGAGAGTGTGCCAAATGAAGAGACCACGGTCTCACATCTCGTAATCTTCTAATCATTGTAACTACTCGTGACAAAACCCTATCCGAACTTGTGTCTTCCTTCGTACTACTTCACACACATTTACGTCAAATGCTCGACCAACACCCCGACGACTACACGTTCTGGGACACTACCGTACTCCGTCGATCCTATCGATCGATCGCCGCCCGCAATGCCGTAATCACGCTCGTCTCATACGTGCCCATCCTCCTCATTCTCCACTCCTACTCGCTATTTCCCAACTCATTTTTGCGATTCAAGGTGGGGGGGAATTAAAAATCCAATTTTAATATTTAAAAAAATTGCAGTACTCGGCCGTGTTCACCGTCCAAGCTGTCCTTCTCCTTTCCCTTCCACAA
Source organism: Pristionchus fissidentatus (assembly GCA_036245785.1). Taxonomy (NCBI): domain Eukaryota; kingdom Metazoa; phylum Nematoda; class Chromadorea; order Rhabditida; family Neodiplogasteridae; genus Pristionchus; species Pristionchus fissidentatus. The sequence continues at coordinate 6,800,219 of BTSY01000006.1, forward strand.
ACAATTTTCTATGGCGCCATAGCGGTTTTCGCGTGGAACGTGAGACACTTTTACATGTCACAACCAATACAGCAAAAATGACTGCTGACCAATCAGTAGTCGGTTCCCCAAAATCACGGTTCCCCAAAGTTTCGGTTCCCCAAAATCATCCAAACCAGTCAGGACCAAAGTTTGGCGTAAACAGGCAGCAGAGATTATTCCGACCATGAGGTCATATCACCAAAGATCAAAGATCAACAACTGCATGATTTGCGCATCCCGATGGGCGTTTGTTCCGTGCTCAAGAACTTCACCGCGTACGCGAATCAAGCGTCGTACTGCGTCATTCCGGTACGGAGATATCTTCAAACAATTAGGGACCATGAGTTCAAAGAAAAATCAGATCAGCATAGTGTCTAGCACTGCCTATCATCTATCTATCGCCGTTCAAAGATCCACTCTGAGATATCAAAGTTCAAAGATCAGATTGTTCACTCAGAGAGATCAAAGATCACTTCCAGGTCGTATCAATACTCTGTTATCTCTCCATTGTCTGGCAATTTCGCTTCGATCGCGTGCACGGCGTGCTATTTACCATGCTGCTTGCCGTGCCTAACGTGCGTCCGGTCTATTCTAAGCGTTAGGAATCATAGGTCAAATGGGTTTCTCGCAGGTATTTCGTGCAGAAATGCCTAAAATCACGTGCCGAAGTGCATATTGCCTTATTTTCGATAAATCTGTCAAAAAAAGGTCAAAAATGCATGAAACATTCAAACATTTCGTTTGCCGACATGGTCTGGACGCCATGCAGAAGTGTTTTTCTTCGCAAGCGAGAACCTATTTGACCTATGTTAGGAATGAAGGCTATACATTTTCATACACCCGTCATATCCAGTGCTAGCACTCCAGTTGCTGAGTCGAGCACTACCTTTTTACTTGTATAACATTACTATCTGTACTATCTGTATTAAATGTATGAAACTGGTATGATCACAACCACTTGTAAAAAATGGGTAGATCGCTACCACGATTAATTATCCCATTCTCGAATTAAACTGCTCAGATCGCTCTTGCCATCTCCAACGCCTTCTTCGGCCTTCCCACGGAAAACGCCATTTGTGCCGTGCTAACACAATACCGAAGCGACTCCGCCATCTATGTAGGTCACCCCCTTTCATGGTCAATTTAATTTCAAAACGAACCAGAGATGCGTATGTACTTGCGAGAACACATGCGATAATAGCAGGTGTTCCATATTCCAACTTATCGTTGTAATTTTGCATATCCGGTATAAATGGGCTTAGGTCAATTCAACTGTGCTCTAAAACGGCCAGCGCTAACATTATGGTCTCCCTTCCTACACGCTTCCCCCAATCAGTACTATTACTCCTCCATCGATCTACCGATCACCCGTTTATCGGTCATAATCGATCGATCACCGGGAAAGTGGTGTTATACGATACATTCGGTTTGTATCATCATCTCCTTCCACTTTCAGATGATTCAAACCTACCAACTTCTCCTCCAACTACTCGGTCTCTCTCTCCACATTCGCGTCGCTCTCTTTCTCCGCCGGTTCATTCCCAATGTCGCTGACCGACGGCACAAGGGCAAGCGACTGCGCCCACTCATGACTCACTCGCTTAAGTTCAACGGTAATTAGCCTGTTCTAATTAGCAATTATCGATTAATTACTGTTAATTACCTAACATCGTTCCATTGCATATTATGGAGCAACTAATGAATTTACCCCAGTAATCGATAATGATCCTCGACGACAGTAGTCGTCAACAACGCGAGCGCCGACTACGCCGCCACGCTGGGCCTGCTCGCGCACGCTCTTGTCGTAATCGTCACTCTGACGCTCCAATCGATATGGGGCTACTTCTACCGTAAGCCCTTCTCCGCTATTCTCAGACGCCAAATTCCGTTTCTAATTCTTAAGAGAGACGATCTGAGTGGGTCGGCATAGGCTTGGCAGTTGGCGAAATTTTCGATATTCAACTAACTCCTCTATATTGTAGTGCGTTGGGTGGTGGTTGCAACTGTTATATTCTGGAAGTCAAAAAAACGGTTCACCGCCTCAGGGCACAACAATATGTGTTTGTGAAGTCACAAATAATTTTCGCTAATTCGCAACTAATCTTCTCATTCAATAGCGCAATCGATAGCCCATCAAAATACAAGTATATTTTACTTTCAGAAGTTTTTTGATAGGTGTTCATGCAAATTAGTTATTCGTTAATTTCTATTTTGCACGCAAATGCCAATGCCGTGCCTGGCCCTGGAAATTTCTTACTCTTCCTATTTAATCGCTATCCTGGTGAGCACAGACTGTGAGAAAGAAGAAATTTAAAAGTTGCCCGAAGGAAGTAAATTCAGGAAAAGTGTGGCTGAAAGTCGAATAAAATCAGTTATCGATCACGAAATTTTGGCAAAAAAAAATTTTGGCGTACAATTTTTGGCGTAATTTTGGCGTACGTCGCTAAATATCATTTTAGAAATATGTTAAATTTTTAATGTTTTTCTTTCAATTTGAACTTCAATGAAATCAGTATCATCGCAGAGTAATGCAAAACGCGAAGAAATTCAAAACGAACCGCTCTTGACCAAATTCATTTAAATACGTACCGTAATTTTACCAAAATTTCGCGATCGATAACTGATTTTATTCGACTTTCAGCAATACTTTTCCTGAATTTACTTCCTTCGGGCAACTTTTAAATTTCCACTTTCTCACAGTCTGTGCGCACCAGGATAGCGATTAAATAGAAAGAGTAAGAAATTTCCAGGGCCCGGCACGGCATTGGCATTTGCGCGCAAAATATAAATTAACGAATAACTAATTTGCATGAACACCAATCAAAAAGCTTCTGAAAGTAAAATATACTTGTATTTTGATGGGCTATCGATCGCGCTATTAATCGGGAAGATTAGTTGCGAATTAGCGAAAATGATTTGTGACGACATAGACCAAGGTTGTCAGTTGGATATAGAATATTTCGTCAACAGCCAAGATTCTGAACAAATATGTCGATCTGAACTTACACATAACTTCTGTCGCACAGAAGCGCCTAGTTTAGCAAGTTCGCGCTAAATTCGGCGTAAATAGCATCTCGAATTGTCTAGTCAGGAATAGACTAAAGTAGCAAGAATAATTCAATTTTGGCAAATTTCAGGTGATCTTGCTTTTCCTTGGATCTCTATAGAACAAAATTCGATCGATACATCTCTCGTTCTCTGCAGTTTCTACGGGCTACTCGGTGCGGCAGCGCTCGCAGCAGTTGCAGCAGTTTCTGCAAGTGCTGGACGGGCTGCAGTACTGCGCACCGGGGGCGGTCGCATCTGCAGCCATCTGCTGCATCCGCGAGAGCCGGCTGCACGTGCTGCAGCTGGCCGTCCGACTACGCCGACGCAATCCCCGCATTGTGACCACGGGCGTGAGTGTGGTCAGTGTGAGTGAGGAAAAGAGATAAACAGATTTTTTTTTCAATTTACACGTACACATTGTCTAACAACTAAACGGGCGGCTCGCATAAAGCATTGCACCATTGCAAAAAGAAACTAGCATGCACTACTGTAACGCCAATATTACTAGCTTGCAAAAAGCAAGAACAGACAGACAATCCTAATCACGCCCAATTTAATTACCCCGGCATAGATATTTTCAAAATAGCACAGACCCGTCGCCCATATTCCAGCGCACTATCCTCCCATTCTACCGCACTCCCTTTTTCATCCTGCCGTGCTTCCCTTCAATTCTACCGTAACGTCGTTTTATTCCATCGTATTCTCCTTTCATTTTACCGTAATCTACCGTAATAATTACCGTAATCAGCTCCATCAGTTTGCCCGCTCCCTTCTTCTCGTCATTCTGTCCCTCTTTGTTGCTCGTCTCCTCTTGCGAGCTCTCGTCCTCCATCGGCTGATCGCCCTCGCGAGCTAAAAAATCAATTATTTATTTAAATTATTCAATTTATGTTATTTACAATAATTTTATTACTTTAGTTACGATTTATATTACACATCGAAATCCGCTTTTATAGTGAAGTGAGTGCAGCTCCTACTAATGGATTCATCGATGTAGACACATGAGTTGCGCTTCCCCTCACATACCAGTTTCATGCAGGGTACGAAAACCTGCCTCTACTGGGCAAAACCAATCGAGTCTATGCTCATACCTAATTCACCATTTCACCATCTCATCAACCAACTCTGCAAATCATAAGTGAACAATACAGGAGAAAACGGTTTTCATGGTTTCGCTCCGTTTTTAGACAACATCATCTTCCAGTTTCAGCAAGCCAATTATAACGCCCAGAACCACAGGGCGGCGTCAATTGTTTGACACAACCTGTGACCCGTATCTACCTATATTCCTCTCCTCACAATCAGCCCCTTAAATCATTTCCTTCACTCCCTCCCCACCCCCCCCCCCCCCCATAGTCCTGCATCGTGCTCACATTCTGACGTACTCCTCCCCCACTCTTTTTTTCTATATACCGTACCTTCCTCGATCCTACCGCATCTCTACCGTATCCCTCTCCCTTCTTGCTCTTCGCTCCCGTCTCTCCGACCTACCGTATCTCTACTGTATCCTATAAACCCTTCTCCTACTGTATCCCCACTCTTATCACTCTTTCCCTCTACCGTATTCACCCCAATCTGCCCTCCCCCTTCTTGCTCCTACCGTACTCCTCTTGCCCTCTACGGTATCTCTACTCTCCTCACCCTTCTTCTCCGGCGGTCTCTCCTCCTCCTCCTCCCTGCTCAGTTCCGTCTGGATGTCGGCGAAGAGGGCGGCTGCGCGCGGGACGATCAGCGTCCGCACCGTCTCCAGACCGAGCTCCGAGAGGGCGAACGTCGCGCCTGATTAGTTAATTCATTAATTAATTATAATATTTCCATAAATATATTTCATAATGATTAACAATAGTATCCAGCCGCAGTTCAGAGAGCGCGAACGCCGCGCCTGATACATCAACAAAATTAGACAAATTAAAGATAAAGATAATGTATAATTTATAATAATCGTATCTAGTGTGTGTCTGTGAAACCAATTGCACTAAATTAGTTTTACGAACATGGCCAACTGACCACCGATCAATTGATTTGTGCGTCACAGTTTAAGCTTACTGTCGGAACCCAAATGCTCCAGGTCCAATCCACTATTTTTACCAGCTATATCTCTCCCACCTGCCTGTGATAATCAATAAATATCTCCCAACTAACCGTATATCGTCGCCATGCCGGGTCTCGCCGTCCTGCCCCTGCCTGCTGCTGCAGCTGCAGGTGCTGCAGTCGCACCAAACGCCCGCATGAGCAGGTGGGCGACGCGCGTCCGCAGCAATCCCGCATCCGTCGAACTGCAAAACAAAGAGATGGCATGCGACAGTAAAGATTCAGAGTGCGCGCGTTGTCCCGACCTTGCCGTTCACCGTTTCACTACCTGTGTATCATCGAGATTGAGTATGAACAATAATTTAGAAGCTTTTTGACACTGCACGAATATTGTTAGCCTTGTTCCCAACAATGCTTATATATCGGAGCTACCGTGCACAACAACAGCGGTTACCGTATGCCCGCGCCCGTCATCACTACAGCCACCGTATTCCCTCATCAAACGGCAATATACAGTAATAACCGCTACCGTACTCACTTGCACATCTTTGCGACCAGCTTGGCTGCTGCTTCTCGTGCAGCCCAGTGGTTGTCTGCAGCCGGTCGGGCGGAGATCCGACGCGCGACGCAGCAAGAGACGATGGCCGGCAACAGATCGTGCACCTGCAGCAATTATCGATTGACTTATTGTCATTTACTGATTTATTTAACCAATTAATTATTTTTCGATTTATTATGTTTACTATATTTAGTCCACGTGAATATGTGGCTAATCAATATATTACGACCGCCTAAAAAAATTCGCATAGTTGTTTCATCTTGGTTATCTCGCGCTTCCGCAACTTTATTTTACTCACAGATTTGCACTTGCTTTTATAGATCACTTATTGCTTTTATAGATCGTCGATGCTCATAAAATGTAAATTATCGAAATTTCCCTGTTTTCGCGATATGAAAATACCGACCATTATACGTCCGCGCGCTTTTACGTTTCTCATGTCAACGATAACGCGCGGGGGTTGGGTTTGCTTCGATATTGAAGTAATACCCCACTACTGTACTACCACATAACTCTTACGATAAGAAGAGTCTTAACATTACCAGGTCGGACTTTAATCACTACAATACATGCATTTTCGTTCGACCAGATTCTGGGTTCAAACTTTTTTGAACTAGGCAGTTTAGAGACTCTAGACCCATCTAGGAATATGCAGAATGTCTAGTTTAGTAAGAATTTCCCCCTATCTGATCAGTTTAGTCGAACTTCCGATAGAGACCAGTTTTATCACATTTCTGACCAGTTTAATCTAGGCGAGAGAGTGTGTGGAAATGAGAGATCTGGGCCGGGCGAAAATGTATGCTACAATATCCTAGCATACCGTAGCGGAAGGGACTACGGTCTTCATTTCGCGCACACACACATCCAACGATAAAACGAGGATGAGAGAGTGTGCGAAATGAAGAGACCGCGTATACGCAAACCGTACTCTCAAATGCCGTACTCATCACCCTACCCATTGTATCACAGATTTGCTTTACAGATTTGCTTTTCTATGCTCAGCCCACTTTCTCAGTTTTCGAAGTGAAAGTATTTTAAAAAATAACAAATTTTCGTCCTCGCGCTTTCATGTTTCGCATGTCCATGATAAGACACGAGGAATGTCTTGCTTCGATATTGAAATTAAAGGAATCCACACACCACCCGTCCCATCGTTATCGATCGATTGTTCATCAGGGCGTGCGTCATGAGCAACAGCTGCTGCAGGCTGTGTAGATTGCGACAGCCAATGTTCGTCCGCACCTTAAATCAGCCGGAATTAGGGATTTAAAAAAAGAAAATATTCTAAATATATTTCACATATCATCAAACAGAGATAACCATCACTCACTCGCATCGCTAATGCAGCGAAATTAAATAAATGCGTTTCAAGATCTATTTTACTTTACTATACTCAGCCCACGTTCACAGTTTTCGAAATAAAAATTTTTAAAAAACAACAGTATCCTCGCTTAAATTCCCTGGATACCGTAGGGAAAGGGATACCGTACCCCCTCGACGATCGTGAGCACGAATCGGGGAGCCATCGACTGCAGGCCGCGGTCCGTCTGCAGGCAGTGCAGCGCCTCCTGAAGGGAAGATTATGGTATGAAATCGATTACGGTAGCCGATGCGAGGTATCGACACGCGCGTCTGCCACTTTACAAGTATTGGTTTATGAATGAATCGGATGTCAACCCCCTATTAAAAATTTCTGCAAAAAGTTGCTTAGCATAAAATATCGAAACCTCCACCTGCCGGGCAACGCCCCTCATTCACATAGTGTACGTCTCGATCGAATGATAATCATCCCGATTACGAGACTCTGGGTTACTGTAGGCACACCACAATTCCAATTTCACTTCGGCTTTCAGCCTACTGAACATCCTTTATGGCCTCGATACAAAGAGACCTTGACATAGTTGAACCATCATTGTTGCAGTATTTTATTACGCAAATAAAATTTTGCCATTTCCTCAGGGAAGCTACAGATAAATATTTTAATTTTAATTTCAAAATATATTTTTGAATTTTTCAAGCTTATATCAAAGATTGACGAAAAAGTCATGGAGTCGAAAAAGTCTTAGAATATTACGAGGAATCGATTGGCACCACTCATTAGGCCATTCGATGAAGTTTTCGGAAAACCGGAAATTCCTGACGTAATGCCCTGAGGCGTAGAATCGTTTTCACACTTTTTCCATACCATGCCGCAACTCAGCATAGACCGCACTACAACTTGACATGTTTATCTCATCAACGCACTTTTCGTGCTGTGCCAAGATTAATTCGACAGAGTCAGATAGTCTCTCTTACAGTGCTACCACCATCCTCCTACCGTACACTCACACTGCGCTTCTCCGTATCGTGCCCGACTACCGACTCGACAATCTCCTTGAAGAAGACTTGCTGCTCCTGCAAAGGCATTAGCATAATTTTTTTCCATCGACAGCTTATTTCGCGCCCCGCTGATTTGCCGTCTAATCATACCCACAAAATTTCCATGCGACTCGCACAAACTGATCAATCCTCGGAATGTTGCATCATAGACCAAAAAGTTCGTCCTAGGGAAAAAAACTTGACGACTTTTGAGGCGAAATTTCGAATCAGACATAATTTCAGGTCATCCAGCCTGAAAAAATTGAAAAATCACATCAGTTTCGATTTTCACCTTAAAACCCTAAAAACCAAACATCATTTGGGACTTTTGGGAACAAACGGTTTTGGTCAAAGGTAGCTGGACAACATATTGGCATTGGGTAGCTTCGAAATGGGATATAAATCTGATGAGACGCAATTCTTCCTAGTTCTTGAGATTTTTTTCTCTCGAGTAACGTTATGGGAGAAAATCATGGTCTCTCAGGGAGGGTGGATGGCGATATTTATATTTTGTTGATTTTAAACATAACCTTTTAATTAATTATTCAAAACCCTAAAAACCAGACATCATTTGGGACTTTTGGGAACAAACGTTTTTGGTCAACGATAGCTAGACAACATATTGGCATTGGGTAGCTTCGAAATGGGATACATACGTGGGCACGGCCCCCCGGGAGCACTCTGCACACCGTGAAAACCAGTCGGGGAGACTATGTAACTCAGAAAATAATAATGAATGACGGAGAAAGATTCATCACTGATCTGTTGAGACTGCACCAAAATAGTCCGGAAACTTCAACCCCAAGCAGTACGCAGCCAAATGGCTCCTACAACACCAGCGTTCAGACTACGGAACAGGAAAATAGATTCGGAACACTAGATTCTTACACTAGATTCGGAAATACGCGAAGAAGAAGCGACGATCCCCATACAAACACCGACTTCAACGTTTATAATTCCGATATAATTCTCGAGTCCCCTGACTATCAGTAGTCGTGAAGAACCATGTTCGATTAGTCTCAAAGTCAGATAAATTTGTTGGTAAACCCGTAGTAACTTCAAAAAACACAAATTATAATATTTTTTTAAATAAAAAAATTGAATTTTAGGTACGATTTTTTTAAAATTTTCATAATATCGCACAATTGCGTGCCAATTTTGGCTTTAGCATATGCGAATAATTAGTATCCATTAAACTGCACAAAAAACGGAGCGTGGGAGTGCTCCCGAAAGAATTCCAGTGATCCCGACTAAAAACACGACTTTTTGGCTGGAAAAAGTCGGGAGCACTTTATTCGCTCATTTTCGAACAATACAACGTCTGTAAGCTACAGCAGTCGTGTTCCTATGCCGGCCACCTCCCCTGTCCTTAAGAAATCAAAATATTATAGCTGGACACCTAAAAAATATACACGAAATAATCGGACGCGATCACAAATGTGACCAAGTCTCTGATGATACCCTACCGTAGTAATCAGTTCGCAACCCCTTCAAACATCCATTCAGATATTGTACCGTAATATTACTGCAAGTATCGGGTAATATTACGGCAAAGACGGTATCGTCGGAGCAGAGACTTGGTCACATATGTGATCGCTTCCGATTATTTAGTGTTATTTCAGTGTATATCTTTTTAGGTGTCCAGCTATAATATTTTGATTTCTTAAGAACATGGGAGGTGGCCGGCATAGGAACACGACTGCTGTAGCTTACAGACGTTGTATTGTTCGAAAATGAGCGAATAAAGTGCTCCCGACTTTTTCAAGCCAAAAAGTCGTGTTTTTAGTCGGGATCACTGGAAATCTTTCGGGAGCACTCCCACGCTCCGTTTTTTGTGCAGTTTAATGGATACTAATTATTTGCATATGCTAAAGCCAAAATTGGCACGCAATTGTGCGATATTATGAAAATTTTTAAAAAAATCGTGCCTAAAATTCGAATTTTTTAAAAATATTATAATTTGTGTTTTTTTTAAAAAAGTAACTACGGTTTGACCAACAAATTTATCTGATTGAGACTAATCGAACATGGTTCTTCGCTTCTTCTGGTAGTCGGGGGACTCGATATTTGTATCGAAATTCTAGACGTTGAAATCGATGTTTGAGGATCCGGACTATTTTTGGTGCAGTTTCAACAGGTCAGTGAGAATCTTCACAGTTAGACGATGTGAAAATAGTTGATCACCGAAAAAAAACCACGTTCGACTTGGGAACTCGAAATTGGGAGGGAGATAATACAATCTAGAAGCCTGTTCAAGGGATGTTGCACATGTGTCGAAGTGTGTGCATAATAAATCTATATTCGGATTATCCAAACGAGAAAACAACATGGAATAATTTCCGGTCAACAATGGAAATTATCACACATTTTTTGTGATGTACTGTATAAGGGAGATAAAAATTCATGAAGAAACTACGCTTTATTAACGCGGAAATTATTTTTGCGAGGCTTCGGAGATTGTAGCCGGGGGCACTCTGCAAACCGTCCGAATCGGACCCGGGAGGACTGTGCAACAAAAGTTCTATAATATGCTGCCCACGTATGATGGGATATAAATCTGATGAGACGCAATTCTTCCTAGTTCTTGAGATTTTTTTCTCTCGAGTAACGTTATGGGAGAAAATCATGGTTTCTCAGGGAGGGTGGATGGCGATATTTATATTTTGTTGATTTTAAACATAACCTTTTAATTAATTATTCAAACCCCTAAAAACCAGACATCATTTGGGACTTTTGGGAACAAACGTTTTTGGTCAACGATAGCTAGGCAACATATTGGCATTGGGTAGCTTCGAAATGGGATATAAATCTGATGAGACGCAATTCTTCCTAGTTCTTGAGATTTTTTTCTCTCGAGTAACGTTATGGGAGAAAATCATGGTTTCTCAGGGAGGGTGGATGGCGATATTTATATTTTGTTGATTTTAAAAATAACCTTTCAATTAATTATTCAAAACCCTAAAAACCAGGCATCATTTGGAACTTTTGGGAACAAACGTTTTTGGTCAAAGGTAGCTAGACAACATATTGGCATTGGGTAGCTTCGAAATGGGATAAATATCTGATGAGACGCAGTTCTTCCTAGTTCTTGAGATTTTTTTCTCTCGAGTAACGTTATGGGAGAAAATCATGGTTTCTCAGGGAGGGTGAATTAAAAATAACCTTTCAATTAATTATTCAAAACCCTAAAAAAAACAGGCATCATTTGAGACTTTTGGGAACAAACGTTTTTGGTCTACGTGTTGCATCATATGCGTATAGAAGTTCACGAATTCAAAAACGTAACTAGAATAGCAAAAAAATGCTGCCTAGGTCCTCTAATGGGATATCATTTATGCCATTCAAGTTCAAGCTCTTGTCAGCTCCGCGGTGATGGCTAAAGTATCGTCGCTCCCTTTTTAATGCTATCAACATAAACCAATACAAACAATACATACCAGTGAGAGTGAGTGAGTAGTCAGCGTCCGCGCCGTTCCCTCACGATCCGCACGATCCCGCTCCTCTCTGTATATTGATTGATTTAAATAGTGATATAATTAATTTCAAACAAAGTATATATTTCTGATAGGTACGGAACAACCAACTGGTAACAACGGACACTGCGGCAAATTATCAGCGCTTCTCCGTCCAAATATTTACCGATAAATAACCATCTACAGTCTTCTAAATAATCGATAATCACCTTCCGCTCAGGATCAGGTCGGCGGGCGCGGGCGGCAGCGGGTTCTCCGGCACCGCCGGCTGCACCCCGTCGATCACCAGCCAGTGCGCTGCAAAAAAAAACATATTTTAGTTAAACAAATTTCAAGTTAAGATTGACAAATAAAAGCATGACACACTACAGTTGTGGACAGAATTTGACACGTTGTTTGAGGTGGAAAAGGGAAATTAAAATATCCCCCCAAATTAATTCCTCACTCCAAGCACATCCCCGTTTCACGGCTACTTTAACATCAAGATTTTCGATGTAAATCGCTCGGATTCACAGTCATAAGTAAAATAACTTAATTGTAATAGTTACAATATAATTAATATATATATATATATATATATATATATATATATATATATATATATATATATATATATAGAATACAACTCACGCTTCAGTTGCGGCTCAAGGGGCATGCGCGGCGGCGGCGCGTTGATGATGGGCGTGAGCTCAACCTCGCCCTGGAATAATCCACAAGTATATTATAAATTCGCAAACACTCGTCCAAATTAACAAAACGTTCGCTCCTAAACAACAGATAGGGCTACGAGCGAACATGGCAAAGTGAGAGGCGCGCCGAGGTATAGAAAGAGAGTGAACGCACCAGTAGACCTTTTTTCATTTTAAAATTGTAATATGTTAACAAAACTCTGAATGCACATGATATGGAGCGTCGGCTAATTTTACAGCCTTTCAAGCAACTTTACTAGACCACCCTCCGAAAAGCAGACAATAAGTTGCGGATTATCCAACAAAAAAAATAATTTCAGCGGTCACGCAAAAAAAAAGAAATAGAATTCCTATCATGTGTCTGCCATTAAAATTATCTGATCGCTTCAAAAGATGTTTTTAGAAGAAAACAAAATAAAATGTAGCTTTCATGTTTCAGCAGTCTGTCAAAATTGATCATTGCACAGTAGGTCAATTCATCTATGACTCATTCCGTATCACCAATTAAAAAGAAAGAACACCTCACGTTGTACTTTCATGTTTCACAGGTCTTACATCTCGTCAACTTGAAAGTATCCATAATCGTCCGCCGAAAGGTACGTTAAAAACGACACAGCCTACCCACATTTTGGCATTTTGCTAATTACCCTTTCTTCCCAGTTTTTTTTTGTGGGTACTTTCACGTTTCACAAGTCTTTTATATATTTTAAATTTTCAATGTCCATTGCCTTTGGCTCACCTCATCCCGTATCACCAGTTCCTTGCCCGCAGATCCCGCGAATCGGAAGGGCTCGCCGTGCGATGATCGCATGCCGTAAAGTGGCTGCTGCAAAAAAAAAATTAAATATTGTAACTTTGTGTATTCTTTAACCCGACCATAACTTCCTAAACGCAAAACTACAACTTTCATAAACTGTTCCATAATAAGTACTGTATCCAGGGTTACGGTATCTACAACGTCTAGATTACGGTAGCTACAGTACCTGCACGCCCATGAGTCGCAGCGCGTCGTCCAGATCCTGCGGTATGAGGCGCGCGCGGCGGCCGTGGACGGCGAAGCGCGCCGCCTCCCGCACCACGTCCCGCATGTGGTTACTGTAATAGGCAGGCGCAATGCGGAAACGGTAGCCAAGGATACGGTAATGTGCGTCGAGGACGCTTATTGCTTGCACAATAGCTTAGAAATAGATAGTGTTGTTTATTTTTTACTGCTGAAATGTAAGCAAAAACTATATCAGAAAAGTGCGTCCTCATATCACACCTTTGTGAAACACTCGCTCGCCAGGTAACTCAAATAATTATATCCTCCAGTATTCATCGGCTATCTAAACCACCATTAAAATTGGATCCATTTATTTTTTACAATACGATATTCGCCAATGTATTTCTCGCTGCACGTCACTGGCGTATTCCACTTCGACCTACAGTATGCCTACCTACCTACAGTATACCTAAAGTACCCTGTCCGACCTACCGTATCGAATCGGCGATCAGCTGCGGCACGCCCTCCTCCATCTGCGTGACTCCGCACGCATCGCCCGCGCGCCGCACGAAATCCGCGTCCGGATACTGCACGCCGAAGATGCGGCGCAGCTCTGAGAGTATTGCTAATACTGATGTTTGCATTGTCATCGATCATTTCACACAATTAATGCCTTCCATGCAAGGCTAACACCAAAAATTCAAAAGAGTGACGGAAGGACTTCCCCTTATCAAGGAAAGCATGTTCAAAGCTCAGGTTTCACAAACTCGGCACACTCGAGTTTCAGACTTGTGAGAACTACCAAGCAGAGTGGCGCGCTGCTTCGTTCTCAGGTTCTGTTCGAACATTTAAAAAAAATATATGAGTGTCATACAAATACCTGGATTGTTGAGATTGGGCGGTGTCGCTGGGGGCGTGGCCTGTGTGCTAGTGCCCGGTATCGAGCTGTCATCGAACGAGCCGTCCATTCGGCCTGAATCACGATGTACGGGGGGATTACGGTAGTCCAGCTATGTCAAATATCTTACATGCCAGAAGTACTGTAGAATACGGTTTGCTGACCATTTATTGACTCAAACGGCTAGCAAAATGCAACGAAAAATACTGATTTATCATCAATCTCACATTCATTCGGGGCGGATTACACAGTCACTCGTACAAATTGAAGAACATTTCGGGGAAGGAAGCAGCATTAAGACATTAGCGAGAGAGAAATCTACCGAACTCTACCTAACTATCATCAAACTGTACAACAAACTACACGTAAAATGGGGAGGCTTGAAAACGCAATGAATTTGTAACGCTGAAATCGAATGGCAATTGGGCGAGGTGATAACGGGAAAGATGGCTAAGAGATTCGAGAAGTAAATCAATCGATAAAGAACCAAATTAATCGATAAAGAAGCCAATCAATCGATAAATGCAGATCGACTAGAGATTCTCCGTTACACTCCTGTAGCTACGCAGCATTGACGTCTCCAATTTCTGCAATATAGTCCGGTCAAGCATCAGCTTGAGGTGAAAACGGCATACCGGCATATATTACTTGGTACAGCTACTACTGAACTACTGAGTAGCTCAACTATTTTTCACACCGTTTTAATAATAACATCAATATACTCGCGTACCAGTAGTACTTGGTACAGCTTGCCGGCCTCCGCCTTGCCCTCGGGCGTCAGTCCCGTCGTCGCCGACGGATGACACGCGTTCGTCAGGTCCACGTACCGGTTGTAGCAGTCGTGCCGCTGCAAAGCACCGGGTTACTGTAGGAAACAGCGGACGATGTGCGTTTGATTATTGTTTCGGACTACAGCAGCCAGGGTTTCGGCACGAAGTAATACGGTAGCCAAATAACACACAACTGCGCAGAAGCTTAGACCACCGACACGCGCATGATATACCAATACAATTTCTTAATCTGTAAAATATGAAATTTTTACAAAAATACCTCTTGATGCGTCATAATCTCATTCAGCGCGTGCGTGACGCCGAAAATCTGGCCGTATGTCGAATTTGGGTCATCGAAGATCTGTCAATTTTATAGGAATTATAAGTTTTTTATAGGAATTATAAGTTTAAAACAAAAGAATTATTAATCCGAGTCCCCAAACGCCAAAATAAATGTAGGGAACGGAACACCAATTCACCAGGCCGTCGGAAAATCAAAATCATCTCTCTTTACCCGTTTTACTATATTTTTTCAATCAAATATGCAAACACTAATTCTACATAGATATTATTTAAATTAATATATTTATAGTATTAATATTACCTTCCTCAGCGCCTTGTACACTCGCACGCGCAGCGTCGGATTCTTGCTGTGCCTGGAAAGAGCACCCGTTATTACAATGCATTAAAACACTAATCCACGTGCACATTTCCACCAAATTTTCCCTAAAGTGGCGAAAATCGTCACAGTATGGTGGCGTCATATAGTGCTTCGCATTTTCTTATCTTTTTTCACAAGCGATTGGAGCACTCTCATGACAACCCAGCCGAATTAGCGCATTGAAGTGATAACGTTGATTAAATGTTTCAAAATGTAGTTTTGTTTTTAATGATTTATTTATAAACCCACGCGTTGATGATATTGACGAGTGTCTTGCCGGAGAAGTCTCGCAGCGCCCAGTGGTTGTCCACCTCCGGCCGCATGCACAGCTGCCGTCCCACCATGCACGACATGAGCGACGGCAGCAGCTCGTGCAGCTGCAGAACGCGTATTTTTTAGTATTGCGTCAATATTATGCAATCGGGGTTAAGCTATAGTAACAGATTGCGTCATTAATATGAAATGAAACGACCATTTGTGCACACGTTGACGCACTTTTACAGTACACGATAAATAAATAAGCAGTATTTCACTACCCGTCATTTTCCCGTTTCTACACCATGACAACTGCGCCGCGCAATAGAATGTAACAATCGATCTCTGTTAAGTTTTTTTTTCTAAACAAAACCTGCTGCCGCCCCATCATGAGCGACGGCAGCAGCTCGTGCAGCTGCGGCACAGATTACGTCATTACTATGCAATCGGACCAAACGGGACATACGTAATGCGTCAATACTATACTAATACTTAGCTGGCCCATCATACGTTCGCATAATTGCGATATAGAAACATTACCACAAAAGTTACAGTGTGGGTCATAAAATGGTGCTATCAAAAATACGTTCGCATATCAAATATTGTGCCAAATTGCATTGAAAGTCTACAGTAAGCACTCGACAGTAGAAAGGAGGAGGAAATTCGGCATAATTGTGAGAAGATGGCTATAAGTGTTTTGTGGTCCAATCTCAAAGTTCAAAGATCAACGGCGCAAACTCACATAGGGCTCTATCCGGACACTCTTGTTGTTGTTGAGTGCGCGCACGATACGCACGAGGTAGATGAGCATGGACATGCAGCGATAGACGACATTGAGGCGCACCTGAGACGACGAGGGTACGGTATGTCTAATACGGTAGCAGAAAATGTAAAATAACCGACTAATTTAAATATTTTCTTCACCATAACTAAGGATCAACGTTCGAAACCAGCATAACAGTTAATATTTTTTCGCCGAACCAATGGAAATAATGGAAAAATTGGTTGGTACAACAGAAAACAACTATAAATGCCAACCGAGAAACACGATAGCTGCGGGTACCAAAAAAAACAAGAAACCACGGTGAACTCACCGAATCGAAGATGAGCCTGCTCAGCTTGGGCAACAGCGCTTGCAGGCCCGTGTCCATCTCGATCGATTGCAGCGCCGCGGCCCTGGGAGGAGAAGAATGATTACGGTAGGTTAATTGATTACTGTTACCTGAATAGAAAATAAAGCACCCATTCAATAGAGCCAAAGAAAAAAAAAATAAATAAATAAACGCGGTCGGGCATTTACTCTATAATTATGTGATAGTCTCACAATGCTATGTAAGATGTTAACAACAAAACAAACAGTGCTTATGAGAACCATTACAACCACATAATGATTAACTAATTAAAACTAATAAAGTTAATTAATTATTCACCTCCGATCATCGCTGCCGCCGACGCACGCCTCGACAATCTCCTTGAAGTACCGCTGCTGCTCCTGGAAACATCCCAATTACCGTAATTCCGGCGCCTTTTTCGCTATCTTAATCCGATCGATAAGCTCACCACGGAGAGGGTCTCGGCCGGAACCGCCTGCACCATAACTTGCTCGTTCGTGCTCACTTCACGCGCCGCCCGCTTGAAGGTCGCGCCCGCGGACGACGTCGACGCTTCTGATGGTTAATATAATAAATAAAGCTATAATAATATCATAATAATATTATTCAATTTAGCAATTTGCTTGATAAAAGCCAGTATTCATGAAATCTCAGAAGCGTCTGAAGTGTCTTCAACAGGATTGAGTGATGTACAGAATGAAGGGACCGCTAAATACTCGAATGTCACAGTCTAGTTAAAGCCTCTAAATGTCGAGGCACTTTGGAACTTGGAGTCTGTTCATTCAAATAATGTTTTCCAATCCTTTGTCCTCACCTGACGTCTCTCTGCGCGCAGCGATGGCCGCCGCCGAGTCCTCTTGTGGCTTTGGCTCCTCCTGCTTATTTATTAATTTTTTTAAATTCATATTAATTAACACTAATTAATGAAAATAACCACCTCTTCCGGCTGCTGCACATTCTCCGGCACTCGCGGCATGTGGCCGTTGTACACCAGCCAGTGGGCTGCAATAAAACACATTTTGTTCAACAATATATAAAGCAATTCCCACTGCAGTAATGCACGTGTGACATTCGCTTGAAAGCGCTCCTATTTGCATAGTGGTTTGGGCACAGATTTACTACAGTATTCCCAAACGATGTATCGTTTCTACACAATTCTACAGTAATCCAGACCATGCTAGATGCCACAGTACCTCTGAGGTAGGGAGCTGCGGGCAGTTCGGTGGGCGGGCGCGCTCGCAGCTCGGCCAAATCGACCTCCGTATCGTCCTGCATCATCAATTCATTAATTTACTCCAATTGCGGGAGTGGGTTGCTGATGATATTTGATTATGTGAAGAAAGTCACAGAAAAAGAAGCGGCCAGTGGGTAGGCGCAATACCCAAACATGCATCCTTACATTGCTATAGTACAATTACAATGGCACGCCAAGACACAATTCAAATATGTACTAATTTCGTGACCTTCACCCTTTGCGTGTTATCTGGCTTTTGTAAGCACCACAAATGGCGTTTAGTCATTTTAGTTGATCGTATACCATTTTCAGCGTTTCTCCATGACTCGCATAAATATTAATAATTATAATTATCATTATTATTGACAATCCGTACCGGCACGAACAGGTCCTCTCCGTACATGTTTGGCACCTGCACCATCGGCGGCGGGTTGGGCAGCGTGTGGCCGAGCGGCGTCAGATTCTACAATAATACCGTAATCGATGCAGTAATCACACGTGGGTAGCAAATTATGGATTGTTTTTGCATAGTGCTCCCGCCCCGGTTTCACTCGATTTGATAGTGCCCCCAGCATTGCCCAACTCCTCAAACCTTCAACGTTTTCATTTCCTGAACTTTTGCATAGTGTTCCACAACTAGGTTTCCCGAGCATGCAGAGTGCTCCCGGGTGACCGTGCCCACGTGTGGCAGTAATCTACAGTCATACTCATACATAGGCTAGGAGAGTAGCCAGAAAAACTACCCTCCCGATTCCTACAGCGAACCCACCCGATTTCGAATCAAACGGTGTACTTTTACAGAGTACGGTAAATAAATAAACAATATTTCGCCACCCGTAATTTTCCCGTTTCTGCACCACGACAACTGTGCTGCGCAATACAATATAACAATAGTACTCTGTGAAATTTTTTTAAACAACAAAATTTTTAAAATAGCAACTAAAAATAAGTGTGACCTCCAATCCGGCGAGTCTGAGTGCCGCTTCCACATCGGCTCCCACAACCTTCGCACGCCTGCCGTGAATGGCAAACTTGTGCGAGTCGAGCACGATCCGCTTGAGCAGATGAGACACCTAATTAGCGACTATTAATTACCTAAATAAAATAATAAATCAATTTTTGAGCAACGGTGAATAAATAAACTGGCTTTGGCAGCTAATCAGTATCATAAATCACTACGGTTTCACCGAATTCCTCATTCTTAGAAGGGTTATTTGCGAGTACCTGCTCGCAAATGTAGATCTGTCCGTTGATCGTCAGATTCGTCATGCCCATGCTCTCGGCAATATGCTGCAAACGAGTGGTGTCAGCCCTCTCAACTACATTATCCGTTACAGTACCCGGACAAAATCGGGTTCCAGTCGGGGCAAGATCACCGGGCCTGTTCGCATGGGACCACCACCCGGTTGTTGACCCGCCATGCTGGGTTGCTCTATAACAGCTCATCGTTATCATAACTACCGTAATCTCGTCGCTATTGAGTTACCATAATCTCACCCGTTCAAGGTCACCGCTCGGGTTCGGAATCGCCACCGATAATCTGTCTGATACCACGATCTAGATAACGATAATTGCATTTATTCAACAAGATTCATCACAACGATCCCTTGAACGCAGGCGGAAACCAGAAAGATACAAAACACGAAAAAAGCGGAATATAAATATCCTCTCTATACAATAAATTAGGACTCGCTAGGAATTGTACACAGAAATGCATAAAATTAGCGCTATTAGCGTGTGCGGTGTGACTATGTTTGATTATGGATTTGGCATGAGAAACCTTATACTACAACCGAGAACAAATACGTTATGCCAGAAAGGGTGAATATGATGACAGGAGATGGTTTACTCGTCCTTGTTCACGAGTCTCTTGTAGAGGTCCATAATCTCGCTCTTGATACGGGGGCGGACAATCTGAAATTGATCAATATAATAATATGTTTATCTTGTACCACTCAATGCGAATTTCGAAAAGTGTGCTTAGTAAGTGCCGAGAAACAAAAAATACGATGACGCGTTGAACGGCATATGCAAACATTTTCAAGGCAGGGTTTGATTCTGGCATAAAGTTACATCGGAATAGAAACATTCTTGTATTTTACTGCCCAATATGGACTATATATCCTTTATACATTCAAATAATGGGACTTCTTTACTTTAGGGGGCCCCGCCCCTTTCCCTTATCACCTCTATCTCCTCACCATCACTCCTTGCTTCCCCTCTTTATCTCTTGACCTACCCCTCGAGAGGGGAAGGGGAGGGGTTTATCCCCGAAAATAAAGAAGTGCCCAAATAATCACCTCTCCGTCCTCATTGAAGAAGTTGGAGATGCTCTTGGTGACGGAGCCCCTGCCAGATCGGCCGTCAGCATAATACTCGGCAGAGATAGTGTACTTATCGTCGTATCTGAAAAGATTTTTCGTAATGTATTCTCCTCTGTCGCCTGCGAGTGTTGTTAGTCAGGTTCACTAAAATGAAGCGATGATTGAATCTGCCGATTTAACGCGGCGTTTGAACATAATGAACTGCAAACTCACGCAGGCAAGTCGGAGTTCCACTTCCACTGACGCTTCTTGTTGCTTCCGATCACTTCCTGGGCCTAAAACGACAAGGCCTAATCAGAATTTAAGAATGTTCTTCTCGAAGAAGGCAAATAATAGAGGGAACAAAACAAGTAAGCTAGCTAACCTGGTAGAACGTATTCCTCTCAACGTACCACTGGTACAGATAGAGAATTCCCATCAAGATGAAGTAAGAGATCGAACAGACAGCGAGGACCTGAACACATTGGAATGTCATTGAATCAATGTTGTTTGTAATACGTCGATACTCCAACTTAAACATCATAAATTGAGGAGGGACAAAAGCTCACGATCTTGCTCTTGGGGAACGGGTGGTAGAAATCGTAGACTATAGCCACTCCCGAGAAGCAAACAGCGATGAACGAGATCAGCAGACGCCCGTTCATGAGCGAGTGAATCTCCTTCCATCCCGACAGGTTGTTGAGAACCTAAGATGAAATACCAGATAAGAGAGGAGAATATTAGACCTACTCGGCGGATTTCATCGTCCAGAGTGTTCTTCACCGTCTGCCCGTCCCACTTGTTAATCTTGGGGGGAACGTCGTCCTTGTTCGTCATCTCTGCAAGGAAGTGATCTAAGCAACGTGTCTTTACAGATGCGCGGAGTGGAAATGACCTATGTAATCGAAGGGAATCAAGAGCGCCTGATCGCGCCTGACTATTTTATGCAATCGACCACAATCCGGGCAGGCGCGATCAATGAGTGGAGCAAACCGGAAGCCAAAAATAGAGCAACGTCACCAAACTTCACAAAATGCAATTGGAAAGTTGCCAAGAATCAAATCCACTGCTACCGCGACGCGCACCGCAACGCGAATCCTATAACAGATACTGTGAGGCAGCCCTCATCTCTGTATTTTATGGGGCTGTCACGCGTCTTTTTCTCTGGACTCTCTCATCTCTCACTGTTTTTCTCTCATTCTAGCGGGGTGTTGCTCCGTGTTGCGGTTTTGCGTCCTGGTTCTTTATGTCTCGCTTGGTTATCGTTGTCCCCGTTCTCTATTACTCTGCCGAAGTGTCCGTATTTATCCCGTATTATTTAGACGTTCTCGAACTCGCGTGGCAAACTTTGATATGTCGGACAAAGTCAACATGAGCTTGGATGAAATCATCAGAGCTAACAAGGCTCGAGCTAGTACCAGTGGCACTCGCAACGTCGGGAATAAGAAGCAGGTTTGTCCTTTTCTTTGTTTTCACTGATTTTCAAGCCGCTTGGGGGTTGCCATCGATCACGTTGTGCATATGCGGACATTACACAAATCGTTGCATTACACTGTTCTTTATAGGGAGCTAGACTGAGCACAGGACGCTCAAAGATCCGCCCGAACCTCGCGAACAAGAGCATTAATCGTGCTAAGGCGAACCAGCGCAACGTGGCACGTCGCAATGCGGGAAATAGTGACATGATTCCCCGCAATGAAGTGAAGAACATCGTCAACGTGAGTATTATTTCGCATTATCGACGTTCCTTTCTCCACTTTAGCTTTATATTTTCGTTTCGATCAAGAACTTATTATTTTCAGAAGGCTGTGAAGCAAGCGATCAAGCAATCAAATGCCAATATTGGCATCGCTGGAAGACTCGGAGGAGGAGTATGTTTATCGATCCCGAATTTGGGATATTTATGAGCGCTCTACACCAAGCTGAAGAGGAACCTGGTTCCCGGCCAGTACGGGTCTAGAGAATAAACACGCATGTCTATTGAGTTTGCCACCCTTAAGACCTCTGCGCCTCTAGTGTTCAGCGTGAGCCACACGCTGAACGGACTAAATCCCGTCCGAGCCTCAGCGTAACGGATGAGAAAGATCGAGAGAAGGACCCATTATTGGATTTGACGAGAGATGGTGGTGCAGCCTGGTTGTTCCTTCTTTACTTACCCCCCACGTCTCCGCGTCGGTGTGGTAAGAAAAACTTCACTTCCCCGAATGCTCTGTTGATTAACAACAGGTAGCATTATATATTTCTTTCGTAAGTTATAATATCTACAGAAGATCCCTCGCAACATCATCACCAGCTCCAAGCTCGCTCAGCTGAGCCAGCGTTCTCGTGTCATCCAGAGAAACCGCGTTGTTCCTACTGTGAGTTTATTGCAATTTGATGATTGGCTCGATTCGTACCATAATACAGCGTTGACGTTTCTTTTTTATAGATCCGTCGGCGTGGAGGAGGATTCGCAGGTCAAAGACCAGTTCAAATCGTGGAGGAGGTAAATTCGTTCACCAATTTCGAGATAATAAAGCCATCAGGCCTGGGCAAAGTTGGTGGTCTCCTTACCATTAGTCTTAATCCCTGATCGGCGATAGTAATGTATGAGATAATCCCAGACGAGTTTTAGATAGCTACGTTTGTTTCATGACTCATCGACATTCATTCATTCAGGTCATTTCGCCCCAGCCTGTTCGTATCATTCGTCAGCCTATCCAGGCCCCTGTTCAAATTGTTGAGAGAGTGATCCAGGCTCGTCAGCCTGTCAGAAGAGTGAGTTTCCACGTTGTTAAATGGGCTTCATAGCCATCAGGTCTGGGCAAAGCTTATCGTATCTTCAGCGATCAAGCTTAATCCCTGATAGGCAAGAACGACGTATGAGATAATCCCAGACAACTCTTTATGAGTTTGTTTGTTTCATGACTCATCGACATTCAATATTTAACGTTTTCCACCGAGTACTCATATTTTTAGATCGGTGGTCGGGCAATCGCAGCTCGGAATCAGCAGATTGCCCGTGTCGGTGGTGGACGTGTTATTCGACAAGCGCCCATCGTCAATCGCGTCATCCGTCAACCTCAAATGCAGAGAGTCGTTCAGCGCCCCGTGCAGCAGAGAGTCATCCAGGTCCAGAGACCCGTGCAGGATAGATTCATCCAGGTCCAGAGACCCGTGCAGCAGAGAATTATCCGACAGCCTCAGCAGGTATTGTGGGTTTTCCACCGAAATAAATTTGGATCAGTGATCAAAAAGTGAAGTAGCTTGGAGACCTCGTCGGGCAGGTTTCGTTTTTAGGGGTCTATTTGATTTTCATTTATTTTTCGTGCCCGCCTTCAGCGGGCAGGTTATAGAATTCTACCAACTTTTTGACCTATGATTTGGATCTACTTATCGCAGATCATCTACGAACGCCCGGCTCCCCAGCGCGTTCAAGTTGTGCGCCGTCAGGCGCCTGTACAGCAACAGAGAGTGCAGGTCATTCGCCAGGCCGCGCCGGCCCCCAGAAGAAATAGGCAGAACGTATGTTTTTATTGTTGTTGGAAACATTATCTTGCCGAGGTTTTGTATTTTCGCGGTTATTTATTTACAATTTCAGGTTCAGTACGTTGAGTACACTTCGGGCCCTTCCACGGTTACCAGGAAGAACAACAGAATGCGCGATGCTCTCGGCCTCTCCAGCCCCCGCAATGTCGTCCGCGATGTTAGTTTTATTTGTATATGTAAAAAAAAACTTGCTTGCATTCGGGGTCACAACCATCTAAATATTTTGCAGGCCCAAAGATTCGAGCCCAGCAGTTCCTTCCTCGCGAACAGAGTCGTGTCAAACACCAGGAGAGGTCGTGGTTTCAACGGACGCGATGTATATTGAGGATTTCCAAACTTTTGTCTATAAATCGTGATCTTTCTCATTCTAAATGACCTCGCATATTGAAAGCCTTAGTCAACCAGCACTTTAGTCATGTTTTGAAACAGTTTGCAAGAATGTACAGTCGTCTTTATGGAACAATAATGCAACGCTAATAAATCTCTATTATTTATGTCTAATTTGTCAACCAGTCAGTGAAGCTTCTTCGCGTGTGAGTGTAGAACTCTGTTGGAAACATGATACGACAATAGAGACCATAAATACGAGGGAGACCACCCCGAAGTAGCAGCCGTAGACGATGAACTATAAAAGAGTATTTAAACTTCTACCATTGCATATCCAGTGAAATACCTGGAGCCTGATGTCCAGATTTAGACCGTTAGAATCGGCTATGAGGAAAGTGAGAACACTCTGCAGAATGACGGCGACGAAGGTGTTGACTCCGAAGACCAAACCGTAGTTGGATGCAGTAAGAAGCGAAGCGATGTTGAAACTGCGATGGTACAGTACACACATCACCTTCCCCATCCGTATTCATTCACTATATCTAGATATTTCTTTTTTTCTTCATCGTTTCTTTAATTGCCATCACACCCTTCGCGGGTGTATCAAATAAAAAAAGTATTATGGCCGAAACAGTGAAAATTATTTTTTTTAGATAGTTACGGTAATCTCACCATGCCGCAGTTATGAGCATGTTATAGATGGCAGATGTACAGACATAGCAAGCGTAAGCAATGAAGATCTGTAAATTGAAGTGAAAATTGAACCTTCGGAATTCTTGGGTTACCTCAGGTAACTAACCTGTTCTGTATAAGCGGCTACCAATTGAAGAACTGCAATGATGAGAGAAGCTGTCGCAAGCGTCGGCCCACCCCATCGACCCCAATCGATCGAGAGATATTGCATGCCGAACGAGAGTATGGCTCCTGAGAGGAGTGTTTGGATACGGTAGGGAGGGAGATCGATACCGATGAGAGTGTTAGCAACTAAGGCCAGTCCGTTTTGTACATGGTCAACGTCTGGCTGCATTGAAATCCATAGCGTTTGCGCATAGTTGGCAATCTGAGAGGGCAATGACATGTCTCTGGTAGTATAGTGGTTAGTATCCGCGCCTGTCACGTGCGAGACCCGGGTTCAATTCCCGGCCAGAGAGAATTCTTTTGCCCCAGTTCGGGATCCTTCTTCTTACTGCCAGATTGTCTCAATCCCGTCTCGCGTAAACTGCTCCCTCCCTTCAACTGCTCAACGCGAGTTTGTCACATCGAAATCATACTTCACAGGATCATTTCTGTAGTATGTATTTCACATGATCCCTCACTCTGCTTTGAACAGGCAACTGCGGTGATTGGGAAATGAGCGAGGCGCGAGCGGGAAATTGCCTACGGGCTTGAGGACCGCGGACGCTGAAAGTTCACTTTTGGTGCCCTGCCCCCCGCTTTTCTGAGCGGTTGTGTCAATAGTAAAGTGGACAATAATTAATCTTTCGCAAAGTATTTATGATGTTACCTGATAGTATCCGCATGCAGCCAGTGCCCACCACACCGACCACTTGAACACGGCTGGCGAGGTACGGTAGATCGAGAGGGAGCGGAGTGTCAACGTGAAGTACATCCGAACGCCGGAGGCCATCTTGGAACGCTCCACTTCGTTTCGGCTGGAATATAAAAGATTGAAAATCTACAGGGAACATTTCTCTATACTACAATTCGGCAAATACCAAATACGATATAGACATTTCGCGTTACTATTACGGTAGGTAATATCGATTAGTCATTGTACCGTACCTGAGTGGTTCCTTTTCCTCCATGTCACCGTCATTCTCCTCCTCCTTGGACCGAATGGAGCCGCCGATCGCTCGTATGCGAGTCTGTTTGTCGACCTGACGGAATACGGTAGGTGGTAATGTAGCACAGTGGGTACGGTATGTGGTACTGTAGCATACTGGATACGATATGCAGAACAATATCACAAAGAAAACGGTATGAGGAATTGTAGCACAGTTGATACGGTATGCAATAATGTAATGCAAAGAATACGGTAGGCGGTTGCATAATGAATACGATAGAAGCCACGTCATACCTTCACAGTGGGCACGGAAGGCAGGAACAGCGCAATTACGGTAACGATAGCGACGGCTACGAATGAGATCTGAGATGATTACGGTATTGCAGATTCCTATCTACCGTACCCCTCAAATTCCATCCGAGACCCACCTGATTCAGGAGTAGGTAGGTGCCGGTGTTGGTGGAGACGAGGACCTGGGCGAGTGAGAAGGCGATCAATTTGCCAATCATCGCGGCGGATCTGCAGTTATCGATTGAATAGTACTGTATACATACACTTATCGATTATACTGGGAGTACGGCATAAGAAAAATAATTGAGCTGAGCTCAGAAAATTATCGAGTAAGTTAGAAATTACAGATACTGTAGGGATTACCGTACCTGATGTACGACGAGACACGTTTAAAGTTCTTCTCGTCAACCATCGCGTACATGTAGGAGTAGTACGCGATCTCGGCGGCAGATGACAGTCCTGTACGGTATTTCTGAAGATTACTGTAGGCCATTGTATCGATTACGGTAGCTTATTTCATCGATTAGATGTGTGGTAAGAATTGCTCAAAATAGGTGTGGTGAGACGCGATTCATTACGAACTATTGATTTTTAAAATCTAATATTACTGTAGATAGATTACTGTTAGTTGATACTGTAGGTGGATCGATAATCTCACCGAAAATGATCTGCATTATCTGCATCTGCAGCTTGCCCTGTCCCCACACGAGCAGCGCCCATGTCCCGGTCAGAGTCGCTGCCTGGGATACGGTAGATCGATAAAGGAGTACGGTAACGGCTAGAGAACAATCGATTACAATACAGTAATCAGTGCACAAACCTCGAGTATGATAATCGGCTTATATCTGAGGACGTCTGTGAGAAAGAAGATGGGAATCTAAAGAGAAATCATGTATCACTCATCCGAACTACAAGTAATCAGCGATGTGTGATCTACTTGTGCGTTATCAGTGATAAGATCGGAGAGAGAACACCGCGAAAATATCGTTCCGAACTAACCAGAGCCGTTCGATTGATTTATAGTGATGCAATACTACAATAACCAGAAAAGACCGTACCATGAACAGGAAATAGGAGTAGGTCCAGAAAGGATAAATGTCGCCGTAAACGACTTCCTTGGTGAAATTCTTGTACTCTGAGACGAGAAATGGCGTGAGGAAGGGAGTAGCCGGTCGGAACTCTTTCACGATACCGTACACGCAGATGAGTACGGTAGTCGCCTTCCAGTGCATCTCTGCAAAAGAAGAGTAAAGAGCAAACTGGCGCAAACAGATGAAGAGGGCAGACGCATAAGCCATCGAAATTTGATAACAAAGAGAGAGATGGGAGAGAAGAAGCGCATTTTAAAGCTGGGTACAATGTGTGCGATTTCGTGGTGTAGTATGAGAAATAACAGAAAACGATTTGAATTGGCGCATTTCCCTTCGGATCAGGCTATTATGTTCGAATCCCAGTTTCACTGTGTGATTGTCATCCTCTCCGGATCTTGTCTGTTTTCTTGACTTTTGTTTAATCGTTTCAATAATTTTGTCTTTCTTTTAAGTCAAGTGCCCTATTGAGACTATTCCGACTGTTTAATGCGCAGTCTGAACTCCACTGTGTCTATTTCTAGCTCTTTTCCACTTTAGCGATCATTTAGTTCACTTTTGATTGAATATAGTTGAGACCATGCCAGGCAGAAGACGTAATATGGAGCGATTCCTGAGATTCGGCGGTCTTGGAGGCAACCTCGGCGCCGTGAGTCACTTTGCTTGATACTTTGTCGCATGGCTCTAACATCTCACCTCACTGCTATGCCAATTTCAAAGCACCCTTGGGAAATGGTGTGTACTAAGTTCTCGCGTTAGATAAGATACTACTAACCATGGATATTTTTTTTCGAAAATAGCTTATCATTCGCTTTTCCAGTTCGGTGGCGGTCCCCCGGCCGACTCGGCCCAGGTGGACACGTCGGAGACGGTGTACATCTCCTCCCTCGCCCTCCTCAAGATGCTCAAGCACGGCAGAGCCGGCGTCCCCATGGAGGTTCGCGCTAAGCATTTACTTTGATTTGCTAGAACTAATCAATCTCCGATGTCCTGTGAAATACGGCAGAACTGGACTTGTTATGAAGACGTATCTGTCCACACATAATCGGCAATCTACGACGAATTCAATTGAAATCCTTAACCCTGGTTTTATGAATAATTTAAATTGTAATTCAGGTCATGGGTCTGATGCTGGGCGAGTTTGTCGACGAGTACACGGTCAACGTCATCGACGTCTTCGCCATGCCCCAGTCCGGAACGGTGAGTCCGTTTCTTCTACATTACTCTGACCTGGCTGGAGCTAAGAGCGTGAACAAGCTGATTTGGACAATCGAATAAAATCAACGTATATTATCTCAACCATAAATGAATGTACAGAGAGTTGTGTTTGCATATGTCGAAAGGTGCGCATGCCGGTCCGCCGAATCAATTGGTTGAGATAGTTGGCGCGGGGACACGTAGATTTAAAAAAAATACCAAGAAACTAACGGGAAAATGCGACTACTCTTACTTTTTAAAACCTTGAATTTTACGTTGAACCCTTCCTAAATCTCGAATACACGTTAAAATATTCGTTAAAATCTAGCCGTAGAAGCCGATAAAGGTGTTCCATGTCAAGCGATGTTACAGTAGCAAGCTAACACGCTAGATGAGGCAAGCCATAGAAACCGGAAGAAAATGTAAATAGTTTCTATCGTTCAGGGAGTCTCCGTCGAGGCTGTCGACCCCGTCTTCCAGGCCAAGATGCTTGACATGCTGAAGCAGACTGGCCGACCCGAGATGGTCGTCGGATGGTCAGTACTTTTTCTATACAGATGAAGCAGATCATGGTTTTGACTACTTCAAAACCGCCCTATTATTTGCCGCTTCGGGATTCACTCTTGAAAGACACAAATTGATAGGTTATCGCGGAAGTGGCGAAATAAAGAACAGAACAAATAGCCCCGTATGCATGCTCTTTATTAGCTTGTGCGTAGGGATCAAGCAACTTGCATCGTATGCCACCACCACTACCCATCATGCCTCCGTACTCTCAGGTACCACTCCCATCCCGGTTTCGGCTGCTGGCTGTCGGGCGTCGACATCAACACGCAGCAGTCATTCGAGGCGCTGTCGGACCGCGCCGTCGCCGTCGTCGTAGACCCCATCCAGTCGGTCAAGGGAAAGGTACGGTAATATTAGGTACTGATTGATATATGATAAGGTACGGTAATGATGGTTATCGATTGGTCAAGGATGGGGGTTCGATAGTGGTGGGTATCGAATGGTCAAGGAGTAGATGTGGCGGCACTACTGCTGAAGCCCGGAACAGGCAAATAAATAATCGATGGGATCTTGAAATGAGCATTTTAAATGACATTGTTTTTAGATTCCTCTTTGATGATTCCGGGCTTCAGCAGTAGTGCCTGCGATATACAGTATGGACAAATTGAGTGAATGGAAGATTTTTTTTATCGTGAAGGCGGTGATTTATGATTTTTCAGCCTTCTTCCTCGTAGTCTTCTTGTCCTTTTCGTGCTTAGAGTCGGTGCGGTTCGGACGCTTCATTGACGGGTATCTGAGTAGGGAAAATTGTAGTCACTAGTTTACTTCAACGGACCGCGAGAGGAGATCGCTAGATTCAGCAAGTCGAGATTATGAATCAGTTACCCACCCCGGGGTTAGCCCGCTTTGATTGCCTCCTCCAAAATATACCTGTGCCAAATAGTAATGGTTAGAATGTCCACTTGTGCACTTGGATTCTTACTGGATACAGTATATCTTTATCTGAGAATAAAGTACCTCTGTACGGCTGCGTTCATTACGATAGCGGGCGATCGCTCATCGTGCAGCGCCCGCTCCTTTTCCTTCTTGCGACGAATCCGCTGAGAATGATCGATTGATTTTTCCTAATTTTAAAACCTATTTTTGATGATCGGGCTGTGACACGGTGTTCCTTACATTCATTCGCTCCCTCCTCCTGGCCGCTAGAATCTCGATTTCTCTCCGCGAGCGAGGAATGCGCAGCCGGATGATGCAGCAGACAATGACGAGCTGTATTTGCGCAATTTTACAAAGTATAAAAAAATATCCTTTATCCTGCCTCACGAGTCGCAACTGTCGTAAAATGTACAGCTTTTGGAATACACTTCTTTTGCTGCTCGCGCCAGTCTTGTTTGGGTAGCGAGATTTATCAATCAGTTAAAAATGCGACCCGGTGATTGTGCGCAACATCACAGTTTTATACACCGCTCGATTCCCCAATGGTGTTTTCAGTTTTTTCTGTTTTGCATTTATTTGAAAATCAAACTGGGAATCGACCATAAATTCAGTTCCGTTTGAGTAGTGTGATTGATAAAGGAGAAAAACTACGACCGGCGATTACGCGCAACTTAAAGGATTTATGTACCGCAGCTTTTTTTCCAAAAGTGTTTATGGAGCGTTGATACTCTTATCAATACAGTAAAGATACCATAGTGGTGACGAGCATGGAACCGGCAGCGAGCAGCATCCACAGTCGGACGCCCGGCAGCACATAGGTGTCGTAGAAGGCTTCCTTTATTTAATTTGTTAAAATATTTTTGTATGATTAATTCCAATATTGACCAGGCGATGTCGCGCTTCGTCAGATTGAGTAATATAGCTGGAATGTTGAGGTTCTAGTGTTGCTGAGATCCCGTTTCATACATTACACTCACTCGTCGCACGTTGGACGGCGCTAGCGTTGTATGGCTGAGGTCTTCCCACTCTAGAATGAGACCGCTTATCGACGGAATATCAACGGGAGCCAGGGCAGGAGGATCGAGAGAGGGAAGGAGAGAGGGCAGGACGGTGGAGGTGGAAGGGGAGGATGGAGGGTAGAGGGTAGGAGTGGCTGCAGGCGGAGTGAAGAGGCGAAACGATGAGGTGGGCAGAGGAGCCATACTGATTACGGTAGATCACCGAACCAGTGCCCGAATCGAGGACTGATTTATTAGTTAGACAAAGTTGTTGCGAGGGGCGCGGGAATGGCGACGATTGCAGACTCGTTTGGGGGGTTGTCCCGGGGGAGTGCGGGAGGGAGGGGGGGAGATCAGAAGGAGGAGAGAGGGGGGGGTGGATGGATGGAGGAGGGGAGGAGCGAAGGAAGAAGTTGAAAAATGAAGAGATAGAAGAGGGCGCGGATTTGAGTGAGGAGGAACAGCGAAAAAAAGATGATGCATGAGGTGGCTAGGCCCCTTTGACCTCGGTTTTTTTATCTCTGGAGTGACGAATCTGTAGATGTGTTCGACTGCGAGGCGTTAATTATTGATTGGTTTTGCGTGACACTGATTTTTTCCTTCCAAGATTTGCCGCATCCCCTTGAGATGCTGTGATATGAGTGATGGCCACGGGGGATGTGTGTCTTTCATTCCAGAAGAGATGTAGTTGACTAGAGATGGCGAGAGAGCGCATCAAGTGGAGAGACGCAGACGGAGAAAGAGTGGGGTGGAAGTGGCAAATTCCAATGGGAGCGGTTAGTCTCTCGGTCTGTGGGGCGACAGTGGGCGTGGTTTGATCTATGAGCTGTGTATCACGCGCGCGCGGCCGGGGGTATGATGTCAGTTCGGGATTGTGCGAGTGTGATTCCTAGTAACTTGTAACTTGTGGGCAATGCTACTTGCCTTGTGCGGAATAACATTTTGGTTTTGACTTGATTGAAATTTTTACTAAATACATGTATTATGATATCCGTTTTTTTTTGTTATTTTTTCCGCTTTTAGATAAAAAAAAAACTCAAGTTAGTCATGTTGCAGGTGGTGATTGATGCGTTCCGCACGATCAATCCGCAGGCGATGGCGCTCAATCAGGAGCCGCGCCAGACGACCTCCAACTTGGGACACCTCCAGAAGGCCTCGATACAGGTACGGTAGGATATGGTAGGGAGGATCTAGTATTGCGGACTACGTTTTAAGGTTTACAGTGGAATCCCCCTTGTTTAGGCGCTGATCCACGGCCTCAACCGCCACTACTACTCGATCCCGATCGCGTACAAGTGCCACGATCTGGAGCAGAAGGTACGGTAGCTTGCGATTACGGTATCCTTGTTCGAATGTCGATTATGGATTACAGTAAAAGTGGGTGCGTGTAGTACAACGATCCTATTGCAGATGCTGCTCAATCTACACAAGCAGTCGTGGATGGACTCTATTCAGGTATGCATATTAAAATTTAAAAAAAATGAAAATATTAGTTCCTGCCTGAAACGCGAGAGTGCCCGGTTGAGATTTTTGATAATGCCAGAAAATGCTATCTATAGCGATGTTATCACTGTGTATAGAGGCGTGAGTGCGCGTGCAATCTTGGTGATTTCTCGTTTCGACTCTCAGTGATGTTATGCTCAGACTGGTGCATTGCAGGTGGAGGCCTTCTCCAAGTGCTGCGGCCAGAACCGATCTGGCATGCAGAGCATGCTCAAGCTGGCCAAGAACTACAAGAAGGTGTGATTTTATTGAGTAATAGATTATTTTGTATACTAAAATTTTATTGTTCCTCAAGAAAAAATTTCCAGCTATCCGCAAAATAATTGTAGTAATCGGTTGCTCGTTTTCCCGGAGGTTTTCGGTTGTCCTGCTTTTAGATAGGGAATCAAAGTAAATGGTTTGCATGGTGTGATTGTTTAGGCTCTGGAAGAGGAGGAGAAGATGACGGACGAGGAGCTGGCCATCAAGAACGTCGGCAAGCAGGACCCGAAGAGGCATCTCGGAGAGGAGGTACTGTAGTTTGTAGTTTGCAGGATGCAGGATACAGTAGCGCTTCCTCTTTTTTGTGAGATTACGGTCGCCTATTATCGATTGATTATTATCTCCCTCATTGCAGGTCAACGAGCTGCTCGCCGACAACATTGTGCAGAACCTGGCAGCGATGCTGGACACGGCGTCCTTCTCGCGATCGTGAACTGACGACAACTGATGTGAGGAGGGATACGGTAGCCGCCGTTTATCCCCCTCCACAACCTTCCTCACAGCACTCCATCCACTCTGAACGCCTCTGGTCTCGCTTAGCTTCCCCCTATTTTTACTTTTCAAATCTACAACTCTTTAAACCAGTGATCATGTGGTTCCCTCATAATTGTCACATTTAATTATTGTGTAAAAGTAAGGTACGGTCAGGTTTGCAAGCACATAATTTATTGATTGTCTCCCCTTCCCCATCTCCACTTGTCTCCAAATTCTTGAGTTATATTTAATTCTTGCACAAAAACTGTTTTCATGCTGTAAATGTTGTGAAGAGCGTGCCTTCGTTTGCAGAAAGATAAATAATATTGGAAAATCTAAAGGAATGTTCAATCTTGAAATGCATACAAAGAGGAAGATTCCTCAGCTAAGCTTATCTTGAGACGATAGATAATACAAATGTAATGGTGGGTTGTAGAGATGCAGCGAGGGTCGTTCATTAGGCAGATCCTGCGCCGGGTCGACTGGGTACCCGTGAGTTTCGAGTTACATATATGAATGGTAAAGTTCGTTTTTTTAGCGGCGACGATTCCTCGGTGGGTGCTGCCAAACAAAAAAATAAATGTAAAATCTCCCCGAGTAGATGTGTGCTTGTTATTTGATACAGTTTACAATGGTGTTCGAGGGTTACTGTAACTAATGTAATAAGATTAGTTACCGTACAATCACAGGTGGGCGATAAGTGGTGCCGGGTTTCGATCATGGGCACGGATCTGTCGCCCGCAGCGCTGCAGAAGGAGGAGTCGAAAGAGCGCGAGCGCGTCGTCATCCTCATGATACCAGGTATACGGTAGAGTGGGTACGGTAGGGGATACTGTAAGAGGTGTACGGTAGGAGATACTTTGATAATTCGGTAGTAGCTGATGTACATGGTAGCACTGTAAAATATGGGTTGTTTATGTAGAAACTGGAGCTTCGTTTTGTAAGGGGGAAGTGGCGGTGTATGGGGTACTGTAGGAGTACGGTAGGGATACGTTAGCGAATGATGTACGTTATCGATCGCAGGCAACCCTGGCAACGAGGCGTTCTACGCGGACTTTGGAGAGCTGCTGCTGAAGAGCCTCATGTCACGCGATGAGCGGGCGGGAGGTGAGTACGGTAGGATCCTCAATACTACGGTATTACCATTGTAGGTAGGTTACAGTAGTTGCTGCTCGCTTGTATGTTCAGCGCTTGCATGTTTCGTTTTTAAAAATGAATCCATGTAGTTGATGCATTGGGGCTTTTTTGTTAGTATTGAATTCAATACGGAGATTACAGTATTCCGCTAATTGTGACCGTAGCCCGATAGTCGTTTTCAGGATCGGCGGACCAGCGGACCTACCTCTTCTACACCATCTCGCACCTCAATCACGTGGCCCTGCCGGCCGAGCTGGACGGGCACGCGGGCACGCTGCGTGCGACAGGTGCGTACAGTGCGATGATGGCGGGCGACAAGTACTAAAATATAGCGATCGCAATCGAATTTTCGACAAGGCGACATTTACAAACTTTGCGCACAAAGAAACTGTCAAAACTTTGGTGGTTCTAATCAATTTTTGACAAGGCGACGTTTCTCGGTGTGCTCACCACCCATGCTGATTACGGTATTGTGTTGCAGATCGATTCCAGCTGGACGCGCAGGTGCAGCACAAGCTGGACTACGTGCGCGAGCATCTGCCGCGCGCGACGCGCGTCTACCTGATGGGCCACTCGATCGGATCGTACATGATGCTGAGGTACGGTAGGGGTGGGGTGGGGAGATACGGTAGGGAAGGGTAGAGAAAGTACGGTATCGATTACATCGCAGTATTAATCATACGTGGGCAGCAAATTGTAGAAATATTTTGCAGAGCGCTCCCGCCCCGGTTTCACTTTATTTCATAGTGCCCCCAGCGTAGACCAACTCCCCAAATCTTCAGCCTTTGCGCATCTTGAACTTTTGCATAGTGCCCCGTCATCAGGTTTCCCCAAAATGCAGAGTGCTACCGGGTGACCGTGCCCACGTATGGTATTAATTCGTGGATAGGGAGGATCGGTGTTATCAGGTTGAATGTTTTTTGTTGTTGTTTTTCATTGGCACAATTATGTGAAATCACAGGAGTAAATCAGAGGGCGTTTATATATTTTATCGACGCCCGAAGGCGCAACGGAATAATGTGTGATTACACGAACGATGTACAGTAAATAAAGACTAAAGGGGTTTATGAGATTTAATGAATTAGCCATGAGACGGGGAATTGCCTAGTTTTAAAGATGAACGTAATAATACATTTCAGCTTTCTGGGTTGGGAGGATCGGTGATGCCAGGTTTTGACGTTTTGTTTTGTTTTCTCGCAGATATCACTGTCAGATTACAAGCGCCTAGTAATAATGTAGCCTACAAACACTGGTCAAAACCGGCCTGGAAGCGGCACTCTGTAACACAAAATTATTAGCCATAAAATATTCCTCTGGTTGTTAATCAATCAGAGATGAAATAGATGCCGTTCACTGAAATGCAACATGTGCCCACAGCCGTAGGGAATTAAAAAAAACTTTTCTTTTACCAAATGTTCAGAGATTGCTATAAAGAGTATTGAAATATTGATCTCTAATATAGAAAATTCGCTTTATGTGGTTTCCATGAATGGGGTGATCTAGATTATCGACCTCCTTTGCGTACACATGGTCCATTGCGTAAAGTTAGAAAACGGAACCGTTTCATCTATGCAATCAATATCGTTGATTGAGGTACAGTAATGCTTGTCGTCGCAGGGTGCTACCGTACATCGTGGAGGATTTCCGGATCAAGGGCGCGCTCGCACTCTTCCCCACTATCGAGCGGATGGCGCTGTCGCCCAACGGACTTCGACTGAGGAGAGTGCTCGCGGTGAGTTGCGTTGGGTCGATAAAATAGGGAGCCAGTAGAGTAGAGATTGTCTAGTGATGATGCAATTGAACAACAAAAGATGTAATGCGTAGTGAAGATGAAATAGAGAGATGTTGCGTAGGGATGATGCAGTGGAGAGATTTTGCGCAGGAATGATGCAAAATTTTACAGGCACTGGATTCGCAAGATTGGCTGGCTAAAGCTCTCACCTTCTGGCTGAACTTCCTGCCCGTCTCCGCCAAGGTATGCGTATTATTATTTTAATTTATATTGTTAATTAATCATTATTTAACTCAACTGCGGGGCTAAATAGTGATTAATTAACAATTTCCTTTTTGTTTTGCTGGCCATAGAGGTGAGATCACTCTTTCTCCGTCTCATCGCGTAGTTAATGAGCTCTTGTGACAGGAAAGCAGCAGGTGCTCACAATTAGCGTGAACTGGAAGTGTTGCATTTTTGTTTTGTATGCTCCACGATATCCGTCATACCGTACCTCGTGTGTCTACCGTAACTCTCTTTCAGAAGTGGCTGGTGGGTCTGAATCTGCGCGGGGAGGGCGTGCCGCCGTGCGTCACTGACGCCGCCGCCGAGCTGCTCAACACCAACGTCTTCCGCAACATTGTGCACATGAGCCACGACGAGCTGGAGAACGTGGGTTACTGTGGTTATGGGCATAATGTGGGCTACGGTAGCTACAGAGAGAGAGAGTTCGGATTGCTGTAGTTACAGAAAGAATTTGGGCAACGGTAACTGCAGACATAACTACTGTAGTTGCAAACGTAACATGGGTTACGGTAGCTGCAGACAGAGTGCGGGTTACTGTAGCTGCCTGCAGTTTCGGTGGACGGGGGTTACGGTAATGGACGAACGATGTATTGATAAAGTCTTCTTGAGTAACTTAGTGTTTTTCTTTCGGAATCTGTCAAATTAACTTTTAATCTTTGAATATTGGATGCGGTAGCTCTAATCGATGCGTGTATCGACGGAGGATACTTTAGATTGGTATACTGTAGGTGAACGAGTTCGACGAGGCGACGCTGCTGCAGCACAAGGAACTAGTGCACTTCCTCTACGGAACCACCGACGGCTGGGTGCCGCTCGAATACGGTAGGTGGCGCCGTTTATCGCTTGATTGATTGATGAGTATATGGGCATTACGCAAGACAGGTTCTGACAACAACTAACAACAACTAATGTAAGGTTTGTCATAACTGAGCAATTTTGGATGAGGTAGGCGTGCGATCATGTCTCTTACCGTAACATGATGTTTCTGAAAACATATGTAATAAATAAAATAAAATATGTTGCAGGTATGGAGATGGCGGAGCGTGCGCCCTCTGGCCACGTCATCATCGACGACAAGCAGTGCGAGCACGCGTTCGTCATTCGAGACGGCAAGGCCGTCGCCGAGAAGCTCGTCCCCCTGATCGTCTAGCTGACCCACCGAACTACCGTACCTAGACCAGTGACTTACAGAACGCCTACAGTAGCCCCTAATAGAGTACCCTACCAGTAATCGACCCCAGCCATTTGTAGTCATTTGTACCATGAGAGCCATAGACGGATGTGATCCACCGTTGTTTTGCAAGTTTGACAGACTGTTTTTATAGGAAGAGCGATTCGTAGTTTGCGCCCGTTGTGCCTTCTGTATTGTACGATGCTCAAGAGACATTCCAGAGATATTTATTTAGAGAACTAATCAGATGCTTGCGTTGTATTTATCCAGATTCGCACTTGTAAGACAGTATGTGAAGATAAAAGATCTATATATATTTTATCGACGCCCGAGAGCGCAACGAGATACGAACATAGATAAATGTGAAAATCGATAATATTCTCCTTCTAGGGAGTATGAAATGTGAATGATGGGGTGGGTGGGCTGTAGGAAGAGTAGATCAATCGTCATGATCCCATCTGTCATCGTCTGGTCGTTGGAGGGATACCGAGGAAGAGGACTCGGGACGACCTCTGCAATGTTTGATCAATGTGAAGTGATTATCGAAACAGGCAACGTAGAAGGTAGTTATTGGAGAAGCTTCCTATTAGCTCCAATGTGAAGAGCGTAATGGCAGAGCACAAAGGAAAAGTCGGCTAGAGATCTGTAGCACTCCAATGCGAGCTGTCAATGTGTCTCTGGTAGTATAGTGGTTAGTATCCGCGCCTGTCACGTGCGAGACCCGGGTTCAATTCCCGGCCAGAGAGAAATCTTTTGCCCGTGTCTAAGGTTCTCCTCTTCGTGCCGGCTTGTCTCAAACCCGTCTCATGTAAACCGCGCCCTCTCTTCAACCGTTTGACGCGAGTTTCTTTCGTTGCCATCAGGTCTGGGCAAAGCTGATCGTGTTCAACGGTCAAGCTTAATCCCTGATCGGCGAGCGCAAAGTATGAGATAATCCCAGACAGCTCCTTATGAGTTTGTTTGTTTCATGCCTCATCGACAGTTAATTTTTGAATATGTCAACAACTAGTTGATTTTTTAAATGTTGGCTGGCGCGCAATCGCAGCTCGTAAACAGCAAATTGTCCGAGTCTGTTGTGGACGTGCTATTTGACAAGGGCCCATCGTCAATTCTCTCATCTGTCAACCTGAAATGCAGAAAATAGTTAATCGCCCTGTGCAGCAGAGAATCATCCGTCAGCGCCATGCCAAGGACGTCTTTCCTTGTCTGATTCTCTCCTTTTGCGCACTCTATCGATGATTCATCGTTTCTTTAACTTCATCTCGCGGTTACGTTTTCTTATGCTGTGATGTGAACGGCTCTCTTAAATTATCTTCGAGATCAAGTGGAGAATCAGAGGATGGGAAAAGTGCCAGTACACAGTCTCTCTCACTAACTATCCTCTCTCGCTGACCCCTTACCATCGACAGACATGTCTTCTTTTGATCTACCTCGAGGGGCCACTCTCCTACACCCCCTGCAACATGCCGTGAGGGAAGCTGTCGCAAGCGTTGGCCCACCCCATCGAGCCCAATCCATCGAAAGATACTGCATGCCGTACGAGAGGATGGCTCTTCAGAAGAATGTCTGGATACGGTATGGAGAAGATATCGATACCGATGAGAATGTTATCAACTCCGGCCAGTCCGTTTTGCACATGTTCAATGACCGGCTGCATTGAGATTCATGGCGTTTGCGAATAGTTGCCGATCTGAGACGAGATCAACATGTCTCTGGTAGTATAGTGGTTAGTATCCGCGCCTGTCACGTGCGAGACCCGGGTTCAATTCCCGGCCAGAGAGAATTCTTTTGCCCCAGTTCGGGATCCTTCTTCTTACTGCCAGATTGTCTCAATCCCGTCTCGCGTAAACTGCTCCCTCCCTTCAACTTCTCAACGCGAGTTTGTCACGTCGAAATCATACTTCACAGGATCATTTCTGTAGTATGTATTTCACATGATCCCTCACTCTGCTTTGAACAGGCAACTGCGGTGATTGGGAAATGAGCGAGGCGCGAGCGGGAAATTGCCTACGGGCTTGAGGACCGCGGACGCTGAAAGTTGACTTTTGGTGCCCTGCGCCCCGCTCTTCTGAGCGGTTGTAATCTCGATGATTCTAAATACTCGCATTAGAGTTTAGATGGGGGGGGGGGAAACGGAAGAAAAGTATTCAGAAAAGGTAAAACGAAAGAAGATGTTTTGTCAATACAATCTTTTATGAATTGTGCGAAATTTACATAGATATCTAACGAAGCAAGCCGGTATGATCTGGTGATCAATTCCTCTCCATTTCAATTCCCTCCCTTTCTCATCTCTCCCCTCCTCCGCTCACTTCACGGGTATCATCTTCATCGTGATTATCACTATCACCTCTCTCTTTAGTTCACTTTCCCCTCTCTTTTCTTCCGTTTCACCTCTCTTTCCCACCACTCTTTCACGTTTCTAATGAGGCCACACTGCTCGACGTCGTCCTGGTCGATTGCTGTCACAGCTCGCGCAGATTTATATGATTCTATCATTGATATTTGATCTCCTTTTCCAACATTCCCATTTGATCCATTATTTTACTGTATTGATCTATTGATGTACTGTACTGTCGCATAGAGAATGCGAATGTACCTGCAAATTATCTTTCAGCGAAGTGAATCTTGGAATTTTGTCCAAAACACCGCGTGAGGCTGGAGGTCAAAACGAGATTTATAGGCAACATTTTCGAGAATCGATTGCTACTCACGCATTTCCCGCTACGTCCAGATCAAAGGCTGCTAAAAAGGAGGCCAATCAATCTTGATTAGGTGGCGCCTCGCGCAGCACCCCTTTTTAAATGTCTGGCGCCGCTCGATTTCCTCTTGTCCACGGCCGTGCACGGCACATTACCAACTTTTTGGCACGATGCCAAAGCCTGTTTTCCACTTTCCGGTTGCTCTCTATGGAGTCATTCGTTGTGGGAAGACACTGGCGCACTATTCGCGACTCAATTTCAATAGTCTATTCGTGACTGTAAGCACATGATTCCAAACTCGAGTGAGACTCTTTGCACTTTGCACACTATTTATCGCTCTAACCCTTTGTCTGTAGGTTTGGTATCATGTGGGCCAATGTTGTTAGGTGAGGTATCTCGTGGTCAAGAAGCCTCGAATTCATGCGTAATCGTGATTAGCCGAGAGTGCCCCTTCCATGAGCTGTGGCTTATCCGAACACTCTGGCTAATTAGAAAGAGATTGTAGAGAGGCGAGCATACGGTAGCATTACGATTGCATCGCGAGCTGACATGGTTCGCCTATCCTATTTACTGGAGACGCGGAGCTCATCTGCTGAACTCTCTCCATTTCACGAGCTCTCTCATCGGCTCGAAAAGGTGAGAGAGCATGCGAGATGAGGAGAATGGAAAAGAAAGAGGAACAAGGGTCCATCATAATCAGGCGTTACTTCATCTCGCTCGCCACCTTCTCTCTCGTTCGAACACCAATTAGCATATTCACCAAAGGCCGCTTCCGGTTTCCGTTTCCGGTGGGTCAGAGTTTGTAAAGCGAGGCGGCGTCTCTTCATTTCGCACTCACTCTTCCCCTTCCTACGACCGGTGAAGCAACATCACTCCACTGGTCAACCAGACAGAAAGGGGTTTGGAGTGAGAGAGGGTGCAAACCGAGAGGGTCCCTCTCACCTTTGCGCACTCTCTCGCCCTGACCCCTTTCTGTGGTTTTTTTATTCTCTCTGCAACAAAACAAAGCCATTCCTGTACCTCTGAGGCCCCCGGATAGGTAATTAATTGGAATTTGAATGGGTGATGGGGAATGGAAGGGAGTTGGAGGTATACCTATTAGGGCTGGGGATTTGTATGAGTGCGAACGTTTGCACTCGCTCTCAATCCCTCCCATTCACACGTTCAAGGGTGTCTGCAAATGAAAGGGGGATAGACTACCCTCTTTCTCCCTCTCTCGATCTGACACAATACCAGAGCGGATGAGGTTTGTATGCGGCGGGACTGTACGGATTTCCCCTTATGAGATCTGGAAATCCCGGTAATCCAGATACCGCCTAGTTATCGTCCCCAGATAAGTGTCGGGAGAGGTTTCACACCGAGGCGTTCTAGTGGGTGGGGGGGGTGTGACGGAACTGTACGGTTTTCCCCTGCAAAAATTCCATCATGTATGCTCTGGGAAACGAAACCTCGGTGCTGCAGGATTTTTTCTCACGCGCACAGTATCTCCACAAGCTAGCCATCAAATGTGTGCATGGCTTACTTGTCTGCAAATCTAGTGCTGGAATACGCGAATCCCCTAAAAGTGGCCAGAACGCCTCGCTTGAAACTGCGCAACATGTGGCCCCAACGCATTTGGCAGTCTTGGCTGACACTGCTGAGTAATGAATACAATGGGGTTGGGACACGCCTCAGGGGGTGGGGGGGGGTGAGATGAGAAGGGCAATCTAAACGAGCATATCATTCCACAGCCCGTTCAACCTTCCAGAAAGGCCTTTGGAGTGAGAGAGCGCGTGAAATCGAGAGGGACTCTCTCACTTTTGTGCACTCTCTCGCTCTAACCCTGGTCAGTAGGTATGGAATCATCTGCGAGGGGAATCCGCTGAAATGGTGCGCGAAGTCATTAAAGACATTAAAGGGGTCTATAAATTCCCGAATCATTTTTTTTTGCTGAGCACGGTGGATTTATATTTCGATCGATTGGACACAGTTACATTATTTACTCCTACAACTCAAACGTTGAATCATTCTCGGAAGTAGTATGCTCAACGTTCTAACTATAAGACGGTGTACAGAGTAAGAGGCGTTCTGAGTGCTCTCTCACTGTCCCCTACTCTCTATTAGTAGCACTCTGCTTCTCTGCACTCGCGCTCTCTCGCCCTCTGCTCGCCTACAGGACTGAAAAGGCGCTGCAGACACCCGGCTGCGCGCAATCAGTCTCTCCCATTTCCCCCTCTCCATTTCACGCGCTCTCTCGCACTGTCTGACTTCTCGGCGTCTCTCGAATTCCCGTTATCTCTAATGTTCTCTATCTGTTCTCTCTCGAATTTACACGCTCTCTCACCAACAGCCAAGACGATTCGGTGATAGACATCGCTACTTAGCATGCGATGGTGGGGCGCGATAGGGGCGAGGCGAGAGATAAGGGAGAACGAGGAGAGCGGCAGAGAAGCAGAGTGAGGAAAGTGGGTAGGAAAGGCGCTGGTATAGTCAGTAATTTCCGAGAGCCGCCGTATGTGAAAGTGTTTCTCCTCCACAATTCGACCCCCGCTACGCTCAATTTAGCGCGCGAGTTTATATATATATTTATGCGATCACAAGAAACGCGGTACAAAATTAAGTTAGATTAAAAACGAATTCAGTAGGAAGACAATCTAATAACGAGTCACTCAGAGAAACTGATCAATTCTCTGGATTTGTATTTCTACTTTAACGCGTTTTGTCGCTATGCACGTTAAAAAATCAAATCTTGTATTATTATGAACGTATCTTGAAAGTATCAATGAGAGTTCTGAGATTTATTTCCTGTTTCTGCAATTCGATTTCGCGTCCTTTTTTGTATGTGTAAGGTAGCCAAAGAACCACCCCAAGGCAGTTAAGAGTCGTTTAACCAAAGGGGGAAGGGGATTCGTGGGGTATACTGGTCAGTGACTTTGAATGTGTCCTTCGAACCCATCGCGCTCCCACCATTAGCGAGTGTGTAGAAAAAGTGATGGATCAGTAAACCTTCCTTCCCCTCATTCCATGAAGCTTTTTCAAATTTTTGTTTAGAAACGCTAAAAAAACAAAGATTTTTAAAAGAATTTGTTCCAACCCGAACTCATCTTCCGATCACTATTTGAATACGCAAAAAAAAAGTTGCACCAATTCCCACCCTTCCGATTTTGATGCCGGGGTCAATTTCGCCCCTTCCCCAGTTCCGGTCTCTCGACCACAGCTTATTAGGCCGGATGTCAGCTAATTTTGCGCGCCCTAAGGGGGTTCGATTGTCCTTCAAGTGGGGCATCAGTCGGGCAGAGGAGGGATTAATAATGAGGCCCTGGAGGGATGCTCTCGGACCAGACGATTCTGTACATACAGTCATCAAAACAGACGGCCAGCTTATCGTGTTTTGACGCCGGGATTTTGCGCTTTTCGTTTATTTCCCTGCTTATTGTTAGACGTAACGTTTTTGCTCGTTTTCGGCAAGGATTTTCCCGCTTTTTTTTCTTGGAAGCCCTTGTTTTTCCGTGATTTCCCCACTATAGTGGGAGCTCAGAGTGGGGGGGGGGTGGGAGAGTGGCGGGGCTTGTTGAGAGATAGATGCTCTGTTGTTGTTTTGTGTCAC
The DNA here is from genome assembly GCA_036245785.1 of Pristionchus fissidentatus. Taxonomy (NCBI): domain Eukaryota; kingdom Metazoa; phylum Nematoda; class Chromadorea; order Rhabditida; family Neodiplogasteridae; genus Pristionchus; species Pristionchus fissidentatus. The sequence continues at coordinate 6,844,116 of BTSY01000006.1, forward strand.
ACGCGCGCGGCGCAATAAGATGGAAGTGGCAGCGTAAGAATACGGTAGGGACAGTACGATTGCACATCGCGAACTGACGTTATTCATAACTGGAGACCGGGGCCTGTTACAACCGTGGCCGCCAATTAGACACCAATTTTCGCCGGATCTGAGAAATAATTGTTGTAGGGTCGCTTGAAAATGCACTCTCCGTTCATGCTCCAGTGAACTCTGCCCATTCAAGGAACGTCTCTTCCCCACATGTCCGCTGGGCTTAAAAATAAAAAAAACGCTTTCGTATAGCGGCACGTTTGTGACGTGCTCTCGTTGCCCCTCAGGCATAGGGGTGGTCGAGACCGCCTTGCGTGTAGAAGACCTAACACCTTTACCTTTACTAGGGGTTTCCGGTGACTGGACGTCTTGAAACTGGCGTTTAGGAGCCCATATTTTTCCAAGATTTGTTTGGGATTCGTTTCAGGAGATGTGGTATTTTTTTGCAATTTCGAGAAACTAAACTGCAATTCCGAACGTACCATCGTCGTAACATCTAACAAGCACAATTGACCTTTGCCTATTTCGAACTATTCCTCGGGATTCTTGGATGATTACGGTATTAAAAATAAGCCTGCTATCGTATAGTGAAAACGGGGCAGATAATCACCTAATCACGGCTGTTTTGTCGCCGTCGACAACTTTCACTGCTTATTCATTCCTTCCACCACTGATAGCGCTGTTTTCATCCCCCGCCGTATTAGGGTCGCGACGGTCACGGCGTTTTGATAGTTTACAAATCCGAGAAAATGTTAGGCTCAAGACGTTCTGGATAGTGTACTCAAATTCAGTCAAAGAATGCGAAAATAGTATCAAAAAAATTTCACCACTTATTCATTTTTGACAGATTGGCCAGAAACATCCCTGAACATTCATTGTCGTTTTCAAAAAAAAGAAAAAAAATGCAATTGAAAACGTACTTTAATCGTCCAAACTGCAGCCTTTCTTCGTATCGCGGCGAATTTAATATCGGAATTTCGATTAACGTAGACTGTTGGTGCGGAATTTGATTAGTGTAGTACAGGGGTTTCTGATTGCTCAAATCCTGACACGCACACTACGCAAAGAACATGGTTTTCCAGAGAACCAATGGAAACGACATTTCCAAGATTTTAGAGTATTCTTTTGAAAGACGCTTTTGAAATCGCATTTTCTGTATATTTTTTCGTTTGCTCTTCACGACTTCTTTTTTTCCTTGTCATTTTGAGCTCTGTGTAGATTGTTGCGTTGCTTTGACGGGAAATAGCCGAAAGTGGCTTGCACCCCCTACGTACATTCCATATACATTGCTCTTCCCACCCTCATCTATCATCTATCAACTACTTGCGCGACGCATCTTCTCACGGGGGTCGTATTAGCAACGAGACACTAGCTCTCTCAATTCCGCACACTCTCTCGCCAATTAGAGCAGGCGAAATAGTGCGCGAAATGAAGAGAGTCAGAGCTCCTGAGGGGCTTCTCCTCGCCTAAAAGAAAAGAGATTCCGTGTGGTGATGTGTCAGCCCACCCCCATCCGTCAAACGACCGGGGCAAAACATGCAAATTTTTAGGCCGAGTACGAATTTCATTCGAGACTCCGCCCACTAGTTCGCAGTCAGTCTGTTTTATCAGCGCGATAGGACGATGACTGATACGACGTGATCATCTTTTGTCGTGACAGCTTTCCAGTCAACAAAACAATATCGAATTCGCGAAACCGACGTGCTGCTGTTTTCGCATGCATTCTCTAGCTCCTATGCATTTTGTTGCCTCTATTTGCATCGACTCGTGAGAATGCAATGTGCCAGTATTCGAGGTCTGCCGTGCGAAATATGCATTGCTATTGTACCGTCATTTTTTTATCGCTCTAACAAGTTCCCGTTCGCACCTGTAAAAGTGCAATTACTCCTACTCACAAAATTGCACCAATTCTCCACTTTTGTCGTTCGCTTGGCCGATTTTGATTGGAAATCGATCAACACTTCTCTTTTTTCGCAGCCAATGTTTCGTCTGCTCTCGTTCAATTTTGTCATCTGACCGGTACCACATTTCGGGTTCCAACCGCGGGTACAAAAAGGTACCGGGTACCCAGTCACCTTCCTGTGGCCCCATTCCCAGCCGAACTCCTTCCCCGATTTCGCCCCTCGGGGCCACTCTTGAAAGAGTAGAAGAAGAAGGAGCGAAGGAGAGAAAGTGGAAGGAGTGAGTGCATAATGGCCATTTGTCAAGCGGCTTAGCGCCCTCTCAGCTCTTGAATGAGTGGTGATAGGGGGGGGGGGGCGCCGCGCATTGTCCGCAGGGAAATGCGCGCGCTCAAGTCGGTTCTGAAGCACAATTCTTCAAGCACATTCCGAAACCGCACGGACCCTCTGTCATCAGGTTCTCGATCGTAAATGCTCATTTTTTCGAATTCTCATCAGGAAATAAATTGTGTTCTTTGTGAGAATTGTTAAAAAATGATTAAAAAGTGCAGGATCTGCGTTACACCATTTATTGATATTTGCGAATACTTATATCGAATTAGCGAACGGTATCGTATTTTCGCTCGCGGAAACCTTTTCCTATCACGCGGTTGATCTCTTCTTCGCTAACGCGTTTGTCTAATGCCGCGCTCTATATACTGTTTCTCTCATCTACGCATTACCGCATCGTATTTCTCCTGTCATTCAGCGGATGTTGTTGCCCACGCAAATTGACAGCATTTTCGTAGGAAATATCATGTTGATGATGAGAACAACACCAAGAAGCGCGGTCTGACCAAAACACAGTGTTTACGGTCAAATCTGTTTGGGAATCCTTACGATTTCTCAGTAAGAAGAGGGGAAATATCTAGGAATAGCTATATGCCTTCGCACTCCCCGTTCCGCGAAATAGCCCCAGGATCATAAGAATTATTTCTTCAGATTGATCATTATCTCCGGATAGATTGCATGACTAATTTTCAATAGTAGTCAATGAGCTGTTTTGCGCTGCAGCAGCAATGATCTTCAATACCTCTCTCCGTAGCGAATTACACGAAATAACGGCACAATGATAGGAAATCAGCTTATAGTGATAATTGATATTGTATCTCCGGATAGATCGCCGTAATGTTAGTAATTTCATATTATACTGGCTGAGTTGTAATGCTCCTCCACAGCCTTTTGCTGATCTTCAAACCCCCTTTCTCTAGTAGACATCTCCGCGGAAATGACTCTAATAGCGGCGGGAAATGAGTGCGCTTCCGGTCAATTCTATGTGCGGACACTACGATGCAGTGGACTTCCGATGCGCGTTTAGATTTAGATGCGCAAAGTAGATGTATTCTGCGTATGTGGCCTAAGCAAGATCAACGTCTAGACACTTTCTCACAGCTCTGGTAAATTTTTACCTAGAATTGAACAAAATGGAGATTTGACGGTCGAAACATCCAAAGAAGTTAGCTCCGAATCGAAACCGGTAGGCAGTTTTTTCCACTCCCACACTATCTCGCTATCTCTCCTTCTCTGTCGTTTCCGTTCCTCTTCGCGATCTTTCTTTCTCGAAACTCTCTCCGTATCGCACTTTCTCTCGCTCTCTCTTTCTCTGCGCCCTCTTCATCCCACACGGTCTCTCACTTTCACCCCCAGAGAGCACGCGAATGGGAGAGAGCGAATGTGCGCTTTCATGGTTCGATTGAGGAAACGCTCGACTGGCGATCGAAAAAGGAGTGGGTAAAAAACGCAAGAACCGGCGAGGTATACGAGCCATACAGGTTGATACAGAGAAAAGGAGAGAGGATGAGAGCGATAGGGAGTAGAGAGCCAAAGAAAAGTCCATTACCTTCTTCCCCCCATTCTTCCCGCACTACTTTTCACATGTTTGCGCTGTTTAATTCGTTTAAACCTGTTGAACCTGTTGAATTCATGTTTTGATCGAGCTCAAAAGGCTATTTTCAGGGCGAGGAAAATTGAGACTGGGAAAGAAGCGGACGAAGTAGAGGAGCAATGAGGTGAGCACAAAAGAAAATAGTAAATATTTGTTGATTTTAGCATTTTAAAATTTCATTACATCAGTCCTCAATTGATAAGGGCATCAACAGACTGCTTTCGGCTATCAAAAATTCATCGTTAACTCACTGATGACCTCCAGCCGCGTCATTTTTCTCGTTATCACCAAATAAAACGAACTTTTGCTCTTTCGCTTCGGGTTTTATCTTCATACGATATTTGACTATTACGATAGGGTATATCCAGGAATTACTTTGAATAATCTTTGAATAATCTTAATTACTTTGAATAATCTTACTGTTATATTTCAGTCGATACCAGCGCGTGGAGGACCTGGAGACGATGCAGATCGATGACACACAGCAAATGATCGGAGAGGGAAGGAGCAAGAGGAGGTACGGTAGGAGTACTGTAGTATACTATAGGATAACGTATACTATAGGATAACGTATATATATATGCAAGTCAATGGTCGAACAAGTAGCGTTGAAAAGTGTCTGCCATGTTTGAAAAAAGTATATTATAGACGTGGTTTTCTTACATACCAGTTTCCAGAATTTTATAATAATAAATGCCGAATCTTACTAGTTGATGGAGGAGCATGCTCCAGACAATGCGTCATCTGTCGATTGCAGTTTCCTCGACCAGATCATCTACCGCGAACACTCATACGACCACCGACTGCTCGGACAGCGGACCGTCTTCATTGGTGCGTATTCTCCACTGTAGAAAATTACCTGATCACCCCGTTACCTCGTAGATAAGTCTTGTACCAGACTGGTTGACTCCACCTCGAGCAGCTTTACGTGTTAGGCGATAAGTAGTGTGGGACTCGGCATGAACAGCGCCTTCGTCCAATTGATATCCACCCGTTCACCCGATTGTTCCTGGAACACGTTCGGCAACGATGCCATGCCCGCGGTTCTGAGATGCACTTCTTGTTTATGGATACCGTAATCGTTCAAGCTCATGTACTACATATTTTCTGAAGTGGGGTCTGGGAAACCCTGGGGAGATCGTATCTACCCGATGCACTCATTCGCTGATATGGATACGGTCCGGCTTCTCGATTGGCTTCTTCACCGTGAAGCAATCGAAATCGAATCTCCTGGGGGAACTGATCATCCGGGAAACGTTCCCACCATTTTGTAAACTCTTTATCGATATTTATCGTTCCAGGTCTCTCTCTCATTCTCGCCGCCGCTCTCTCACTCGTCGCCCTCACCGTCGTGCTGTCGCTGGCGTCGTCGGCGAGGATGGCGGAGGAGGGAAGAGCGGAGAGGAAACCAGACAGTATCAGATACGGTGAGAAATTGAACAGTAACGGATTATGGGCCAAGTAGTGGTTGACTAAACTTGACGGGTTTTGTAAAAAGGTCTGGCAAAAAAATGACAGGATGCCGGGGAAAGGCACTAGGTCGGATGATCACCGTCGGATGAGAACCGACTGGATGAGAACCAATTATTTTATCGAAAAATGTTTGCAATCTAAAAACATCTATTTCAATCAGAATCAGCCTTTGAGATGGCAAATATTTTTTCGAAAAAAAATTAGTTCTTATCCGACGGTGATCATACGACCTAGTGCCCGGGGAAAACTTAGTTATGGGGAAGAGATTCTGCGCTGATAAAATACAGAGGGGTAGTTTTCTAGACATTATCGGATACGGTGAGGAATAGAACGGAAGAAAGAGTAAATAAGGAAGCGGCTGAAAACGATTTGTCGTTGGGTAGAAGAAGTATAAATAGGGAAGTGGCTAAACACGGTTGATTTGCCGTTGATGAGATGTCCAGAAGGAGAAATGTTTCAACCATATTTTTCTTGTCGTACACTTGACGTAGCAACCGATAATGTAACCAAATTCAAATAGAGAGGAAAATATGAAAATTTTATTTTTTTAAAAAAAATCACAACAGCGAGTTAAGAATGGTTAAGTGAAATGCTTTTGAAACTGTACAAATGCAAGCACAACATGCGTACTAGAACGCATGCAACATATGCTATTGAAAAATTGATCTCGGATCTCTCAGGCCTCCAACTCATCCCCGATCTGCACCAGCTCTCCAACGGAATGCTCGTGTACTCGAAGAGTCTGGACGCGAACGCGACCAAACAGCGATATGTGGACGGCATTAACGAATTCCTTGATAGTCAGTTCATTGTCTAATTAGCATCTTACTCCATACCGGAAGGTGTCTGAATCTGGCCCGCGGTCTGACACACCGCCCTGGGCTATTGTAGTGGGGTATGGTAATAGTGCAATGATACAACTCACATATTGATCGGATCACTACTAACCGCGGTATAGCCCGTTGCCGTTTTGTCCGTTGCAGTTTTGTCACCCCCCCCCTAAATTGACGTGATTACAAATTGAAGTCAATACAAAGCAGGGCTTAAAAATAAATATTATTTTATTCAGCTTACGTCACCGAGCAGAACTCTCGCTCCTCCTACATGGTGGACTGCGCTGAGGGACAGTCGACCAAGGACAAGTGAGTAACTCCCGGAGGGAAGCGGAATGACTACGATACCTGTGAAAGATTACGGTAGAATGAAAATTGAACACAATTTGATATTGATCGACTGACGTGAACCGATAGGGCGGCACAAGTGATGGCTTGCGCGGCGAGGGTACTGTAGCAGGGAGCGCTTGTTTACATGATCAAGACTCCGCCCACAATCGCTCGCCTCCGACCATCTGTCGTACCCGGCTCGGGTACAGCGCAGGATGCGTTGACATTCTGCCGATCGTGACTCGGTCGGTTCTGGCAAAGAGTGGCAAGTATGGCATAATGTAATGGCAACAGGGAATGGCAATGGGTCCATGTCCGTCCCCCGGTGGTGCCCGCCCGATCCTGCCGGGCGCTCGGCGGTTGACCCCGGGCAAGTTAGCCCCTTTTGGCTAAGCCACCGCCGACGGATGTGGCCCAAACGACAGTACAGAAAACAATGCGAATATTATTGGTGTAATGTTATGAAATAGTGAGATATGCGTGTAATTTGACTAAAGAGAAACTGGAAGGTTATGGGTAATTGGGAAATGAATCTTTTTCAATTCATTGTCAATATATCGGGAGATGGCATTCAGCTGGGTCTCGGCAAAGCGAGGCAGACAGTTAGGAAGTGCGAAAAATAGTATGGATAAAAGTATAAAAATAGTATGGATGGTCTCACGGCTAATTCAATTTGTCAATTCTGTCCAGAACGCACAAAATAATGCTGATTCTCCAATGGAATACGGGAGGAAGCGATGCAGATCCGACCCATGTTGTAAAATGTATCGAAAGTCTACCCGTGAAGACAGTGTTTGAACTAAAAAGATGTGGGCTTGTTTTTAAAACGCTGTAACAAAGAACGAGAGAAAGAATCTCTTAATATCTAATGAATGTTGGAGAAGACTGTGCAATAGAGTTTGAAATTCGGGTAAATAATTGAATTAGCACTCTTCGTTTCACACACTCTCTCACCCGTCGATGGGTGAGAGTGTGTGCGAAATGAAGAGAGATAATCTAATTTTTACCCGAATTTCATACTCTACTGTGCAACGAAGTCTGCTTTCAACAAAATGCGTTGGGTTTGAAATTCATTTCGTCATTTCTTCCTTCAGGCTAGATAGGGTGCATAATGCACTGCGTATTTATTGGAGAACCGGGGGTACGGTTAGAGCAGCAACTGTAATGTGGAGAATGATATTATATTATTGCTGCGTTCCTGGAATAAAAGTAAGTCATTATTTCTGCTGAAACACAAACTGAGATACAGTAGGCGCGATGCCTTATTTACGTGCGCGAGACTCCGCCCACAATCGCACGCCCGCAACCGCGTGTCGTACCCGTCTCGAGTAACGCTTACGTTGCCTATACAAGATCTCCCGAAACCTGGAATCTCAATTGGCCCTGTCATCGTTTGGCAACTAGTCGAGTTTGGCAACTAAAATGGCAAGTAAGCTCCGGTGAATGACATCCGCCACGTTCCGTCCGTCGATGGTACCCACCCGACCGGCCTGGCGCCAGGCGGTCCCAGTGGGCCAAGTTTTGATAAGCCATCCCCCGACGGACGTGGCAAAATAACAGAAGATGAAGGATCTTTGAAATTCCTTGTTTCTTAAACAAAGCGTCTTCGGGCAAGCTGTGGAAAGCATCTAATGAATGGGGGCGATGAGGTGCAAACAAAATTTCTAGAAAAGTTGAAAATTTTACTGACTAGTGGAGATAAAGTAATGCAATAACTAGTAAAGTAATGCAGATGGTGCCGCTTCGACACGACGCGTTCGTTCACGCGCGAGGGACGCGGATGCACGCGCTACGACAACTTTGGCTACGACGCGGGCGCACCCTGCGTCCTCTTCGCGCTCAAGGACGTGAGTGGGTTACGGTAGACATTCAGTAGTCATACGTTATCAGCTAAACATGTTGTACTGTACTCGTGAAGGACGCATTCCGGAGTATACAAACGGAGTGGGTGGTTGAAGAACGGGTTTTTGCAGAGGTAAATTTAAACGGTAGATGAACAATTTCTTTTCAGGAGATTCAATGGCGGCCGAAAGTCGGCTCCAACGTCACCGAGATTCCCTTCAAGTGCGAGATTAGCGTAAGTATATTTATCGATTGACGTTTTTTTGGCCAAGAAATACCTGGATAACTTGCTTACCTCCCTAAATTGATCTTTGAACTCTTTTTCTCAGCCGAACGCCCGTTCCTCCATCCCCCCTGCCGCCTTCTACTTCCCGGCTCTCAAGGACAATCTGCGACTGGGCGCCTTCCCCACCAACAAACTGCCCTCAAAGACGATAAGGTGATCACAAGATTCCAGTTTTTAACGCTTTCTAAGGCAACAAATAATGAAAATCGAATTGTTATTTGCGGAAGAGCGTGCAAAAAGGAGATTGTCGATTACACGGTGGCGTATTCGAAAATTCATGAATTGCGAGAGAAAAAATAAATATATTTTTTTTTAAATTTCGCAGTGACAAAAAGGGCGAGCCAATCACGGACGAAGACGGCGAGACGCTGTACGATACGCCGTCGCTGGTATTTTTATTTTAATTAATCAAATTAATTAATTATATAAATTATGATTTATACCCGTAACGCCCAAGGCAGAAATAACAGAAAAATAATGATTTCAGATTTTCGTGAAATTCTCTCTTCCCGATGTGAAGATGCACTACACCGTCTCATGTGGACTCAAGTGAGCAAATAATGTTTCTTTGATCTCTCGAGCCAAAATCATACATTGCTGATTTCTCAAAGCTCCCGACGCATTAGATTACGGTTTGGATTAAGTAGTCGTTGAACGTTTAAAAAATCTCAATAACGCCGTGTGTAGAAAAATCTAAGAGTTTGAAATTCGGGTAAATAATTGAATTAGAACTCTTCATTTCACACACTCTCTCACCGGTTGATTGGTGAGATAGTGTGTCAAATGAAGAGATATAATCCAATTATTTACCCGAATTTCAAACTCTAGAATAATCGATAAGTCCGTTGCTTCAGGGACGACATCGAGGGCTACGAGATCAAGAACCTCCCGGATTTCCGCGGCCGCAAAGTGTTCACATTCGACGTCGTCGTCAACTAAATTTCCATCAATGATTCATAATGTTAATAGTCCACGGGTTACGGTACTCTCCTCCTCGCGCCCTTCGTTCCACAGCGCTCATGATCCTCCAGAAAGGGGTCGAGAGCGAATACTCCACCCCTTTATGGAGAAATGGAACGCAGTAACAATAGTCGATCGATTCCAGCAGCTCCCACTCATTTTGCCATTTATTTTTGTGAAATGCTTCATGCAAACCCTGATTCTGAACGGTTTCTTTCCTTGTCCTGAGGACTTTCTTAACGATTTTTGTGATTATCACCTATTCTGAATTCCATGTTTTCAAACTGTAAATATTCCCCGCCCCCAACCCGCTCGCGATAGACAATTACGGGCGACATTTTTGTAATCGTGAATCAGTATTTTATCATTGATCTTCGGCCTGTCCATTGTTTTATTGATTTTTAAGGATAAGTAAGCAAAACTTGGAAACACCACACAGTAACACGACTATAAGATGTCTTCCGTGGCTTCACATTTTTGCACTCTACAAAAGAAAACAGTTACGGTAACGGATTTAGAACAGTCAATTTTGAAAGAAAGGGTCTACTGCTATCGTGAATTCGGCCCTAACACTTCTCCCCGTGACTTCTTGCAAGCTCCGTCACCAAAATGGTGTGTCCATTTATTCAACTCGTGCTTTACAGTCGATTAGTATGCGGCGATAAATGTAAGTGCTCGTTGTTTTTCGTGCGCGCGCGCGATTGTTGCGTGCGATATCTCGCGCGCGCAACGGGCGAATGGGGGCGGTGCCTCAGATGTTGTAGTCGTCGAGGTGCAGCTCCGGCACCTTCTCCATCGGCGTCACCACGTGCTGCAAGGAATACGGTAGGTTGTGAAGTTGACCCATCGGGCTACCGTACTACCATAATCGACAACAAAAACTGATTACCGTATTCTGCTACCTTGCTGTTGACTACCGTAATCGACTTCCGTTCTCAATTACCATATTCTTGACTACCGTATACCTTGTTCAGTGCCTCATCCATAGTTGGTGGGACGACGTGTTCCGTGTTTGTCATGTCGATCTCGCTCGGAATCGGAACCGGCGTACTTATGTATCTGATAGAGGATTGCACTATCATTATGCAATCGAGCGGGTGATGACGTCATCGATGAGGAAACACACCATTCCAAACAGAGGACAGCCAGAAAGCGGGTGAAATCGAAAGGGACTCTCTCGCTTTTGCACGCTCTCTCACCTTGCCCCTTCGTATAGGTTTTCGAATCATGGGGCAAACTTACTTGACTGGAGAATAGGGGTCGGGCAGATTCTTCTCGAGCAGCGGGGCCTCGGGCGCGGATCGATCGGTCTGAATAGAGATCAACAATCAAACTTCAAAGATCAAAGATCAATAACTGACCACTTGATAGTTCTTGTTCAACTTGAGCGGTCGTTTGGAGGAGCTGCCCGATGAGTTCTCAGAGCGCTTTGTGGACACTCCGACCTGAACGAGAGATTGCGTCATCACTATGTAATCATCGTCTTTGTGCATTACATCATCACTAAGCAATAAACACCTTCGACGGTTGCATCATCACTAAGTAATCAGCGATCTGTTTAGATTGCTTAATCACTGCACAGTAAACGAATCCGTACATTCATCACTAAGCAATCTGAGATTGCCTCGATTGCATCATCACTACGCAATCTCACCCTCGGCGTCAGATTGTTGCTGCTCGTGGTGGCAATGCTCGCCGTGCTCACGCCCTTGTCCATCTTTGTCTTCTGAGATAGATCAAAGGTCAAACTACAAGGCAACATAGGTCAAACTACAAACCAGTTTGCGGCCGTCGTACCAGCAGCAGAAGACGATGAAGAGGACGAAGGCGAGGATGAGGGCGGCGACCACGATGAGCAGGATGATCCACCACTCGAGCACACTGCAAAAGAGAGAGAGAGAGAGAGAGATTGCATCATTCTTAGGTCATAAGAAGGAATTGCGTCATCATTAAGCAATCGGAAGAATATTGCGTCAGTAGTCAACGATGGGGGGGGGTGACATTTGAGCAACGATCCATAACTCACCAAGGAGTGAGCCTAGCGCTATGGGAGTGGTACCATTGTTACCAGCATCAGAAAAAAATAGATTTCGTAATTAATTAATTAATTAGCATAATGAATGAGATATTAATTAATTAATTATGAAATCTCAATTACCTGATGCTGATCACAATGGTACCACTCCCATAGCTCTAGGCTCACTCCTAGCTGAGTTATTACCCGTTGCTCAAATGTCGGTTGCTCAAATGTCACCCCCCTTCAACGATGGGATTTCTCATTCGTGGGATATCATTCATTGCATTCAGTAATCAGAAGGAAATGCATCATTATTAGGCAATCGATGATATTTCTCTTTTGCTTTTTATGCCCCGCCCGTCGGTGGTACCTTGCCAAAAATGGACGACCTCCGCTATCGCGCCCTGCACTGATGGCGGGCCACGGGGACCACCGGGGGGTAACCCGACCGGGGTCGGGTGACGAGCCGTACACCAGGGGACGAACTGGGACTGCTCCACGGCTTGCACTCGATGGTTATGGGGAGAGCGTGATTGGCACGAGACGGGGTTGAAACGCAGTAGGAGGCTGCGCTAGAAGGGCGGAGTTTGGAGGCGCACGTTGCGAAAGCAAGAGACTACCGTAACCAGCGGCGTTCTCGGCCGTAATCATTGTTTGGCATATTCGTTCAACTGGCACTCTATTTATTTTTTTCGTTGTCTCGTCACTAGGTAATCGATTATTATTTGTCATTAGTAGGCAATCGATGAATTACATCATCGTTAGGTCAGATCGGAGATTGCGTGATGCATAGACACTCAGAGGATACAGGCAATCATCATTGCGAGGCAATCAACTAAGATCACTTGGTAAGAAAGCAAGAGATCGACAAGACTATTGTTGCTTCACTAGATTTAGTGTGTTTCGTTCATACGGAAGAGTCTCTAAGAAAGAGATTACCAAGTGATGACGTAATACCCTTACCCTCCAGCAGCAGCGACCGCTCCCGCTGTCGTCGTCGCGTTAGCCGTCGACGTCATCATCGGCATTACGGTAGTCGCATTTACCGTAACCTCGACAGTCGCGTTAGGAGTAAGCTGTGGTAGAAGAAGCGCGACCGGATGCGTGTCCGAGTAGTCTGAAAGATCAAAGATCAGAGTTGAGAAATTACCAATTTCACTCCTCACTGTCCATTTTTGTAATCACCTGCGCTTTTTAACAGTCGGATTCTCTCATTTATCATCGAAACGTTGAAATAGTTATAATTAGCGATTATTAATTAGTAATAATTAGGTAAATTACCCTGATCGATGGCCACTTTGACGCCGATTTCGTCATCGTCGTAGTCGGAATTTGTCATGTTCGTGTCCGATCCGAGTGGCGCCGTTTTGTTGACGAAATCTGAGAAGGATTGCGTCATTACTATGCAATGAATGAGAAATTGCGTCATCGCTAGGCAATATATGAGGGATTGCGGTATCACTAGGCAATCGGGGAGGAGAATGCTACTCGAAAAGAGCACTCACTATGAGTTTATGCAGTGATGGAGAGAGAGAGAGAGAAAAAAAAAGACCGCCCAGAGGAGAAAAAGAACACCCGAATGAACACCAAAATATTGCAACAAAACAAGGACAATGATGAATTGCTCTCCGCTAATTGAATTACTGTCGCTATCGAGACAGTTTGTGATCTTTGTAGTTCGTAGTTTGCTCTCTCACCAATCTCAACATCTGGCTTCTTGGGCTCGTCGTCGTCGTACTCCGCTTCATCCGTTTGGAAAGTGTCTTTCGCCTCGTTAATTGCCTACAAAGATCAAATATCAAACTACAAAGATTGGAGATCAAACTATTAAGAATCTCACCGTTTTTAGTCGCTCATTCGTCCACATTTCCTGCTTCTGCAGACTGTCAATGTATGCCCTCATGCCGTCCATAAACTCTGAAGAATTGCATAGTGACGATGCAATATTGGGGAGATGGCCTAGTGATGATGCAACCGTATACCTCTAGTGCTGTCAAGTGTGGGCATCGTGAACACCGGCTCCTTCACCATGCGCTTGCCGCTCTTGTGGTCCTGCCTGGAATTTGGCTGGTTACGGCAGCGTTCAATCGATTGCGCTACCGTACTCTCGCACGGCGACCTCATCCAGCACGAAGTTGTCCAGCGACACGTTGCGCATATACAGCGCCTGAAATTAGTAAATTCGTGATACGGTAGCTCGAAGGGCACTGTAGACGGAAGTACTGTAATTTGCACCTTGCCAAACTCGAAAGCCTGATCGCACGTGTTGCTGGAGGTGGCGTCTGCAATGAGTGCAATCGATGAAATTTCCGTAATCCAACCCTTCTACCGTATATCGACTACCGTACTCCTCCTACCGTACCCGAGTCGGCGTTTTGGTCGTCGATGATGAGAAATCGGAAGGGCTTCTGGGTCATTCGCTTGAATCGCTTGATGATGTGTCCGAGCAGATCCGCCTTCTCGCAGTGCGTTAGCGGCGCTTCGGAGCGAGCACCTCAATCGATAATCGACCAGTTACCGTAACCAAATCTACCATAGTCGTTGGTATTTTTTTTCCAGGCCGGACTCCGGTAGAATCTCAATTTTCAGCCGGGGATCCAGCTCGGACAATTTTACCTGTGGCGGATAGCCTCTATGGTCTCTATCAAAAGTTTCACGAAATCGCTCGATTGCCTAGTGATGACGTAATCACACTCACTAGCGACGCCGTTCAGCAGCTTCTCGTCCGGCTCCGTCCACATGCCGATGAATTCGCGAATGTCGGGAATGCTCGGCTCACTGCTCACTTTCTGCAGAGTTTCATCTTTGATTTTTGTATTTTGTAGTCTGTAGTTTGATTTTTAATCTCTACTCACATTTTTGTTCACGAGCGCGACGTATCCGATCCGGATGTGGTTGCTGGCCGCGGCGTACAAACAAACGGCTTGCACGAACAGGAGGCGAATCTTGGAGAACTGAGAGAGGAGGATTGCGTAGTGATTACGTAATCTGGAGAATAAATTACCTAAAAAGTGATACTCTAATCCCAAGAATTTATTGCCTAATTGTACCGTAATCTATGGATTACAGTAAACTCACAGTTTCCTGAGGCACGGTCAAATCGAGAACGAAGATCTGGTAGTAGGGTTTGACGCTCCGAAGAGATTCGAGTGGCTCGACCCCAATGTCCTCAAGGGATTAAAGATCAACCAAAAATATTATAGATCAGCCAGCACATGTTAGGACTGTCAGGAAAACGGCCAAACGGGAGTGCATTTCCCAATTGGGAAAAGGCACTAAATACTTGATCGCTTTCGTGACAATCCTTCAGCCACCGAAACATTGTGCCAGAAAGCTCAAAGATCATCCGGAAAAATCAAAGATCACACTTTTATACAGTCTAGTTTGGGCTGGTCCGCCTCTGACTTGTGCTTATCGTCTTTGAGCGCCTGAAAGGGACTGGGATTGTCTAGTGATGATGACATCCAGAAGTGTGTCAAACCCGTCTCGAATATTTCCTGCCGCACCTTGTCGTTAACATCGTGGAGGTCGAGTGCGAGTGTGGAGGGGAGGAAGAGCAGGAGGAGGAGGAGAGGGGACGACCGCATGGGAGAGGGGAGAGGGCGGGGAGTGAGAGGGGAAGAACGGGAAATGGTGGGAAAAGAAGTGATTTCCAAAATCTGCAACTATTTACATGTAAAGAGAATTATCTAGTCAAGCAATCGGCCACTCCCTCACTGTTCAAGGTCATTTTTCTGCTGTATCATTCCTGATTTATCTTATTTTTGGCTGAGAATTACTGTAGTAACTGTCGAAATATTATTATACATTGTCGAATCGATTATTTTACTAGAGCAATTTTTTTCGTTATTTATTTTACGTTTAGAAAATTGGAAATAGGGAAGTTTGATTGCAAAATCAGGGTCATAATCTAATAAAATCAGTTATCGATGGGCTCGAGTGCCACCGTAGTTGAAACATGAGCAAACTGAGTTGTAGTTTGTAGCATTCCACCCCTTCCAATCTTTTTGGTTTATTTTCTTTCGGGGCGCTATTTTGTCCGCATTTTTGGGCTTGGCATACGCACAAGAAACGTATTATTTGAATCCGTGACTGTCAGCCAACATTAATTTAATTGTGAACCGGTTCTGCGCACTTTCACTTGCATTTTTTTCCATTTGTCGAGACAATTGTAAGTTAGAATGCTCAATTTATTGCCGGAATGCCTATTCTATTCTGGGAAAAAGTGATCATTTATGTGCCTGAACTTCGCCCCTTGCCCTGTCCGTGATGTGTTGAGTTTGCTCCCTTCTCCACTCTCTCTCTTCACGATTGTGAGGGGCATCCCCGCGTATTCGTAGTTTGTAGCTATAACTCCGCCTGCTCTTTGCCCCGGTCAATGCAAACGCGCCATCGTTCCACAACATCTCGCCATTTTTCACCAGTGTGTCAACCATTTTCCCTCCCCGATCGTCGCTTTTTGTCCTCTTTTGCTCACTTTTTCAACAACAAAAAACGTATTTTGCAGTTTAACTCCAGACGGGTCGCACGGGTCGCAGCCTGCAGCACGTGCAGCAGCTGCAGTATTATGATCTACTTGGTAGTCGTGGCGGTTGCGGCTGCCGTGCCGGCCGCACTCTTCCTCTACTCAAGATACGTCGCTCAGGTACAGTAATCTGTTTCACATGTTGACCTAACGCGAAGTTTTTTTTTCGTATTTCAGAAGCCGCAAATCTACGTGAAAGTCGGCACGCAGTGGGCGGAGACCCTACGCAAAGTACCAGCTTTCGATGAGGTAGGGTGGCAGCACGGTAGACAGCGAGTTACTGTAGGAGGACTGACATTGATGGGGGATACGGTAGCA
Organism: Pristionchus fissidentatus; assembly: GCA_036245785.1. Classification (NCBI taxonomy): domain Eukaryota; kingdom Metazoa; phylum Nematoda; class Chromadorea; order Rhabditida; family Neodiplogasteridae; genus Pristionchus; species Pristionchus fissidentatus. The sequence goes on from BTSY01000006.1 coordinate 6,860,555, forward strand.
GCAAAAGTGCCTACGTCAGCATCACAGAGGTACCGGCGAGAAACGATAGAAGTACAGTGGTTTGAGTTACAGTGGCACTACAGTAGGCATCGACGGAGTATTTAGGTATGGCAGATTTGGATGAATTACAATAGTAGGGTAGTATACGCTTGTGATCTGCCGTGGGGAACCCTGTATACTAGCTAGATTGGATAGAAACGTAGAAGATTGTCATTGATCTATCGCTTTCATAAATTGATCTTTGATCTTTCTCAGGTCTACACGCCTTCGTGGTGGTGTCCATTTGGTTGGGCTCAGACCATCGTCCTCGAGATGTTCCGCAGTCTGCCCAAACTCGGCTGGGAGAGGTACGGTAGCTTCAGTACTACTTTATTTCGTAAATCATACTGTAGATTCTTCATGATCCATTGTTCAAGAAGCCTACTCGGCAATGACTAGAGTATTCTCAGAACCATTGTGATACAGTATGCTGTAGGATGGAGTTCGCAACGTCACATTCATGATTCGTATGAATAAAGGGAACTGTGGGTTACGGTAGCGTTCGGTGGTCAGGTCCCTGATTGCAGAGAGATGATGCGGTATCCGGACGGCGGGCAGTCGGCGCTTGACTGGCTGCACCCCAAGGGCGAGCGGGCGAGGGGGGACGCGACCACGCCCATCGTCGTCCTCATGCCCGGAATTACGGGTACGGTAGCATTTCGGTAGGGATACGGTATGATTTCGGTGGAAGAAGATTACTGTAGTGTTCGATGGGATAAAATAGAATACGGTAATATTCCAGTAGTGGTACGGTATAATAGCATTACAATAGGGGTACGGTAAGGTAGCATTACAGTATGATTGGGTGGATCGATTGACGGTAAAAGTAGGACACGGGACGGTATGTTAGATTGAAGGATAGGATACTGTAGGCTTCGGAGTGGTAGAATAAGGCATAGGCGATAGTGTACGGTCGCTGCACCTTTCCTAGATCCGCCGAACATTAGCGATTGCTACTTGGTTGGCTAACCTTTATTCAACTACGGTAGTATTGATCGATACGGTGGGGTACGGTAGGCATCAAAAACTACGATTTCAGGCTCGACGCACAACGCTTCGTATCTGCTGCACGTGGCGGAGGAAGTTCACGCGAGCGGCTGGCGCATAGCGGTCGCCAACGCAAGAGGTGCGTCAATATCGATTTATTGAAGCATTATCGATTTATCGAAACACTAAACAACTTGGGTGTGGTCCTTTGGCCGCGAAGTTTAGACTAGAAATGTATCGGAAAATGATAATCACGATCTACCCGTCAATTCGCTACCCCTCTTACTCTAATTTCCCAGCTTGTCAACCCCGTCTCGGGTAACGCGGGCGTCGCCCCCAAATGGACGACCCCTGTCGTCTCAATTGGAGTAGCCTTTCGTGGGTGTGTGTGTGTGTGTGTGAATGTGTGTGCGCATTCAGCCACGTCCGTCCCCTAGTGGTACTCACCCGGCCACGCCCGCTGCTACTCCCCGTGGTCCCCGTGGGCCAAGTGTTTTGATAAGCCATTACCGGCGGACGTTGCAACAAACCATGCTTCTTAATGCATTGCGCATGTAGTCAGTCTGCGCACAGGTTTCAGGAGCCACTGAGACGACGCGTATTTCGGTAACTGGATACGGTAGCTTGCTTATTTCGAGCTGTTGCTTTCGCAATCTGCGCCCCAGACTCCGCCCCTTCTCGCGTCGCCTCAGCCCGCTTGTCAATCCCGTCTCGGGTAGATCACACGTTCCCCATAACCATTGTGCGCGCATCCGCCGTCGAGCAGACCCCGTCCGTCCCCTGGTGGACGCCGCCCACCCGACGAACCGGGACGAAAGAGCTCCACGTGGTATCCAGGTGTGTCCCGTCAAGCGACCGGCCACCTGGAGGGCCCGGGAGAGGCGGCTTCCCTCGCCATTCCCGGTGCCCACAGTAGCCAGCATGCTGCTGCGCGGCGAGCACCTTTTGGCGCGCCACCACCGACGGACGGGACCTACAGTAACCACCTACAGGAAAGTAGCAGCTACGGTAGGCCCAGGCAGGCGTTAATTCTCTTGGTAGCAGACGGAAGATGCTCTACCTGCAAACAGCATCACATAACACCATCACGATTATGGCGCCCGGTAGTGCCTCCAAAAAGGGGTGAGCGGCGAGACCTCTGCAGTTTTTTTTGTGAAGTATATGATCATCTCGATATTACACAAGGCGCATGGCTGAAACAGTATCTGCGCTAGCTGTTGTTACTTTCGCAACCGGCGGCCGAGACTCCGCCCCCTTTTGCTGCGCCTCCGCCTGCCTGTCAATCCCGTCTCGGGTAGATCATGCGCTCCCTATAACCATTGTTTTCGACGTAGTCAAGAGGGCCACGTCCGTCCCCTGGTGTCGCGCCGCCACCCGACCCCCTGTCTCCGGAGTTTCAACGCACGATGTGCGCGCGATTCCAGCAAAACATCGTGCGCGCGCGATTTTCACTTGATGCGCGCGAGATTTCCACACGTCGCGCGCGGGCCTGATCCTGAAACCGTAATTTCCGTTCAAGACCTTCAACAGAGCACACGATTTCCACACGACGCGCGCGACATTTCCGCTAGTAGTTTTACACGACGCGAAACTAGTAGTGGAAATCGCGCGCGCATCGTGCGTTGAAATCCCGGAGGTGTGGTCCCCGTGGACTCTATCGTCCGACGGTACGGTACCTACCGTATCCGTCGGCGCTGCACGGTCGCAGGGACATTTGCGTCCTGCGACCAGAAAGAACGCTTCGCAGCCCGGGTTACCCGCGGCTGCGGGCACTCCTGTTGCGCATCGTGCTCGGCACGATGCGCCTTCTCCTGCGGCGCGCACCTTGCGGGCGCTCCGCACTTTTGGCGCGCCACCACCGACGGACGTGGCCTACAGTAACCCGCCTTAATAATCGATTCGGAACAATGCAAAAGAAAAAAGAGAAGTGCATGGCACATGAAGAGTGTAAAAGTAGCTGTTTGATTCTCTCGGAATGTAGAAAAACGATTGTTTTCAATAATAAAAACAAATGTATTTTTTGTTATTTTTAAATAACGTTATTGCAGGAGCCGGAGGCGTCAAGCTGCTCACGCCCCAGCTGTACAACGCGGGAACCTCCGAGGATCTGAGGGAGGCGAGTACTGTAGTTTTGGCTCGGAGTACTGTAGGATTACGGCAGCTATCGATTTATGTTCAATACTACTCTAGGAATAATGTAGCGGGAACCAACCTAGAGTATTCTAGGACTACGGTGTCTAACAACTATGCAGGATTACTGTACCTGCTCGGCCAATATCAATGATCGATTGTTCAGGTGCTCAAGATGATCACGAAGCGGTACCCGAGCGCGAAGAAGTTTGCATGCGGCTTCAGTCTGGGCGGGTAATATTACTGTGGTATTACGGTAGCCGGGCTGAAAAAATACGGAAGCAGTGTATTGTAGACCGATCGGCATAGTTCATTTGTCGATAGTTCATCTTGTGTGATTACAGTATGATGCTGTGGAACTATCTGGCCAAGTGTGAGACAAGAGAGGAAACACGATTGGACGCAGCCCTCGTCGTCTCCTCACCCTGGAACTCTGCCAAGTATCGATTTTTAGAATTTCAAAAATAAATAATCGGACTCATCGCGAAATGTTTGGAATTTTACCAAGAATTTTGCCATACCGTATTAAGACGGTGCGTTAATTACAGTGCTATTATGGAAGAAAAATATGATAGTTCAGTTACCAATCTATCTGGTGTGATTAAAGTACGGAACTGTAGATTAAGTGATGTTATTTGGAGAACGACGGAATCGCTCGAGCGGCCCTTCTACTGCTTCCTGTTCAACAAGGCGGTGCTGCGGTCGTGCCTGCGCCTCGTCGAGCCGTCAGTTACCGTAACCTTACCGTAATCCGAAATAGACTACAATACTCTTTGTGTAGAAATGCGGTTTCCCATTGAATAGCGTAGTGGAAGGGTCATCTTCTTCGGTTGCATGAGCCTACTGCACGGTGTAAAAATCAATATGATGTTGAACCTACCGTATCCTCTCGTCTCAGGCTCAAGCACATCTTCGAGGACAGGATTGACTGGACGCATCTGATGGCATCGCAGACGATGAGGTAAGTCACTTCTATCTATCTCTGGGTTACGGTAGCTTGCTGCGGTATGTCGAGTGGACTACTGTCCGTGAGTGGTCGATGCGCAGAACTTGTTATACCGTATTAGGGATAGCTTGAATATGATAGCTACCGTATCCCTATCGATCAGGGACTTCGACTCGCGCTTCATCGCGCCCCTCGGCGGCTTCCCCAGCGTGGAGAAGTACTATGAGGCGGTGAGTGGTGACCTTAGATCTTTGATTTCTAGTAATATTTCCAAATCAAATCTTTCCGAGGGAAATGCAATGATCTCAGATATTCGACCCATTTCTCTATGTAATGCTATCGCAATTTACCGCGAACTTGATGCGAACTCGAACTCTGATTTTTTTTGCTATCGCATTAGTTTAACGGCCATGTTCTGCATAGCTTAAAGTGCATTGATCTTTGATCTCTTCTGCAGACGTCGCTGTGCTCGAAGGTGGCGCGCATCCGCGTGCCGACGCTCGCGGTGACCGCGGCCGACGACGCGTTCGCGCCGCCCGAGTGTGAGTTTTATTCTATTTATTTATTATTTTTATTTTTAAAAAGTTTCTGTAAATACAGAAAATGTATCTCACGGCAGTGAGAGAATTTGCGAATATAATGCTAAAAGAAAATGTATACAATTTTTGGCGCACTATGATTTTACAGATACGGTATTAGTTTGGAGGCACGGTAGCACTGAAAAATAACTGCTCGAATTACAGCCATCCCTTTCGGAGACGTCTGTCGGTCGGAAAACGTCGCAGTTTGTCTCACGGCGCACGGCGGGCACACAGCTTTCCTTCAGGTATACGGTATTAGCGGATGCAACTATCCATAACTGTTGTTTCCTTACAGGGCGCCAACCCGAACGGCCCCGGATTCGTCGATAAAATGATAGTGCAGTTCGGCGACGCCGTGTTTGCGCAGTAGGGAAGAGTACGGTAGCTGATATGATCACGGTAGTGCGAGGAGTACTGTAGTTGCAGGCTGTACGGTGGTTATCGATCTCTTGTTTGCACCGATGTATTGATTTTTTTACATTTAGATCTGAACTGGTTGTGCACCGCTTGAGCTTTGGTTTATGTATGCTTATAATGATAAATGCCTGATATATTGATACGACGTTTTTATTGCTCAAAAAGATGGATATTATCACTCTGTAAGTTACAGACTGTAACCCAAAGAACATTCCGATCATTTTGATCACGTGTGAAAGTGTGGGGGGGGGGAATTGAGAAGATTCCTTTCTGAAGGGTTACAATCAAAATGAAATTCTGAATCATGTCTATGACACACCGAAACGCTATGCGCCAAAACTAAAAGACGGATGCGGTCGATTGCGACGGCCCGGCTCTGAAAAATCTAAAAAGCGGCCCTATTTGTTTACGGACGTCAGTGAAATCATAATTTCAAACAAAATAATCGGTTGCGCCTTCTTCAACAGCCCTCTTGTGTTGAAACAGAAAGAACACCATAATAAATATGATATAATACATAGTTATAATTTTAGAGCCGCAACGCAGACGTGCCGCCTTTTAGGTTCTATGTCGCCGGGCTTTAGCGCAGGCCGCGTCTGCCTTTTAGGGCCACATTATTTGTAGTCTGTAGTCTTTATTCATATTCAATTTCTTCTTCATTTATCGATTTTGCGCTGTGTTCTCATGCTTAGTTTCAGCTGCCAAGCGACGGATCAGTCCCCGCACCTCCTTTTCGGGTTGGCTTCCATGCCTTTTCAAGTTGTTTAAATGCGTAGCGGCCCGAAACTTCCTTTTGAAAGCTTTCAACTTCCTCTTTCCCTCTTTTCTGCAAGTTATCTCTAGGGAAGGAACTTAGAAAGGATGTTCAATAGTGTTTCAGCCTCGTCTCTCGTCGTCGCTCTATCTCTGTCTCTTTCCCATCGTCACCAAGACTTGAAGAGGAGAAGCGCGCTGGGGACGAGGGGGCGGAGCCAAGTTGTCTTCATGTGTAGAATTCCTTCCTCTCGATCTTCGCGTCTTATCAACAATCAATGGCTGCCGTCTATCTCTCCCCCGTCTCTCACCCTATTTTGATGCACCGCCGGTGCTGCTGGCCTCTTGTTATTCTTTATTTCCCAGACAGCTCCGAAACGTCTCCCTAGAGTATCCCCCCGTCAAAATAGCCCCCTGGGCGTGGTCATCGTATTCATGGTGCAATCCAGGGCACAGCGTGCGGGCCCGATGCTCGAACTCATCTTGGGTCTCCTCGGCGCGGTGCCACTCGCGCTCTTCATCTACAGCCGACTCGTCTCCCAGGTTTGAGCTATCCGCGCGGGCGCTGAAACTGAGCAGAGAGAACACATTCACCGCAGCGTGCGCGCCCTGTTATTATTGTCGATTTATACTGTGAATTATCGATTGTCCACCATTAATTATCGATTTCCTCAGTAGTAATTAGTAAAATATGGACGACGACCTGCGGCTCACTGTGGAGGTGGCACGTGGCGATCTCGTGCACCGACTAGAGTCCCTGTCCGGACCCAAGCACCTGCTGGTGAGCAAGCGATTTATCGATTTTTTTCTCGAACCATTTATTGATTTTTCCTTGGTTGTTTGGCACCTTTTCTACAGGAAATATCTTGTTTGTGCAGTACAAGGAACGCATTACATACTTACCATTTTGTGAAATAGCGTTGAATGGGTTTATTGATAGATTATAGTTCTTGAGAAAATCAATAAATCGATAATCAGGTGGAGCAGTGCCTGCTGCGGCCGCTGGACAAGGTGGCGTCCATGTCGCTGCTCGCGAAGCACGGCTGCGCCCGCGTTTTCACCATCAGGTGCGATATCAATCGATAATTAGACTTACCGTACTCCCGAGTACGGTATCTCTTTGCAATTATCGATTGCTTTCAAGATTTGTGAAAATTATATGTATGGAGAACACTGAATGACTGTGGAATGACGACCCCTGGGAAACGCGTTATCGCCTAGTTTCACACAGAACATCGTTACGGTAGTGCTCACTGATCGCTTGACTGCGAAATTTTACGAGAGAGATAAGTCGCTAAAACTGTTATCAGTTAAGAGTAGTCTCAGAGAATCTTGCAAGGCGCCATGGGTTTCATGTGAACAGCGGACTGTGAACTCTGAATGGGGATTTTGTAAAAAAAAACAACGCGATAAATATTCTTTAAAAAAAGAAATCGAGAGGAATTCAGCCTGATATTGTTGTTCTACATATTGGGGTATCTTCTTTGCCGTCTTGTTCTTTGCTAGCCTACTGCATGTAAAACCCAATACTGAGAATGTAATTATTTTGCAAGCAAGCGTGTGCTCTAATTGTAAACGTTCTACTTGCCCACACTGTGATGGCGCAACTTTTCACTTAGCCGTCTCTCTCTCTCTCTCCCCTTCTTTCTTAATCGTTATCTCGCGCTCCTTCACGCTTTATCATGGCGTTGTGTCTGCGTTTTGTGCTCATCACCCAATCTCCATGGCGTGATACACAGCGAGAGTACGACGGCGTCAAATCCCACATGATGACGTCATCATGACCCCTACGTTGCATGTGATCAAGCATAATACTGTTTTATGTAATTTCTATAATTATATTCATGCGAGCCACGAGGAAGCGCGGTACAATAAGAAATGGAGGATTAGATTCTAGAGCTGTAACAACATGAATTAATCATTTGGAGTGGATGATAGTCCTCAACAATTTGGGATAGCTTACCTCAAGACATGGTAAAATAATCAATCTAAGTGAGAAGTGCCCCAGAACTTTTCACTTTTATAATACTGTAACCGTCGAGTAATTACAGTAATCAATACCGCGAATCGCACTTTTCGACTCCAATGGCGCTTGTTCTCATTATCAGCCTACTACTACTAGTATAGGTTTGTGTTGTTGTGCCGGTGGTTGGAGTGAGATAATAGAATAGACGGCTAATAGATTATCCGCGTGCGGGAACATGTGAGAGAAGGTGTTTACTTATCTGTAGCTATATAACCATGATAAACATCACTAAAACATGTTTGAACCAGCTGCATGACTGTTTCGATACATATATCTGCTGAATGTGAAACGTACTGCACATGTTATTATAGTTCGAGGTCGGACAGATATTATTTCGATATTGGTGCTTCGGTCTTGTCATGCGAACACGCAAGATGGATGCTTATCAGTATATTATCACTGATATCATCACGGCTTTCTGGGCAAAATTCCAATATTGTATTCGTGGCGAGACCGTCGCCCATTTACATGCTATTTCCGCACTCTCTAACTGCCTGCTGTCTCAATTTTCATAGACTCGGCCGAATGCCATGATACGAACACGCAGAGATCGCTGCTTATCAGAATAGTATCACTGGTATCAGAAGAGACGTGGGATGGGGTGATGGGTGGATATTCCGAGAAAGCTAGTGTTTTAGGCGTTATCAGCGCCGGCGCTCCGTTTTGGAAACGCGATAAGGGATGGGGAGAGAGAGAGAAATTTAGAGCGATGAGAGTAGTGAATGTGTTTTGCAAGTGCAGTGAATGAGGCAGTATGAGAACGGGGAAATAAGAGATTGTTGATGAGAATGCGAGGAGGAAGTGTCTAACTCTCACTGATAAAAATGCGATGGAACGTTTTGAACCAGACAATATCGATTTTGAATGGTTCTGAAACGTATCACACACGAATCCTGAAATTGACTTGCTTGTTTGTTCGTTCGTAAACCCTGATTGTAAAACTTTAAATCACCAATGACTTGTGAATAAGGGTTCTGCGTGGGGAGAAGCATAGACCATAAGGTGATGTTCCAAAGCGTCCGAAATATTGTCCGATTTTGCGATTTTTGGTTGAACAATCGAAAATTTGGGCTGATTGTTCAGATCTTGAGACCGTACAATATTGTTTGATTTTTTCAAAATGTCTGCTCAAAAATCCAAAAATGCTGGCAGTGTTTGTTCCGCTCAATTGTAGTCTGGTTTCACACCGCAATGTGCGTGCAAGCTGCTTACTGCAGTTTATTGGTTTGTCTTTGAAAGAGGAGAACGATAGTAGTAGAGCAGTGTCGATGACAGAGATGATCTCGGTGAGAGATGTATGGGAAAGAGAGAGAGAGAGAGAGAGATCCCCGTGCAGTGCATGTGTTCCCCATGCAGGGAGAAGGTGTGTACGAGAAGGTGGAAGGCAGCGCAGGATGTAGGGGACCCCTCCGCACAGTAATCGTCGGTAAAACATATTGTCTTGTACTTGACGTCGACTGGAATTGTTCGGTGTTATTGCGTTTTCGCTTGTGAATGTTTGTGTGAAAAGAATAGCAGAACAAGCCGAATCAGAGAGAGAGAGAGAGTGCTGTTGTAACAAAAGGAGGATGGAAGCACTCAAAGTAGAATGAGGATGAGAGAAAGGACGAGATTTGAGAGGCGGACCTTGGACCTCGAAGGATGAGGGTTAGAGGGGGAGAAAATCTTGCAGAGTCAGAGAAATACGGACGGTGAAACCCGACAGTGATGAGAAGACGGGGAAGAATTAGCATAATGGTTATGCTAATTAAGAAAATTTATGCAAATTAGGTAATTAATAATTTAGTTAATTGCAGCAAGGACGGCTCGCTGCCGTCGTCGGAGCTGGACGGGAGCGGGCGGGCGACGCGCGTCTTCCTCATGAGGTACGGTATTTAGTCGATCAGAGGGCTACTGTAGACGATGCCTTATTGATTTTAGTGGAGGTATTTATATGCCCTGAAGATTTATATCAAGAAGGGGGGAGGCGACGTTGAGTGATCGAAATTTCTGTGCGCGGGGTCTCTCATGCATGGGCTGGGGTGTAGCTAGCAACAGTACCCTCCCGCGATCCCACCGCAAACCCCGACACGATCTCAGGCCAAACCGTCACGGTTTTGGATCAGATCCTCCCGCGTTTTGGCCAAATTCATTAGGTTTCGTCACCGACCCTCCCGCTGTTGCTCCTCCAGCAACAGTCGATGCCATATGTGGGGGCAGCATTTATCCGAGCCCTTTTGCACAGTGCCCCCGATTCAGTACAGTCCATTACGGGTTGCCCCAAAGTTATGTGGACCTTCGAATAGCCTTGTTCTTCACACTTCTCTCAAGTTTCCCATCTCATTTTCACTTTTTACACACAAGCCGCGGCAAAGCTAGAACCGTCAGTAAATAGTTGTGGCGGTGGTAAATGATTGTTTTGTAACGTAATTATGCCAGGAGTATCGTGGAAAGGCACGACGATGCAGTTATCACAACAAGTTGAGGCGGGAATCCGCCCAGTTCCTAGACGAGAAGTCAACCCGGCTCCTTTTTCCATCTATTCATGCTAACCACGTGATAAAATTATCCTCCATGCACTAAATGGTCACAGTTTGCGTGATTGCTGCATGTTCCTCTCAAATAACTCAATAATTTGAAAACCCATTTTAAATAATTTTAATTAAATATTATTATTCAGAGGTTCGCTGCCGAACGCGCGGCTGCTCGCCGCCTTCCTCCGCTCCGACGAGTCCACTCCAGCAGCCGTGAGTGGTCTTTGGTCTTTGATCTTTGATCTTTACTCAAAAAGAAAAAAAACTAACTTCGCATACGTCAAAGGGTTATATATACAAATGCTAGAGAGCGTGCGAAAACAACCCATTTGACCTATGGAATCTACGGTATTCATGGAATTCAGAATTCAATTTGGAATTGAGGTGATCTGGGTGGACCGTCGGCTGCCGATGGCGGACCGCGAGCTGGAGCGGGCGGGCGTGTACGGCGCCCTCGACCAGTCCGCCCTCGCCCTCCCACTGCTGCCCATTGAGGGTGAGCATACGGTAGATGGGAGAGGGATACGGTAGGGACAAGAGAGGGATGAATACGGTAGGAGAGGGGGTACAGTATGTGAAAGGGGTTACGGTAAAGTGCCAGAGTGCAGGCGCAACTATCGCAATTAATACGCGCATCCTTGCAGCGGATCTGTTCTCGCTGGAACTGCCGCAGAGCCGCCGCAGCGACTACTACTCGGTGGCGCAGTCGCTCTTCCAGCTGCAGAGTCTGTACGGACAGGTATGGTAGCGGAGGGGAAGGAAGATACGGTAGAGCAGAGGGTTATGGTAGAAGGGTAGCGTGAACCTCGGTGTATTAGTTTGCCGTTTATTCCCCGTAAACCCCGGATCTTAACTTAATTATATTGTATTTAAATAAATATTTTTTAATAGTTGTTCAGTTCCCCACCATCTACGGCGTCGGCGAGGCGTCCGAGCACGTGTGGAAGATGTTGAAGGTATTTTATTTTAATTTAGTTTAATTATTATTATGTTTATTTAAAAAAAAAACTCATTTTATTGAATTCCTCACCTGACTAATGAAAAAAGGCAGTCTTCCGCTACGGTTTTTGTACTGTAATCACCGATATATTGTTCAGGTACTGTACTCGGATCGGGGCGAGCCGCGTGCGCTCGCCGACCAGCCCATCTCGCACCTCTTCCTGCTCGATAGGTACGGTAACCAGGGAATTATGAGTACAGTAGCGGTAATAATATACTGTAGGAGAGTCGGCAATTGATATGATCCCTGCTTGTTGGATTTTTGTCCAATTTTCAGCATCGAAAGCTAGTGATAAGTTAACCAAGCTCATTGCGGTTTCACGAAACATGTTAGAGTGGGGAGCCTTCCGCCTATGAATGGGACCAAGTCGTTTAGCTGACAAGCAAACAAAAAAAATTTAAAAAACATACAATTGCTGATTTTTATAAATGATTTGTCGGTATCAATTAGTAGTTCTCTTCAGGGAATTGGGTAGCCAGAAAATGGTGATAGCGGCCATTTTCCTCCCATTTTCGTCTAAAAAGCAAATGACAACTTGACCAGATTATTGTTGTTTCATGAGTCGTGTATGCGTAGAGTGCCTTCCACCTGTCGATCGGAGCCATGCATTTCTCTCACGAAACAAACAAATACAATTGCTGATATACGCATTATTATGCATCATCTCTTATATTTTAATTTTACAAAATTGTAATTATCCTCTTCCCTTCAGAAACCTGGACCCGGCCTCCGTGCTCATGACGGGTCTGACGTACGAGTCGATGCTGCACGACGCCTTCCGGATACGGTGCGGAAAGGTACGGTAAGCTGGTGGGTGAGTATTACGGTATGGGGAGGGATCTGGTAGGCTGGGGAGGAGAATTACGGTAGTAATACGCCACCAATCTCTAGCAACCATAGGCGAGGGGGTGTGCTCGACCAAGTGTGACGGTAGCCGGCAAACGCTGAGTCGAGTTGAGAATAGCCTGAGGCGGTTTTCTTAACTGTAATCGATTACGATAGTTTTTGACCCTTAGCGACTACCGTACTCGGCCGAATTATCGATTACCATGTGACAATCCTACTGTAGGTGCAATTCGGGTCGGAGGTGGAGGAGCGGCTGCGGGCGAGTCTGAAAGAGGCCAAAGAGGAGGGAGCTGCAGCAGCTGCAGCCAAGAGCAATAAGGTGTGTTTTATTATTGTTAATAATATACTTTATTATTGTTAATAATAGAATATTGGTATTATAGTATGACGTAGTATGGTGTAGTATTCATCATACCATGAATAGGTAATAGCACGGTACGATGCAGTATTCATAGTTCCGTGCTACCTTCTTCAATTCAATATGGGAGAGTGTGACCGGGCACTGCCGCATTGAAAGCATTCGTAACTGGTTGCCTAATTAGCATAATTAATTTAGTTATTACTATATTAATAGCTTAATTAGTTGGTTACTTAAGTCGTCGATCGTCGCTCTCGATAACAACGACGGCGTGTTCGCGTCAGTGCGCAACCTGCACATGACGGCCGTCTTCCCGTGGCTGAGCGCGAAAGCGAGAGAGATACAGGTGAGACGAGCCTCCAGAAAGGGGTCACGGACGAGAGAGTGTGTGAAAGTGAGAGAGACGCCGCTCTGATCCCTTTTTTTCAGGTGGATTGGTGGAATCAGGCAGAGAGCGTGTGTAAATTTCAGAGCTCGTAGGGACCTATCACTTGCGCGTTTCATAGTTGACTTGAAAGGAGGATGTGACTAACTGACTAATGCCTGTATTCCAATCAGTTCCACGCTACCATTAAAATTAAAATTCACGTTTTTAAAATATTTTTCTCTCTTTTTTTCATAAAGAAAACTCTGACTGTCTTTTGCTTTTAGACTCCTCTTATAACAAATAAAAATGCATCTGTAGAGAAAATGTAATCGGTGGAAAGCTGGACAGATATAGTTTATTGAGAGCTGTGACTTGCGTGTTTCACCGTTTCTCTGAAAGAAGGACTTCATTAAGTTGTTCTCTTATTACTTCTTCGGAAAAGAATATGAATAAATACAATAATTAAAATACTTGATTTTTTTTCAGGCATCTTACGACAAGGGCGCGCAGCTGGACGCGCTGGCGGATGTGAAGGTACTTTTTGCGTGCGCGCTTTGTCAGTTCGAAAATATTAAATTAATAAATACATTAAAAATAAATATAATAATATTTTCCTTCAGGCGTTCGTGTCGGGCGAGCTGAAGACGCTCAAAACGCGCCACCGGCAGCTGGAGACGCACATTTGCGCCTGCGAGGTGCGTTGGCGCCTGTCTGGTGTTTTTTCTTGTTCGCAGATTCGTGAAGATTGTTCAATAGAGGAGATTAAGAGTTTTTTTAAAAATTTAGACGCAACATTATTTTTGTACAATCTACTGAGTAAGTACTTACAACGGTGGATTACGGTATCGATTGTTGTCTACTGTAGGTGCTCATGGAGCGAAGCGGGAGTGCGTCGGCGAGCGAGCGGCTCGCGCTCGAGCACGGACTCGTCGCCGGACAGGCGGACATGAACCAGGTTACTGTAGTATCGATTGATAATTGATGGACTACGGCACTTGAACGGCAGTGTTGTATCGTACTTGCTGAAAATGTCGGAACGTTTACCGGAAAACGTGAAAATATTCACTATTTGCATCTTTGCGAGTACACATTATCATGATTTGCGTTTATGCTAATTCGATTAATCCGCGTCGATTTGCCGGAATCTACCCGGACATGCCCGGTGAAATGTGTAAAACAAAGCGACAAATTCGATTGCAAAAAAAGGACAGAACCGGCAATTACTCGTATTTCCCGGCTGTATACGGTAGTGATGGCAATTCTCTAACTTGGTCTCTTTTCGCATCGAATTTTCTCCTTTGTTTTAGACATTTCACCGGGCATGCCCGGGTAGTTTCCGGTAAATCGAGGTGGACAAAAAATATGAGCCTACTCACGAGTCGTAAATAATTTTCTTCGCAAAGTTACAAAAGTGAATATTTTTCTCTTTTTCCGGTAAACGTTCCGATATTTTCAGCAAGTACGATAGTTGTGGCATTATTGATTGCAAGTATTCTGCAGGTGCTGGAGTTTCTGGAGGACTCGATGCTCGCGGAGCAGTCGCCCTGGCAGGTGAGGAGCGGTATTACGGTAGACGTGAGTACGGTATCGATCGTTGACGTGATCATACGGTACGGAGATTTGAAGGGCGCATATGGTAGATAGTGAATGGTTATGATTACGAATTGCATATTTCGAATATTTTAGTGCAGTGGTTTAAAATGGTAGAAATGCACTCACTTTATGTTTTATTTCCTTTATACTAAATAATTTAAATTTCACTTTATGTTTTATCTCCTTAATTCTTAATAATTTAAAAGTTAAAGTAATCAAATCCCCCAGGTACTGGCGCTCGCTTGCCTCGCGTCGCTCGCCTCCAGTGGACTGCCGCAGAAGGTTTGCGTATTTATGCTTATTAATGAATAATTATAATTATGCAAATTTGGAGTAATTAATTAATTAATTATAAGTAAATATTCGAATTCCAGATCTTCACTTCCTTCCGCGAGTCGTTCCTGCACGCGTACGGCTTCGAGACGCTTCCGGTTTGTATTTGTCTGAGTAGTGAAAGGATGGTTCTTATTCGAAATTTCGGAATTTGAAAACGCAACCGGCGCTCCTGGGCTTCGCCGTTCTCATAAGGACAGACCGGGAGCGAACGATGTGGTGATCGAGTCTATTGTAAAACTTTAAGGAAGTCATTGTTGCCGTTCGGAAGTGTACCATCATAACTGTATTTAAAAAAAATAAATTTGTATATTCATATTTATACAATAATACCGTTTCAGATTCTGCACGCCCTCTGCGCGCGTCGTCTGCTGTTCGTCAAGCCCTCACCACTTCTCGCCAAGCTGGAGGGAGCTGCGGCGGCCGGAGGCAAGAGTGCAGGGGCGGGAGGAGATGCAGGACAGGTGAGGGAGAGAGAGAGAGAGAGGTGATCTTTGGCCTTTGACCCTTGGCTTTTGATCTATGATCGTAGGTGTGATGGCGAAGGTGGTGAAACAGGAGTCTCACGCCATCACACATTTTAAAAGGCCTAAAATGTACGTGAACAATTTTTTTCGTGTTTTGACATTCTAGACCTATATGAGGCCGATTGCGTAAAAGTCGAACAAATGTCAACACAGCTCGGTACAGACGAAAAGTCAATGTCTGAGGAAACAGTGGTTTTCGGTACTATTTGATATGCTGATCAAAGTGGTATAGTGTCATGGTATGCAAATTCACCTGGAGCTCGATCTTAAGCTCCAAAGATCCGGCAAATTCACTGTTTTAGGCTATATCTGGATACCCGATCGAGCAATCGAAAAAGTTTCAACATAGACTCTAGCTAAATTTGCATAAGGAATCTTATGCATATATTCAAAATGCGTTTTCTCTCTTGGTTCTTCAGATTTGTAAAATTGCCAGCGCCTAAGGAAAAAGTGCGAGAGCATACATTTACAGGAGGTGTGTCAATCCTGTATTGATGTACGTTTTAAATCAGGGGACACATCGATGTCTGCGAACGGAGTTATGATTTTTCAAGTGACCGGCATCTGCCTTGAAATTGCTATAGGACGGTAAATGGAATGAAAGAATGTGATTTGCATACCCTTTGCAATGAAACGAAGTCGATGTGTTTAGATCATCGCATATTTTTCCACTCTCAATAATCAATAATATGTTTATATTGGTTGGTTTCAACGAAAGATAAGCACAAAAATATTAAATTTAGACATGTTCTATTGGCCAGAAACACGCGGAATAATAGCGAAAATTCAAAGCTAACGAAAGTATCGCTTAAATTCAAAATTTTCATTTCCACTTCATGACCATTTCCGAAATCTAAAATTTGACCAACTTTTTGTTCCCGAAAGTGGGCTGAAATATTGGGACAGTAGAGCAATCGGCGCGGGCACGGAACACTAACGAACATAACTACATCCATCTTCAACCTATTGTTCACTAATTGTATCGTCATTTAAATTGATGTCGTGCCGATACTATAGTAATATGATCTCAATGGGTGATGTTCCCGCTGGACTGGAAAAAATAAAGACTGTAAGTTTTTCTCTTGTATTACTTATATACTTTTTCACAAGCAACTGCTATAGAAATATAATTCTTTCCCGAAACAAAGTTTCTCGGAATTACATCCATCATCCCCGAAAAACTATTATCTACACTTTCTCAAGAACAATCACCCGGACTCAGATATTCCCCAATTCAAGTAGTCTTAGTTAAGTACAGCAGAACCCCTCCCCACGAAGATGGGGAGAAGACAAGGAGAGTAATCGGTGCGAGCAAGGAGCACTAAATAACAAGTACAACTACATGTGGTGTATCACCCACTGAGATCATATTACTATAGTATCGGCACGACTGCAATTTAAATGACGATACAATTAGTGAACAATAGGTTGAAGATGGATGTAGTTATGTTCGTTAGTGTTCCGTGCCCGCGCCGATTGCTCTACTGTATTTCAGCCCACTTTCGGGAACAAAAAGTTGGTAAAATTTTAGATTTCGGAAATGGTCATGAAGTGGAAATGAAAATTTTGAATTTGAGCGATACTTTCGTTAGCTTTGAATTTTCGCTATTATTCCGCGTGTTTCTGGCCAATAGAACATGTCTAAATTTAATATTTTTGAGCTTATCTTTCGTTGAAACCAACCAATATAAACATATTATTGATTATTGAGAGTGGAAAAATATGCGATGATCTAAACACATCGACTTCGTTTCATTACAAAGGGTATGCAAATCACATTCTCTCATTCCATTTACCGTCCTATAGCAATTTCAAGGCAGATGCCGGTCACTTGAAAAATCATAACTCCGTTCGCAGACATCGATGTGTCCCCTGATTTAAAACGTACATTAATACAGGATTGACACACCTCCTGTAAATGTATGCGCTCGCACGTTTTCCTTAGGCGCTGGCAATTTTACAAATCTGAAGAACCAAGAGAGAAAACGCATTTTGAATATATGCATAAGATTCCTTATGCAAATTTAGCTAGAGTCTATGTTGAAACTTTTTCGATTGCTCGATCGGGTATCCAGATATAGCCTAAAAACAGTGAATTTGCTGGATCTTTGGAGCTTAAGATCGAGCTCCAGGTGAATTTGCATACCATGACACTATACCACTTGAATCAGCATATCAAAAAGTACCGAAAACCACTGTTACCTCAGACATTGACTTTTCGTCTGTACCGAGGTTTGTCCGACAATTACGCAATCGGCCTCATATCTAGGAATGCGCGGGAGGTTGAGATTAGTAAGAATCAATGGAGACCAGTTTTATGCAAAATCTGGCTAGTTTGTATATTTCGCAATAAATAAGCAATAAGTAATAAGCAGCAATAAGTAGTAGCATTAAGCAAATAGCAATAAGCAATAAATTATATGGAGTCTTGCTCTTTGGACTCTGCGGTTGAAGTTAGTGGGATAGGTTTTTATCATTACAAATTTCGGCTAAAATGTAACCCTTGTTGTGAAGATGGCTGGATAGAAATGAACTAGTCGCTTACTGTTGCTTGATTATTCGAAAGAAGCGGATGCAGCGCGCAAATCGGAACATATTGTCGGGTAGCGCTTATTGGAAAGTGATGAAACGCTAGTCTCCCACCTTTCATTAGCTGTGTACGGAATGTTCACTACATCAGGGGCTGTACTTTTTTCTCTCGAGCTCTTCGTTTTAGACCTCAACCGAAAATAATTTTCCTAGTCTTATAAAATATTTCTACTGCATCCTCGACACCACAAACATAGAACTCAAAATTGCTAGTTTTATTTACAATGGTACATCCCTGTTCCCGCTGCGATAATAATAATAATATTATCATCAATAACAATGACAGCAACAATAATAATAATACTATACGATATTGCAGCTGCTCTCGGCGCTGCCTGCTGCAGCAGCTGCAGCGTCGTCGGCGTTGTCGGGCGGGTCGCCGACAGCCGGTGCTGCAGCATCCGGCGTGCCCTCGCTGCAGTTCATGGTGAAGCGGATGGGCCTGGTGCCGAGCGCGCAGCAGGTCACTATTATCTTAATAATTACTATAAATTGAAGTACTTTACGAATAAAATTTTGCTATTTCTAGTTACAATACAACGTAACTATGCCTTTAAATAAGTAAAAGGTGTTTTTTTGTGTTTTTGCTGACCAGGTGAGCACGGGTTTCCGAATGTGAACGAATTCGTAGAGAATCGAACTGTTCAATTCGAGCCTGCAGCAGTAGCACATTAGAAATAGTAAAAAATAATAAGGCTTGGATTTCAATGTAATACTCGCAATCTCCAGAAAGTGCTTCGCCTTGTAAATCCATGCTTGTTATAACGTACGCACTACTAACGCCATTTGATCTTTCGTCTTGAATGCCTCCATGTTCAGGGTACGGTCAATCTGCGGCAGCCGGACCGCATGAGCTACGTGTTCTCGGGCGCGTTCGCGCCGCCACTGTGCACGCTCATCGCGGATACGATGGTGAGGAGGGGAGGGGTACTGTAGACGGGTTGGGAAAAGGGGTACGGTACACACGTCCGGATCGATAGCGGGCTTAGAGGTGTACTGTAGCTGTGCAGATCTTTATAGACTAAAAACGATGGCTGACTATAAATGGAAGTTTTAAGATAAAATATCATCACAATCGGTGGTCGTATCCGTATCGTAGTGTCCACAGTATCATCCTACCGTACTCCCTTCTTACCGTAATCTCCTTTCTGCAGGTGCGCGGGTGGAACAACGCGGAGACGGAGCGGACGTTTGGGCGCGCGTTCGCCGAGTCGCACACGATGACGCCGGCGGAGCGGCGGCCGGACAGCCGCATGCGGAAGGCGATAATGGCATTCTTCGTCGGAGGAGTGACCTATGCTGAGGTATACGGTAGACCGGGGGATTAGGGTAGGAGAACTACCGTAGGTGAGGGGGTTGTTGTAGCAGGGATGAGGATACGGCAGCATTCAGAAGGCCATTATGGCATTCTTCGTCCGAGGAGTCACGTATGCAGAGGTAGACGGTAGGGCGATGGGAATACCGTAGCCGGGATACAGTAGGTATGCTATAGTTGTGGAAATACTATAGGTGTCTGGGTTAT
This sequence comes from Pristionchus fissidentatus, assembly GCA_036245785.1. Classification (NCBI taxonomy): domain Eukaryota; kingdom Metazoa; phylum Nematoda; class Chromadorea; order Rhabditida; family Neodiplogasteridae; genus Pristionchus; species Pristionchus fissidentatus. Next base: position 6,880,082 of record BTSY01000006.1, read on the forward strand.
GGTAAGGTAATGGGGAGCGAAGGGATTACGGTAGTATCTATGATGTAGGTGATGGGGATACGACCGTTGGGTTTGTTTTGGTAGTGGATTACGGTAGTATATTACCGTAACCCCTTGAACACAGTAGCCTCTCTCAGGTGGCGGCGCTGCGCTGGCTGGCGGCCCAGAACAACTTCCGGATCCTTATCGGCGCCACGCACATCATCCACCGCGAGCAGTGGCTAAAGTGCCAGGCCGACGCGGACGAACAGTAGGGTTGTGAGTACGGTAGACACACGGGCCCACCCGATCGATAAGTCACTTTTTTCAACTGTTCCCTAGAAGGTAGTATGTAGAGTGTAGTTCTTAATTTATTGTATACTTATAGAAATGTATAATAATGCACGGTTTGTTTCTTTCAGAGAGATTCTGTGATTGTACAGGCAGGAGAGAGATACTATGTAATTTACCTATTGAAGTTTACTCGTTCCCCGAAATGTTAAATGTCATTACGGTTCCGGTTTCTAGTGATTCCTTCTGATTGTTGCCATTTTTTGTATTGTATGGATCATAAATATTGATTTTTAATTTTATTGATCTATTTGCATTTCGCATGTTGCGCGGCGGTGAAGTTACTCTCTGCTCAGGGTCGGAAAAGAGTAAATATGTAAAACGGGGAATTAAAATTAAATTTAAATAAAAATTAACTTAAATTCCAGAAACCTACACTTTACGTAAAGCCATCCACGAGATGGGCTGATCTTCTGAGAGAGCATGTCAAGATTTTTGATGAGGTATGAACTATTTATTGATCAGGTATCGACTAAAGTATTCTGCCAGGAATACAATTACATGAAAATGGTTAATAACTTGAAAAACATGGAATATTTTTTGTGTCGTCGGTGAACGGCTACGTGCAGAACTAATAACGCGATCGTTTCTGTCAATTTCAATTGCGGTTGGAGCGAGAGATCGCCTGGTGATTATCAGGACTGTGCGAAAAGTTTCCCGCACTCTCGATTTCGCACACTCTCTCGTGCTGTCTAACCGGCGAGAGAGATTGTGAAATCAGGAGTGCGGGAAATTTTTGCACAGCCCTGGTGACTGTCGCAGAGTAGTAGCATACAACTATTTCGCAATTACCTACTACCTCCCAACATGTGCACTGTACGCTCCAAGTTGTTAGTACTTCTTCATTTCAACTCGCTGATCTCTATCATCCCCCTGATCTTTGATCTCCAGATGTACACGCCCACGTGGTGGTGTCCCTTCGGCTATGCGCAGACTGTCGTAAGGGAGCTATTCCGATTCCACCCGAAGCTCGACTGGCAGAGGTATATGGTAGCTCTGAGTACTGTAGTCTTGTCGAATACGGTAGCTCCTCCTATAATTAGCAGAACTGTGGTAGATTTTTTTAGTTTTGCAGAATACTTTTGATCTCCTGGGTTACGCTTACTCTTCTAATAGGTGAATCGAAATGGTCTGCGTTGGAAGTTCAGTGATGGAATGCGGAAGTCGATAGTGCGCTGAATCACGGATGTGATTCCAGGGCTGATTACGGTAGTCCGGTGAGTCACCATCCTGATTTCAGAGAGATTGTGAAGTACGCGGACGGCGGGCAGTCGGCGCTCGATTGGCTGCACCCCAAGGACGAGATCGCGGCGCAGAAGAAGAACACGCCCGTTGTGGTGTTCCTGCCCGGAATTACGGGTACGGTAGGAATACGGTAGATGTGGGGTATGATAGGATTACAGTAGAAGAGGGGATACGGTAGAGTAATGTGTACTAGAATATGATTGGATACACAGTATTCCGCAAACAGGGGGTTTGTTCAACGAACGAGAATTCGGGATTTTGGTTGCATTGGTCTCTCGACGCGAAATCCCCTGTTGGATCAAGGGGGGGGGTACTGTAAGTTTCAACAGTGATGACGTTTCTGATTTCCTCCTTTTTTATTACTTTTCTCCGTTTATTTTGTTATTTATGTTGTATTATCCTTGCTAAGCTGGTCTAGAATATTGCGAAAATAGTATGCGAATAACGAAATTCCATCATCGACTTTTTAAATGAATATTTCGCTCGTGAAACATGTATCTTTGCTCTAAATCACTATATTTTCTTCTTTCGCTAAACAGTTGTATCCTCTTCAGTTCCATTGATAGCACCAGGCCATAATCAACCGGGCGGGACCCTCGCACTCCGAATATGGATGTGACATGGGAGGACGTCATCAAGAGTAGCCGGCGGGACTTGTGAGTTTACTAATTGCATCGGTATCGATTGATTTATTGGTTTATTTAGGAAGGCTGCGCGTGTTCGGTGATTAGCGCACAAGCAGAATTGATGTGGCGCGGGGGTGCATTACGACTTACGTGACCAATCGAGACGAAAAGAAGTCAAGAAGGAGATATTCAATTGTCCGCAAAGGTGAGCTAAAAATTTGATTTAGTATGTTTTATGGTTGAAAAAACATGCTCATTCTTGGGACGATAATGTGGTAAATGTATAGTAAATTGATGATTGCGGTATTTAACCTCCGTTGCACTGGGCACAATGATATTTATAAATACGGGGGAACCTATGCCCATTTTTTTCAATGACAAACACGCTATTGGTAATTCCAGGTCTCGGCAGTCATCAACTAAGGAGACACATCATCTGTGTCGCCACCAACCCGAAGAAGATGTTGTACTGCTCATGGAGCGACTTCTATCAATTCCTAACTCCCTATTGATCACGATAAAGCATAATTTTACAATAGCAGTAGAGTATTTGGGATTGAAATAGTATCCTGAAAGTCTCTAGCATGCTTTTCCTTTAATGTTGCATAATTTATTACCGATATTGTTGATAATGCATAAATAATTGATCATACTACTCTTGTTTCGTAATGGGCAGATGGAGAATTGTGCATTATTTGCGAAACTCCGATACTCCCAGTATGCCACCTATTCTATTTTATCGTAGAACGCTTCAAACTAGGCCCCCTACGGCTCTCAAAACTGATCAGTCGATGGGGTGGACAGAAGTTACGGTAACTCTGGGCAATTTGGTGGTCTGGCTTGTTTTTCGAACGTTTGGAATGCTGTGGATAATGTGGCGAATAGATATCACATCGTTCCAAACAGCCAGATAGGGGTAGTTGGGGGGGAAGGGAGGTACAGTATCCCTCCTCTCTCCTCAGTTCGCTGGGTCAGACTTTCTGACCCAGTTCACTGGGTCAGGTTTTCTGAGTTTTGTTTAGAGGGAGAGGGGGAATGAGAGAGTTCAGTCTCTGGGAAGGTTGACAGCGATAGGTTTGTGTGAATATCTTTATGCCGAGACAATAAAAGAGTGCAAAATTCAAGAACAGTATCAGGCATAGAGTTCTCTCCAGGGGCCCAAAAACTGGATCAGTTTAAAAGATATGTTTATCACATAGAATTCTGCATTTAACCATTGTAAAATGACATAAATAAAAGTAATCAATCGTATTCCTCTTTTTTAATGCTTTCCTTTCTCTTCTACCTCTCCACAATATCGACGCCAATCTCTCTTCGATCGATAAACTGCCTGCAAGAGTCCCATATTTGGCATCAATGAGATCGGGGGATTACGGTAGGTCACCGTATCTTGCTCACCTTCCCTATTCTCCATTCAAAGCCCGACTTCGTCACTATAATCGCCCATCACTCATCGGATCTGAACATGAAATATAATAAATATAATCATTTTCCCAATCGATAGGTAGGTCAAAACGTCTACTCACTGCAATTTTCTCTCCTCTCTCTTCAATTCTCATCTCGTCTCCACAATATCGACGCCAATCTCTCTTCGATCGATAAACTGCCTGCAAGAGTCCCATATTTGGCATCAATGAGATCGGGGGATTACGGTAGGTCACCGTGTTGAGCTCAGCACTCGTCTCCTCCTATCACAATTCCTCCTCATCGGTTGAGTCGATTAATTCATCAACATCACTGCTACCTACAAGACATTATGAATTGCAATGTATTAGGATATTTGCAACTTGTCTTCACCTCCTTCCTCTCCTTCTCCTTCATCCTCATCTTCGCTCTCTTCTTCATCTTCTGTTTCGATGTCGCCTCCAATCACAGAACGAGGTTTGAATGAACTTTCTTTCCCTAAAAATAAATAATGTTGAAAGAGCAATTGTTGAAACTCATTAGTTCGGTCAGAACTTCGTGCTCTACTATCGACCGGAAAAGTCGATCAGTGAGATCTGAAATGTTAGTGAATCTCCTCATGAGTTTTTTCAACCACCTGTGACAATGTTCGAGTGCTTGTTCACTGAATAACCCAAGCGTCCTATGTTTTCTCGCAAAGGGTACGCAATGGGTGGTAATGCAGTGGAAGAGCACTTGCTCGTGAGCGTTGGGGACCACTGAGGGGTAGTGGAGTGAGAATGTGGCCACCTCTTGTTCTACTTTATCTAATTGGGTATCCGTTAGAAATCTAGGGCCACAGAGACGGAGGAGCCTGGAGAAGGACCCCAGTGCTAGCCAGAGAGATGGAAATTGCTCAGCCTCGTCTCCAAAGGCCTTTTTTAGCTTCTTCAGATTCTTTTTGCGTAACACACGTTTAACCTGTCTGCCATTAAAGGCCTGAAACCCTTCACTGCGGAACACTTTCCACACTTTAAAAAGGTCGCGAACTCGACTGTAGACACCAGACCCCCCTCCTTTCAGAAGGTCTCTAAATCTCTTCCTCTCACTCGTCCATTCCTTCTCTCTCTCAGCTGCGCTCTTCAACTCCACCTCCATAGATTTCAATCTATTCTTCAACCTCTCAGTCAACGCTTGATTATTCTCAGGCATGCAAGTGGGACAGTTGTACTGATCAGGTTGTTTTTGTGCTTGCAAATCTGCGCTTTGAACACAAAAAGAGGTGCAAATGGCGTGAATTTGGGATGGACAATTTACGCAATTGACTAAAGTATTTGCTTGTTTCCATGCAAACTTGTGGCCAGCAGCAATCGCGCAATGCTGGTGACCACATCCCATTCTGCGCCTTTTTGGTGCAAGTTGACCTGTCTTTTCACTCTCAGTCCATTTTATAACCTCCTCCAAATCCTCCATCTCTCTAATGCACTCTTCCTTGTACTCCCTCGCCTCTCTCACAACCGCATCGTACTGCGCGAAACAATTCTCCTTCTCATCCACATTACTAAGTTTCACTCTGAAACGTTGTGAGGCAAAGTCGATTTGGAGTGCCGCAGTCTCAAGTGCGCCCAGCATTCTGCTACCCGGCCCGGTGCAAGAGTGGACGAGAGCTGGCCACAGTTGATCAGGTTCGAGTGAAATTAATGGCTCTCTCACCGATCCAAAGGCAGTGGTAGCGAGTTGCTTTTTTGCACTCTCCGTAGCACAGGCGGGATAGTCTCGCGTGTACTGCGCATATGCGTCAAGGAGCATGTTGTGGGTTCTACTCTCGCAGTTAGTACTCGCACTCCCCTTCCTCCATTTACATTCTGCACACGGAAATGTGGCAGAACAAGCCTGTATTCCAAATAGAAGATTAGCCATTTTTCTGTCAACCACAATAGAATATTTCACAGGTACATCGACTCCTCTCACTTTTACACTGACTACATTGAATACGTCATTGAATATGTTTGCAAAGGCGAGTTGCAAGTTGTGATAACTCTCAGTACCTATGTAGGCGCCTAGAATGTTATTGTACAGTGGACTATTACCGTTTCCCGTGTTAACCACTGTGAACATTAATTTAACTACATCTCCTCCTCCGTCACACGACAACCCTATCCACACACTCCCTCCCCAATCTCCAGACAAGTCACACGCATCACCTAACTCCTCTATCATTCTCTCAAGTTTCTCCTTGTACCCCTGCATGATAACAGAGTGTAGTGAGTATGTATCACCTGTCTCAGGGTCGGGAATGGAATGGGTCTGTTTGGCATAATCCTGACTGTGCTTATCTACAAGTATCTTGTTCTCATCAAAAGTGGCAGTCCAACGGGGGAAAATGTCAACTCCAGCGGATTTCAGGAATATGTCTGCATTTCTACGCTTTGTCCAGGTGAGATTGGCCATTTTAATGAAAAGCAGGTCAGAAGAGTGGTCTAACGTGGGAATTAGTGTGTCGTGGGTCAAGGAGTCGAAAACGTCTGACACTATTCTACGTACGCTAGTAATGCAAATATTGTTGTCATTATCAAGGACATATGGGGTCAAAAGTGCAATCACTCTGTCTCTCTTACGTGCTCTCTCGTCTGTTCTACAATCGGAATATTTCTTTTGTTTGCGACCTGCACTAAGGATACCTCCCACCTTTCCAGATACACTCTGCACTCTTTTGGACTTATCACTCAATTGGGCACTCAATGTCATAATTTTCCCATCTTTCTCTGTACTCTCTTTAACATGTCTGTCTATACAATGTTCCAATACAGCCACTTTGTGCTGTAAACTACCGATCTTACTTGTGAGTGAAGCAATTGTATTATCCTTACTGAGACAGCCCGAACATTGTGCTTGCCGCTTGAGAGACACTAAAAAATGGTTTTACTTGTTTTTTTAAATAAGTGATTTTTTTAAAAATAATTACGAATGACATCCAACACAGTCCAGCTCAAACCTACCCCTGAACACACTGACAGACTCAATGGTCCTCAACATTTACAATCAATCATTTCATTTCATATTGTGCTCAAAATATAAATTGTAACTAACCGAGAGAACTCGAAGAAAGTGAAGTAGGTCGCTGCGACAACGAATCACTTCCTCCCGCACTTCTTCTCACAAATGCATTTACTCCTCCTAAACAACCAATCGATCGATATTTGGGTAGTGAGAGTGAGAATAACCACAAACCGAGAGTAGATGAGGAAGTTGATGATCCTGCTGCAGTCAGCGGTCGCACACTCAAGGAGGCAACTCCTGAACAACCAATCGATCGATATTTGGGTAGTGAAACTGACAAGAACCACAAACCGAGAGTAGATGAGGAAGTTGATGATCCTGCTGCAGTCGGCGGTCGCACACTCGAGGAGGCAACTCCTGAACAACCAATCGATCGATATTTGGGTAGTGAGAGTGAGAATAACCACAAACCGAGAGTAGATGAGGAAGTTGATGATCCTGCTGCAGTCAGCGGTCGCACACTCAAGGAGGCAACTCCTGAACAACCAATCGATCGATATTTGGGTAGTGAAACTGACAAGAACCACAAACCGAGAGTAGATGAGGAAGTTGATGATCCTGCTGCAGTCGGCGGTCGCACACTCGAGGAGGCAACTCCTGAACAACCAATCGATCGATATTTGGGTAGTGAGAGTGAGAATAACCACAAACCGAGAGTAGATGAGGAAGTTGATGATCCTGCTGCAGTCAGCGGTCGCACACTCAAGGAGGCAACTCCGCCATTAAATAACCTTGTTTCCATATATGACCAGTACTGTAAGTAATTAGTCTGAAGGGTAACCAATTAGGAATATATATTTAAAGGTTAGAGTAACCTCAGAATTGCAAACTGAATCAATAAAAATAAATATTCTTTATCCGTCTCTCTCTCTCTTATTCACAATATATAATCTTTTCGACCTAAAATAAGTTTAATATTTGCATCCATCGAAATTATTTTACAATAGCTTATTCTCTCTACATGCCTATACTTCTAAGGAACATACAGAAATTGAAAAGGAGTACACTTGGTGGCATATAGCCATATCGCTCACTCGAATTGGGGATCAAAGAGGGGATGGGATTGACAAAGGGGGGACTATACATTGGATACGAATAACCATCTATCGCTTGACTGTGCTCATAAGAAGGAGGAAATACAAGAGGAGGAGGAGGACTCATCGTGGTGGAACTATTGAGATTCGGAATGAATGTGCATGGACTAACAGTGAATGTACGCGTGGGTAAGTGAGACATCACAGATGGAAGAGAACAACTACCAATCCAGGATCGTGAGTAGTAGGGGGGCGGTGAGTACGGATAAAATCTCAAAACATTCCATCACCATTCGTCGAGGTTTTTACTAAGATTTACCTTGGAGTGGGCAGCAGAGGAGGTCTCCTAACAGGACGATAGTCAAAATTGGCATCTGAGAGTGCAGTGAGGTGGGAAAGGTGTCTTACTTAACAAAAATTATGACTTACCGTTCTCAGCAATCACGATTTCCTCTTCGTCTCCATTGTGCATCATTGTGCATCGTTCGTCCTTGCCCTCATCACAAGTTTCTTCCACTTGAGCGCCTGAACACACTTTTATTATTTCTTAAGACCTACTTTCGCGTACCTCTAGTCTCTTCCACATTGACATCATCGACTTGGCCATGTTGTTCTTCTTCATCTTCTTCTTCTCCTTTCAATTTCTCCATTCGTTCCAATTCTTCCTCATCGTCTGACAGACTCATAATACATGTTCCGTCGTTGCACAGCTTTCTGAATCTAGCAATTACATAAACTGAGACAAATGAGGAGTAAATAATAATGAAAACTCACGGATAAACAAATTCATCCATGCCTTCAACAACCGCAACTAGTAAGTTGCACGCTTTCAGCGCGCTGACACATCGAAGAGTTTGAATCTCTTGCTTACAGTACTTTTCGCGCTCTTTCAAGATATTCCGCGCAGGGCCTAGCTTTTCTATTTCAAATCGTCTCCCTCCCAGCCACCCTGTTCTGGAGATTCTGCTGGGGCGTGGAACGATGTGATATGAATAGCCCGTCGTGAAGTTCCTGCTCGGAATTGCGGGTACGGTAGTAATACGGTTGATGCGGCTAATTACTTAAGTAGGGACACGGTAGGGTATGGTGAAGTACCGTATGAATAGTGGAGTACCGTAGTATAGGGCGGAGACGTTTCAGTATTGCGCGAGATTGTGGAGTACTGTAAAAGAACGTGATAGAACACTGCTGGTTACGATAGGAAACGATAGAGCACTATTCGAAGTGATAGGAGACGGGTTAAATACTACGCACTACTTGTGTGAGCGAACGCCCTTGTTTAAATGTGCGTGCAACCGACAACCACATAGCAAAATGATACAAGGGATGTAACTCATTTTTTTTCACTGTGTGTTCGTCAAATCTTTGTCACTTGCTGGTGCAAGATCGTTATCTGGATAGGGTTCCTGCACCAGATATGTTTGCCTATAATACGGTAGCTTCGTGGATTACTGTCATTTTGCTGCAGGTTCGACGCACACTGCCGGCTACCTGCTGCACGCGGCGGTCGAGGCGCACGCCAAGGGATGGCGAGTGGCCGCATTCAATTGCAGAGGTACGGTAGGGGTACTGTAGCAGATACTGTAGAGGAATACTGTAGGGGAGTACTCTAGATCTGCCTTCTCCGTAAAAAATGAGCCAATGCACTGATCAATCGGAATAGCTGTTCTTGTCGGTGGTGGGTAGACTGGCTACGGTAGTCGATTACCGTAATCCTTTTGTCGCTACAGGACTCGGAGGTGTGGAGCTGACAACGCCCAAGACATACAACGCGAACATGACTGACGACATTCGCGACGTAGGTTTATCGATTTTCTTACAAAATATCAAAATGCATATATGGATATTATTAAAATTTTAAATACAATCCCTTTTCTTGGAATTTTGAGACATTCGTATTTGATTTGCAATTCATTAGAGAATAACAAAAGTTACTCGATAAAGATAGCACATAATATCGATCGATGAAGATTACGGTGCCTGAAATCGATCGATAATTTCAGACGATCAAGCTGATCAACGAGCGCTACCCGACGGCGAAGAAGCTCGGAGTCGGATTCTCACTGGGAGGGTGAGAAATTGATCTTTGAGCTTTGATCTTTCTCGCTTTTTTATTCTTCTGCAGAGCCTGGAAAATTCGCAGAATATTCCTCATTGCTGCGTTTCATTATCAGGCTTTAAAGAACATCTATTCATGGTACGGTAGTATCGATCTATCGAGGCCGATTACGGTATGATCTTTACAGTATGATCCTGTACAACCATCTGGCCAAGTGCGAGCGCGCCGAGGACACGGGCCTGCACGCTGCGATGATCCTTTCCTCGCCCTGGAACTCGCTACGGTTGGCGTATTTTTGATCGATTGATGGGATACTGTATAGCGGAATAATGAGTTATTGGATCCAGTAATTCTGCATTATTAAATAGTTACGAATATATATATTAATCATTATCTTTTTATATATATATTAATCATTATCGTATATCATTCAATGCGGTTATTTATTTATCGATATCTTCGAATACAGTAGTATTGGATACGGTATCCATATTGATTTATCGATTGATTTCATCAGATCGACGATGGACATCGAGACGTTCTGGCCGCGGCTGCTCTTCAACTCTACCATCCGCACCTCGCTCATCGAGATGGTCCGACCGTGAGTGGGCTACTGTAGTTTGGCGGGCGGGTTACTGTAGCCGAAATTGATATTGTATTTGAAAAAAGGGATATTGTGGTCGAGAGCGCACGTATGATTGGCTGTGAAGGAAGCTATTTTTTTTTTAAAAAGTTACCGAAGGAGTAGTTTTCGTGTAGCACGAAAAGTTGATTGCCCAATTTGCAGATACAAAGAGATGTTCGAGGAGATGGTCGACTGGGAGGCCATGCTGGCTGCCAAGACGATTAGGTGAGAGGGGAGGAAGAGGAGCGGGAGAGATTTACACGAGCCGGGTTTGGGGGAGAGCGTGTTCTAGGTGATAGGCGACCCTGGAGCGGACTGAAAACGTGAGAATAATGTGGCTTACTGCATTCAAGAATTGGTTAGAGTCACTTGCAAATCTGATAATTATGATTTTTTTTAAATTTAAAGAATTTTTTTCAGAGACTTCGACAAGGCCTTCGTCGTGCCGCTGTTCGGCTACCGCGACTACAAGGAGTACTACCATGATGTGAGCAGCGAACATTGATTGGTTGATTAGCGTTCGGAGATCAAAGATCAATTGATTATTGATTTAAAAAAAAGATATCTTTCCTATTTAATGGTAGATAAATTGGTTGATACAATATTTTTAAATAGTATTTTTAGATTTTATAGCAAATATCAATGGATAATTGATTTTCAAAACTCTGTTGATACAATATTTATAGTTTTGTAAATAAATCCGGAAATTTGCAGTCAGCGCTCTACTGGAAGGTGCACAAGATCCCCATCCCTCTGCTCGCCCTCAACGCCGCTGACGACTGCTTCGCCCTGCCTGAAAGTAAGATGATTATCGATTGATTGGGGCGAGTTTATCGATTGATTTATCGTTTTTTTGTAAGAGAAAAACAATAATCATAAAAGTGGCTAAGCTTTTGAATTTCGCGAAACATGTAGGTTTCGAGTTTCGCGATTGTGCCAAATCGCCACGATTTCGTTCAAATTGATACCGTTACGCTTCCATCTTGAATTGCAACTATTTTATCTCTCCTTTAACCGCTCAATAATCGATAGACGGTGTATCTGGCACTTTCGGTAATACCGTAATACTCTTCCCTCCCTCTTCTTAGCCCTCCCACTCGACGACATCGCGCGCTCCGACAACGTCGCCATGTGTCTCACCGCGCACGGCGGCCACACCGCCTTCATGCAGGTATACTGTGGCTCACATTTGGAATCTATCAAGAAATGACTGTTAAAAAATATCACCCAGAAATGCGTGTGAATTAAAGTGAACACCATGTTAGGCGTAGTAGTCATGGTAGGCGAATTTTGAAATTATAATTAGTTTGATGTAACTTAATTAAATATATTTATTTAATTATGCAGTCGTCTTACCCCTCGGACCCGGGCTTCATCGAGCGCCTGCTGGTGGAAGTGGGAGAGGTCGTCTTCAACAAGCTCTAATCGATAATCGATAATAAATCGATATTCCTCCCCTCCTTTGACCTACCTATCGATGCCCAAAGCACTCACCTACTAACAACAGTGTAAAATTCTAGCTGTAAACTTATCATTTCACTGCGAAATGAAGAGTGCCAACAGAATTCCTCCCACCCAGTATCGATTATAGGATCTTCCCTTCCCGAGTAGGCTACCGTACCCACCACCTCAACCCGACTATCGATCACATTCCTTCCTCTCCCCCCCGTGAGATGTGCCCACTTGCAGAGTCAAGAAGTATTCCGTTTCAATTAGTGATATTTCGTATTTCCTCCCGTGAATCAATCGAGTGTCCGAAAAGAGTTCCCACAGAGTAGTTCCCCGCCCGATGTAATTGTAGATGTTTTTTTTTTAGATAAACTGTGCAAGAGAACCATTTCAATCATGATTTGTATCGATTCAGTAATATTATCGGGGCTTGAAACTTGAATGTTCCTTCTAACGCAGAAAAGAAATCTATATTCTCCATATGCCCAGTCACGTTGAACTGCTAATGTCAGAGATTCTGTAAAAAAAAGAGTTTTTGTGCACTCACTCGTAGATTAATCAGAGTTATACACTCTCGCTCTGACTATGAGTGGTCTCAAACTCTTAGAGCTCTGTTCTTTATGAGTTTATACCACGCCAACCATAATGACCATTTTCAAAGATCTTTCAGTCTGTGTACTTTGTTTTGATGAACACAAACATTTGCATAATATAAAACTTTGTTGATTTTACAAAAATCTTCTCGAAAGCCAACATAATTCTCTTTCGAGTAGGCTCCGGAAGGTCACGAGGATTCGAATAATATGTCGGAGCTCTCATATCTCTGTAGATAAAGGTGTATTGCAATATAAAACGTGCCTTTGTTTAGGAGACTACTGTAGAAGCGAGCGCTTGTTTACGCGACCGAGACTCCGCCCACAATCGCTCGCTTCCAACAGCCTGTCGTGCCCGGCTCGGGTAAGGCGCAGGATGTGTAGACATTCTGACTGCGCGCTGTTGATTCGGTTCGCTTGAGAGTGGCAAATGTGGCTTCGCACGCGTTCCAGATCGATGTGGCTCTGATGACGTGGCTATGGCACTGTGACGACGTAGCTAGGGTCCATGTCCGTCCCCCGGTGGTGCCCGCCCGATCTTGCCGGGCGCTCGGCGGTTGACCCCGGGCAAGTTAGCCCCTTTTGGTTAAGCCACCACCGACGGACGTGGCCCAAAATAAAAGAAAAACACTTATCCGAGGCCTTTTGCAGCTAGCCCCCGATTGGCGACTGCATTTGCACACCGCTCCCGATCCGTATTTTTTAAAAATCAATGAAATGAGCTATACTTTCTCACTATTATTCTTTTGCACACAGCCCCGAAAAATCCAAGCCCACACTCGCACAGTGTCCCTGCCCCCTGCTGCCCATGTATGCCCAAAATACCTCCAGTTTGCGAGTGCACGTTGTGCGCACATCTCCTCTACAGCTTCCCTTCTGTGAAATGTGTTCTAGGGGTATCCGAAAACGCAAAAAGGCCCATGTTGTAAAACGTGGTCTTTGCCAAACCCAGGCCGACCCTCTGGTGTTTTTGTTGATGCAGTTCGAAAAAAGATGGGGCGAGTAGCCCAAAGAAAAAAACTAACCTCTACTACCGAACCCCACTAAAGCTCATCCGTATTTCTGCCTCTCCCTCCCCACAACAACCACTGTGGCTCATTGCATTATGTATTTTTTTATTGGATTATGCCCGACTACGGAGCCCGCCTCGGGGGATAGTATAGGCAGTATTGCGTACGCGAGCCCTCATGTTTTTTGTAATAATAATAAAGTAATTTTGTTAAATTTAGAGAAATTCTAGTAAATATATTATAGAAAGAGATCTATTCAAGCCTTGCGTTCTGCCACTTCCCGTGCGGTGATTTTTCCCGAGTTTCGCATTCAATTTCTCTCAGTTTTCGTCCAATTCATTAGTCCGAAGCCACCTCTCAAGTTTCGCCCCTCTCGGCTATATTCGGAAGCACAGATTGTGCCAATAACGAGGCTAATTGCGCTTTCTCTGAATCTAACGAATGCTCTCTCGTTTTCGCGCGCTATCTCGTCGGTGAGAGCGGGCGAGAGAGCGGGGGGAAGTGAGAGAGCGCAGAGAGTCGCTAATGATGAGCCGGAAAATAGGTGAAAATCGAGCCAATCTTAGGGGTCGATGGAGAGCCGCTTTTTAGAGAAGAGAGTACGGTAGGGGACAAATATAGATGTTTACATGCCCCTCCGAAATATTCTAGTAACGCTGTTCGTATCGCACCATTATATTCCATTGAACGATCGAGGATCCAGAAAGGGGTCAAGGGGTAGAAAGTGCGCAAAAATACAAGATCCTCTGGCACTCTCAGACACTCTGTTTTCACGGACCCTTTTCTGGAGCGTTGAAATGTCACACGGTCCTCTTTTTTCGAACATTTTAAGCGTTTGACGAATGGTGGAAAATCTCTTTTTCTTAAAAAAAAATGTTTTCGGTGCACTTTTACTTTGCGAAATGGGAAAAGCCGAAGTCGGTTCCGTTTCGATTCTTTCATGCCATGGCGCACGATTCCAAACTAACAGAAAGAGTAACGGTGAGAGAGTGTGCAAAAGTAGGAGCGTCCCTCTCGATTTCACACGCTCTCTTACTCGCAAGGCCCTTACCGTCGGATTGGCCGGCCTTTGGAGTGATGTGGGGGGAAGGGAATCTCAAAACCATCTTGAAAAGTTAAAGTACTTCCTTTTCGAGTGCCTAAAACGCGTATCTCCTCGACACTTTTACAAATTTTTCTCTTTCCTTCTCCCTTTTTTCTCTTGACTGACAGCGGAGTCCTTTACAAACTTCCTCTACAAGAAGACTGCATTCTGCAGTTAATTTCGCTTTTCCCCCAATCTCTCTCTCTCTCTCTCTCCCAAAGAGTCGCTGTAGATGGCGCTGTACCCAATAGAGTTCGCGTCGTTTCACGGTCTCTCAATTCCGCCTTTTTTCTCGATTCTCCTCTTTTCGCGCCGTTGAAATGACACTTTTTCGAATTAGGCAAGGCGCCTCGTTTTATTGCCCACAGAGAATCCCGCGTGTGTTGTAGGGAGAAGAAGAAGAAAAGTGGCGGGCTTTTTTTCTCCATTTCGATCAGCGTGAAACGGGCGGAACAGCGAGCCTCTATTTTATGTGTATTTTAAAAATAGTATGTTAACTTATCCTATTGTATAATGTTCCCTTTCTAGTTGTTTTGTGGAATACATTTTTTTAAATTCTAGTTTTTCAGCTTCAGTTCCAGAAAGGCGTCAGGAAAACAAACTTAGATTCTGTAAAAGCGGGAAGAACACCCTCGAAAATTCGCACTCTCGCCCGCGACCCCTTTCTGGAGTTTTGTAATCATTAAAGAGAAATGAAAAAAAAGAGGGCGAATGCAATATAAAAAAAATAAAAATAAAAAAAAAGCAAATGCACCCATTCTTTCCCTCATTTGAAACTCGATACAGGCGAGCTTTCCCGAATTCGCCTAGTTTGAAGCAAACTACTAATTTAGCACTTTAGAATATGTTTCCCTAGTGAAGCTAGGATCGCTAAAATATATGCATGTTTGCAGAAATAATAGGAATAGGGACATCTCTGGAGCTCGTTCTATCTCAATTTGGCTCAGTCAGATTGGGTAGAGTTGTCAGAGTTCTCAGTGAAAAATTCATCAATGACTCGCGCATCATAGTATGTTGTGTTTTCTTGCATAAACTTCGCAAAGGCGCCTTGTGAATATTCCAGTCCTCCCAGCTTGCCGATATGAGAGCCATAGGGACCGAAAAAGTTGAGACATAGGGACTTGTGATATATGCGGCACATGGATCTCTGTGTGTGCTTGTGGTTCTTTGTGAGCTCACAGCAGCTCGAGAGATGTGTGAGGGTGGAATTTGAGAAGGGAAAGAGAGGAGGTGAGAAGTGGTGGGAGAGAGAGGGAGAGAGAGAGAGAGAGAGAGAGAGAGAGAGACCCGGTTTTCCGAAGCTGGAAGCGCGCATTTTCACCACCACGCGCACACTAATCGTCGTGTGGATACATGCGTTCTCCAACACTTGTCTCGTTTTTATTTCAAGCGCCTCTCGTCTGTTCTCAGAGAAAATCCAAACTTTTCCCATCAACATGCGGAGGCCTTTTAGTATTTGTTAATTGGAAATTTTTTTTTCACATTTGGACTTGAAAACTCCAATCTTGCTGCGATTTCGGTATCTCAAACCGTTACGGTGCTACCCCACGTCATTTTGGACAATTAGAGAGTGTGACTGTCATATGTAACAAATTATAACTTGGCATTTTGCCAGCAGAACGCCGTGCCTTCAACCCCCTTGAAACTCGATACAGGCGAGCTTTCCCGAATTCGCCTAGTTTGAAGCAAACTACTAATTTAGCACTTTAGAATATGTTTCCCTAGTGAAGCTAGGATCGCTAAAATATATGCATGTTTGCAGAAATAATAGGAATAGGGACATCTCTGGAGCTCGTTCTATCTCAATTTGGCTCAGTCAGATTGGGTAGAGTTGTCAGAGTTCTCAGTGAAAAATTCATCAATGACTCGCGCATCATAGTATGTTGTGTTTTCTTGCATAAACTTCGCAAAGGCGCCTTGTGAATATTCCAGTCCTCCCAGCTTGCCGATATGAGAGCCATAGGGACCGAAAAAGTTGAGACATAGGGACTTGTGATATATGCGGCACATGGATCTCTGTGTGTGCTTGTGGTTCTTTGTGAGCTCACAGCAGCTCGAGAGATGTGTGAGGGTGGAATTTGAGAAGGGAAAGAGAGGAGGTGAGAAGTGGTGGGAGAGAGAGGGAGAGAGAGAGAGAGAGAGAGAGAGAGACCCGGTTTTCCGAAGCTGGAAGCGCGCATTTTCACCACCACGCGCACACTAATCGTCGTGTGGATACATGCGTTCTCCAACACTTGTCTCGTTTTTATTTCAAGCGCCTCTCGTCTGTTCTCAGAGAAAATCCAAACTTTTCCCATCAACATGCGGAGGCCTTTTAGTATTTGTTAATTGGAAATTTTTTTTTCACATTTGGACTTGAAAACTCCAATCTTGCTGCGATTTCGGTATCTCAAACCGTTACGGTGCTACCCCACGTCATTTTGGACAATTAGAGAGTGTGACTGTCATATGTAACAAATTATAACTTGGCATTTTGCCAGCAGAACGCCGTGCCTTCACCCCCTCCCCGTGAAAACATTCCCTCTCTTGCCGCGTACTTTTAGTTTTCGTCCTCTCCCCCAATGAATGGACGATAGCTGCTCCTCAGTCGAAAGTTCTCCCTTTCTCTCGTCCGGAAGATGGATGGAGCCGTCAAGTAGGCGGCAAGTATCGCGCACTTTCCCGCATGCTACCGCGCGTTTTGCGCATTTCGGTTTGTGTATTTGTGTAGTTAGCCTGCACCTATGTTGCGGGGCTTCTAAATCGCACAGGATTGGTCGAACTGCGAAAGGTTTAGCGAATTTTGATAAGTCGTGTATGCATTGCATGCTGAGCCGGTTAAGAAAGTCGGTGATGGGCTTTCCAGTAAAGACAGCGAACAAAATAAGAGATTGCTTTAAAATCCGTCCACGCATTTATTAATCAACCTGATCGTATTTGTACGGTTGGCTGAAATTTCACAATTTCGCCACAAAATGAATTCAAAAAGAAGTTTACTGCGAACTCTGCACCTAGTACATTTGACTGTAATGCACACCCTCTTCCTTCTCTCATTCATTTTCCTCCTCCCATTTCCAAATGATGCCTCTCTCTCTCTCTTTATTTCTTTCTTTCTCTCTCTCTCTCTCTCTCTCTCTCTCTTTCACCTCCTTCCTCCTCTTCATGTCAATGGGAGCCGTGGTCGCGAGACACGGTCCACTTGCTACACAAAACGCTCCTCATTTGCCGGCTTCGAGTTTATCCGTTTACGCCACTTCCTAGTTGGGCAAGCACCTAAACATGTAGTAGATGACAACCTCCAGAAAGGGGTAAGGAGAGAGGGAGTGTTTGAAAGTCATAGTCCGTTTCTTTCGATCTTGGCAAGCGGGTTCGAAAAGAAAAAAAAGCGCGCGAACACTACTTGAAACTTCCAAAAAAGATGAAAATTTCATTGGAGACAGACCATGCGAACCAGGGCTTTTACGTTTACGGTTTTTACGGTTTTTACGGATTTTTAAATCCGTAAATTTTACGGTTTTACGGATCCGTAAAATTTTCATTTTACGCCCAGCCCTGATGCGAACCTGATGTTGCGATAATTGTGTCTAGACAGTCTTGCTTTACTTTACTCGATATCCACTGCATATTTTTATATTTTAAAATAGAAATCTGTTTTCGTTTCATGGTATTCAGAATAGACATACCCCGTTTGCTAGTTGCGACAACACTATTCGCAAATGTACCCAGTGTACCTTAGTTCGTTATACTAGATACGCTGTAAACGCACGTCTAGACACTCCTGTTTGCTTGTAACTCGCCATTTGATCGCTGTTTTGATCGCAACAATTTCGAAAATAGATAATATAATAACAAGTTTCCTGAGAATTTCGTTGAAAATACAAAACAGTGAGAATTCATGTGTCTGATACATTTTTTTCTACTGCTCTTGCGTGCCAATTTTTTAAAAATTTCTTTACTCAAATCTTATTAGCACACTTTCAAAAACGCCCATTTGAAATATGCACGGGTCTGACTGTTTCTGGGCCTTACAGTAAGTGGACGGAGTCTGTGGAGACTAAGTATGATCAGTTTTAAATTTCGAAATTGCCACCAAAATTCTCATTAAAGAAGGAGTATCACGAATCTCCTGCTCCATCATTCCTCATCTCATATGTTTCCATGGCGCGGTCGCTTTCTCCTCGTCCACCCTTATCTCTCCCTATCATTTTTGAATTCCTGCATTCAGGGTCAGTTTGGCACAGAGCAAAACGCAAATAACTTTGTTCAAACTTATCGGCTGAACATGCGGTTTGCGGGGCTCTTATCTGGAAACCGAATACCATAACTCGACAGTTAGAACTCAGTTGACCAAATATTCGTGGGACACCACCTTTAAAAGTATCAATGACTATTTCGGACGTTGCCGGTCCTCTATAGTCTCTCCTCTACTCTAGTTCTCGTGACTCGAACTTGATGTGTGGGTGTGTGCCCATCCAGATAATTGCTGGAGAGAGAGAGAGAGAGAGAGAGAGAGAGTCTGTATCTTTCCATTTCTCGAGGGCCCGCCCATTTCCAAGCTTCCGTGTGTCTCATCGGCTTGTGAGCTAGTTTTCCTTTGGAAAACTTCTGGTCCACGTGGGCATCAAATACGTAATTTATGATATATCATAATTAGAGATATTACGAACAAAACAAATTGATTGATTCATTTTTCTTCATGACAAATAATACAAGTCGAACACTTGGTTTCGATTACTTTGATTCAGCCTTCCCGATTACTTTTTAAAGATACTTTTTTGAGTACAATGAATCCCAATGTTTTTTGTTTGGCTCACGCTTCAGAACCTTCTAGATAATATTATTTTTGGATTCACCAAACGAACTTCCAAAACATACATCATCACATTGTGCTCTTTCCCTCTTCATCAATATTTTATTGCATTCATCGATAATGCGCATAAGTATCTCTTCTATACTTCACTCGCTTCCCTCTTTACGCACGTATCCGACTAATAGTGTATCTAAATATCTAAGTACTTAGCATTAAGTAATAGTGTAGCAAAGCACCTAAGTACTAAGTATCTAGAAAGACTAGACAGTCTACTTCACTTTTGTTTTCTTTCTTACTCCTGACCCCTTTCTGGAGATATTGTCCCTTCCCTCTTTACACACGTATCCGATTAATAGCATGACTTCTTTGTGAGGCTGATTTTCGTCTCACTTAATTACAAAATTGTCAGATACGAGATAGGTATGAAAGAGAGAGACCAAACTAGCACTTCCAAACCCGTTTCTGGATATATATTGCTTCCGTTTCAGCACTTTTTCGCACACTAATAGGGGTAAAAGTACTTATTTATTGACCGATTGTCGCGATTCTTCCCTGCTTTCTCTCTAATTTCGCACACTTCTTAGCAGCAATTAGCATATTTCATCACCATTACTCAGCAAATCCCTCCAAAATCCTCTCGACTTTTGACCGCGAGTTCCCCCCGTATGAGTAATGCCAATAGCAGGCCAGAAAGGTCACGGAATGCAACTCGAACAAGGTGATTTCACGTTTCATTTTATATTTTAAAACGGAAGTTATCCATTTTCAAGGATTGCAGCAGCAGTTCCATATCGTACTCTTTGATTATCCTTTCTTGTGTTCTACGATCTCTGAGTCATGATTCCCGTAGCCTCAGGGCATTTCCGGTCCCGCTCACTTCGCATCTCCTTTTCTGTTCTTCCTCGTTTCTCTCTCTCTCTATCTATCTCTCTCTCTCTCGGAGAGGAGGGATACATCTAAACTCTCTGCCCACGTTGACAACGCCCATTGCGACGAGCGCTGTTCCCCTTTTTTCGTACTCTGAGAAAAACAGTCTCTAGGACACAAAATTAACAATTTCTCTCACGCATTCACGCATCTAGGCTTACCCCTGTCGCCGTGGGTCAGATTCATGATTAAGTACCGTAATACGTAGCCATCCACAGTGCCGAAAAGTGCGGTAGGTCAACCCCCGGTTTTTCTAAGTGCAAGCCACAGGAAGATATTCCGATACTTAGAGATTTTTACTTTGTGCCCTGATCCTAGTCATCTTTTTTTCTGACACTGAGCGAACAGAGAAATAAGGATTACACCACGTGGACGCCTTGAGTTCTCTGTGTTTTTTTCTGTTGCTCTACAGCCGAGAAAAGCCAGTGTTTTCATACTGTTTTCAGTGTGTTTCCTAAGAAAGAAGAATTCCCCCCTTTGTCCGCGCGAATTATTCACGACCCTGTTCTATTTTTGCTGTTAATCTTATATAGAATTCAATATTCTTTGCGCCCCCTTGGAGGCATATCACATGATTACAAACCTACAGACCAGGGTTAGAGCGAGAGAGTGTGCAAAAGTGAGAGAGTCCCTCTCGATTTCACACACTCTCTCACTCCAAAGGCCTTTCTGGATGGTTGACCGGTCTGTGGAATGATGTGATATGCGACACACAGTACGTCACTCATAATAACTGAAACACGATTGCATTATTGATGCGACACAAGGAAAAACATTAGGTTCCACGGTCCTGCATGGAACGCTTTCAATTATGTGTTTAAAAAATAGAACAAATAAATAAAAAAAGAGGGAATCTAAGTGCTCGAGGTATTCCGCTGAAATTTGCCAGGTGAAGAAAAAGGTGAGCTATTGTGAACAAAAAAGAACGCAAGAGTTAGATGTTTTGACTGTTTGACATAATCTTCTCGTTTTCTATATGCAGTAGTCTATGCCGTGATTTGCGCTACAATGAAATTATATCTGATGATAAGAGATAAGGTCGATGATATTTTCTACTGATAATGTCGCCAGCCAATTTTTGTGTTCATTCACAGCATCTTGCGCATATCATTGAAAGCTTTGTCTATTTGTAGATTATTGATTTCGTAAAATAACCTGTGAAATTTGGTGCGAAATACAGAAAGAGTTTGTGTATGTCGAGTCCTGGCACAGGAGAGAGAGAGAGAGAGGAAAGAGAGAGAGAGAGAGAGAGAGAGAGAGAGAGCGAACGCCGGAACAATAGCCTGGTCACACACCCCGAGAGGGTGGATGTCGAGATTTTTCTCCAGCTCAGAACCGAGTCGTCCAGTTTCTAATTTTTTTCACAAACAAATCTAACATAAAATAAACGCGCTAGCGTTGTCTATTGCAAATCGACTCTTTTCGGCACAGCATCCATTTGGCACCATGCCAAGAACGTCTCTCGTTGTCTGGCTCTCACGTTTGGCGCGCTCTCTCGTCATCTCTCTCTTTTTCTAACTCGTTCTCGCCGACTGTGTTTCGAATGCTGTGTTCGGTTAGGCTTCGGCTTTAGGCCAATATATTATTTTTTTATGCTTATGGTAGGGTTTCTTAGGGCGTAGCACTGTTGTCCTTATAAGACATTGGACAAAATTAAGATTACCCTTTCGACAGTCCCAAATTTGCGCATTCTCTCTTTTCGCTCGTCACTTATTGTTATTCTTCTCAGCCGTCTGCTTAAAAATATGAGAATATTGTGCGAGCGCGGATACGGGCAATTAGTGCTTTCTCTCTCTCTCTCTCTCTCTCTCTCTCTCTCTCTCCCTCACTCTTTCCCTATTTCCTGCCACTTCATATCAGATATCCGCCCTTGCCTTTACGAGATGCTTAGGAGGGAAGCTAATTTGCCAGTTTCCCCTTCTTTTCTCTCCACGAGTTACGATTACTATATATTTTCGGCATGTTTTTCCCTTTGCCAAGTGTGAATTGATCGTACAATTTCGTTCCAAATTTATTCCTTACTCAACCCATTCCTAATTTATAAATCTGTGAGAATCACAATCTAGTGCATTCCATTCCTATTTTCAATTGTTTTATCTAGTTTAATTTTTTTTCAATACAATTATTATTTAGATTTGAATCAAATTCTTTTGTGAAACATTGTTTTTTCCCGCTTTACTAGTTGTGAGCGATCTAAATTCTCTATCGAAAAATAGCGCCATTTTTAACTTCCTTCTAGATTTCGTCGCCTTTGAACTCTTCGAAATCCGTCATCGTCGAAGTTTGCATGCAACGTGAATCTCCTGAGAAAAAGTCTCCTTTCGAGACCCTCTCCATTCCACACGCTCTCTCATCGGTCAGACAGGGAGAGAGAGAGCATGTGAAATGAGGAGAGCCAGACACTTGCTCCTCGTATCTCTCGGAGAAAACTCGAGAATCGACACACTTTGACGGGTGGCCATTTCCAATTTCTCCTCGCGCAAACTTCAAGCGGCAACTTCCGGAAAGTTTATATAGTTTCAAAATATATTTTGTACATTCTATCAACAACGCCTCCGTACTACTCGATAGCCCAGAGAGTATTCGGCATTAACAGATTCCCGTTTTCTAAAAAAATGATTTTTTTTTGTTAATTTTTTTTCATTTCGATACGGTGCTGAAAAGCGTGAAAAGAATCACGATAGTTAGATGGAATGTGTGGCTGACTTCATTCGCATTCCGTGTTCACTGTTGAGAGGAAAGAAGGAAGAAAGAAAGAAAGAAAGAGAGAGAGAGAGAGAGAGAGAGAGAGAGCGAGAGACCGAATTTCCGCCCTCGAAATAGGCGGATTTCTTTCTTTCGCAATTACTTTTCGTGCGATTTCGCTGCAGCAATTAGGGAAAAGCGCCACACGCCTTTGAAAGTTTCTCGCATGCATCCTTTTTACGATCTTTTTTCGCTCTTAACTTTTTTTCTGTCACAAAAAATGCTTTCAGAAGGCCAAACCTCTTTTGTGGGAAATAATGATGGAAACAGGAAAAATACGAAGAGAAAACACTAATTCCAGAAAGTTTTTTAACAAATATCGCGCTTCGTAATAAGAGCAAGTAGGAAATAAAGTAGGAAAAAAAGGAAAAAAAAGTCATTGTCCTGAACTTCCTACTGAGTCCGTTTTTAATATATTTTAATTTTGTACCGCGTTTCCTTGTGATCGCATAAATATACATATATATGTATATATATATGCGTGTAATAGATCGGGAAAAAGTGATCAGTGATCACGATCACATAATGGGGTTCTTACAGTCCAAACTCACCTCGTAACTAACCGCTATTTATGTATACTGTACATTCATCTAATTTAATGCTATTGATTAGTGCACGCGACTGGATAACTACATTATTGTATTACTCGTTAGTGAGGATGTTATTTACCATCTCGCAAACGAGGCTATTTTGAAAGCGCGCGTGTTTTCTTCCCTTTCTCTTCATTTTGCGCCGACTTTTACCTCCCACTTCCGCATTTTTGCGCTATTTTGAGACTGATTCGCGCGGACAGAAAAAAATGATCCACGGCATTTTATTTTAAGAGAGAAAGGTGGATGAAATGGCTGTCTGGCTCCATGGTGAATTGCCCCGGTGAGAAGAGGAATCAGGGGATTCCCCAGTCGGTCCTACATCATTTTTTTTCGTGGCATTTGCAGTACGCATTCTTACCAAGCCTGTACCATTTTGAGCTTCCCCTCTAGTGCGCCATGTGTCCGTGATTCTGGAGGTTAGACCAAGCTGCGGATTGTTCGTTTTTCAAATACACTTTAGAAAAAACTTTTTTATTGCAAACTTACTTTAATTCTTAGAGAATAAGAAGGAAATTTCTTAGAACAAGGGGCACTGTTATTGCGAGCTTTCCTTTGCCTCTTTCATTATGGAATTCATTGTGTTTTTCATCCGCGAAGCATCAGACGAACATCTCGAAATTGTTGTTCCTCTTGTCCTTTTTATTGCGAAGAAGCTTATTCCATCCCCAGTTAAACCTCCAGGAAGGAGTCAGAGTCTGCCCTTTGGATTGATGTTTTGTGTTAAGTATCGTTCCGCGTTTTTATGGCGAGCCTACCTCGAAAACACTTTTTTCTCGGTTTTCTAATCCATTTCTATTCTTTTCCCTTTCTTTCGCGTCATTTCTGATGTTTGAAGCTATTTTCACCAGTCATACCAATTCCCTCTAGAAACTGTTACGCAATTAGCGAGATCGCTAAGACCTTGTTGTTTTCAGCTTAGCAACGCTACTTCCGATAGAACGCCTACTAGAAATAAGACTTACTGTTTCCTTTATTTTTTTTAGAAAAATAGTACGTGAATACCCGGAAAACCGCTGTAATACACGTTTTGTTTGATTTTGAATTCCATAAATAATATTTAGGAGTCCATTCCAATACTGCGCGCGCTGGCGAAACGTTAAAAAGTACAAAAGGGAACCAGTCTCTCTCGATTTTACATGCTCTCTAACTCCAAAGCCCTTTCTATAGGGCATAATGTTTGGTCTTTCACCCAATGTACTCGCATCGCACTAGAATTTTTAAAAGAAAACACACATGGGAGAGAGAGAGAGAGCGGCCGTTAGTGCACTCATTTCGTATCCTGATGGCTTTTCGCGCTCTCCCTCGACCCCCTCATTTTCTCGGCCTTCCGATGCTATCCGCTCTGACTGTTGTTGTTCGCTTCGCACCCAAGATCTCTCTCTCTCTCTCTCTCTCTCTCTCTCTGCCTGTGTTCCTCTTCTGCCCTCATTCCCCGCCCGCGAACTTCCGCCCGTTAGAGATGGTCGACCACTTTCAGTGTCACATTCTACAGTAACCGCAAAGGGTCGCTAACCGCAGTAAGTCGTACCGCTAACGACAGTAAGTCTGGATGTCGATGAGTCATGCGCGCACCGCGCACCTCCTCCGGCTGCTCCTCATCGTCTCCGCCATCATCAACCTCGCCATCGTGCTCGCCGGTGAGTGGTGTACCGAGGACGACGTTTACTAAAACAAAAAAAATCGTGAAATTTTGCACAGGACCAGAAAAAGGGTGGTGTTCTCGGGCGACGTTCTCTAATCAGAATGTTTTATCGCCCGAGAATCTGGGCGTTGGTGGTGTAATGCGGCGAAGTTTACTAATTCAAAAAATCGTTCTTTTTGCATAGGATACAAAAAAAAACGAAAAGTGGTGGTGTGCTGGGGCGACGTTTCCCACTGTCAGGCATTCTACTCGGCGTGATGCGGGAGGACCTGCTGCTCGCGTCCGCCATCATCACCGGCAGCGGAGCGCTCGGAATCTTCGCCTTCGCGCTGTGCTGGTGCGCACGCCCGCGGGTACGGTAGCACACGGAAATCGTTTATTAGGGAATGAGCAAAATATTTAGCTCCCGGTTTATCTCCTCACACAATTTCGTCAAAATAATGATTTTTTTGGAGGTTTGGAAAACAGCGAAGTTGAAATTATTTATAGATTTATCGTATGACTAATTTCGATTATCGATTTATTGATTGATTTAGATTCTCGCTCGTATTCGATCGCATCGCAGTAGTATGAGGAGGAATCGTATGGAGCCTGAGAAGATCGACCAAATGTGCACTGATACACTGATTAAGAATATCAGAGGAATACCCTTCCTTATTCAGGTAATATATTTGTTAATTATGCAAATTATGAAGAAATTAAGTTGAAAAAGGTAAACGAGACATCCGAGTGAGATGCAGCTTATTACTTTAATTTAATTTTTTTTAAAAGCACACAGAAGAAGGGGAAAATCAAAGAGAAAACGCTTTTGATCCAGCAATTGGAAAAAAAACTATAACCAATCGATAATCCGTAGTCGATACAGTGGTCGAAAAAATCTATAAATATTTTCAGGCGATACAGTACTCGATGGAGGACACGCACTACAGGGACATGATGACGGAGCTCGGCGAGGGCGTGGTGAGAAATATTACTTTTAAAAAAAAAAGAATTTGTAGCCTGAAATTTGGTCTCAGTTTACTTAGAAATATATATTTTCCTTGTATTCAATGCGAACTGTCAAGGGATTGCCAATTGACATTAAGCCGCACTTTTCCATTAACGCTGAAACATACCTAACTTACAGTCCACACAATTGGTGATAGAAGAAGAGCGCTCGAAAATAAGAATATAACACATAGAATAGACAAATCATTATCAAACTAATCAATATTTAAATTTAATTAATTAAAACTTAATAAATTTAATAAATAAGGTGCGGACGTCGGTGATTCACACGGCGCCCGCGTGCACGTCAATACTGGATTCGGAAGACGACGAGAAGGAGGAGAGGATAACGAACACGCCGAGGTAATAATTATTGAGTTTAACTATAATTAATTAAATTATTATGTAACAATTGTAATTTATTTTCTCTTGAAGAAATTAGTGTATATATTTGTAAAAGAAAACTGTGTTGAGCTAGAAATGGTGAAAAAATGAGAAAAAGAAATATAAAGAAAAGTGAGTAATGTTTTCCTTGGGCCATATTGTCCTCGTGGATGCTCTGAAGAATGAATATGAATAATGAAAATAATTAAATATATACCTATATTAAAATATAAATTTTAAAATGAAATATTAAATTTCAGAAATTCGGGTGCTGAGGAGCAGTGGTTGCCGATCGGGGAGCGATGGAGGAATGAACAATTGAGACTGTCGCTAGAGCAACCGACCCATCCCACGACGTTATTTGTGAGTTTATTTATTGTCGTACCCCAAGATCTTAAAAAAAGCAACACACACCTATATTTTAAAGCTTTATATGCTTGTAGATGCGGATGCAAAGCTTGTTACAAATGTGCAAAACCGGAATGGAGAATTTTTCTTCGAAAATTTTGTAATAAATAAATTTTGCAGGTCTTCCCTTTCCGCGAGTCGACACCTCGCTCCGAGCGGAGTATGAGTGCGGAAACGGCCGAAGTCACCAGCATGGTTGGTTTATTTTCGAAAACAATTTTCTTTATTCATTGATAATCATTATTTGCAAAATATTGAAATAATGTCACCGTTTTCATTTGTTTCATCACTTTTTTTCATTAGGAAATACTCTGAATCGGTGATTTTGGAGAGGACATTAGAGTAGCTTTAGTATTTTAATTATTATTTTTAATAATAAAGTATTATTTAATTTACAGACCGTTCCGGATCGCGGCAGCATGTCAATAATGAACTCATCAATGGTCGAAGCAGAAGTGATGACACCCGATCACAAGTAATAATAATAATAATAATACATAATAAAAATACTAAAATAACGTATCATGATCGGCGAAAATATGGTATGACGTAGCGGACTCGATTTGCGACTTTTGTGTTTCACAGTTAGCGTACAAGCAGGCTGTTGCTAGGTTGTTCGATTTATCACATCTTCCCGTTTGTAACACGATAGTAACAAAAAAATAATATAAATAATATTATTGATAAATAATGATAATACTTTTGCAGAAAACGCGTGGTCCGTTGCATCGGAATGTCCGCAGCCTTCCTAACCAAGATCGGGTCGGGCATCGGCGCAATCGATATTCCACACGATTCGTGACCTACTGTACCCTGTTCAGCCCCCAGGAAGGAGTCAGGAGCGAGAGAATGTGCAAAATCGAGAGGGACTCTCTCACTTTCCCAAACTCTCTCGCGCCCATTTCCCGTGATCTCTCTCGCCCCCACTTCCGGTTTTATTCATTGTACTTTTTTTTTTGCTTTTTTATTCGCGCCAATTCGTAAATACGTGTCACTCTCCATACGTGATCATCACACTGACGTTTCACCCCTCTTCTTTTTTATTATAGTAGGTTTTATGCACCCGTATTTGTAATCCTTTTGCCTATCGCACATGTGCTACGCATCATTCCACATGATTCCATGCCTGCAGAGAGGGGCTACTTTTACAAATATGCAAATTCTTTTTCCTGTACCCTCTCTGGAGGCTTGACCGGGCGTGATCTGATTCCACAGTCCAACCAAAGTAGGGAAATTTCCGTTCTGACCATTTCCCAGGTGTTTAGACCCCTGTTTTTCCCCTGTTCTCTTTTCCTTTTTCTATCGCTCCATGTCAATTCGCACAGGTCTTTTTCATTTGTGAGCTGTCCCGTTTTCCGAAAATGTTCCCCCTGTCTCATTTCAGCAGATAAATTGGTAAAAATTAAATGTTACAAACTGTGCAAAGCATGTACCAGCCCAGTAGGCATAGTTTTGCTCCCCAGTAATTCCGCATGCTTTCAAACTTCCAAAAATGGGGCTGGGAATGACGTCTCCAGCGTTGGACTTTCTCCTCTCTCCAGAACATCAGGGAGCGATATGACATGGCGATTTTCGCTTTCAATGAATACTGATAAAAAGCGCGCGTCGCTCTCTGGAGACGCACACTCACACACACAATGACAAGATAAGCGCGCAAAACGAGCCGTCAGCGACAAAACTGAAGCTCTTTAGAAGCGACGGTCTGCTACACTGGCCAGTGTATAGTACGTTTTTGAATCGCGATTTGACTGGGCCATATTTCGTCTTTCTGAAGCTCACAACTGTGTTTTGTTGTTGTTTTCACTGTTTTTTTCGTGTGCCCGACATTCGATGTGAGAGCTAGCCAATCGAAAATGGCTTTTTTGAAATGAATTCGAACAAGGGAATTTGCAGACCGGATTTTGAAAAACTTAAAATTTCATTACTTACTTTAATACGTTTGCACCGTATATTGCAACGGCAAAAATACTCTGTCCTGCTAAATATATGGCTGCACAAACGCACCCGAATATCGCGGAACCCATTTAGTGGATCAGTTCCGATCAATACACAGAGAAAAATCCTACCAAGAATACGACATCAAGTTGGCGCCTACTAGTATATAAGTAGGCGCATACTTACATACAAGTATGACATGCTTAAATGTAAGTATGACTCCAACTTGGTGTCGAGTTCATAGCATGACATACTTATATATAAGTATGCATTTCTCTGAGTATAATGCTAACCATCACTGCGGAATGGATTCCCTTGCCCCTCCAATTCAACTCCACCACATAACCTACAGACCAGGGTTAGGACGAGAGAGTATGCAAAAGTGAGAGAGTCTCTCTCGATTTCACACGCTCTCTCACTCCAAAGGCCTTTCTGGAAAGTTGACCGGCCTATGGAATGATGTGCCACCCGCCACCCCAAAGGAGTCTTGAGCAAGAGAATGAGGGATTTCCACTCGCCGATTTGTGGAAATTAGGCGTAATGCGTAACTGTACCAGGACTGCACCCGCCTTTTGAAAGATCTCCTTATAGTCACAGGGAACTGAGCAGAAAACACCACCTTACCAACATCTATCTATACTCCACTTCCGCACGATTTCACACCTCCAGAAAGAGGCAAAGATTGGCAGAG
This sequence comes from Pristionchus fissidentatus, assembly GCA_036245785.1. Lineage (NCBI taxonomy): Eukaryota > Metazoa > Nematoda > Chromadorea > Rhabditida > Neodiplogasteridae > Pristionchus > Pristionchus fissidentatus. Next base: position 6,909,681 of record BTSY01000006.1, read on the forward strand.
CGCGCAGAGAAGCCCTCTTACCTTTGCACATTCTCTCGCCGCCAACCCCTTTCTCGAGGGCATTCCCAAGCTCTTGAATGATAGGGGAGGGGGAGCCTGGAAGAACACCTCCTTATCAACATCTCTCACTCCGCCATACACTTCGTTACTAATCTGTTATTATTTCCCGTCCCAACCACTCTGGAACGTTTGCTTATCGGATAGCGAAATAGTTCACGTGATTTGACACCTACGGAAAGAGGTCGGGCGTCGGGGACGCTCTCATTTCCGCACACTCTCTCGCCCCTGATCCCTTTCTTGATGTGTGGAATCGTGTGGTCTTATCTCCCCGAGTAGAATACACTTCTACAGATCGTATTTCGCGAGGTATTCCCCGATGAATTCTTTTATCTTACCTTACAGGAAAGGGTTTGGAGCGAAAGAGCGTGTGAAATCGAGAGGGTGCTCTCTCACATTTGCACAGTATCTCACCCCGACCCCACAATGTAGGTTGGGGATCACGTGTTGTGATCTACTCCATCTGCCTCTCTTCCTCTCTGATATGCGCGCCGTCGGACCGGCGAGAGAGTGTGCGAAATGGAGAGAGCAAGTGGAGAGTCCAAATTGATCGATAGATCCCGCGGACCCACCCTCTTCCCACAGAGATCGACCACTTTATCGCGCACTTTGCACTCCTTTTCCTGGTTCCGCCGGTTTATCACCTGAATTTTCGCCCTATTTTCGCCCTTTATCACCTGATTTTGTCATGATCGGTATTCATTTCTCGATTGTTCGCACCCAGTCGATCTCTCACGTTCGCGCGCTCTCTCGCAGTTTAGACCAACCGTTGCCGAATGGTGATTTCTAGAGTGTGAGAAAGATAGAGACAATGATTCTCGCTTTTACACACCATCTTGTACCCGACACCTTTCTGCTGTTTCCACTGGGTCTAGACCAGTCTTTCTCGGTCCATGCTGATAAATCATTCGTATCTCACTATCGATTCATTACTTGCGTCCAATTATCGATTGCCTAATTTACTGTATTCTAGGGCGGCTTCCCCTCACCGGCGCGGGACCGATCTCCGCCTACTTGACCTACCCTACTAACCCCCACACAAACACTCGTCAAGAATGGTCTACACGCTACGGTTGGTTATTTTCTCTCATTTCCACCTTTTTCTAGTTTTCGGAAACAAAACAAGAAAAAAAACCTTTCTTTTCTCTTGAAAACCCAGCCTTTTATCTCCAATTGGAATTCAATCCCTCATGTCTTCAATGGCATATTTAGCATCGAACTTAACTGCCTTACTCCTTAAGCGTATACTTAAGTGCCTTACTAAAACCTTAACTTAAGGTACTACGTTACGGTACTTACGGTCGTGCTTGGCGGCAGCGCGCAGTTCTACTCGTACGGCGTCGTTAACCCCGCGCAGCGACTCATCATGGACTGGATCAACCAGACATACTATGAGAGGTACCGGAACCAAGCTACCACGGAACCAGGAACGTAGGGTACCATCGAATCAAGTGACCCTTACTGATAGTAGTCTGTCTGACTCTGAGGTCAACCGGTCTGGATCAAGGGTACTATGATACCGATGACCCGATCAGTATACTAGGGAACCATGAAACCATGAACCGAGAGTGCAGAGTCCAACTTGGTACCCTGGTTTTCGAAAGTCGTAATTTCCTCGTGTTCGCATCACTCCAAACTCCAAACGGGGCTGACGAGGGCTATCCTCTCACCTATGTTTTATTACGTTTCTGCACTCGCCCGGCTGATAAAGACACGGTGATAACGCACATCCATTTTGTTCCGCGCCAAGAACTTTCTCTCTCGTCGTCTGACCCTCTCGATCCGCACGCTCTCTCGCCATTTCTCATGAGCATGATTTGATGAGATTGAGGGGCGAACGAGCGAGAATTCGGGAGAATCGTAAAGAGCCCGAGAGAATCCGTGAATCACCGGGTCGTTTAATGCGGACCCGAAAGAATGTGCGATGCAGTGCGTGAACCATTAAAACAAGCTAGCAAAACCTTCCAGATAGGGGCTAGTTTTGTCCCGTCCCTGAATACTTTCTGGAAATTGAAATTAAGTGGGAAGATACGGAAATACACTTATAAAATGCAATTTTTTATAAAATTTATAATTAATTAAGTAATTAATTAATTACAGGACGGGCGACACGATGGGCGTCACCGAGCTCAATCTCTTCTGGTCGTTTGTAGTGTCGTCGATCGCCGTCGGTGCGATCGTCGGTGCGCTCCTCACGCGGTGCGTTTTACCAAACGTCGCCCCGTCGAAAATTGCACTGCGTGCACTGCACTTTCTGTCGTATCCCAATCGATAGAAGTCTTGTCGATTTTTGCACTGCGTGCACAACTATCATCTCTTTCCCAGGGTGATCGCGGAGCGCTGCGGCCGCCGCAACGGGTTGATTCTCAACGGCGCCGTAAACGTGATTGGCGCCGTACTCGAGCTGCTCGCCAAGCCCACCAGGTACGGTAGCAACACAACCGTTCCCGATCACCAACTGATTTAATCACCGAACTCGGAACACGTGTCTGGAATCTAGGCGTGCATTCTACGGTAGCATGGGTCTTAGTATCGTAGTTTGTAAAGATCAAAGATCAAAGAATTCAGATCGCCGGAACTGCTGCTGGTGGGTCGGTTCGTGCTCGGGATCAACATGGGTCTGACGTCGGGTCTCTGTCCGATGTACCTCATGGAGATCACGCCGTGCCGCAGTCGAGGAGTCGCCGGCACACTACACCAGGTATACGGTAGAAGATGGTGTAGAGAGTGGTAAACGTCGCCGCGTCGAACATTGCATTGCGTGGACTGTATTAGTAATAGTCGCCCTCGCTCTCAGGTCGCCGTCGCCTTCTCCGACTGGTTCTCGCTGCTCATCGGTCTGCCGGAGGTAGGTAGCTCCGCCCACTTCGAGCCCCGCTCACTCGAATTCAATGCTTCAAAATCCGACTAGGAGACCACTAGGCAAAAGAGAAACAGATGCACCATTCAGCACCTGGGATTGTGGTCCAAGCCCCGCCCCTTTTAAGCCCCGTCCCAAGCCCCGCCCCTTTTAAGCCCCGTCCCAAGCTCCGCCCCCTTTGCAGGTGCTCGGTTCGGTTGATCTGTGGCCGTTCGCGTTCGCCTTCCCCGGTCTCTTTGCGATGCTGCTCGTACTTGTCTTGCCCTTCTCACCCGAGTCCCCCAAGTACCTCATGAGCACGAGGAAGGATCGAATGGTGATTAGTTAATAAACTAATTAAGAGCAAATACATATTATAATATAATGGTCGGACGAATTCTAGATATTTGTGATCTTTAAAAAATCACGAGTTTAGTTCTTGAATTTCTGCCGTTTCCAATCCACATCCGCATTGCTTTTTTGCATTGCGTGCGTCCTTTTCTACCGTTTCCCAAATCTTGGTGTAAATTGACTTTTTTACATTACGTGCGGCCTTTCTGCCGTGTCCCACCCACCACACACACGACCGCACGTTGCAGGCGTCGATGGACGCGTGCCGTTCGCTGGTCGGCAACGAGGAGGCGCAACACATGTACGAGGAACTCATGAGGGAGCACATACAGGAACAGGTTGGGTGTTTGATCTTTGATCTTTAGCCTTGAATTTTGATCTTTCATTTATGGCTTGTTGATTGCCATCGGTGATCTTTGTACTTTGTTCTATGATCTCTGATTTTCAATCTTTGTGATTTTTAAACTTTATATGTGATACCAGGTGTTAGGTTGTGTTTCAACCGCATTGTGAATAGGAGAGTCTTGCCCGCTGCGTTGATGATGTTGAGATCGATTGTGGAATGAAAACAAGATAGATTAACAATGGTAAAAAGTAATAAACTAAATGTTGATCTTTGAACGTTGGTCTTCTTCTTTTGATCTATGATCTCTGCAGAACGAGAATCCGGCGACGTTCCGTGAGCTGTTCACGTCGCCCTCACTGCGTGTGCCCCTTTTGGCAGCTGGTGAGAGTAATTTTATTATTTATTAAATCTTTTTTTAAAAACTTTGAAACGTTTCGGTGAAAATTCAGAGAATGACTGAAAAATGTACGTATTGTGTACTACCGCGGAAACTTTAGTGAATACGAGATAAAAACTCTTCTAATTGGAAAACTTGGTTGTGAAACAACCAATCAAAAACTCACAGGTATCCTAAAGCGCACTGAAGATTAGTTACAATATTCTCATTGCGATACGGTAGCTCTGATAGTTATCGATTACTAACTAATCGATAATTGGTAGGTCTGGTGATGCTGGCGCAGCAGTTCACTGGCTGCACCGCCGTCTTCGCCTACTCGACGGACATGTTTGTGAACGCGAAACTGGACGAGTGCGTTTATTGAACTAAAAAATATTTATTTGAAAAATGCAACTTAATTTTCTCACTGTGCATAAGCCGTCGGTAGAAATAGAAATATACTGGAAAACAAGAATCGATTTTAAAATATTGTAAAATATTCATTAATTTTAGCGTCTTCATAATTTTTATTATCTTTCAGATCGACTGCGCGCTTCGCGACTCTCGCGATCGGCATTGCCTACTTCATCTTCACTTGCTCCGCGCCGCTGCTCATCGAGCGGGTACGGTAGAGTACGGTAGTCGATGGGTTACGGTAGGATACGGTAGACGATGGATTACGGTAGGATACGGTAGACGATGGGTTACGGAAGGATACAGTAGACGATGGGTTACGGTAGGATACAGTGATCGATCTCCTACTTAGCAGCCGATAATAACAAATCACAGTCTTAAGCGGGCAACAGACCCCAATGCATTTCATTTCTCGCCTATTTCACCGGTGCGGTTATTTGAAAATGTGAAAAATTCAAACTAAACTCCGGCGCGGAATGAAATGTACTGTAATATTGGGCAGGTATGACCGATCGAATTTGCTTCGTTCTCTTGAGTGATCTTTCTCAAACTATTCTAATCTGCCATTATGGCTCAGTTGGTTACAGCTTTTACTAGAAAACAGAACATCGTGAGTTCAATTCCCCTCGAAACAACAGATCTAAGTGAGATGAGAAAGCGAGAATGAATATTAAGACAAGTAGTGAAATGCATTGGCCTTAATACTGTGAAATATTAATTCTGGCATAATTTTGTTGCACAATTTGTTTAAAATTTTTTCTACCGTATTGTCGGAGGGTAGGTGCGGCGGGTCGCACTCATGACTACCGTATCCCTCTGTCTTGTCAGGTTGGTCGCCGTCCTCTCCTCCTCTTCCAGCTGTCCGCCTGCTTCGTCGCCCTGCTCGTGCTTACCGTATTCACCGGCCTCCAGACCTACTCCAAGGTAGTTAATCAACAAATAGCTATTTATTGATTAATTAATAATTCATAAAATTCTCTATTGACATCATTCCACAGCCAGGTCAATCCTCCAGAAAAGGGTCGGCGTTGAGCGTGTAAAATGGGCTCTCTCCAACCCCTTTCTGGAGATTTGACATTTTCTGGATTCAATATGCAAAGGTGACCAAAATCGCTTCAAGAGGCTGCTACATTTAAAATCAACATTTTAACAACTTAATTAGTTAATAATTTAGTTGATAATCAGGTTTCGTGGGCGTCGTACGGTACAATTGGCGCGCTCGTGGTGTACATGTGCGTGTACGGTGTCGGGTCGCCGATTCCCTGGATGATCACGGGCGAGCTGTTCAGTCAGAGGGTGAGTGGAGTGATCTTTGATCTTTGGGTTTTGGGGTTTGCTCTGAGGTATAAAGCAGGTCAAAGATCGAAAACTGAAGACCAAAGATCAAAGATCACTTCTCGCAGTTCCGTTCGACGGCCGTCACAGTGACAGTGTTCATCGCGTGGTTCCTCGCCTTCCTCACCTCCACCGCCTACCTACCCTTCTCGCAGGTACAGTAGCTTGTAGGTTACGGTAGCAGCTAGAGTACGGTAGGTTACTGTATCTAGAAGTAATGTAGCCGCCCCGAATGCGGTTGCTGGGAGTACTCTATACAATACGGTAGCCTAATGTTAGAAGAGATCAAAGTCTCGCAGACAACCAAAATGAAATGAGCGTCATAAACGTTATGGAGTTCCATTTGCGTTTGAATTTTTTTCTGGAAGTAGATTTATTATTATTATTAATATTATTAATATAACTATTAAGTTGGTGGGTGTCTCATTCTCGTATCTTCCCTTCCTCGGAGGCCTCCTCGTGTCGACCATCGTCATGTTCTTCCTCCTCCCCGGTAATTATGCTAATTAATTTTTAAAACACTAATTATATTTTTTAGAATAATTTAATTATAATTAAGCTTGTAATTGCACACATGAAGATGCTATCAATTTCAATCCGAAATGGTCTTTAAAAAGCGATTGAATTATTATGCATGAACATTTCAATATTAGCTAGGCGGCACATTTTCTGATATTTTATTTTTTTAAAAATTAATTTAATTTACAGAGACGCGTCACCGCGCGCCCTCCGCCATCATTGAAGAAGTAATATTTCAAATAGTATATTTTATTTATTTATTTAAATTTAATGAGAGGCTAAAACATATATAAAATATACATTCGGATGCGGGGAGACCTGGAAAAATTTACATATGAGAGGTATCACGAGAGATTGTAGGAAAACATGACCTTTGAGGAACAATTTTCAAAAAAACATTTCTGATTTCGATCAAACTTTTATGTGAGAGTACCCAGGAGATAAGAATTCGATTTATCCTGGTCCCAGGTTTCGAAGCAGGCTTTTAGGAATTCGCATGTTCTGTCGCCGGAATCGTCATAACTCACCTTAAAATTGAGTAGGAAAGCTCGCATAAAGCTCAAAATGTGGGAAAAAGATCGCCGAACAACTTTTATGAAGTCAATGAGTACGTATCTCTTCATCACAAAAAGTTATGTGCCAAAAGCTAAATTCCAGAATGTTTGAAAAAAATCTCCCAAGTTAGATGAGCGATAGGTGCTATTTTTATTTCGGATTATGAAAGAGTACAACATGTTGTATTAAAAGAAAAATATAAAGTGGGTGATTAGGGTATCACCCGTGGGGTAAAAACTGCGTTGAATCCATTTTTCACAGTATTTTCGAGAAATAAGCTTACTCTAAGTTTGCTAAAAGCGTTCAGAGACATCTGACCTCACATTTATAATTTATATTTGAACATATTGATTTGTAATTAGTCACTTCTTGGCCATTAAATTCATTTTCTCGCTTGCGCATTTGGCGAAGCTCTGAGAAATTTAGCAAAAACATATTTTTTTCGGAAACACTTTTATTCTCTCGAAATATCGGTGAATTTATTTTTTTCGATAAAATGCATGATGATAAATATTAAAACACGTTCTTTGTAAGAGTGCAGTGTAGGGCCATGGTAGGCGGCACAACTAATGCAAAGTGATCGCCCACGGTCCAAACTTGTTTCACAGATGGTCTAGGGTGCAAAGTAAATTTTAGACGTGAGAAACTGTCAAATTGTCAAATTTTGAAAAATCGATAATTTTTTTCAAAAAAAAAAATTTTTCTTAATTTTTATATTTCTGTACCATGCTATATATCATTCGAAAGAGCATCAAAAGTTATGCTTAAATCCGAAAAATCGTAAGGATTGAGCTACTGGGAGCCGAAATCCAAGATTTTCTAGGAACGAATCTGTCGTTTCGGTGAAACTTAATTTCAGCTCACCATGTTACCATCATTACCCCATCACAGCTCCGATATATATTATGTATTTTTCATCAACGAATCCGATTATCGATGTCTCGTCGGAAATCTAGGGAGTAAAAGTTGTCAAATATTCACTAGACCATGACCACTCAAGAATACAGTTTGATAAAGACCCGCGTATAAAACGTTTTCACTGACTTTATATTTAAATTGCATGCCACCAGTTGAAAGAGCATGAAAAGTTGTACATATATCCCAAATTTAAAGAGGTTGAACTATTATGAACGAAAATCGATAATCGTACCCGCAAAACGTGATATTTTTGGTCAATTTCAAAAATCGGCTGTAATCTCTTTCAATGTCATTGACCATGGCTAAAACTTTTCTATCACACTATTTTAGGTATCCATTAAATTTTAATTGTTAGAGAGATATGAAAATCCAACTTTTGAAAAATCGTTAAAAAATATTTTCAATATTTTTTCAAAAAAAATTTTTTTTTGCTTTATCATCATGTGATATGTGATTCGAAAGAGAATAAAAAGTTATGCATAAAGCCCACGTTTCATGAAGATTGAGCCACTAGAAACGGAAATCGGTGATCGCAAAAAAATGAAAAATTTCTGAAATCATTCTGTTTGCAACAACCGATTCACACTTGTAGTTGCTCAATCTTCATGAAACGTGGGCTTTATGCATAACTTGTTATTCTCTTTCGAATGACATATCACATGATAATAAAGCAAAAAAAATTTTTTTTTGAAAAAAATATTGAAAATATTTATTAACGATTTTTCAAAAGTTGGATTTTCATGTCTCTCTAACAATTAAAATTTAATGGATACCTAAAATAGTGTGATAGAAAAGTTTTAGCCATGGTCAATGACATTGAAAGAGATTACAGCCGATTTTTGAAATTGACCAAAAATATCACGTTTTGCGGGTACGATTATCGATTTTCGTTCATAATAGTTCAATCCTCTTGAAATTTGGGATATATGTAAAACTTTTCATGCTCTTTCAACTGGTGGCATGCAATTTAAATATAAAGTCAGTGAAAAAGTTTTATACGCGGGTCTTTATCAAACTGTATTTTTGAGTGGTCATGGTCTAGTGAATATTTGACAACTTTTACTCCCTAGATTTCCGACGAGACGTCGATAATCGGATTCGTTGATGAAAAATACATAATATATATCGGAGCTGTGATGGGGTAATGATGGTAACATGGTGAGCTGAAATTAAGTTTCACCGAAACGACAGATTCGTTCCTAGGAAATCATGGATTTCGGCTGCTAGTAGCTCAATCCTTACGATTTTTCGGATTTAAGCATAACTTTTGATGCTCTTTCGAATGATATATAGCATGGTACAGAAATATAAAAATTAAGAAAAAAAATTTTTTTCGGAAAAAAATTATCGATTTTTCAAAATGTTTGGACCGTGGGCGATCACGTTGAATGAGTTGTGCCACCACATCCGACGTTCTTACAGAGAACGCGTTTTAAATAGCAATACAAAACATTACAATACAAGATAATTATTTTTTTTGTAAAAAAAATTTTTGCATGAATTTTCTACATATCATCGGAAAATGTGCAAGCGAGAAAATGAATTTAATGGCCAAGAAGTGACTAATTACAAATCAATATGTTCAAATATAAATTATAAATGTGAGGTCAGATGTCTCTGAACGCTTTTAGCAAACTTAGAGTAAGCTTATTTCTCGAAAATACTGTGAAAAATGGATTCAACGCAGTTTTTACCCCACGGGTGACCCCACCCTAATCACCCGTTTATATTTTTCTTTTAATACAGCATGTGGTACTCTTTCATAATCCGAAATATAAATAGCACCTATCGCTCATCTAACTTGGGAGAATGTTTTTCAAACATTCTTGAATTTTGTTTTTGGCACATAACTTTTTGTGATAAAGAGATACGTACTCATTGACTTCATAAAAGTTGTTCGGCGATCTTTTCCCCACATTTTGAGCTTTATGCGAGCTTTCCTACTCAATTTTAAGCTGAGTTATGACGATTCCGGCGACAGAACCGGCGAATTCCTAAAAGCCGGCTCCGAAACCTGGGACCAGGATAAATCGAATTCTTATCTCCTGGGTACTATCACATAAAAGTTTGATCGAAATCAGAAATATTTTTTGAAAATTGTTCCGAGCAACCTACAATCTCTGGTGATACCTCTCATATGTAGTTGATGTATACATACATTTTTGAATGCATTATTTAATTAATTTCAATGATTAATAAAAATGTAATTAATTAATAAATTAAAAATAAAGGTTCGTGAGCGGTCGTCGTCGCTGGCGATGGGTCGACCGTGGGAGGCCGTGCGTCCCACGAGCAGGCAGGAGATGCAGAGGTGAGAGATCTCCAGAAAGGGGTCGAGAGCGAAAGAGTGTGCGAAAATGAGAGATTATTTGCCACTTTCGCGTACTCCCTGTGAGATGAAAAGACGGGACAGGTAATAGTTCGGCTGCTTGTGCAATTCGCCGGAAATAGTGATATGTTTTTAGTTTAGTTTAGTTTAGAAGTCGTTTATCAAGAGGCTATTCGGGTTCACGGGGAATCGAATGGGAGCTCTGACGACGTTGAAAAGGCTCAGTATCTTCGGTTGATTTTCATCTGAAGAGCGAGTCATCTTGAATGGTTTTCGAAGTGAGGATCGGTCTCTTGTCGGTGAATGAGTGGAAATGAGAGACGATCTCGATAGTCGAAGAGTCCATCCGTTAGAATCTCGTGCGAAACAGGGATCTTGGATTGGAGCTTGAGCCAGAGTCCTCCAAACTCGAGTCATCGATCTTAGAGAGAATCAACGAGTATACTGATACTGAGGATCAATTCAACTTGTAGGTCATACCCATTACACGGCGACCACTCCGGCTTGTATGGGGATTCAAGTCTTCTGTAGTCGATAGTAGAGACGAGGGGTACTAGGGAGCTTGGGGCTGAACTAGGGGAAAGTCCACCTCTCCATCGGACGAAATGGAGAGGCGACCGCTCGTGACGACTGACAAAATCGAGTCGATATGAAGACATAGTGATATGAAGAGTACGCAAAAGCTCGAAACCAATATCTGCCCGCGTGGCCTAATGGATAAGGCGTCTGACTTCTAATCAGAAGATTGTCGGTTCGATCCCGGCCGTGGGCTTTCACTTTTGCAAACTAATGCTAGATATATTGTCTTTCGTTGATTGTTTTTTCCAACTTAAAATTGTTATTCACTAACTTTCTTACTCTTCTCCTATTTCATTTCATTTCTCGCGCACTGCTATTGGCAGATGTGGTGTTGTCTGAAATGAATGTCGAGACAGGGAAGAGATGCTATTACATTTATAAAATGATACGATTATACCAAAAAGCCGAATAACGAACTTCCGTTGTTTACCATAGCGACCCTCTCGCTTTTGCGTGCTCTCTCGCCTCGGTAAACACAGGAAGTCCCCAGTTCGACATTTTGTTTGATCGTATCATTTTATAAATGTAATATTATGAAAGTGATCAACCGCTCAGTTGACACTGGATTTGTACCTATAGAAATAGTACTCGATGCACAGCCTCCGAAAGAGTAACAGCGAGATCGAGTTAGAGAAAGAGAGAGTCGCCGAAAGAGTGCGCAAATTGAGAGAGTCAGACAACGAGAGACTTTCTTGGCACGGTGCCAGTTCGATGCTGTGCGATGTGGACAGAATCCTCCCATATCCGTGTGGTATGTGCAAGTTGTTATCATGAGCACCAAATCTCCCCGTCTTCTCTGCGAGCCCTCTCTTCTTTGACTCTTTCTCTAGCCTTGCTAAAAGTTGACCGGATGGTTTGTGAGATAAATGCCAATCAAAGGAAAGGGAGGGGGTATTAGGAGGGTTATGGGTGATGTGGGCTGCATCATACCATTGCTCTCTTGAGTATGCTATGGCTGTCAATAACAGCCAGAGAAAGAGAAGGATACATATCCGCCCGCGTGGCCTAATGGATAAGGCGTCTGACTTCTAATCAGAAGATTGTCGGTTCGATCCCGGCCGTGGGCTGTTAATTTTTGCAGATTTTTCCTGTTTAAACCACATCATTTTCAGGCTCATCGAGCATTCTGACGAGCACTCGTCGCACTACTCGTCGATGGACAACGTCAACCAGGCGGTGGACAATCGATATTGATCGGTTACAGTATTCGTCGATCGATATTGACCAACTACAGTACCCAGTGCGGTTAATATTGATTGGATACAGTACCCGGAGCGTGTCATAGTCTCTGGTATAGCAAGTTCATAGTATGTGATAGAGTAGCTTGTTTTCTCGCAGCATTGTTTAATAGGTAAATTGTAATCGAGTGATTTTGTCTTCTTTTTACCCGAGTTTTTACATTTCGGACGTGTCTACTAATTACGAAGTGCAAACTGACCTTTGTTTTAGAAATTTGCTAATTACCGTTAATTACCGTTTGTGAGTGTGTTACCGATTGAGTTGCCCAATAACTGTCTTTCAAGTCAAGCGATAAATCCTGATTTGCGTGCTCAATGCTCTTTTGCGAAACATGACAGCAACTTTCCTGAAAAGTAGTGAAAGAATGCATAAAACCTTCAGCCCAAATGAAACCAAACCTACGGAAAGGGGTAGAGAGCGTGCAAAAGTGCCAAAAAAAAGTCCCTCTCAATTTCACACGCATCCCGACCCCTTTCTTGAGTACTAACTGTAGCATGATGTGCGAGCGCAAGATAATTTGTCTAGGACAAGATGGAGGAGGGAAGAAAAATACGATCAACATGGATCATGCCGATCAATTTAGTGCACACAAATAGACAAACACACAAACGCGAATCATGCGGTGCACCGCGTTCTTTCCTGTTTCATTTCTAATGATTTTAGCCCTCCAGAAAGAGGCCAGCGGCTAGAGAGTGTGCGAAAGAGTCTTCTCGAATTTCTCCAGTAGCTCCTGAGCCCCTTTTTTCTGGACCGTTTGTTCCGTTTCTTATCATTTCATTCCAACTGTCCGGAAACGGGTAACAAATCGCAAACTCTCTAGCTCCTGACCCCTTTCTGGATGAGTACAGTTCCGTTTCCTTATCTGTGCAGTGCAAATTGCAGCGAGGTATCGTTAACTTTACAACCGGAAGTCCTCGATTTAACGACAAGAACATCGTTTATCTAAGGGGTGCGCGGAGAGAGAGAGAGAGAGAGAGAGAGAGAGAGAGTGATCAAACTTTCGCCTGTTTCACCAAGGCGTTCTGATAATTTCAAAATTGAATACGCGGTGTCTGACTGTCTGCCGAAATTTGCTTTGACTCGCCAGAACTCAGATATGATATTGATAGGCGATCGACCGATTAAGAGTGTGCTCCATAAAGACCACTTTTCGTTCCTTCTTTTCTACCTCCGGATAGAAGGGAAAATTCGTTCTTTTGACTGAATGTGCCGAAAAAAGGGAGAGCATTTTTGACAGTTTAGGGATTCTGGCGCCAGCAATAAGTGTTGAAATTACGGGTGCGCCTTATAAATAATTCTTGTCCTTCAACTTTTCTCTCAAACCGCATGCTTTTTTTCTTTGTAACCCTCAGATATTGTATTGCAATCAACAATTTTTTGGCTAATCACTTGACTGTTTCGAAATTTTATTTTGCGGTGATGCTATTGCCCTGTTACATGCTAATTTTCTGTGTCAAATTGTCCTGCCAGGGTGCCGCTAATGTGACACGAATATGCTCACGCACTACAGTACAGAAAGTATTGTGTGATGTATGAATTGCGTTTTATAATATTTGGACATAATCAATTATAGTTTGAAGCGTCGCAGAAGAAAATGACCAGCATGCGCACAGCATAAAGCAAGCATAACCTCAGGGAAGCACCACATGATTTCCAACCTCCAGAAAGGAGTCAGGATCGATAATGCTCTTGCACAAAAGAAAGGTAGTCCTTCACGATTCTACATGCTCTTCCCGACTCCTTTATGGAGATTGGAAATCACGTGACGCGCCCCCTATTTCTTCCAGTGTATGATGAGAATTGTGTTTGACAATGTTTGCATTCGGCCGGTCGTGTCATTTCTTAAATCGTCGCTCGCATGAAATGCGAATTAGCACCGGAAGTTGAATCGCGTTCGAGCCGAGAGAGCGTGGCGATGTGAGAGGGCAGCAAGGCGGCGAGACAGTGCGCGCTAGAGAGCGTGGCGATCGAGGAGAGCACTTTCTCTCTCCCTCTACCTCTGTTGTAGGTTGCGTGCGCGCATGTTCCTGATAGGATCAGCAAGGGGGGTTTGGAAAGTGACTTCCGGCGGATGTTAAGGAGCGCTAGTAAGCCAGCGGGTTTCAAGGGAAAGGTAGAGACGTTTTTCCTATCCTACCTTTCATCATCAAATCAGGTCGATTGTGAAGAACCTTTGCGACTACTGTAGATAATTGTGCAATTACTTGTTGATAGTTCTATTATTTGGTTTAAAAGTCTTGTGTATAATGCCAAAAGTCATGAAGATAAGACTTTCAAACTTCTCATGGACCTCATGTAATACTTTTTCCTGCGTGCTTTTGTGTTATTGCAGTGTTTGCTAGAAGAGATACGTTCTGGTCCGTTAGCTCCAAGTGTTGTTTGTATTGTCCGCCACCAATTTTGTTGTGTTGATCGAAAAATGAGCCAATTTTTATCGTATGATTCTTAGAATCCTCTAATAGCTGATACGAAAGGCGCAGTCTGTCAAGCCACATCATTCCACAGGCCGGCCAACCTTCCAGAAAGGACTTTGGAGTGAGAGAGCGTGTGAAGTCGAGAGGGACCCTCTCATTTTTGCCCTGGTCTGTAGGTTTGGAATAACGTGAAGCGGATCAGTGCACATTCAATTCCATAGGAAATTGGTGAGGGTGAGATTGTGTTCAAAAGTGAGCGAGTCCCTCTCGAGTTTGAACGCTCTCTCATTCCCAATCCCTTTCTGCACGGACCATACATTTTAAAACACACACAATGTGGGTGAACAATTTTTTGAAGGAGGCAGATTTGACCCTCGAAACCTCGAACGCGGGAGGATGATTTTAGTAGGAATCAATTCAGATCTGATCAGTATTATGGGACTTGCACTATTGTTCTGACCAGTTTCACATCATTCCACAGGCCGGTCAACCGTACAGAAAGGGCTTTGGAGTGAGAGAGCGTACGAAATCGAGAGGGACTCTCTCACTTTTGCACACTCTCTCGCCCTAACCCTGTTCTGTAGGTTTATATATTTCGCAATAAGCCGTATTGTGAGTGGAACGAAAATGTATGGTAAGGTTACCCGGTCTGTGGAATGATGTGTGAATGAGCGCTTGAGCGCACTCTATATTTCCTGCTCCCGATCAGACACCGGCTTAGGAAACCCCTGAAAATTCCCGAATGTGAATCACTCCCACCTAGGGTTCCCTTATTGGAAAAGAATTCCATTAGAAATCCATCTGCGGAGAAATTTCGGCAGAGTGCCCAAAATATTTTGGCATGCCGAAAATGAGGAAAGAATACTGTAATAATAATATTTATGCGAGTCACGAGGAAACGCGGTACAATAACATAAATTAAAAGAAAGGCACGAATCATTATTGGGCAACAACAACAAAAGTAAGAGGGTCACGAATACCACCCCTGATCCAATACTACTCCCACCTTTTCCACGAATGCTTTACGCTACTTGAACATTCTTTGAACTCCATGTTTAATAATTTTTGCTATGAATAATTTAACGTGTGAAAAATGAGATTGATAGTGCTTAATCGGATTTTCAAATTCGTGATGCGCCTGATGATTTTGTTGACGATCTCCCATATCCTCTTCTTATTTCTTGTCAAATTTCAAACAATTTTGCGCCTCGGGCACGAATGAGTTAATATTATTATTATTTTACAAATCCGCACGTAGTGATACATTTCTCCCGTTTTCAAGCCTCGTACTTTTCGATGCGAGCCAGATTCTATTTTCGCCCTCTGCCTCTACCCGAAAGACGAGAACTAATCACGAAATGCACTGCTAATTCTGGACGAGCTTTTCTCTCTCTCTTTTCGGTCTCTCTCTCTCTCTCCCCTCTATTCGCGACCTTTTGGCATCCCTCCCTGCTGAATAATAGTGCTCGTTTTATATTTCCCGAAATTTGAGTAGATTCCCGTATTTCACACGACTTGTTAGCGAAAATTCGGTTCACTAGTTTGACAATCGTTCCAAAAACATAGCAAGTTTGAATTTATTTGAAATTTTCCTTTTGAGTTAGATTAAATGCATTATCCCTCCAAGCATTTTGTATAAATTTTGTAATTTCATCTACAATCCTCAGCTGGAGTTTGAAGTTCGCTTAAATTCCTCCGATAAACAGATTGCGAGCGCAATCTGTTTATCGGAGCCAAAAATAGCCGATTGCATCTTTACCGAATTTGAGCTCTATGCTCGATTCCTTGGGCGTATTACGCAAATAGTCCCGCAACGTAATCACTCATAACTAGACTTTGAAAAGTAAAGATTCAAGTAGTTACATAATAGGGAAATCAACCGATTTCGCGAGAAAGAGTGCGAGAAATGAGGAGTGTGTGCAGAAAAGCAGAAAAACTAGTTGCATCGTTACTTTTCAAAGTCTACTCATGACATCTTGCCAACATAACGTCTATTGCTTCCCGCTCGGATCAGCCCTTCTCAGTAAGCCCCGAATCCGAGGCAAATCCTCACGCTATTTTGGAAGCGATTCCTCCTCGGTTTTGCAGCTTTTCCTTGAATTGTGTGCAGTTTTTTTGGTATTTTACGATTAGTAACCATTGTTTGCAAGGGTTTCCCCAAAACCTTTAGTGACCAAATTCACTATAATTGCGCTTTCAAATCTCTATCAATCCCGTTCAGAAAGAATGTTCCAGAACTCACACATGAGATAGTTCAAAGTCGCTGCAAACTATGCAAATGTTGCACATACACATCCGTTCCGGGAAGTGTGTGCAAAATCTGACGCAGATCGCTTACTCATAGACCGTTCGATAGGCAGTAAACAGTAATCCCCTTACCGCGGCTCGGCCCACCTCCCCCCTCCCACCTCCCACCCACTCCTGGCGCATGATCCAATGCTTTCGGAGCTATTTGACCATTATTCACTCTTCAATTTTGCTAGTGACCCTAGTTACTGAGTATGAACTACCCTCCAGAATGGGGTTTGACGTGAGAGAACGTGCAAAACTCTCTCATTTTGAGTCTCGCCGTGACCGCTTTCAATGGGGTTAGAATATTGTGCTCTCTTCCAACCTCCCCCCCCACTCCCGACGCGTGATCCGATGCTTTGCTGGTGATTATTGACCCTTCCATTTCGTCGCTGGTCGGCATATATACTTAGCTTAAACCATTGTTAACCCAGCCTGACCCCGAGATCTACTTATGTATTTTTTCCTTTCCACCGCCCACTCATGATCCCGTGCTTATGGCCATAATTCTAACCTCAAACTTGGGTAATTAAACCGATTCACTCCCTCGATAAGACGCTGCTGGTTTCGGGCATCAGCGTTGATACCCGAAGCAACATTAGGCTTAGGCCTTGCTCATACGCCCTCCGAATGTTATGCCGTCACAGACTGGCCAGCTTCGAGTAATGGATCAGGGGCGAGAGAACGTGATGGACTCTTTTTCTCACACTCTCCCATCACTGACCCTTTTGGTGTTTGGCATCTGCGTCTGCGCACAGCATCCGAAAGAGCATCGGCGAGAACAAGTTAGAGAAAGAGGGAATCATTGAGAGAGTGCGCGAGACGAGAGAGGCACACAACGAGAGACGTTGTTGGCATGGCGCCAACTCGATGCTGTGATCAGTGTCACTTCGTGCAACAGTGAATCACTCATTCGGCGCCTTCATGCTTAAAATAAAATTCGAATCCACAAAACTTGTGCCGCAGCACAGCACAGAGTGCGAACTCTCTTACTTGTCGACATCTAGTACCTCCAAGTATCTTATATTTATCTTATATTCATTCAAGAGAGCTCACCCTCTACGCTCTTGAATACACACATTATTTCACCAATTCTCTAAGAGAGTTGAACTCTCTAGATGTCGACAAGTTAGGTAGTTCGCGCTCTGCGTGTCAGCTTCGGGAGGGGGTGAGGGCTGTGCGAAACTGTCAAGAACTCTCTCATTTCCGCGTACTTTCTCCCCTTTCCGCCATTGTCCCCTTTCTGGAGGTGTGCGGAATGTCTGTGATCAGTGCCACTTCGTGCAACAGTGAATCACTCATTTGGCGCCCCTCGTTTCTTCCTGGTTTCGCTTTGTCTGCAGCGTGTTCAGCAAATGGTGAAATTGTTGACAAGAGCAGGATAGATAATGACGAGAGAGCGCGCCAAACGAGAGGGTCAGACAATGAGAGAGATGTTCTTGGCATGGCGTTAATTTTGAGATGTTCATGCTGTCTACCATTATCGGCGAAACCAGCGAGATAGCAGGCGTCAAAAAGGCGGAAACATTCTTGGCACGGAGCCAAATGTCTGACGCCCACAATTTTCACTTTTCCTAATTAGATAAAAACGGTGAGAGGGTGGGCAAAACCGAGAGAGTATTGGGACGGGAAATGGAAGAAAACTGTTATTCTCTGTTTTCTCTGTGTATCCCTCGATTTCTCTACTACGCTCTCGTATGATCTTCTATTCAGTGTATGAGGGGGCGCCCCGTAGTTTACACGTGAGAACCGCCTCTGTATACAGTGATGAACTATCTCTCTCTCTCTCTCTCTCTCCCGTGTCGAGGAATAAATCAGTTGTCGATACTTGGCAATCCGCTTTTCTCTTCCTGAATTGTTCGCAGTGCACCTACACGCGTTGTGTTCACACACGTTTTTTCCCCACCCCCCTTTTTTACTACGAAATTCTGGGTGCGATAAGTTACCTAAACTTAACAAAAACAACTGGAAATCACCATTTCGCTCGTGACATGGACGTGACTTTTCTCGGCGAATCGATAGTTCGAGGGAGTAGTTACTATTTCCCCCATCTTTCTGTCTGACGCCCCTCCGCTCTCCTCGTTTCGCGTGCTCTCTCATCGTCCCTTGATTGGCTGTATTTTGGCCGTGGATCGAGAGGCTGACATTGTGCGCTGAGAGCAAATTGGCGCATATTTGGGAGTATTCTCAATCTTGTCTTTCCTCTTCATCTTAGACGACGACTCAGAGACACACTAGGCACATCATTCCACCGACCGGTCAACCTTACAGAAAGGCCTTTCGAGTGAGAGAGCGTGTGAAATGGAGAGGGACTCTCTCACTTTTGCACGGTCTCTCGCTCTAACCCTGATCTGTAGGTTTGGAATCATGTGTAGGCTCTTACCATCTTAAAATTGATTTCGTAGCGACTTGTCAACCCAGGATTTGATTTCATTCTTTATTTATTTCTCACTACTTCTTCATAAATTATTGACATACTTATTCATTATTATTTATTTATTTATGTTTTATCACAGTGCAGCGATCAGTTCACCCGTATTCTTTAAAAAAAAGGGGTCAGTGAGAGAGTTTGCGAAAGTGCGAGAGTCGTGCTCCTGACCAGGAATGATATGCGTGCTTCTCCTGGACCCGACAAAAAAGAGCATGGATGCTCAGTCCCATTAACTCTACGTCTCTCTCTCTGTGTCCCATTATAGACTCCCCTTTTTGGCATCTGGAATGGGAAATGGAACGGCGCACTCTTCATATTTTGAAGCCCAAAGGCGCCAGAAACGGCGAATCTAACGGCCCTCCTTCTCAGAATTATAGAAATGTAGCCTGAGATGCTATATTTTCTTCGAATAGCTCGTTGCCAAACGATCTTCCACGAATGTTCACTGGAGAGATCGTAAGATCGTCGTGCTCTCTTGATTTTGCATGCTATCTCACCCACTGCCCCCTTCCTGGAGGAATAGAGTGTAGTCGCCGAACGTGGTTCACTATTTGCGAGCTGATCATTGTGCATTACACAGAGAATGAATACACTGAGTTAGGACACCTAGTGTATGATACAATCAATACTGAGTGTATTAGCGCGTCGAGAGAGCGTGCGAAAACGAGAGATTTGTAAGTGTATCATACACTCGGTGTCCTATCTCAGTGTAGGATACACTCAACAGTGTATTCATTCTGGGTGTACCCCAATTGCGCGTCATCGCATCAGCTATGTCTCAATGCTCTGTGTTGGACTGAATTGACCTCCCAATTAAGTATTTGCCTTTTTTGATTTTGAAATTCGGGTAAAAATTGGACCGGATATCTTCATTTCTTGTGCTCTCTCACCAATCGACCGGCGAAGAGGGCGCGCAAATTTACGGGATCTGATAAAAAATTTTCTATTCATCTTTGAAATATTTAATTATCGTAGCGATTTCGCTTTTACTTGAAATAGTATCTTGTTTTTGTTTTCATTATTCGCATTCCGGTTGCAATCGATTAGTTTGTAGTAGTTTATTTATAAAAAAAAGTATTTTACAGATGTCAGAATTAGAAGTGGCGCACATGCTCAGCGAGGTTGCGGCCGGCAACTTTTCAGAGTGAGCATTTATCGATTTATCGATTTTCGAAAGTTTCTATTTTGCAAAAAGAAGGCACAAATCTAAGCAAAATTTAGCTGACTTTACCAATTGGAAATTTCTAAAATGCTAATTGTATTTTCAAGATATTTATTTAGTTAAACATAACTATTAGTAATAATTTCAGATTCGACGATGAACCTTCCACTGCCGCAGCGTGAGTTTATCTTCAATCAGTTTCATTTGAGTTTAAATTCAAATTTAAAACACAATCACTAAAATTATTTTTAATTGCAGAGTAAACTTTACGAACGGTAGAAACGTCACAGAGTGCTTCGAGGATCCGACATTTACGATATTTCAGTACACGGTTAGTCCAAATCAAGCTGAAAAAATATAAAGACACTATACAAATGATCCCATCACAGGTTATCATTTTGCTCTTATTGGTCATATCATGAGTGCCTTGCGATCTTG
This sequence comes from Pristionchus fissidentatus, assembly GCA_036245785.1. NCBI lineage: Eukaryota > Metazoa > Nematoda > Chromadorea > Rhabditida > Neodiplogasteridae > Pristionchus > Pristionchus fissidentatus. The sequence goes on from BTSY01000006.1 coordinate 6,930,272, forward strand.
GTATATATAAATATAAAAAAAATGTGTATCATTGTTCAATTATTCTTAGCACGCATGAAAGTGCAGGAAAATTAGACCCGTTTGCAGCAAAAAAATATAGTATGTTTTCGATTGTAAACTTTAAAAACAAGGAACCATATTTTAAATATTTTAATTATTTTAAAGTAATTTAAAAAAAATTAATCGATAATTCAGACGGACGATCTTCTGCTCGCGGCCTCAATGGCTTCCACCGTATTCAATGTGCTAGTCATCTTCTGTGCTATAAAGTTGTATAAGTGAGCTTTACTTTATTTTATTGAACACAATTTGGCGAAAAGTGGCAAACATTTCAGTCGTGATTTGCTAAAATAGGAAAAAAACATTTTTTAGGAGAAGCGGCGACACCATGCACCTCTTCATACTCAATATGACCGTAGGCGATTTGATACTGACAGGTTGGATGATTTAATTAATGAATATTAATTAATTAATTGAACAAAAAAAAGAAATACACACGTTCAGCTGATAAGTTTGAATAATTCGCGTTTGGCTCTGTGCCAAACTGACCCTGAAGCGCAGGGATTCAAAAATGATAGGGAGGGATAAGGGGGAACGAGCAGAAATCGACAGCGCCATTGAAACATAGGAGACGAGGAATGAGGGAACAGGAGATTCGTGATACTCCATCTTTAAGGAAAATGAAACATTGCAGTCTTTTGTCATCCCAACGAACTACTCATTCGAAAGCACGCTTTTCTGCAGAAAGCCGAGCTGTGCATTGTAAGCAAATTTTGTGTATTAATGATAATTCTAATTATATTTTATCGTATCCTCACTCTGCCCTTAGTGTTAGTATATTTTTTTTGTAAAAAAAGAAGTACAATGCACAAAGCCTTCGGAGAAAGAATGAGCCAAGGATAATTATTTAAATAAAAAAAATAAATTAAATAATCGAAATAAATAGAAGGACTTTGCTGCGCTCACTCTGGATTACATTATCGACGATGGCGAATCGACTATGAAGGCATTCGTTCCCTGAATTTTTTTTTGCCCTGAACTAGAGTTTGAAATTCGGGTAAATAGCTCAGGATTAGGGTTCTCTTATTGGAAGCACTCGTCATTGTCTCTATCTATTTCACTCACTCTCTCGCGCGCGTTGCTGCCTGCATTCCTTTGTTCTTCACATCCCCCACACACAGAAAAAAAGTCTTATATTAGGCCCATGACCTTTTCAAAAGTCTTATACATGTATATGAGGCCGTTTGCGAGAGAATCGAGCAAAGCTCGGACAGTAGAAAAATCGGAGTCGAAGGAGAACATTGTTCTAGATACTCTCCAGGGTGCTGATTACAATGGAAAGTATGTCATATTAGGCAAATCGATCTCCGACCTGTTATTCAAATTTCAAAATCTGGCTGAATTTACGTTTTTTTGTTCTTCCAAAAGAAAGAGTCCTCAAACTATGTCGTGCAAATACTCAACTAGGGTGAAATTGCATGAGGAATCCAATGGAAGTTTCAGAAATGCAAATTTCCGTGTATTTCGTAGCACCTGCCCATTTCCCCATGTTAAACTCAAAAGGGAGGTCTGGGATTAACACAGCATGTGGGGAATAGACACATCGTGCCGCCTCTTAAATTTGTACGCTGTCGACCTCCGGCAAATCGAGTTATGAATTTTTAAATCAGCGTATCTTGGTGGAAAAGCACCGATCTGATGAGAGAAGTCATCAATTTGCATCCAATCTCCCTCTCATTTCTCATTTGCCTGCTCGCGCGGCGTCTGAGAGTGCGAAATGAGATGGTGATCGCATGCTAATTGCGCTTTCTCTTGTCAGATCGGTGCTTTTCCACCAAGATAGGCTGATTTAAAAATTCATAACTCGATTTGCCGGAGGTCAACAGCGTACAAATTTAAGAGGCGGCACGATGTGTCTATTCCCCACATACTGTGTTAATCCCAGACCTCCCTTTTGAGTTTAACATGGGGAAATGGGCAGGTGCTACGAAATACACGGAAATTTGCATTTCTGAAACTTCCATTAGATTCCTCATGCAATTTCACCCTAGTTGAGTATTTGCACGACATGGTTTGAGGGCTCTTTCTTTTGGAAGAACAAAAACACGTGAATTCAGCTGAATTTTGTAATTTGAATAACAGGTCGTAGATCGATTTGCATAATATGGCATATTCGCCATCGTGATCTGCACCTTCAAATGTGTAGGAAACCGTCTTCAACTTAGATTTCGTATTTTCACCTGTCCGATCTCTGTTGTCGCATTGTTTGATGCTCTCGCAAACGGCCTCATATAAGACTTTTGAAAGGGTCATGGGCCTCATATAAGACTTTTTTCTGTGTGCATTTCAAATAGTGCCAATAAGAGAACCCTACTCTGGATCAGTGTTCTTCACTTCATATAGCCTATCCTCCTTTTTATTGGTGAGAAAATGTGTGAAATGAAGAGAGCCGATCCAATTATTTACTCGAATATCAAAATCTACTTTGAATCACCCAATTCCCCTCTGCTTTACCACTCAAATAGAAATTTTCTGTGGCTAGCCTATCCTTGTGTGCGTGCAAATTTGAAGAAAAAATTATCTAAATTTTAGTAATTAACATATTTTAGGTAGTCCACTTCTTCAACTGGGTCGGACTGGCCATCTCGGGCCTGTCGCTGACGATGCTCAACGTTGACAAGGTTTCTCTTTTTTTGACAAACCCCCAAAATGCGGACGCCTCGAGTAAAAGTCGAATTTAAATAGGTTAATCCTTACCTTTCATTTACGAGTTACTCCGGTATGATTGTACGTGTAACTTTTCTGTTTTCTTTTATGCCATTTTTCCTTTCCTGGAATTCAATTTTTATGACATATGGATTTGCTGGGATTAAAAATATTTGGGATTTAAAATAATAATTAAATAAAAATAGTACTTTGTAGCTGATCTACTTCCGATGGCCGCTCAGCTACGATCGATTTATGAGCAAGAAGAAGGCGATTATGTTGTGCGTCCTGATATGGTCCATCTCTCTTGGGTTTGTATTTTTAGTTATTTTTAAAATATGTTCTGAAGAGCGGAAGGATATGTAAATGTTATTTTTTTTAAATGGGAGAAAATATGCAAATTTAATATGGTATGCCGATAGTTTCGTGATTGATCATGACCTACTCTCTAATTCTTCATTTTTTCTTCTTATAGTAAAGTTTTTTTTGAAATATGTATATTTCAATTGAAACAAAATAATATAACTATATTTAAAAATAATTTTACAGTTTCATTTCATACTGCTGGATCGACCAGGTCGTCTACATACATTCCAACGACTGCTCGTTGCAGGTTTCTTTTAGACTAAAATTTGTGAAAATATCTTTTCATAATTTATTTTTAAAATTTATTTTTGTCACTTTTTCCATTTTGTTCGTATCTACTGCACCTTCTAATGTGGTGTTAGTTTTCGGAAAAAGGAAATGGAAAAAGGCTAACATTTGAATTCCCGCAATTTCTCATCTCAGTTCCCCATCGACTCAAAACTTCTAATATAACATTTTTCGACCCTTTTACACCTATAAACGAAGTTTTGAGTCGATTGCTCCACGGGGAACTGAGATAAGAAATTGCGGGGAATTCAAATGTTAGCCTTTTTCCACTTCTTTTTTCCCGAAAACTAACACTACATTAGAGACACAGTCAACAGAGACTTTTACTCTAATCATAAAAATAGAATGTGTGGGGGTAGACCAATGGTCACACCCCACATTTAAAACTATGATCTAGGATCACATTTAAAATAAAAAAAAAGAATAATTCTAATTATATAAATGACTAAGATGACGCACGGGAAGAAGTTCTTCTACGAGATCTTCATCGTTCTCTTTTGTGTGATGCCCGTCACTTCCTCTCTTATCGTCTCCATCTACTTGTTTAAGGTGAGATCGAAGATCAAAGATCAAATATCAGAGAAAAATGAATATGGTAAATTGCTAGCGAAAGTATGTGAGGTAAGGATAGCGATTTACATTCCGTCTCTAAGCTTTGTCCTTGTATGAACGCGCGTTACGCGTTGTTCAACTACAAAGGCGGCCTTTTAAAAAAAAATTTATCCACCACTCTTGACGTATTTCAAGAACGCGCTCGACAGCGCGCCGGATTGTTTTCTATTGTGGTGTGTGTCGTAAGTGTGCTCCCATATCCGGCTAAGTTCATCAAAGTAAACGGCTCCCTCGTTCCGCGAAATGGTGAAAACAGCAGATAGGCGGTGCAGCTCGACCGGAGCAATCATCGGACTGGAAAATACTAATTAACTAAGTACAGTAGCGGTCAAAAGTCTTCGGATGATTTTTAAATCTGTTACAACTTTTGAACGCGAAGAGGCTTTGATTTGATATTGTTGGGTCTTATGTGAAATCTATTGGAGATTACGATGCAACTATTGAGGTGTTACGAAATTCTTCAATTATTGCGTTGTGATGACGTAATCAGTGCATACTTTTTTGAATGGGCATTATTCTTACATGGATTTTTTTCAGCTCACCTAACTTTCAGGGTGTTGAGACATGGTCACGACCTACCTAGAAAATTTTTTTCAACTTGCTGCGGTGTCGCTACTTGGCTGCAGCCATGCTGCAAAATCGAGGTCGGAAAATCGTATCTCGCCTTCTAGACATCCCACAGACCCGATCAAAGCACCAAAGGGGATCGTCATGAGGACTGCTGATGATCCTGAGAATATGGTGGCGGTAGGCCACCATTTACCCTTAGGGCACGTAAAAGTCACTTTTTCGCATTATTGTGGTCTCACCGAGGGCCCCCATAGGACTTGCACTAGAGATCTGGCTTGGGCGTGGATTAGGTAGAGAATCTATGGGAGAACCGATTGCTAGGGCAATAAGCGTTTCGATTGGATTCCTGCCCGCGGCGATCGATTTCCGGAAGGACACTGGTTTGGTCACGCCCATTTTCAGCCCTTTGACAAGGTTCCGACTTTTGAGCGTATCTCGGCTCTGAGTTAACGGAGAAGGCTGGCATACCCATCAATGGAATCAGCGTGGCTGGCTCTATAATCTCATCCACAAATTGCATCATCACTATGCAAAATTTCATCATCCTTAGGCAATACTCCGAGTTTCAGTGATTTCTTAGCGGTAGTTCAACGGGCAACGGCGGAAAAGATGCTAATGACATTAAATTGATCTTTGCGTCACTCTAGAGCACAAATTACGTCACTAATATGCAACATTTTACCATTCTAAAAAGTATTGCCTAAGGATGATGAAATATTGCATAGTGATGATGCAATTTGTGGATAAGATTATAGAGCCAGCCACGCTAATTCCATTGATGGGTATGCCAGTCTTCTCCGTTAACTCAGAGCCGAGATACGCTCAAAAGTCGGAACCTTGTCAAAGGGCTGAAAATGGGCGTGACCAAACCAGTGTCCTTCCGGAAATCGATCGCCGCGGGCAGGAATCCAATCGAAACGCTTATTGCCCCTAGCAATCGGTTCTCCCATAGATTCTCTACCTAATCCACGCCTAAGCCAGATCTCTAGTGCAAGTCCTATAGGGGGGCCCTCGGTGAGACCACAATAATGCAAAAAAGTGACTTTTACGTGCCCTGAGGGTAAATGGTGGCCTACCGCCACCATATTCTCAGGATCATCGGCAGTCCTCATGACGATCAGTTTGGTGCTTTGATCGGGTCTGTGGATGTCTAGAAGGCGAGATACGATTTTCCGACCTCGATTTTGCAGCATGGCTGCAGCCAAGTAGCGATACCGCAGCAACTTGAAAAAAAATTTCTAGGTAGGTCGTGACCATGTCTCAACACCCTGAAAGTTAGGTGAGCTGGAAAAAATCCATGTAAGAATAATGCCCATTCAAATAAGTATGCACTGATTACGTCATCACAACGCAATAATTGAAGAATTTCGTAACACCTCAATAGTTGCATCGTAATCTCCAATAGATTTCACATAAGACCCAACAATATCAAATCAAAGCCTCTTCGCGTTCAAAAGTTGTAACAGATTTAAGAATCACCCGAAGACTTTTGACCGCTACTGTATATTTTAAAATTAAAATACCTTTTCCTGCACCAGCTTTTGAGCCAATCAAAGAGCTCGTGTCTCCACGGGCTCTGTGAGAGGAAGCAGCCAAACGTGCCGCAGGTTATGACCCTGAATGAAATTAATTAGGTTAAAATTAATAAAATTACATGTTAATAGGTAAAAAGGTTTTTTTTGATTGAACTTTTGTGGTGAAGCCAATCTAATACTTTGATCGCAGTTATATCCATCGCTAATATATTACACAATTCAATCAAAGGTTGAGACATACAATCAAAACTATTGAAAAATGTCACCGATAAATATAAATAGAATAATAATAAAATAAAATATTCATAAATATAAATAGAATAATAATAAAATAAAATATTCACATACGTCGCAGCCATTGTATCGAACAGCGCTCCCCCGATATGTATGATGACGCGGCTTTCTTGATTTACGAAACGGAAGACTATGATAGAGATGACTACGGTAATGCCGCTGGAGCCTACCGCAGCGATCACGAGCAGGAACTGATTTTGAATAATACAATTTAAAGAAAAAAAAAACTTACTTTAACGATTGTTTATAAATTATAATCTCCATTTGATAAAAGTAGAAGGAATTATGTATTAAAATTAATTAAAAATACCTTGAACGCGCGCATATTTTCCTCAAGCTGGTAGCGCAAACTGAGCGTGTATCGATCGACCTGAAAATATCAACTTTAATAAATTCACATTAAATTTAAAACATGAAATTGATTAAATAATTATTGCACCTCCTTGTGGATATTGCGAAGACGCCGTCGATTGTAGAGGAATATCAGTGATGAGACCTGAATTATATATTATTAATTATTATTATATTATTAATTATTATTTTAATTATATTTATTTATGTAAATAGCTGCTCACCACTCCAGCAATGATTGCGTTTGCAATTGCAATAACAAAATAGACCGAGTGTGGGAATGAAGTGAGGCCTGAATTTCATGTTTATAAGTTTTAATTAAAGAATTTAGAATTAATTAAACGGCAATCTCATAGTCACGTATGAGAGCAACTCACACAAAGTAATATCAGCCGAGGTAGCCAGGCCTAGTACGGTAATAGTCATCTGTAATCCGTAAAAGATACGGTGCATCTGTCGCCTTTCATAGTCCTCCATAAGAAGTGTGGCAAACACCCGCTCAAACACCTGTTAGTATTAATATTTAATTATTATTTATAATAATATGAGCAAAAGACCTCGCTATACCGTGTGTTTTCTATCTAAAGAAAAGAAGGTACTAAGCACTCCAATTCACTTGTGACATGCGAACTTGCTTTAGGAACTAACATGATAACAACTACCATATGCTATGAGCTCGGATCATAGGTGTCACACCGATAATGCTCTTTTTATGGGTGCTTAATGAACATAGATCGAACTTGTGATCCTACTCAGAGCGAGAAGTCTCCAACTTTCGTTACTCTGGAGACATTGTCTGAGAGAGCATGAGACTCGAGAGAGCGGGCGAGAGATAGTGAAAGATGATCTCTCGCTTTTGCATGCTCTCACAGCTGGAGACAATGTCTCCAGAGTAAGGAAAGTTGGAGACTTCGCGCTCTGTGTAGGGATGACAGGCGGCGCCTTAAACCACTAGACTATTCGAACAACGAAAAACTTACCAAAGCCGTGAAGAAGTAGACAATTGAGTATAGCACATAGAAACGCGCTGTTGAAGCTATGAGAACGAGAACAAAACGGAGATTGGAGTGATGCACTGATAGAACAAAATTTAAAAAAATTAATTTATAATACTACATACATAGTATCGTTTTTGCCATAATTCATTTGTGACACGCAAAATTGCTATATGTAGATGTTGTAATCTAATTCCATGTCCATTCCATTATTTATTATTTATTATTGTTTGTAAACGGATCACAGATGGCATGTACCCGTGGCATTACATAAGGACGCATTGAGAGACAAGCTTTGAAAAAAAACAAAACCTGGAGTGGTGAATAGACACTCCTGGTAGGCCATAAGGACAGCTCGCGCAAAGATGTAGATGCACACGTGTACGAGGTAGAAGATGATTAGACGCGTCATGTTCCGGTGAAATAATGTGGTCTTCAATGTGATAATTAGTGAAATCTCTATAATTAGCATAGTACTTAATTACAAGAATGGCGTACCGTGCTGACAATCCGTATCAGTATGGCTAGGAGACTCATTGAAAATGAGAGAACGACGACTTCGGTAGTTAGCAGAATTTTGTAAATGGCGGATTCGAAGCCGTGATGGAGATGGAGGGGATCAGTGAAGAGAGCAACGCCACTGAACGAATACATAAGAGAGACTATCTGAGCGGATCGAAATATTGTTGGCAGTTGACGAAACTTTCGATTGAACACTGACAACGGTATGTTCGTTTGAAGAGAGGTACGACTAGACTTTGAAACGTAACTAAACAACTACCAGCATCACAGTGAAATTGACCGCTTTTTAAAGAGAGAGCGCGCGGAATGAAGAGTGTGGGGGGTGTAATTTCCCTCTTATGCGGGTAGTTGTATAGTTACCTTTCAAAGTTTAGTTACGACTGTGCCATTCCGGAAGTTTAACAATGCGCCTCAGAGCAAAACATATTGGCACATAAAAAATATTGGTACCCACTCAGATAGTCTCTCGTAATGTTTTGAATGCACTTTCAATATAGATTCAAATATTGTTTGGTTTATGAGTAATGAAATGGATGCCAATGGTTAAAGAAGGAGTAGCACGAATCTCCGGCTCCATCATTCCTCATCTCATATGTTTCAATGGCGCGGTCGCTTTCTCCTCGTCCACCCTTATCCCTCCCTATCATTTTCGAATCCCTGCGCTTCAGGGTCAGTTTGGCACAGAGCCAAACATGAATAACTTTGTTCAAACTTATCGGCTGAACACGCGGTTTGCGGTGCTCTTATCGGGAAACCGACTGCCATAGCCCAACAGTGCTAACTTAGTTGACCAAAAGATCGTGGGAGACCACCTTTAAAACTGCACAATTATTTTCAAAAGAGGAATAATATCTTACTAGCACTGGCTTTCGGAGCAGATCTGTCCAATGAAGCTTGTCGTGTAGGTCATTCGAGCTAATAATTTGAAAAAAAACTGAAAAAAATATTTAAATTATATATTTCTAATAGACATAACGTGGATATTACGATAAAGGCACGAGGGAAATATATACGTAGGAAGTGCATAGTGCGCGCATTGCGCGCTTTGACTGCGCGCAGATGGTGAATGCCGCATTCACCTATAAGAGTCGGTTCAATTACCCGAATCTAGGTAGCATATGGCGGAACTTGATTGTTATCGTAGTCGGAACTGATTCAGCGATCAGTGAGTGCAGTCAAAGCAAGATACGAGGCTGGCGTGGAAAGTAAATACAATTGAGGCGGATACAAGATTGCAGAATTGGGTGATTTTTGACGTGCATAGTCCGCTGAATGACGAGACAAATGTAGCAATGTACTATGGATGTAGTACTTAGTTCTTAGTAGTAAGTATTAAGTATTAAAATTAGGTAATACTAGGCGGTTATGGGGCTAGAAGGGAGGAGGAGAGACTCAGAGAGCGAAGTCTCCAACTTTCCTTACTCTGGAGTTCACATCTCCTATTATTAGGAGATGTCATGTCTCCATCTTTCGATTTCTCATGCTTTCAGCAGGAGATAACATCACCGGAGTAAGTAAAGTTGGAGACTTCGCGCACAGTGTAATCGATGGATGTCGGAATTCGCCGTATCGTGTGTGGAGTGGTTTCTGAGAAAGAGAGAGAGAGACAGGTGCTTTCGTAGCTCCGTAGCGAGTATTGTAGGAAAGAAAACGCAAAGAGGGAATGGAGTTCCGCTTTCAAACGAGACACAAGGATGCTTGAATATCTACAAGACTATGGAATTCTGCTATGCTTGAATAAGCGGAAAATCGATTTATTTTTTTTCATTTGAGAAATTATTTAACATTGCGATCTGTTTTTTTCGAATTGCCTTTCCCACAAACTGCCGAGGCTCCGGAAGTATAGATCCGATTCATCTTGGCCTTCGAAGATATTCGCAATGGTCGGCTTGCGGTCCCTGAAATATATTTTTAAAAAAATTAAATTCGATTCAAACCAAGCAACAACAGCTCTAGATTATATTCGTTCGAGGTGTGTTCGAGTGAAAACAAAACGGGTGAAACTGCAAAAAAAAACAACAAAAAAAAACTAACTTTTTTCCATAGTTTTATTATATATCGTTTTTAATTTAACTTAATTTGAACCGCGTTTCCTTGTGATCGCATAAATATATATATAGTTTTATTGGCGTATGATACATGCAAAGATGATAATAAAAGGACATTTTTGGTTTGCATATTGTCATTTTTTCACCATCAGTGTACCCCCAGTACCACAACTTGTATATGTTTTATGTTTTGTCTGACTCTCTCAATCTGCACAATCTCTGATATGGCTATAACATGACACGAACACATGGACGATTACAAGCTGCGGTTACACGTATGAATTATAAAGAAAACGCGAAAAACAAGGAAGGGTGCTACAAAAATATAGTGTTTGCAGCTGATCAACCATTACAAATTCACAAACACTCGTAAAAATAATCAAACGTTCTGTTGTTAAACAACATAATACATGGCTAGAGAGAAAGCGAGATAATAATACTTCAAAAAATCACAGGTAGTATTCTAGAAGTGTAGTATTTTATATTGTAATTTCGGATCATCAACACTTTTTGTTCATGTTTGTGATCACCATGTGCTCGCTTTCATTTTTGAAAATGTATTTTGAAATATCGGGACAAACCTTTTATTGTTCAGTATTCGTGAGAGTTTGAAGAGGAACAGTTCCCGCCAGGTCGGTTGCATGAAAAATACAATGAAACCCCATGATGTCAGCGAGCTGAAAACAATTATATAATATGCCAATTAATAAAGTCAAAAAATGGCCTAGAGACACTAATTCCGTTGTGGAGGAATATAACATGGGGAAGTGTATAAATTTGATCCCACCACAGACCAGTAATGTTTTACATGTCAAAAGCCAGAGAAAATGAGCAACCGCCAATAATAACTTTAATATTAATAATAATAGTAATAACGTATTAAAATGCACATTGCAACGGCGGTGTCGAAGGCCGCACCACACATTAGAAACAGCGCCCGATTAGTGCGCATAATAAGCAGGCGAAAGAGGAGAAGAAGGAAGAGAAGGCAAACGAAGAACGACCCAGGAACAGCGATCGTTAGGAGAAACTGGAAATAAATGTTATGTAAATTTAATAAATACAAGCTTAATTGAATAAAATGTGAGCAGGGAGTGGAAATGAGTACATCATCCTGATTTCCTCATCGGCAAGTTTTTAGCCGAACAAAAAACCATGAAATTTTTTAAAAAAAAATCAATATACACGGGACACCTAGTAATTCAAAGCGCTAGGGACGCCTATTAATTAATTAACGCTTAGAATGTTTAAGTCATTAGTAATAATCAAGTCAACCTTAAACGCTCTGATGTTTTCCTCCAGCTGGTATCTCTCAGGAAGAGTGTACAAACTGCGATGACTGACGATACGCGACAGTCGACGACGATTATACGAGTAGAGAGCAATCGCGATCTGTAATTAGTTATTAACATTGATTATGTTAATCAATGATTACTTTGTTAATTAAGTTTATGATTTCAGAGAAGAACTCATTAGACAGACTTATTAGACAGGAAGAAACAGCGCGCCTCCTGATATTTACGCCTGTTTAATGTTTGTGTTGGGTTTGGCAATTTTTTGTGCGGTCACACTGACGTACAGAATTTAGGTATAAACAACTTTGTAATGCGAATGTGTTCTCTAATCGCTTTCCGCTGAAAAAGTAGCGTAAGTCCGGTAATTACAGCCTGTGATAACTAATTTGCGAAATATAGGTATTCGAAGAACTTTTAAAAATCACGAGGAAGCTGACTTGATCGGCGCACTTTTCCCTCAGCTCCACACTAAACACGTGGTAGATTTCATAAATAAATAAAGATGTACTTTTTTATTAACTAAAATCAAAGTATGGTAATGAAGTACACACCATCCCGGCCGCAATAGCAACGAGGCAAATGAAGACGAGATTCCAGCCGGGAGGAAGCACGGCTCCTACAAAACAGGATTATTATTGATTGACTAATTAACATAGTTAATTAGTAACTATTAGTTAAAACATCTTACTAAAAGTGGTGTCGAGGGCAAGCAGCATGCTCACTGCAACCACTGCAGAGAGGACGCAACCGGCTATCCAACCCCGGTCTCTCTTTTCGTAATCTTGAACCAATACAGTAGCGAAGGAGCGCTCGATCACCTAATTAACATAATTACAAAACATGTATAAGTCTATACAATAATACTCGCGGTAAGCTCGAGAAAGACCGTATACTCGTAATACACTATGATTGCATCCTTAAATAACACGATACACATTGTGATGTGTACATGTTTTATTTATTTTTGTGTAAATTAATTTTCAATATAATTGTGGTTTCTCACCAATCCAAGCACCCAGAAAGGAATAGAGTAGGCAACATGACAACGGAGAATAGAGGTCATGATCACTAGCCGGGCGATGAAATCGAATTCAGTTGCTGAAATACAAAAAAAAATTAAATTGTTCTGCGTCATTTTAATGTTGATATACATAAATCGAATAGAGGCAAATAAAAATGAAGGAAGACTGTCAACGTCAACGTTAAATACTGTAAACGTGTTCTATGCAGCGTTGACAAAAAAGAAGAAATAATAGAAATGTGTTGAAATAATGTAGTAAAGAAACTAAACTCACCTGGCATTCGTAGCACGCGTATCTGATACAGATACATTACAACCCTGGTCAAGATGTACAGGTACATATGGGCAATGAAAAACGCGCTAAGCCGCTGCATATTCAGATGGAAAACAGAGGTCTTCAAAAAATATTAAAATTAGTTTTAAAATATTTTAATACACATACCTGTCCAACAATAAAGGCCGCTACGACAAGTGAAAAGGCGAAAAGAGCAATGAACAGGAATTCAATGATAGCGAGTATTGATTGAATTGCGATCTCCACAGGCGACAAAATATTGTTGTCGTTGGAAAAGACCGCCAGACCACTGAACATTATGTGTCTCACAGTAAATATAATTCCAAAAAAATTTTTCTCATGAAAGCACAAAGATAGGAGGGCCTATTGTACAAACGTTGGTGCTTTATTCTAGATCTCTTACTCACTAGCACGTTGTGTTGTAGCAGATCCAGTCCATCGTAGAACAGCGGAAGTAAGTGAAGTTTGAGGCCTGAGAACTACTCGGAAAGCGGACAAAAACTTGGCAAAAACAGGGGCGGAAATGGGCAGGTGCTCACTTTTCGGACGATTACAGCACGTGACGGGAGAAGAGTAGGGATAATTGCGGATTTGAAGGACATCAGTACCAAAAATTAGACGCTAAAACAATCAGCTCTTGATTTGTCTTCCGTGTTCTTGAACTTCTATTTTTTTATTTATTTCAATAAAAAAAATTTTATGCTCTAATTTATGGTTGACGTGAGGACAGGTGGAGAGATGCAATTCGAAATAACAAACGCCAATATCACGAACTGGATATACTTTATGCTAATATAATTGTCAAAGTAGTTCAGTTGCTGGCTATTTCGATGTTGTCTTCCTGTCAAAGTGGACGTCCCAAGAAGTGCTCAACTCTTGAAAGTACGTGTCCCCATCGCCTGTGCGAACGCGAACTTGGGGTTGGATAGATCTAAAATATCTTAATTTTTTTAGATATTATTTATGGATAATCCTTACCGTTCTCTCCTGAGCAACTGCGCAACCTTCACTAGCAACATCTCCTTCCATGTTGGCTGACTGGTAAATACGAGAGAACCCCAGACCATGAAGGATCTGAAATATTTTTGAAAATATTGATCTTTGCTAATTTCAAAGGATTAATTTGTAAATTAATGTTAATTATGATAATGAAAACTAACATGGCAGTGGCAGTGTCGAATGCTGCACCGCAGAAAAGCCGCACGAATTTGTTCTCTTTATCAGGAAGCCGCGCCAGATGAAGAGCGAAATTGACACAGACAAAGCTAGCGCCCGTGACGGATATTTTGAGCAGAAACTGAAAGATGATGGGGTGCAATAATCTTTTCAGATCTTAGGTCCCTTACACTCAATGCTAATTATTTAAAATTTAAGTTAGTAAGAAGATAATAAGATGTTATAAAGGTGATATGCATATTGATTGAATATAACAAAATAAACAAAATGATATTTAAAAAAACCTTGAATGCTCTAATGTTCTCCTCCAATTGGTAGCGTTCAGGCAGCGTATAGGAACTGTTCCGCTTAATAATTCGACTCAGCCGCTTTTTGTTGTAGAAGTACAGTACGATCGAGATCTGTTATTGAATTTAAATTTAAATAATGTTGTAAGTATTTATTTGTAATTTCGTGAAAATATAGTTTGTGACATACCAACCCTCCGATAAGAGCTACTCCAATAATCACCTGGAAGGTTAGCATTCCCGGAAAACCAAACAGGCCTGAAAAAAGTATATTAAGTTAAACCTCGAGAATCAGAAGCCTTTCAGCTAAATATATTCTATATTACGCTTTGATATTGTCATAGCTCTAAATACGCAAATTTAATAATCACCCATGGTATTGTCGAGCCCGAAGATAAGAGCGATCAGGGATACGGTAGGAAGTTCGATGATAACTATCCAATACCGGTCCCGCGTCTCATAGTCACGTACGAGAATAGTGGCAAATGCTCGCTCCAATACCTAAACATATGAGAAAGTGGGGTGACAAAAGAAAAAAAAAGATGTAAAATTATAAATATTAATAGACTAATATTGACTAGGGGTGTAATATGAGATCAGTTACTGAATGAGTAGAGCAATCTGATACGATTGCTCTTTCAATTAGAAAGAAGACTATAGGCCGGTAGGCCGGCACAGTTGGCCGGGTAGCGCAGTGGTTGTGTGCTAGAATGCGAATCGAATGGTCACAAGTTCGACCCCCCGTGCCTGCAGATTCACCCAACCAAGGGGGTTAAGAAATGTTGGTAGTTATTGGTAAATCACGATCCAAACATGCCTCGAAAGGGGTCCCCGATTCACGTGCACACAACACGAGAATAGCCTCGCAACAGGCCGCTGATCATATCAGGACAGGCTCTCGTTGCCCCTCAGGCATAGGGGTGGTCGAGACCGCGTGTAGAAGACTTAACACCTTTACCTTTTTACCTTTACCATATCGACTTTTAGATCGCTAATGTTTGTTAATTTCGAGAAAAAAAATACCAAAGCAAGCAGTAGAAAAACTATAGTGAAGGCTGTGTAAAGTCGAGCGACGGAAGTTGCAATTATCAGTATGGCCATCGCATCGAAGTGTTCTAGAAGAGTGTATTTTTCTATTTTTTTAAATTTTAAAATTGTATCAAATTTGAAAATAAAAAAAACACTAAGCTCACCCGAAAAATCGATCGCTCTGATTTGGTAAAGGTAGATCACTGCCCGCGTTATAATATGGGCATAAACGTGTAGGACGAAGTACGCCGTGAGTCTCATCATATTGGGATGAAAAATTGCGGACTGGGAAAATAAATTTAAATTTTGTAAACAAATGATCTACCTTGCGGACTATAGCTGTGGAAATAGCTAGTGTCAATGCTAAGACAGCGAGAAAGAAAAATTCGATAACCGCCAGGAGCGTGAAAATACACTTAGCCCAGTCGGGCATATCATATTTTGTGAAGTCACAGAATACTGATAGTGCACTGTAAAAACCAACTATTTTTTTAAAAAAATATAAGGAACGACAATAATCGATTTCAATTCTCATCGTGCGCTAAAACGAGCCAAAAAATGCAACTTACTAACGACTGTTGTTGAAGAAAATATACTCCATTTTATTCTCAAGTCGAGAATGCCAAGTTTGGTTATAGAACGTGTGAAAGCCTGCTTCGAGTATGGCAGATGGTCCCCCTACGTCGAAATTCCCCCAGACTAATTCGTACCCAGGCAACTCCAAAAGTCGCTGTTCAAAACATCCAATTTTTCTCCCAAAAAGAATAGCAGATGTGTTTTGCAATGTATCTTATTTGCATCATCTTTATTTCAAATTAACAGATATTCATTTTGATTCAAAACGCTCCTCCCAATTAATTGAAAGCTCTCTGAAATAGATCTCCGCAGCATCTTTCTCTGATATGGCGTGCACACGAGATTTCAAAGCTCTGAAATAATTTAATAATAATTGTGTTAATGCGTTTAAAAATTTTGAGCAGCGTTTCTTTGTGAAATGGGGGGAACACACCTAGGTCTCTTCAAAAGTCTTGAAAATTTCTGCAGAAACTCTTCCCTCCAGACTGGTTGTTGAGTGAAAACGATGGCTCCCCAGAGAGAGATGGTTCTGAAACGTGGATGAATTATTAAACGCGGATGAATTATTTGCATCCCTGATCTAGCTACAACCATCAATTCCATATTGGGTAGGCCCCTAGATGAGAGAGTTCCGCTTGATAATTAGATGCTTTAAGATCGTAAGTGTTGTAGGGTCTAATTTTTTTTTAGCCGCCTGGGGAATTGAGGGGCAAATTTCTGAGAGTTTGCTAAAATCCTCACATAGCAACGGAAGTGTCGAAAGCCGCCCCGCATATTACCCAGATGACTTTGTCTTTTCTGCAAATAAAGATAATAAAAAAAACAATTCATAATTAGATAATTTGATTCGAAACCATTTTTTTCATCGAACCGTTAAAGAACAAAACGCAGAGATATTTTTTTTAAAAAACTGACTGAAAATGTAAGCCGTATATTATACCTGTAGATAAAGCGAAACAACATAATGGATACATTGAAAGCCATCACTATCGCACCACTTACGGCTATTTTAAGAATGTACTGAATATTAATAATTCATTTTCGAAAATATTTTGAAAATAACTTCGAAAGCTCTGATATTCTCATCAATTTGGTATCTTTCCGACAGATAATAAGGATGGATCCCATTGAGAACTTGTCGTAGGAGTCGCTTGTTGTGGAAGTATAGAGCGATTATCAACTGAAACGAAAAAAACTAAACACCTCATTTCACAGCTCGGTCATAAAGGGATTACACTCAGAGAAAAATTACTTCGACATGCATGCGAGTTAGTAAATAAATTACTTACGCTCTCCTCATTTCCCATGCTCTCTAAGCTAAAAAGTAAGTAATTCATTGCTAACTCCCATGCTTTTTCTCTGAGAGTATGAAATATAAGCAGAAAAAAAATTATTCGCAAGAGAGACTCGCTCGCTGATCCAAATAATCTGAAACTATCGATGTAATATTATGCTTACCGCTCCTGAAACAACGCATACTCCTAGAGCCAATACGATAGTTGTTATGCCAGGCAGTTTGAATAATCCTGAAAATAAATAGTACTCTTGTATTTTTTGTGTGTGTGATTCAATTTCACAACCACTCAATTAGTAAATCGTTCCATTGCTAAACACAGAAGTGATGCCGAGGTATAGAAAGATAGCGTTCATGGTTTAGCACGTATAAAGATGTACACACCGAGAAGCGATTCCAGCGCGCAAGCAATCCCGAATAAGATTGTGCTGCTTATACAAAACACTGCGATCAATTTTCTGTCGCAGCTTTCATAATCGTGAATAAGCAGAGTCGCAAACAACCGCTCAATGACCTGGAAATTATCGATCGATATTTTTTCTCGAAAAACTTACTAAAGTCAACAAGCTTGCATTGATAGCGAATGCACTATACATGCGAACAACGGAAATTGAGATGATAATGGTTGACCAGATATCGGGTACTTTGTCTATGAAATAAACTCTCAGTTATAAATAAAACGAAAAAAAATGTGACAGATAGTTATATAAAATAACATAAATTTAAAAGAAAACGTTAAAGTTGAACTGCAATGTAGTGAATTTTACGTCGGCAAGCATTTACGCTGCCGGGACATACAACAATTTGTCAATAACATGTAAATAAGACTAACCCGATACATCGATAATTCTCGCCTGGTAGAAATACATGGCAATTCTCGATATTATCCACAAATGCAGGTTGAAAATGAAGAACAGCGCCATCCGAATCATATTAGCGTGGAATACCGCAGACTGAAATCAGTATAACTCAATCAATAATTTTGATATTGTACAGGGTTAAGTTAGTAAAATATATTGAATAGAGAAAAATAAAACCTTGCGAATTATGCCAACCACAAAGCACTGTGCGCAGAATAGGAACATGAGAAAGAGGAATTCGATTATTGTCAAAACTGTGAGAATTATGCTCATAGATGTAGATAAATTGTACTTGATAGCATCGGAGAAGAGTGCTATTCCACTAAATTTTCAATTAATAAAACTTTAATTAAGATTCGATTAAAAATTGGAAATTTACCAACTCTGTGCTGGACTTACTCCCTTGCATGAGAAAGGGGTTTTTTTAAGAAAAAAAACTTACATGCAAGATGTATTCGGAAAGCAAAGTAATTCCATTTTGGCCGAAAGTGGCTTCGATTTTCTTTTCGACTCCCTACACTTTTTCACTCCCCTCGCAAAACACATGTTGCGAGAGACCAACTAAAGTAGACTGGTGTATCTACGTACATCTCGATTTGCCAGAGATTTTTGTTTTTAGTATTACTAAATAGGAACCAAGCATAATTCGGACGTTTGGAGAAAAAATATCGGGAGCAATCAAACAAATATTTTATCATGCATGTAAGGATTTACTAATTTAATTGAATTGCATGATATGTGAGGGAGAAATGGATTGTCTAAACGTTACTCCGTTTCTTTTTTTTGCAATTCCTCGTTGGCAAAGAAATTGCTCCATAAAAACATTAAAAACATTACTGCAATTTCAAAAAAAGATCGATTAATTATCATATTCACATTATATAATTGCTGACAGTAAACATGCGATACAGTAATATGGTCCAGTTGGGCACAATCCTACTCGACAATTCTTTTCTTGTACTGCGTATCCCACGCGCCGTTCAAATGGCGGAAGTACAAATCGCCATCGGCTCCTATTTGGCTGCGTCTGTCTACAGGTGTTACCCTAGTTAGCGGCTTCCTGAAATATACATTAATATGGAATACTATAAGGAATTTTTGTAATCATAGTTTCTGCAGAAGAATGCATAAACTTATTTTAAAATACTGTAGAAATAATAGGAAATAGTTCAAAGAGTACCTTGGCAAGCAAGTGACGCTGATCAAGACGAGCGTGAACTGTTCCCGCCAAACTGGCTGCTTGAGTATGATGATAGTTTGCCAAACAGTAAACGCTCTACAAATCGGGTTATTTTCGAGCGATTTTAGATTGGCCTTCGTTTAGATTGTTCCACAAAATCCGGCATTAGCGCTGTGGGAGCGAAACAACCATTTCGATAGTAATTTTAACATTGTTAATAACAGTACACTTCAAAAATTCCTGTGAAAACTAATAAACAAAAATATGTATTACATAGCTAGACAGCAGTCAAACGCCGCTCCCGAGACAGCGGAGATCACTCGATCGTCATTGTTGAAAATTCGGTAGATCATAATGGAGAAGCACGAGCCGGCACAGGCAGTTGCAGTTACAGCGATTACGAGGAGAAACTGATCAATTAAATGTATTATTGTGCGTAAATTTTCTGTTCCGTCAATAACGAAACTAGTGTGCAATAAGTCGGCGAAATGCTAACACGTCATAGCAATATTTCCGTGATTTAATTGTACGCTTTCAATAGAAGTGGAATGCACGTTTTATGAATAGGAATGAAAGATTTTTAGAGAAGATGTCTGTCTTAATGTCAGTATAATGTCCCGACACATGGCCTAATTGGCGCTAACGGCCGTATCGCCAAACTTTGTTTCGAATAGTTTCTATATCATATATTTATTTTTTTTTCATGAAATAGTGGTGATAGAGATCATACCTTGAATGCTCGAAGATTCTCATCCAGTTGATATCTCTCCGCGAGCGTGTAGCAATAACTCATGTCAATTAGTGCTGCAAGCCGTTTTCGATTGTGAGCGTAGAGCACTAGTGCCATCTGCAGATTAAAAGTATCTTAAACCGGGAGTCCTCCACCCCCCCCCGAATTCTAACTTAATCCATTTACTCAAAATTTGCGGTCTTGTGTGTCCGTTTGTCTAGTTCTTAGGTTGCACGATTTTAAACTTGCATAAACTTCTCGTAAAACGTAAACCACCAATCAGAACCCCTCATTATGAAGCAGAGTTAATACAAACTGAGGGCATGAGTATCCACCCCCCACACGCAAAAATTATAAAGACTAACTGAGCCAGCTGATAATGTAATTAGGAGAAGGACTATCGGCGCCGTGAATCCGGGCAATTTGAATAGCGCTGAATATCGTCAATTTTTGCCAGAAAATATCTTGAACAACGTACAGAAAGTGATGTCGCAGGCGCCGATAAATGATAACACTACGACGATGAACAATTCAGTGAAGGCCAGCCAGGACCGGTGATTGAACTCATAGTCTCGACAGTAAATCGATGCGAATAACCGTTCGATAATCTGGAGTTTGTGAAAGTTCCAGGATAGAAACTTCTTTTTCCGTACAAAAGCGAAAAACGCAAAAACTATAGCGAATGCGGTGTAGACTCTCCACGTTGAAGCAATAATCACTACTACTCCAGCAAAGTCAATGTTCTGGTCTGAAACAAAGATTTAAAAAGTAATAACATGTAAAATGAACCTGACGGACGCAACAAGCGCATTTGATACAATAACAAAATAAGCCTCGTAATAATATAATAATATATATGAATTATTAGAAACATTGCCATGCGCATCATGTTTGGATGGAATATAGATGACTTAAATTGAAAATAGTCAAGAAGTGTTGGAAATACAACTTACTTTCCAAATTATTTTAGCGGATAATGAAAGAACAGTAAGAAGGATAAGTATGAAAAATAGCTCAAATGCCGTGATTGTGATAATGATTACGTGCGATGCTGGGGTTAACAATTCGTCAATTCGTGAGAAAACCACAATACCTCTGAAATTCGCAGTTCGAAAAAATGAATGGTTACTTCATCGTATATAAATGGACTCTCCGTTTTACACATGATTTCAGCATTAGTGAAAGTTACAAAAAGTGATTGCAAAAACTTACACGCAGGTCTGGTTGAAGCAAATCGTCTCCATCGAAAGAAATGTGTTGAAAGTAGTGAATTTATCGAGTTTGAGTTTCAAGTATTCAATAGACAAATTGGCGGGTTCTTTCCGGCCCGTGCCTTGCGCCAATACTAGCCTACGAAAGTGTCACAAAATGGAATAAGCGTGTCGAAGTGATACGAGCAATATGAAAAAGAGTCGCAGTAATGAAAAACAATGAATATGTATTAATACAAAGTAATATAATAATTACAGATACTCTAACAATTTAATAATTATTTTTGCAGCTCACTCGACAGAAGCGCAATTCGACCATAGTCGGCGGTGACCAGACCAACTTCTCGAACAAGGTTTATATTTTCAACAAATATGGTTACAGCGAAACTTGCCAAATTGTCAAAAAGACAAACTGACTGAAATGCGATTAAATTGTGTATTGAAATCTCCAAGCTCTCGACGCAATGTTTTGTCGCCTTGAATTTGAAGTCACTGCAGGTGAAATCGCTGGTTTTCATCTTCGCGACGACCGCTTGGACCTCATTCTCACTGCTGCCCTATCGATTGATGAACCTCGCCCGCATCCACCTGTTCACGTACGTTTGAGACCCAGAAGTGCACGGAAAAATGTACACATTAGGTGCGACGTGTCCTGCGCACATTAGTTTGTTGCACACAAAAGCTTGGCACTGTGACTAGCCAAATTAGTATGGTGCACATCATTCCACCGGCCGGTCAACCTTACAGAAAGGGCTTTGGAGTGAGAGAGCGTGTGAAATCGAGAGGGACTCTCTCACTTTCGCACGCTCTCTCGCTCTAACCCTGTTCTGTAGGTTTGGAATCATGTGAGTGGAGGCTAAACCAAAAGCAACAATTGGTTAGAACAATTAAAGATATGAAACGAGTAGATGTCTGTTCATTTTTGTTCATTTTTATGTCGACATGTAGGTTTCCACCTTCTCTCAAGTTTTATTGTACCTTCAAAAGATTGAGTATCTACACATAGCCATCTAAGAGAAATAACGCGTTGTTTATAGTATCGCAACCCAAAAGGATTGGTCTGTGCCAGTGTGGATGCCAGTTCCTTCGGGTGGATGCCAGTTCCTTGCCTTGTCCCCTTGGCCCAAGAGTAGATGGAATCCCTTTATCGACTATACATGTGGACTCGGAGGGGCGACTAGGAAAGCGGAGCTTCAGAGACTGCCGGACTTCGGAGGCGGAGTCCGGGGTAGAGAGGGGAAAGGGGGTGAGAGGGTGCATGTGGTGTAACTGAGTAAAGAGGGTATGCCAATAGTTTACACTGCAGCTGGTCCAGTCTCGAGTGCGCCGATCGCTCTCGCATGACGTGGATCGCATGGTGTCTCGTGTACCTCCTCACGATCAACCCCGTAAGCACTACGTGTTTGGCTTCATTTATTTATTTGAAGCAATCTTCGGGGGGGGGAACGAAGAAAAGTGGTAGCAGGCAGAGCCGACCACTTACTGTTGAAACACAGAAGAGTTGTCCTCTCTGCTCGTGATCGAAATGGAGAATGCCATAGAAGTTTGGAAGATGAAGTTGTGTTCTTCGGCAAATATGCTAATTACACCAGATCGTCAACCCGCTCATTACTTCTCTTATCTACGCGCCCTATCGAATGACGATCAAGCGATTCCTCGTCAACATTCCAGTTGGGAACAGACCGTTGTACCAGTATGGCGGAGCTTCTGAGAGGTGAGATTCCTAAAGATCCTTGTTGTTTTAAAAGCTCTTATTCGCAAATAGTTTGAAGAGCTACATTGCATGCCTCTCTTCGGTTAGGTCATACGCTGCCATTAGTGATGCAGAAATTAGAAAGTAGAATAGTGCGCAGTTATATATGACTAGGCAGTTGCTACTGGGTATAGGCAATTGTTGACCTACAATCAATCAATAATGTATCAAGTAACAACTTGATTCCAGCTATATTTAGTATTATGGAGCGAAATTACATCAGCGACTTAAGATTCTCATTACTAGAGTTTTAAAATCGGGTAAATAAGTAAATTAACACTTTTCATTTCGCACACTCTCTACGCCTATGGTGAGAGAGTGTGTGAAATGAGAAGATCTAATCAAATTATTTACCCTAATTTCAAACTCTTCTCATTGCAGCGCCGCTTCTCTTCGTCGCATTCGTCAAAGGCGTGGCTCGGGCGGCGAGCATGAGCTGACCTCGCTCAGGAACTGCACCGAGAGCGTACGAGTGAGCATCAGCACCGAACTGGTCAGTTGTTATCTTTGCCTCGGGTCATTAAACGAAGTGACTTACCGGATAACAACTGCTCGCCTGAAAGCGGCCCATTTACTACACTCAGAGAAAAAGCATGGGAGTTAGCAAATGAATTACTTACATTTTACCGTAGAGAGCATGGGAAATAAGGAGGGCGTAAGTAATTTATTCACTAACTCGCATGCATGGCGAAATAATTTTTCTCTGAGTGTATACTCTCGCATGCCCCTTATACCCTGGCACTTCTATGCCTCCCCCCAGGAAACTTCTATTGACATGCAAAGCATGATATATTACTACAATTTTAATCCATTTTTTTGTCGACGATTTGGCTAATCATCGTGTTACTGGTTCAGAGCCGCTCCGACCTGCCGTCCACGCCCTCCACGCCTCTGAAGCGGAACGCGGACGATCGCCGCTGCTCGTCGGAGGAGAATCCACGGCCGAAGAGCTCCATCTACCCGACGCACGGTTCGGCCGGCTCCCTCAACGGCAACTTGTGATACCGTATACAAGTTACCCTTGACCACCTGCCATATTCAATAGCGTATTGGTCAGACCGTAAGAGAGCAAAATTAGCGTGTATTTTGCAGTTTACTGTTAACTGTAGAGCCATTTTACCCTACCTAATTCACCGCGTGCCTAGCCGTATTGTTATCTCAACTGCGGCCTAATGTAATCCACACTTCACAATATTGTGTCACAACACAAATATTTATCTCTTGCCACTCTATATTTATCCTGACCTTTTTTCTCGTGAAAAAGTAAGCGTTCCCTAACTCCTTGACGGCAACTTACTTCAAGTGATAACCTTTCAAAATGATTATCTTCATCTTGTCTTATCATTTCCGCTCGCCTTTTTCTGGGAACAGTACATTTCCAGTATAATAGCTAACGCAATTAATTTGCTCCGAAACGTACTATTTCCCCTGTAGTGCAAAATGTGCCTTATTTTACACTTTTCTTCATTCCTGGGAAAACAGGGACCAAAATCGTTCTCCTATCATCCTCTCCTTCTCAGAACGAATCTCTATGTGGTACTCCGTACTTGACTCCTAACCTCCAGAGGGGGTCAGGGGCGAGAGAGTGTGCAAAAGTAAGAGAGTCCCTCTCCATTCTGCACACTCTCTTACTCCTGACCCCTTTCTGGAGGTTGGGTATGACGTGCGCTCTCCCGATTCTCGTGCATTCACCCCGATTCTGATTTCTTCGTCTCACCAACTTTAACTTCTTGTCCACTACGACGATCTCGTGCAGTGTTGTGAAATTATCTCCTTTTTTAAATGTTTTTTTTTAAATTAAGCATCCCACTTGATATTCAGTGCCTATGTTGAACACTGTCCTCTAATCTCTGGTTCGAATTGTGTAAATTATCAGTAGTAAGAATGTATAAATGAGGTCATACAAGTGATGTTCGTGATGGTAGACTGAATATTTAACTATATACAAAAGAGTACTGTAAACATACTGCATAGCAAGTTAATTTATGTCTTGCAAGAGCAATGCATAAAAGGTGAGGAGAGGGGCACGATCCTCCAAGATTTCATTCTAGGCAGAGGATCCATGACATAGATGAAGAAGAACGGCAATCGATAATCCCCGAAGTGGTATAGTTTATTTGTGCAGAAGAAATAGGCCGGCGCTCTCTTGTAGTGTCTTCTGTAGTTTGTAGTATTTTGTGCTAAGCGAATGACGTTCGAACACGTGATAGCCATCAGGAATGAGCTCTCCTGGCGTCTCTTTCACAATCGTTATCTGAATAGATAACAGACGCAGGTCAACTCATTGATGCAATGCCACATCATTCCATTGCCTGGCTACTCACAGGGAAATAAGCCTACGACTCTAGACTTATGGGCTGGACAGCGACGACTTTCAAAGTCTAACCGCCTCGCTCTCCTGCCTCTATTAGAAAAAGTCGTCGCTGGCCAGCTTAGACTTATGAAGTCGTAGACTTATTTCCCCGGGAGTACGAAAGGGGGATATTTTGTAATTGAAATTTTAGTTGTCCTCGCATTTAACATCAGAAGTTCATCAGAATATCAGAAGTTCGCATCAGAAGTGAGATAAAGCTAAATAAAAAAGTATCCCTCCCTCTTTCACATTCACTCGCTCTGATTCTTTACTGAATCAAGTCTACGAAAATTTGTATTTTTTGTAAGATCCCTTCATTCCCAGTCATCAATATTCATCTTTACGCAATTATATGTGTGTAATGTTCATATCAGGATTTTCGCCACGCGATCGCAGAGACAAGAATCACATGAATTTAGATAGTTCTACCCACCCGCAATTCCTGCAACCATTAATCCAAACTAATAAACATCACACTCCAACGCTCTCGATCATTCTATCAAATGGATTATTCAAATAAGCAGGTGAGGGATGGTGCAAGATTGCCCACCGTCGAGTTGTCACGTAACTTTTGCAGTACACATAGCGCGAAGTCTCCAACTTTCCTTACTCATAGTCAGGAGACATTTTCTCTTGCTGAGAGAGCATGCGAAATTGAGAGATGGAGACATCAAGTCTCCCATTATTAGGAGATGTCAACACTCCTAAGAAAGGAAAGCTGGAAACTTCGCGCCCTGAGTTATCATTGTGTTTCATAATCTTGAGAATAACCGCTTATATCTTTATATGAACCCTTTATATGCTTATAACTTAATTAATTAAACAATTCATCCGTTGTATATTCCGTCAGAGCCCTGTACTAGAACTATATTACAATATTAAAATGATACGTTCATGAAATGGACTACAGGTGGTGTACTCTCTTTCTATACCTCGACCTGTCTCTCACTTTGCCATGCTCTCTCGCAGCCGTATCTGTTGTTTAGCACGGATTATCAACGGAACGTTTTATTATTTCGGACGAGTCCTCGTAAATTTGTAATAACTGAGAATGGGGTCAAGAAGTCCTTCGATTTGTTTTATTTATTTGTTCATATTTACATTGCAGTTTGACGTCTTCTTGCTAGATGATGTCATGGACGCCAAGAACAAGGAGGAATCGAAACCAGCTCCAGTACCGAGTCCTCCTCCTCTCTTCTCGATGAAGTCTCAACGACTTCGAATCGTGTTGATGATGATGTTCGGCCTGTACGCAATAGTGTCGATGCGAGTCAACCTCGGTGAGTGACCACTGGACTCCAAAGCCCTCCAGAAAGGGGTCATTCGATCGTGCGTTTAACTTTGCGACGAACTTATTTGTAACTTTTTCATGAGCAAAATGTGTAATTCCAAAACATGAAATAATGATCAGTGCATGCATGATCATCAGCTATATTATATCATAGAGTTATTAGATCATGTGCCCAACATGAGTATCTTGATGTGTGAAAAAAATTTTCTGATTGATGTTTTGTTGAATTTTAGGGATGGCGATTGTTTGCATGGTAAACACAACGGCGTTTCCAAGATCTATACCGGCCAATTTCACCCAGCTGCAAGAAAGTAACGAAGAAAATCCACGCTGCGAAAGGAGAGCGGAAGAAATGGCCAGTCACGGATACAATGTGAGTAGGATACGTTTTCAGAATCACAATCGTTTATCAGCGTCATGCGGATCGATGCAAATATTACAATGAGATCAAAATAAAGTTAGAATAAATCGCACACGCATTTTCAAAGATTATTTCCGTTAACAACACAAAATATGTCGCAATTGATACTAGAGTGTACGGCTGAGCAAGTATAGCGATTGTGGATTCTTTTCTACAGGGGACGCAAAAGGGGCAACTATAGTTGAAGTTGTGAATACTTTGGCGTTAATTTTGATAGCAGCACGATTTCCAGTGCGGAAATCGTGGGAATAGAACATGATTTCCGCAAAACGAGATGATATTTTTTTGTTTCAGGGCACGCTTCTCTGGTCGCCTCAGATGCAATCCATTTTACTCTCCGCAACATTCTACGGTTCTCTGGCGACTGTATCAATTTCGGGAGCGCTTGCCGACAAATTCGGGCCGAAATTAATACTTGGAGGTATGCATCGTTTTGAATTGTATTCGGCGCCCATCTATTATTGTATTAGAACTGAACTTATTTTTCTTATTGAAAAAAAACAATCATTATATCTTGATCCCACGTGCCCACGTGACTCTCGAGAGTGTGCGAAATAAGACCTGACAATTGCAGGAACATGCTTTGTGTATATTCTTGTCACAATGGCTACACCTTTTCTCGCACACACATCGTATTTGGCGTACTTTGTCGCCCGAGTCATCATGGGACTAGGAGAGGTAATACACGAATTATTTAATTGAATTAAAATTATTTAATTACTACATATTGTGAAAAAAACGTCGAAAATTAAATTGAGTTGATATGATTGTACAATTTCACCAGGGCTTCCTCTTTCCTTCTCTGGGTTCGATGGCGGGACGGTGGTTCCCGCCGAACGAGAGGTCCACTATGTCGGCAATCTACACTTCCGGTAATCAGGTAGACCCTCCGCCGTTCCTGCGCAGTATAAACTAAGTTTCATAAAATTATCACATTGTTAGTAGCTGGCCGCCGTGTTTCACGGGGAATACATTTAAATATTATCAAAATTGTTTGTAAAACTAAATGTAACTGTTTTCAGCTGGCTGCCTCTTTGTCTTCCGTAATCTCAGCGGGACTTTGCGGTTCTTCATTCGGATGGCCAGCTATTTTCTATCTTTTCGGTTCGTTGATTATTTGTAGGTGAAAGGTTAAGAAATTCTCGTCTTTATCATGTTTTACATGCGCGGAATATTGAGCAGTACGAACGCAATTTTCTTTCTCGTCTTCCTTTCTTCACAGAGTCATTTATGCTATTCAACTTGAAGGAACACTCGGCGTGATTTGGCTGGTGGGATGGTGCGTCGCCGCATCTAACTATCCGGATGAAAACGCATTCATTTCTGATAGAGAGAGAAGCTATCTGAAGGAAGTTATTCCGGTGAAGAAGGTATATTCCAACCAAATTTCTTATTTGCATGATTTGAATCAGTTTATCATAGCTGTGGCTGGTAAAATTTAAAAAAAGCATAGATAAGATTTGATGTGTTATATTTTTAGAAGAACGAAAAGGCATTTCCCTGGCGCGCAATACTTCGATCCGCACCCATCCATGCATGCATCTGCGCGCAGTTCTCATTCAACATCACCACTACTATCATGCAGGTGATTCAAGTCGGTAAATATACAACCAAAACAGTTTTGAAAAAAAATTAATTCGATTTTTCAGGGCTTTTTGCCAATGTACTTCCGGGACGAGCTACTACTGTCGCTTAGCCAGGTAATTGCATTATACACGAGTGACTCTATCAAACATTAAATTTTTAAATGCTTTAAATACGAAATTTAAAATCTATGGCTTTACACAGAACGGAATCTACACGACAGTTCCCTTCATCTTTCAACTAGTTACGAAGCTGATTCTTTCCTTCATTGCGGACAAATTGAAACAGAAGGTAAATTATTACAAATTTACAAACACTCATCCAAAATATTAAAACGTTCCGCTGATAAACGTCAGAAACGAAGGCGAGAGAGTATGCAAAAGCGAGAGAAGCAGACAGTAGTCACACAACAGGTAGAACTTGAAATGGAACGTAGTGTTATAATTTTGTAATATATATTTATCGAGTAGTGTGCTAATCAATAATAAGTGCAATAACGTAAGGATAAAAAAAAAACTTCTGCAAACTCGAAATTCGATGTCGCATAGAGCGACAAAGAGCTTCACAGAAATAGTGAAGAGTAAATGGTACTAAAATTGTATGGACTCGAATAGAATGATTGATTTAAATAAATAATTGAGTACTTTATAGAATATTCTCACACCGACCGAGTGTGCTGTGTTCTTCCAAACATTATGTACGTTGCACATTCTTTTTCCCAAATTCATCATTATACAGTTATTATTATGGCGTGATTACCTCAACAAATCTCCCCCCCCTCCTCCAGAAGGCATTTCTGCGAATTGTGGATCGAAGATATTTATTTCTCGATTGTAATAATAAACACATGTTACAGGTGCCGTTGGCGCAACAGTTTCCACACTCTGTCTCGCGCTTCTACCATCTTGCGAGCGGCCCTGGCTGGCAGCCATTTTTTTGGCACTCTTGGGTATGTTTTAACACTTCCGATTCGCATTTTAGACATTTCCGATTAAAATGATGTTTTAGAATAAATATACATACAATAAATATCAGGTGCCTCCGTCTCAGCTAACGTTCCGGGCTTCTTCACCGCGCTGTTGTCCATCGCGCCGCAACACAGGCAAGCTAACACAAATAATATCAAGCATTTAATGCGAATCAAGTGAAATTGAAATATTTAAAGGACGCTAGTTGCATTAGGTTCAACTAGTGCACAAGTCCGCGTGTAGCCATTGTCACGTTGCACTGTAGCGTGAAAGTAAGGTTGCAAGTTCGGTTTTCGTTCTCCATTTCACGGAAAAACGGAGAGGAATGCCAGGGGTAAGCGAGAGTTCACCGAAACGGAAACCGAACGGTCAACTCCAGTGGAAAGAAAATGTATCTATTTAGTGGTATGATGACGTCAATTGCAAGGACATCAGCGAGCATTGCCAATGTTGTGGCGCCGATGTGGTTCACGCTTGTTACGATACTGGTATGATTTTGAACCATTTTTATTCTAATTCAAGCAACAATTTCAAAAATATTATTAAAATACAAATAACATTTTCAAAAATCGTGTTAAAATACAAATAACATTTCAAAAATAGTGTTAAAATACAAATAACATG
Source organism: Pristionchus fissidentatus (assembly GCA_036245785.1). Classification (NCBI taxonomy): domain Eukaryota; kingdom Metazoa; phylum Nematoda; class Chromadorea; order Rhabditida; family Neodiplogasteridae; genus Pristionchus; species Pristionchus fissidentatus. The sequence continues at coordinate 6,960,507 of BTSY01000006.1, forward strand.
TTCAAAAATATATTTGTTCTTGCAGAAGCCAGACTACACCTGGCCGATCATCTTTGTCACTATCGCAATTTTAAATACGATATCGGGAGTGGTCTTTTACTTCTACGGAGATGGTGAGCTGACGCAATTGTCCTCGAGAAATAACGATTTAATTTTCTACTTTCATAAATATTCTCCTGTTTCAGCCGAAATTCAAGAGTGGGCGCTGGCTCCGGATCAGTCGAACAAGATGCAATCGATAACTCCTCGGTCAATCATTGTGCAACCAGTTGAAATCGCCCTTGACGATAAGCAACGTTGAATTAAGCCACAGATTCGAGAAGAAATAATATGAACGAATTTTTGAAATACTGTTTTGGTCATGAACAGAATTAATTTCAAGATGAAAGGAGAATTCAAGAATACAATATACCCTTTTATTTATTTGCGATTTCTATGGATTGGCAAGTCCAAAAAAAGTATAATTGAAGGACGCAGTTTATGGCAATGCATGCAGTTCTCTGAAGAATGATTACACATAGACTGATGGGTATATTCGAAATTTGACATCTGTTTTCGTCGATTCTCGAACGAGAGGAGTGGCCTAAATGGAATTGAATTTCAAAGAAAAAAAATAGAACTAGTCAACTAAGGAAAAATAATTCAAAAAATACCTTTGGAATGATGGTAGTTGTCAACGTCGATATGCCCATGGATACACCGGGCGTCTAAAAAATATATTAATCCGTGGTTTATCATTAAATCGGTTAATATTAATCTAATTTGTATTGTAACATTAGAATATGGCTTTAGCGAGCCAGCAACGGTTATTGCGCGTACCAGTAAACTAATCATGGACCTTTAATTTGGATATATATTTATCGTACACCACAAGGGTACGACAATATGTATATAAATGGGCGAATATGAATGACATCAAGGAATGGGAAATTCACAGGAGCAGGGAAGCGGGAAGGGAGTGATCCCTGTAATCATGCGGGAAATAGGAGTGAGGGTGGACATATCGCTTAGCGGTCCGTGCACTAATCTTCGATTTTTTTCTTACGGTGCTCAAGTTCGTTGTGTTTAATCAATGGAAAGAACTTTCGCAGTAAAAAAGTGGAGTAATATTAGACAACAAATAACTTACCGGCCGTTTCAGCACCGATATAGTTGCTTCCGGCGCCACTGGTCCATAGTCGATTGATGCCGAAACGGAAACAACCAGGAACAAGGTAATTAACATCATTTGGTTAATTAAATATTTAACTCGGCACTTGAATTGGGGAACTGTGAGATCCACTCTCATGGGTGTACATAATGGCGTTGCCCAGTTCGCACTCTATAAATTCGACATCAAGCAATTATCGGACACCGAAAACCGTGACGAGAACGTTTATCCGCACCGGTGGCATTATGTCCATTGTACATTGCATTCGCACTCAATTGCCCTCCAATTGTGAATTTGAATTTCAGCCCATTTACTTTTTTTAAATTATAAATTTGACTGCTGGTTTCTTTGCTTTGGTAAAATATGCACAAAATATCGTTCCATAACTACATGCTGAACTGGTTTACTATCAAATCAGTGACTATTCACAAAAACCCGTTGAATTGGGCTCCTTCTGAATACAAAAAAGTTTTCGCGATACTAGCCGTTCTAGTATCGCTTTTCGAATAGGCTCGTACTGCCCTGGTGGTGCAGTAACGAGAGAGGAAAGGAAACTAGACAATCAGGTAGACTGGTGATCACACTTGCACAAATAGCGATCTAATTAATTGCTAGGTTGGTGGTAGAATGGTAGTGCTAATTAACTACACGTCAAGGGTAAACCGAGGCTGGCGGGGTGGTTGGGCAGTCAGCTCCAATTGCTTCTCTTCAATGGCCTTGTCAACGGGATGGACGAGGGAGGGGCGGGGCGAGATAGGCAGTTGCTTTTCTTGCTGCGGCTGCTGCTGCAGTGCCCCCTCGAGCGCCCAGTCTTGCACCTCGGCTGCAGGGAAATTTGTTAATATATTTATGCGTGTTCAATGGAAACGCGGTTACAAATAGAAAGAGAAAAATAGTTTACATGTACTTATCAAAGCCGCTCAAAGCCTGTAAAATATGGTGAACTTGCGAAAGGTGTAAATGTTCCGCCCTTTTCAAGAGACTGGATGAGAAAAAACTGGAGAAAAACTGACCATCGCCGAAACAGTAGAAAATAATTCCTGCGACAATGTTCAGAGTGCCTCCCGTGAAGAAGACAATCGGCCAGGTATATCGCGTTTTCTGCAACAAATATGTGTTATGAAACTCGGGAGACTTCCCCTTCTTTGCTACTCGAGTTTTGCTACACATGCTCACTCAATTCCAATGATAGAATTAGAAATAGCGGCTCATGTTGAGAAAATATTTGTGTGGCTTTCAACAAACATCCCACTATCCCCTCGTATTTCTTGCCTAATTTATCGTCCTGCTGCACTCAGAAAAATGATAGTAGTTTTAAACTATCATGATAGTCATGGTGGTCACATGATAGTTAAATATTACTAGCAATGTGCTCACCATAACTATCATGATAGTTAAAAACTACTATCATTTTTCTGAGTGAGCTCTTCAGGCGTGAATCTATAATAATCTGACCATTAGCATGACAAGCGACAACCACATGGGACCGAGGACGTTGGCGATGCTCCCTGCTGTCATACCGATTGACGTCATAGTACCACTTAAAATAGTATTTATCTTTTTTTTTTTAAGTTAAGGGAAAAAGGGAAAAATATACATTTAAAAATGAACCTATATTGAGGAGCGATGGACAGGAGCGAAGTGAAGAAGCCAGGAATTCCGGCGGAAAAGAAAGCGCCTGATAATTTTATATTTAAATATATTTTATTTTATATAGATTTGAACAATTTAAACAAATAAAATCATCGAACAGAAAGTACTGTAGTGAAAATTACCATAAAGAGCCAGGAATATTGCGGCCAACCAGGGTCGCTCGCAGGACGGGAAAATCGCCAGGCACATCATGGAAATCGCAGCGCCAAAGGAACCTGTACACGTTTGATCAGTTAAAAAAGGAATATTACGATCTCGCGCTCCCTCATTCCTCATCTCCTATGTGCCAATGGTCGCTCTCTCCTCCTTTCCCATTATCCCTCCCTCTCATTTTTGAATCCCTGAGCGTCAGGGTCAGTTTGGTACAGAGCCAAACTCTGTACCAAACTAACTCTGTTCAAACATATCGGTTAAACGTGTGGTTTGCGATGCTCTTACCGGGGAACCGAGCGTGATAACCCCACAGTGAGAACTCAGTTGACCAAAAGTTCGTGGGACACCACCTTTAAATAACAAACCTCAATAGTCAAAGAATATAGTCAACAAAGTGAAAACTGCAATAAGCACTTATAGAAACCCACTGATAGTTTGGAAGAGCACAGCGCACTGGGTGGGCTTCAGAATATTCTGAAAATAATATTCCTTTCATATAATATGACATACAGAACTCCGAAGTATTGATATTTGTTGAAAGGATTACACATTTTCATTGCAAAAGTGAAAAGATACGAAATAAGAAATCGCCCGGATAAGAAATCGAATCGTATATTTCGAGTCTACTCGGGCACATCAACAACAACAAAAAATTCCTACTCTATGCGGCGAATCTGAAACATCGTGCATGAAAAAAACTTTCATAGTATAATAATTTTTATGTTGTCTTAATTATCACCTTGTTGTGACATCATATCTATCGTGTTCACATACCATTGCTTATATCAGTGCGTTCGCGTAAGGATTTCGTCCCCTCGGTACAGCAAAAAGTGGCCACTCCAGTTTTTCACTTTTTTTCTTTCAAATTCTGATAGCTCCAATAGTATGCTCTATCGATTTATGTTTGTCTCATGACCTGATCTCTCTAATTTGCATAATTACACTACGTCAAAGTTGAGCTATATTCACGGATTTTAAACTGTCGCTCGTCAAGGAGAAGTGCTACAGATTTGGTCCCAACAGCAATTTAACCGCCATGACGAGCTACATCTAGCTGTTTGATTTGTTTATTTAAATTAAAAAATCTAAAAATTTAGAGTAATTTCAAAGACGATTATCTCGAAAACAAGGGTAAATATGGTTTCAATTTTTTTGATATGTCCTTGTCAAGATCTACTGGATAGACTCGATTAAATACCGGTTTGTGGGAGGGTATTTCTCCACTTATAGGAAATGAAAGTGTCTGTCTTTATGTTTTTTTTGTTGCAGCGTGACGGAAATTTTTTTTCATTTTCCCCATAAATCGCTTTAAATTTTCTTCTCAGAACCTTTTGCATATGATAACTGATCAGAAAACGTTTCAAAATTTTAATAAAAAATCCGCTAATTTCATGGCCAAGTTGATAACGCGCCAGACTTTGAATCCGAGACCCCCAGGTTCGACCCCCGCCGCGGGCATTTCGATTTATAACGGGAGCTCACAACAGCACTTTGAAACCTGTGCATATTGTGCTCCAAAAAGTTCTCAAATTTCTGCAAGATCATTTCAGAAAAAATATTGCAAGTCATTGCACAGTGAATCATTATTTTTCCATCCAGGACACTTTCAAAGTCATTAATAGCGTGCAAACAATCAATAGTGCGAAGACAGAAATGTTCTGTGCATATTTTGTCTATCTTTTCACAGATTTGCCGCATAATGTCATCAGAGAATGATTATACTTCCTGGATGATTTACTATGCAAGAATGCTGCTTCCGATTATTATAAATTTAAAATGATGCATTCGTTGAAATGGACTACTGGTGGTGTACTCTCTTTCAATACCTCGGCGTGTCTCTCGCAGCCGTATTTGTTGTATAGGAGCGGAACGTTTTATTATTTGGCAAGAGTGTTTGTGAATTTGTAATACATTGTCGTGAATGGAAACCATGTTAGATACGATAGAGCTAATAGTGCGAATACGGGAATATCACTTCACAAAAATGATGTTAAATCTATCCTGGAATATATTTTGAAAAACAGTTTCGCCTTTTATGGACACATGTTCTACAGGCAAAATAAAGGAATTCCGCAAGGAAATAATGCCTCTCCCCAAATCGCAGATCTCACTCTAGCGGTGATGGAATACCAATATATTCACAACAAAATAAAGACAGGTCACCCCTTAGCGTACTCTCTCTCCAGAACATTCCGATATATTGACGACCTGCTGCATGTTTCTAGTAAGATTCAGCACTTTGTAGAGATAACAAAAGAGATGTATCATCAGTCACTATCGCTGAAAAAAACGAATGCCGAACATTCAAAAACAAGTTTTCTGGATCTATATATTGGGTTATCACTAGGCAAACCAGTGTTGTCACTTTACAACACAACAGATGACTATGCGTTCGCAGTGATACGGTACCCACATTTCAATTCCAACGTTCCCGTAAAAATTGGAATCAACACATTTTACGGCGAAATTATCAGAATCTATAGAAATTAAAGTGAAGATTTCATAGCACGTTCCGAGTCACTAATTTCCTACTTTTTGACTTTGCAATATCCCAGAAACATAATACATTCATGTGTAATTAGAGTTATTCGAAGCAATCCAGTGATAGAAATCAAGTATGGCCTGTCAAATTCAGAAATTTGCATTCGATTCTTGAGGTGTAGTTGATCTTTGATCTCCGAAAGTTGATCTCTGAACAGGGTAAGATAGCCAGAGGGTCAGCCCGAACCCACTAATCCTATGCACTCTCCCACCACTGATCTACCGGCGTCCTCTCTTCCTCTCCTCTCTCTCGCTGTCTCTCTCTCCCCTCTCAATCAATTGACCTCTTGCGTCTGGTCACATCCCGTACTCTCTTCCCTACCCTACTCTCACGTATCATACCCACCCTGCCCATTCCCGATAATCGAGTGACCACTAGGTGGTAGAGTGCGAAATGTGAGACCACGCTCTCTTCATTTCGCACACTCTCTCACCCACCGACCGGTCGAGAGAGTGTGTGAAATGAAGAGAGCGTGGTCTCACATTTCGCACTCTACTAGGTGACTCACTAGCAATTTGGATGAGTACACTTCTAGAATCTATAGTTATTTCGGAAACTAGTTTGAGGATTTAGTATATTTCATTGCGTGTTATTATGTATTACTTTTCCAAAAAAAAAGCTTTACAAAAAATGTCCCGGGGTTTGTCTACTGATGAGGCCCGCCCCCAGGGAGACAGTCAGTGTCTAGACCAAGGGACGAAACACTGATTGTCATTTCTTCAGGCTTTGATCTCTTTGTATTTTTTCTTGTTAGAAGTTTTTTTTGTTAATTTTACGTGCATTCTTGTCGGCAATTTAAATATAAATTACGATAAAATGTGCCGCATCGTTCCAACTCCATATATATACCATAAATTTCAAATTGATTGTATGAGTTCATGATAATAAGGTTGATCTGATTTGTTTTCGTTGGCTTTTATTCAATAATACAAAATAATTGTATCTAGAAATGGCCCCGATTAGTGAAAAAAATTGGTTCTGTGCATGACCAGAGTAAGATAAGCGGGTAGATCAATCGGTTTTTTCATCAATACTATTTTCATTAATACTTTCTCCCCACTCCTCAATACCAAATGTGAGATGAAGAAAGACCAAGCGCCACTCACTCTTCTCGAGATTGACCTCAAATAGGCGTCATTCCCTCTGGCTGTGCTCTCTCTTGTAAACAACGCTATAGAGATTAGCGTCTCTCTAACATCGAGACTGCTCACTCTTTCACTCTTTCACTTGCCTATTCCATCATTATGAATTGCTATCGTTTCTTGTCCTTGCTTGCTTTTTTCAACTCACCAATAGTTGTCATTGTAGGGGTTTTATGCCTACAATGACAAAGATTTAAACCACAGCTGATGATGTCTTTGTTGTGACGAAACGTCAGGAATAAAAACCGATTGATCTACCCGCTTCCCTTACCCTCGTCAACCAATACCAGGTAACGATTCTCTGATAACGAGAGGAACACCAGAAGTGGGCGGAGACTCCTGAGTTCTTGAATAGCACATTCGCTGTCATTACAAAATAAGAACTGGATATCTACCGATGCCCGCGTATTTCACTATTTTTAATCTACCTACATCCGCGACGTTTCGGTTTTTTTTTAAAATTTCCTATGGCCCCGTATGTGCGGCTTAGGTTTGTGGGTACGTTCAAACTGCTTACCGTGAACTCATTTTTTGCTCACACTCCAGTATGTTTGTATCTATCTACCTATTAGCCACGTATGTTGGTCTAGGTTGATTAGATACGATCAATACTAAATTTTCGAGCGCTAATTCGCGCTGCAATTTTTCTCGCGTGTAAGTATGTTCGAATCGATTTTCCTATGGCCCCGTATGTGCGGCTTAGGTTTGTGGGTACGATCAAACTGGATACCGTGCTCATTTTTTGCTCACACTCCAGTATGTTTGTATCTATCTACCTATTAGCCACGTATGTTGGTCTAGGTCGATTGGATACGATCAATACTAAATTTTCGAGCGCCAATTCGCGTTGCAATTTTTCTCGCGTGCAAGTATGTTCGAATCGATTTTCCGATGGCCCCGTATGTGCGGCTTAGGTTTGTGGGTACGATCAAACTGGTTACCGAGAACTCATTTTTTTGCTCACACTCCAGTATGTTTGTATCTATCTACCTATTAGCCCCGTATGTTGGTCTAGGTTGATTAGATACGATCAATACTAAATTTTCGAGCGCCAATTCGCGTTGCAATTTTTCTCGCGTGCAAGTATGTTCGAATCGATTTTCCTATGGCCCCGTATGTGCGGCTTAGGTTTGTGGGTACGATCAAACTGGATACAGTGCTCATTTTTTGCTCACACTCCAGTATGTTTGTATCTATCTACCTATTAGCCCCGTATGTTGGTCTAGGTTGATTAGATACGATCAATACTAAAATTCGAGCGCCAATTCGTGTTGCAATTTTTCTCGCGTGCAAGTATGTTCGAATCGATTTTCCTATGGCCCCGTATGTGCGGCTTAGGTTTGTGGGTACGATCAAACTGGTTACCGTGAACTCATTTTTTGCTCACACTCCAGTATGTTTGTATCTATCTACCTATTAGCCCCGTATGTTGGTCTAGGTTGATTAGATACGATCAATACTAAATTTTCGAGCGCCAATTCGCGTTGCAATTTTTCTCGCGTGCAAGTATGTTCGAATCGATTTTCTTATGGCCCCGTATGTGCGGCTTAGGTTTGTGGGTACGATCAAACTGGTTACCGTGAACTCATTTTTTGCTCACACTCCAGTATGTTTGTATCTATCTACCTATTAGCCCCGTATGTTGGTCTAGGTTGATTTGATACGATCAATACTAAAATTCGAGCGCCAATTCGTGTTGCAATTTTTCTCGCGTGCAAGTATGTTCGAATCGATTTTCCTATGGCCCCGTATGTGCGGCTTAGGTTTGTGGGTACGATCAAACTTGATACCGTGCTCATTTTTTGCTCACACTCCAGTATGTTTGTATCTATCTACCTATTAGCCCCGTATGTTGGTCTAGGTTGATTAGATACGATCAATACTAAATTTTCGAGCGCTAATTCGCGTTGCAATTTTTCTCGCGTGCAAGTATGTTCGAATCGATTTTCCTATGGCCCCTTATGTGCGGCTTAGGTTTGTGGGTACGATCAAACTGGATACCGTGCTCATTTTTTGCTCACACTCCAGTATGTTTGTATCTATCTACCTATTAGCCCCGTATGTTGGTCTAGGTTGATTAGATACGATCAATACTAAATTTTCGAGCGCCAATTCGCGTTGCAATTTTTCTCGCGTGCAAGTATGTTCGAATCGATTTTCTTATGGCCCCGTATGTGCGGCTTAGGTTTGTGGGTACGATCAAACTGGTTACCGTGAACTCATTTTTTGCTCACACTCCAGTATGTTTGTATCTATCTACCTATTAGCCCCGTATGTTGGTCTAGGTTGATTAGATACGATCAATACTAAATTTTCGAGCGCCAATTCGCGTTGCAATTTTTCTCGCGTGCAAGTATGTTCGAATCGATTTTCCTATGGCCCCGTATGTGCGGCTTAGGTTTGTGGGTACGATCAAACTGGATACCGTGCTCATTTTTTGCTAACACTCCAGTATGTTTGTATCTATCTACCTATTAGCCCCGTATGTTGGTCTAGGTTGATTAGATACGATCAATACTAAATTTTCGAGCGCCAATTCGCGTTGCAATTTTTCTCGCGTGCAAGTATGTTTGAATCGATTTTCCTATGGCCCCGTATGTGCGGCTTAGGTTTGTGGGTACGATCAAACTGGTTACCGTGAACTTATTTTTTGCTCACACTCCAGTATGTTTGTATCTATCTACCTATTAGCCCCGTATGTTGGTCTAGGTTGATTAGATACGATCAATACTAAATTTTCGAGCGCCAATTCGCGTTGCAATTTTTCTCGCGTGCAAGTATGTTCGAATCGATTTTCCTATGGCCCCGTATGTGCGGCTTAGGTTTGTGGGTACGTTCAAACTGGTTACCGTGAACTCATTTTTTGCTCACACTCCAGTATGTATGTATCTATCTACCTATTAGCCCCGTATGTTGGTCTAGGTTGATTAGATACGATCAATACTAAATTTTCGAGCGCCAATTCGCGTTGCAATTTTTCTCGCGTGCAAGTATGTTCGAATCGATTTTCTTATGGCCCCGTATGTGCGGCTTAGGTTTGTGGGTACGATCAAACTGGTTACCGTGAAGTCATTTTTTGCTCACACTCCAGTATGTTTGTATCTATCTACCTATTAGCCCCGTATGTTGGTCTAGGTTGATTAGATACGATCAATACTAAAATTCGAGCACCAATTCGTGTTGCAATTTTTCTCGCGTTCAAGTATGTTCGAATCGATTTTCCTATGGCCCCGTATGTGCGGCTTAGGTTTGTGGGTACGATCAAACTGGATACCGTGCTTATTTTTTGCTAACACTCCAGTATGTTTGTATCTATCTACCTATTAGCCCCGTATGTTGGTCTAGGTTGATTAGATACGATCAATACTAAATTTTCGAGCGCCAATTCGCGTTGCAATTTTTCTCGCGTGCAAGTATGTTCGAATCGATTTTCTTATGGCCCCGTATGTGCGGCTTAGGTTTGTGGGTACGATCAAACTGGTTACCGTGAACTCATTTTTTGCTCACACTCCAGTATGTTTGTTTCTATCTACCTATTAGCCCCGTATGTTGGTCTAGGTTGATTAGATACGATCAATACTAAATTTTCGAGCGCCAATTCGCGTTGCAATTTTTCTCGCGTGCAAGTATGTTCGAATCGATTTTCTTATGGCCCCGTATGTGCGGCTTAGGTTTGTGGGTACGATCAAACTGGTTACCGTGAACTCATTTTTTGCTCACACTCCAGTATGTTTGTATCTATCTACCTATTAGCCCCGTATGTTGGTCTAGGTTGATTTGATACGATCAATACTAAAATTCGAGCGCCAATTCGTGTTGCAATTTTTCTCGCGTGCAAGTATGTTCGAATCGATTTTCCTATGGCCCCGTATGTGCGGCTTAGGTTTGTGGGTACGATCAAACTGGTTACCGTGAACTCATTTTTTGCTCACACTCCAGTATGTTTGTATCTATCTACCTATTAGCCCCGTATGTTGGTCTAGGTTGATTAGATACGATCAATACTAAATTTTCGAGCGCCAATTCGCGTTGCAATTTTTCTCGCGTGCAAGTATGTTCGAATCGAATTTCCTATGGCCCCGTATGTGCGGCTTAGGTTTGTGGGTACGTTCAAACTGGTTACCGTGAACTCATTTTTTGCTCACACTCCAGTATGTATGTATCTATCTACCTATTAGCCCCGTATGTTGGTCTAGGTTGATTAGATACGATCAATACTACATTTTCGAGCGCCAATTCGCGTTGCAATTTTTCTCGCGTGCAAGTATGTTCGAATCGATTTTCTTATGGCCCCGTATGTGCGGCTTAGGTTTGTGGGTACGATCAAACTGGTTACCGTGAAGTCATTTTTTGCTCACACTCCAGTATGTTTGTATCTATCTACCTATTAGCCCCGTATGTTGGTCTAGGTTGATTAGATACGATCAATACTAAAATTCGAGCACCAATTCGTGTTGCAATTTTTCTCGCGTTCAAGTATGTTCGAATCGATTTTCCTATGGCCCCGTATGTGCGGCTTAGGTTTGTGGGTACGATCAAACTGGATACCGTGCTCATTTTTTGCTAACACTCCAGTATGTTTGTATCTATCTACCTATTAGCCCCGTATGTTGGTCTAGGTTGATTAGATACGATCAATACTAAATTTTCGAGCGCCAATTCGCGTTGCAATTTTTCTCGCGTGCAAGTATGTTCGAATCGATTTTCTTATGGCCCCGTATGTGCGGCTTAGGTTTGTGGGTACGATCAAACTGGTTACCGTGAACTCATTTTTTGCTCACACTCCAGTATGTTTGTATCTATCTACCTATTAGCCCCGTATGTTGGTCTAGGTTGATTAGATACGATCAATACTAAATTTTCGAGCGCCAATTCGCGTTGCAATTTTTCTCGCGTGCAAGTATGTTCGAATCGATTTTCTTATGGCCCCGTATGTGCGGCTTAGGTTTGTGGGTACGATCAAACTGGTTACCGTGAACTCATTTTTTGCTCACACTCCAGTATGTTTGTATCTATCTACCTATTAGCCCCGTATGTTGGTCTAGGTTGATTTGATACGATCAATACTAAAATTCGAGCGCCAATTCGTGTTGCAATTTTTCTCGCGTGCAAGTATGTTCGAATCGATTTTCCTATGGCCCCGTATGTGCGGCTTAGGTTTGTGGGTACGATCAAACTGGATACCGTGCTCATTTTTTGCTCACACTCCAGTATGTTTGTATCTATCTACCTATTAGCCCCGTATGTTGGTCTAGGTTGATTAGATACGATCAATACTAAATTTTCGAGCGCTAATTCGCGTTGCAATTTTTCTCGCGTGCAAGTATGTTCGAATCGATTTTCCTATGGCCCCTTATGTGCGGCTTAGGTTTGTGGGTACGATCAAACTGGATACCGTGCTCATTTTTTGCTCACACTCCAGTATGTTTGTATCTATCTACCTATTAGCCCCGTATGTTGGTCTAGGTTGATTAGATACGATCAATACTAAATTTTCGAGCGCCAATTCGCGTTGCAATTTTTCTCGCGTGCAAGTATGTTCGAATCGATTTTCTTATGGCCCCGTATGTGCGGCTTAGGTTTGTGGGTACGATCAAACTGGTTACCGTGAACTCATTTTTTGCTCACACTCCAGTATGTTTGTATCTATCTACCTATTAGCCCCGTATGTTGGTCTAGGTTGATTAGATACGATCAATACTAAATTTTCGAGCGCCAATTCGCGTTGCAATTTTTCTCGCGTGCAAGTATGTTCGAATCGATTTTCCTATGGCCCCGTATGTGCGGCTTAGGTTTGTGGGTACGATCAAACTGGATACCGTGCTCATTTTTTGCTAACACTCCAGTATGTTTGTATCTATCTACCTATTAGCCCCGTATGTTGGTCTAGGTTGATTAGATACGATCAATACTAAATTTTCGAGCGCCAATTCGCGTTGCAATTTTTCTCGCGTGCAAGTATGTTTGAATCGATTTTCCTATGGCCCCGTATGTGCGGCTTAGGTTTGTGGGTACGATCAAACTGGTTACCGTGAACTCATTTTTTGCTCACACTCCAGTATGTTTGTATCTATCTACCTATTAGCCCCGTATGTTGGTCTAGGTTGATTAGATACGATCAATACTAAATTTTCGAGCGCCAATTCGCGTTGCAATCTTTCTCGCTTGCAAGTATGTTCGAATCGATTTTCCTATGGCCCCGTATGTGCGGCTTAGGTTTGTGGGTACGATCAAACTGGATACCGTGCTCATTTTTTGCTAACACTCCAGTATGTTTGTATCTATCTACCTATTAGCCCCGTATGTTGGTCTAGGTTGATTAGATACGATCAATACTAAATTTTCGAGCGCCAATTCGCGTTGCAATTTTTCTCGCGTGCAAGTATGTTCGAATCGATTTTCTTATGGCCCCGTATGTGCGGCTTAGGTTTGTGGGTACGATCAAACTGGTTACCGTGAAGTCATTTTTTGCTCACACTCCAGTATGTTTGTATCTATCTACCTATTAGCCCCGTATGTTGGTCTAGGTTGATTAGATACGATCAATACTAAATTTTCGAGCGCCAATTCGCGTTGCAATTTTTCTCGCGTGCAAGTATGTTCGAATCGATTTTCTTATGGCCCCGTATGTGCGGCTTAGGTTTGTGGGTACGATCAAACTGGTTACCGTGAACTCATTTTTTGCTCACACTCCAGTATGTTTGTATCTATCTACCTATTAGCCCCGTATGTTGGTCTAGGTTGATTAGATACGATCAATACTAAATTTTCGAGCGCCAATTCGCGTTGCAATTTTTCTCGCGTGCAAGTATGTTCGAATCGATTTTCTTATGGCCCCGTATGTGCGGCTTAGGTTTGTGGGTACGATCAAACTGGTTACCGTGAACTCATTTTTTGCTCACACTCCAGTATGTTTGTATCTATCTACCTATTAGCCCCGTATGTTGGTCTAGGTTGATTAGATACGATCAATACTAAATTTTCGAGCGCCAATTCGCGTTGCAATTTTTCTCGCGTGCAAGTATGTTCGAATCGATTTTCCTATGGCCCCGTATGTGCGGCTTAGGTTTGTGGGTACGATCAAACTGGATACCGTGCTCATTTTTTGCTAACACTCCAGTATGTTTGTATCTATCTACCTATTAGCCCCGTATGTTGGTCTAGGTTGATTAGATACGATCAATACTAAATTTTCGAGCGCCAATTCGCGTTGCAATTTTTCTCGCGTGCAAGTATGTTTGAATCGATTTTCCTATGGCCCCGTATGTGCGGCTTAGGTTTGTGGGTACGATCAAACTGGTTACCGTGAACTCATTTTTTGCTCACACTCCAGTATGTTTGTATCTATCTACCTATTAGCCCCGTATGTTGGTCTAGGTTGATTAGATACGATCAATACTAAATTTTCGAGCGCCAATTCGCGTTGCAATTTTTCTCGCTTGCAAGTATGTTCGAATCGATTTTCCTATGGCCCCGTATGTGCGGCTTAGGTTTGTGGGTACATTCAAACTGGTTACCGTGAACTCATTTTTTGCTCACACTCCAGTATGTTTGTATCTATCTACCTATTAGCCCCGTATGTTGGTCTAGGTTGATTAGATACGATCAATACTAAATTTTCGAGCGCCAATTCGCGTTGCAATTTTTCTCGCGTGCAAGTATGTTCGAATCGATTTTCCTATGGCCCCGTATGTGCGGCTTAGGTTTGTGGGTACGATCAAACTGGTTACCGTGAACTCATTTTTTGCTCACACTCCAGTATGTATGTATCTATCTACCTATTAGCCCCGTATGTTGGTCTAGGTTGATTAGATACGATCAATACTAAATTTTCGAGCGCCAATTCGCGTTGCAATTTTTCTCGCGTGCAAGTATGTTCGAATCGATTTTCCTATGGCCCCGTATGTGCGGCTTAGGTTTGTGGGTACGATCAAACTGGTTACCATGAACCCCTTTTTTGCTCACACTCCAGTATGTTTGTATCTATCTACCTATTAGCCCCGTATGTTGGTCTAGGTTGATTAGATACGATCAATACTAAATTTTCGAGCGCCAATTCGCGTTGCAATTTTTCTCGCGTGCAAGTATGTTCGAATCGATTTTCCTATGGCCCCGTATGTGCGGCTTAGGTTTGTGGGTACGTTCAAACTGGTTACCGTGAACTCATTTTTTGCTCACACTCCAGTATGTATGTATCTATCTACCTATTAGCCCCGTATGTTGGTCTAGGTTGATTAGATACGATCAATACTAAATTTTCGAGCGCCAATTCGCGTTGCAATTTTTCTCGCGTGCAAGTATGTTCGAATCGATTTTCTTATGGCCCCGTATGTGCGGCTTAGGTTTGTGGGTACGTTCAAACTGGTTACCGTGAACTCATTTTTTGCTCACACTCCAGTATGTATGTATCTATCTACCTATTAGCCCCGTATGTTGGTCTAGGTTGATTAGATACGATCAATACTAAATTTTCGAGCGCCAATTCGAGCTGCAATTTTTCTCGCGTGCAAGTATGTTCGAATCGATTTTCTTATGGCCCCGTATGTGCGGCTTAGGTTTGTGGGTACGATCAAACTGGTTACCGTGAACTCATTTTTTGCTCACACTCCAGTATGTTTGTTTCTATCTACCTATTAGCCCCGTATGTTGGTCTAGGTTGATTAGATACGATCAATACTAAATTTTCGAGCGCCAATTCGCGTTGCAATTTTTTTCGCGTGCAAGTATGTTCGAATCGATTTTCCTATGGCCCCGTATGTGCGGCTTAGGTTTGTGGGTACGTTCAAACTGGTTACCGTGAACTCATTTTTTGCTCACACTCCAGTATGTATGTATCTATCTACCTATTAGCCCCGTATGTTGGTCTAGGTTGATTAGATACGATCAATACTAAATTTTCGAGCGCCAATTCGAGCTGCAATTTTTCTCGCGTGCAAGTATGTTCGAATCGATTTTCCTATGGCCCCGTATGTGCGGCTTAGGTTTGTGGGTACGATCAAACTGGTTACCGTGAACTCATTTTTTGCTCACACTCCAGTATGTTTGTTTCTATCTACCTATTAGCCCCGTATGTTGGTCTAGGTTGATTAGATACGATCAATACTAAATTTTCGAGCGCCAATTCGCGTTGCAATTTTTCTCGCGTGCAAGTATGTTCGAATCGATTTTCCTATGGCCCCGTATGTGCGGCTTAGGTTTGTGGGTACGATCAAACTGGTTACCGTGAACTCATTTTTTGCTCACACTCCAGTATGTTTGTTTCTATCTACCTATTAGCCCCGTATGTTGGTCTAGGTTGATTAGATACGATCAATACTAAATTTTCGAGCGCCAATTCGCGTTGCAATTTTTTTCGCGTGCAAGTATGTTCGAATCGATTTTCCTATGGCCCCGTATGTGCGGCTTAGGTTTGTGGGTACGTTCAAACTGGTTACCGTGAACTCATTTTTTGCTCACACTCCAGTATGTATGTATCTATCTACCTATTAGCCCCGTATGTTGGTCTAGGTTGATTAGATACGATCAATACTAAATTTTCGAGCGCCAATTCGAGCTGCAATTTTTCTCGCGTGCAAGTATGTTCGAATCGATTTTCCTATGGCCCCGTATGTGCGGCTTAGGTTTGTGGGTACGATCAAACTGGTTACCGTGAACTCATTTTTTGCTCACACTCCAGTATGTTTGTTTCTATCTACCTATTAGCCCCGTATGTTGGTCTAGGTTGATTAGATACGATCAATACTAAATTTTCGAGCGCCAATTCGCGTTGCAATTTTTCTCGCGTGCAAGTATGTTCGAATCGATTTTCCTATGGCCCCGTATGTGCGGCTTAGGTTTGTGGGTACGATCAAACTGGTTACCGTGAACTCATTTTTTGCTCACACTCCAGTATGTTTGTAGCTATATACCTATTAGCCCCGTATGTTGGTCTAGGTTGATTAGATACGATCAATACTAAATTTTCGAGCGCCAATTCGCGTTGCAATTTTTCTCGCGTGCAAGTATGTTCGAATCGATTTTCCTATGGCCCCGTATGTGCGGCTCAGGTTGGTGGGTACGTTCAAACTGGTTACCGTGAACTCATTTTTTGCTCACACTCCAGTATGTTTGTAGCTATCTACCTATTAGCCCCGTATGTTGGTCTAGGTTGATTAGATACGATCAACACTAAATTTTCGAGCGCCAATTCGCGTTGCAATTTTTCTCGCGTGCAAGTATGTTCGAATCGATTTTCCTATGGCCCCGTATGTGCGGCTTAGGTTTGTGGGTACGTTCAAACTGGATACCGTGAACTCATTTTTTGCCCACACTCCAGTATGTATGTATCTATCTACCTATTAGCCCCGTATGTTGGTCTAGGTTGATTAGATACGATCAATACTAAATTTTCGAGCGCCAATTCGAGCTGCAATTTTTCTCGCGTGCAAGTATGTTCGAATCGATTTTCCGATGGACCCGTATGTGCGGCTTAGGTTTGTGGGTACGATCAAACTGGTTACCGAGAACTCATTTTTTGCTCACACTCCAGTATGTTTGTATCTATCTACCTATTAGCCCGGTATGTTGGTCTAGGTTGATTAGATACGATCAATACTAAATTTTCGAGCGCCAATTCGAGCTGCAATTTTTCTCGCGTGCAAGTATGTTCGAATCGATTTCCTATGCCCCGTATTTGCGGCTTAGGTTTGGTTTGTGGGTACGATCAAACTGGTTACCGTGAACTCATTTTTTGCTCACACTCCAGTATGTTTCTATCTACCTATTAGCCCCGTATGTTGGTCTAGGTTGATTAGATACGATCAATACTAAATTTTCGAGCGCCAATTCGCGCTGCAATTTTTCTCGCGTGCAAGTATGTTCGAATCGATTTTCCTATGGCCCCGTATGTGCGGCTTAGGTTGGTGGGTACGTTCAAACTGGTTACCGTGAACTCATTTTTTTGCTCACACTCCAGTATGTTTTTTGCCTTGTTTTCGAGAAAATCGTCTTTGAAATTTCTCGATATTTTTAGAATTGAAAATCTGAATAAACAAATTACACAGCTAGATGTAGCTCGTCATGGCGGTTAAATTGTTGTTGGGACCAAATCTGTAGCACTTCTCCTCGACGAGCTACAGTTTAAAATCCGTGAATATAGCGCAACTTTGACCTACTGTAATTATGCAAATTATTTTAGATCATGAATGAAGCATAATTTGATAGAGCATACCAAGGGCTATCAGAATATGTGAAATGAACAACTAGTCACCTTTTGCTGTACGGACGGAAGTTTGGAAGTCATATATGCGCTTCTTTCGCTAACGCACTGATATAGTTTACTCAGAAATAAATCGATACAAACTTTCTGCCTCAGCTTATCCGCCACGATAGCTATGATATTCTTCGTAACCAGCTGCGAGATGAAGGGAATCGTCGTGTAGAATCCATTCTTTAATTATCATTTAATAAATAATAAAAATTAATTAATCAAGTAAAAATAATTATAAGTTAAAAACCTGTCCCAGCGGCAGCAGTAGCTCGTCCCGGAAGTATGTGGGAAGAAAGCCCTGCAAGCACAAACTGAAATTTCTAAAAAAATCGAATCCAATTATTTCTGATTTCGGCAACTCATTACTCCAAAATCTACCCAAATTTTGTTTATAGAAAAAAGTTCAGCGATCTCTACAAGATATTCGAGTAATTAAGAAATTCAAGGAATTTCGAATTGTCAAAAATTGAATTTGGGTGCGACGATTCTCCTACCTGCATGATAGTTGCCGTGAAATTGAAGGCGAACTGCGCACTCAAGCAAGCGTAGATGGGCGTGGACCGGATCATCGCCCTCCACGGGACGGACGGCGCTTTCTGGAATTTACTAATGCAAGAAATAAAATAATTTTTTTTAAAATTTACACAAAAAACAGCGATTAGACAGCGGCATCTCTTGCACCTCGACTATCCACTCCATGTTCCCAATCCCACAATTAATTATAGCTACTTAACAATACAATATTAATTTTCAATTAAAATCTCTTTTCCTTGAATCAACTAATAGCGTTCCAATGTTGTACATAACCCACCTTCTTCCTCTGAATGACTTCTCGCAAGTAGAGCGTTTCTCTGACGGAGATAAATGCATTCTCGTCAGGGACATTCGTGGCTATCACACACCATCCCACGAACCAGATGATTCCGAGGGTTCCTGAATAAAAAAATTATAATTTCTTAAAAAATAAAAATAAATAAACTAAAAAAATACTCTTCTGAACTAATAACACAGCTATAACTGTGCTAACTGCACAGAGAATACAAAATTGTCTAATTAAATATCATACCTTGTAATTTGATAATCGTGCTCAATTGAGTGATTGAATATTACAAATTTAAAATGATACGTTTATGTAATGGACCACTCGTGGTGTACTCTCTTTCTATACCTCGGCGTGTCTCTTGCTTTGTCATGCTCTATCACATCTGTATCTGTAGTTTAGGAGCGGAACGTTTTTTTGACAAGTGTTTGTGAGTTTATAATATACGCAATGCGTATTACGCATGTATAAATACTAACCGAACAGGTAGAAGATAGCCGGCCATCCAAGAGGCGACGAGCAAAGTCCAGCAGAGATTACTGAGGAGAGTGACGCTGCCAGCTAAAACAATATATTAATGCCTTATCAAAAGAACTTGGTTTAAGAAAATGCAATAATGATGTGTTCTTATTTGCAGCAAAGTCACAGTGGATTTGACTACTTTTCCCCGTAAATATACTATACGAAAAACGAAGAGAGTAAGTTGTTAGAGCTTCCCGATTACCTGATTGCCGGAAGTGTAAATAGCAGCCATGGTCGACCTCTCATTTGGCGGGAACCACCTGCCCGCCATTGAACCCAGGCACGGAAAGACGAATCCCTAGAAATAAATAAAAAAATAACAAAAATCACTTTCATGTATCACTTTCATCACTTTCATGTATCACTTTCGTCGTTCCGACACCTGCACCGTTTGCGAGTGCTTTTTTTTGGAATTCCTGATGTCTCACCACATTTTGACTCATCGACAATACAGTCTCACACTGCAAAGGATTAGCGTCAATGTATTCAGCACTTTTGCGTGGTTGTTCGTTTTGGTGGCGATCTTTGCGATTCGTCTTCTTGGGGCGCCTATTTTGTGTTTACAGTTAGTCACAAATATAGAGCACCAAATCCAGCATCGTTACCGCAATATAATTACTATCATATATGACATGACCTCTTGCGATAGAGTATAAGAATTTTCTATGTTTGGTCTGGGAATAGACTCATAGGTCGACAGTAAAAATCAACAAAAATCCGAGACGGGGACTTTAAAGGGACCTGGCACTGTAAAATAAGTTATTTTTATTTGAAAGAAAATTATTTTCTGATTATAATGCAAAAAGTCGCATATTTTTTAATTTTTTTCAAAGGAGTTATGATTTTTCAAAGTTGGTTATTTGAGCTGGGGATTTGAGCCTGGCGCTACGGTGTTTAGCACACTAAACACAGTAATGCCCGGTACGCGAGTACCTTTAAAAATCATAACTCCGTTCAAAAAAATCGTTAAAGATTTCTTGCATTTTAATCAGAAAATAATTTTCTTTAAAATAAAAATAACTTTTTTTGTAGTGCCGGGTCCCTTTAAGCGTAAAATGGAAAACCCTAATCAACTTTTCGAAATTCTCCTACCAACCGTGTCGACCTATGAATACACGTGTGCTCACCTCTGCCAGTCCCATGAAGAGTCGAGCGACAAAGTAGGCCAGATACGAGTACTGCGAGAGGAATGGAGTAGCCATCGTGACTACTATGTACACTAGCGATGCACCTGAAATGCAATGCTCGGGGAGGAATCGGGAATTGGCTCACGTTGTACTAGAAGAAACACAATTGGTTATGAAGTAAGGGGATAGGAAGACAACAAAAACATAATCAGTGTTTGCCTTATATATATATATATATATATATATATATATATATATATTTATGCGAATTCACAAGGAAAAACGTGGATACAAAATAGAAACAATAACATTAGCAAGCGAAACACGAATATCGGGGGAAGGGGTTGGAAAGCGAAACTGGACGAATTACCGGAATATACAAAAAGCCTTGCCTTGCTACTGTCATTAATGACATGCTCATGCCGAAAATCAGTGTGTACTATTTTTTCGACTGCGAAATGTGAGACCACGGTCTCTTCATTTCGCACACTCTCTACACCGGTCGATTGATGATAGAGTGTGTGAAATGAAGAGACCGTGGTCTCACATTTCGCACTCTACTATCTTTTCCGTACCTCCAAGAATGGCTTTCGGTCCGAATTTGTCCGCAATCGCTCCGGAAACTGTAATTGTCGCCAGGGAACCGTAGAATGTCGCAGAGAACAGGATCGATTGCATCTGAGGCGACCACAGAAGCGTACCCTGAAAAAAATATTTCAAACAAATATCATCTCATTTTGCGGAAATCGCGCTCTGTCTCGCTCTAGAGAAGCGATCGAGAGTGTAAAAGAATGTAGCCCCCTACGCAACATCTGTTCCACTTTTTGCCCGTTCCTTGCCACTATTAAACGGCTGTTGCCGCTGATAAAGTTAGTCTTCCCACTGAACTATTGCTCCAATTCCCGTACTGGAAGTCGTGGTGCTATTGGAGATTAATGCCAATGTATTCACAACTTCAACTATAGTTGTCCCTTTTGTGGAGGTCTTTGTGATTCACAATTGTGGCACATTGTTGGTGGTTACCTCTCTTGTTAAGCCGTCGCATTTTCTATCACATCGACTGATAAATAGCTGCTCTTTTAGAAAATATTCGCATGACAATGATGATTCATTTTCTTCGCATCCGAAGTTTCATTTTCTGGTAAAATTTATCATTGTACTCACATTGTACCCCTGACTGGCCATCTCATCCGCTCTCCTCTCACACTGTGGTTGATTTGTTTCAGTAATTCCCGGTTGCTCGGTCAAATCGGATCGCGAAGTGCTCGGGAAGGCCGTCGCGTTGACCATGCAAACAACCGCCATGCCTGCCAATTAGACATTTTTAATTATTTTCTTAATTTATCGAATTCCGTAATGCTCAACATGTACGGACAAGAAGGGCAAAGGAAAAGTTATTATGATGGTAGAATGGGGGATTATGAAGACATTCAAATATGTTGTTTTAAAAAATCTGAAATCATATGACGCTGTTTGCGTTAGGATCAACAAGTCGCTGGAAAAGGTCAAAAATCGAATTCGCTCAAAAGTTGCTCCTAGGGGTAACTTTCGACGCTGAACACGCTGATGCCATCGATCGGACCCCTCTGGGCGCCGGTATGGCACCGCGCCTTTTCGGCGGAAAACGTGTTTTTCGATTATAACTTCGCTAAAACTCATCAAAATGGCGGAAATTTGCGCGATATAAATCAGAATTTGAAGCTCTATCAAATGGCGGTAATGACATATCATACGTTCGTCTTTCAACGGTTCACCGAAAGAGCTGAAAGTTTCTGAAACTTTCAAAACTTTCAAGACTTTTCTGAGCTTCTGATGAATTTCCACACTTCTTGTTTATTTTCATTACATTCTTCATGGTCGATTATCCATTTTCCGTGCGAAATTAAATTAAATTATGACTAATAACGAGCGTGTAATCCTTGGCAAAAATTCGCGAATGGCATAGGTTCAGTAAAGTCTTGAAAGTTTTGAATGTTTCAGAAACTTTCAGCTCTTTCGGTGAACCGTTGAAAGATGAACGTATGATATCTTGATAATATCTCGTTTTCGAGAAAAAGCCATTTTTTGATCTAGCCAGTACGGACAAGAAGGGCATAGGAAAAGTTATTATGATGGTAGAATGGGGGATTATGAAGATATTCAAAAATCGCACGAGATCTCACCTGAAGATGAAAGAGCATTTTCTCCTGATCATTTTGGTATATTGGATGTGGTGTTGTAGCCTGTGGAACATTGTCTTACATTGAATCTAAGATTTTTCACGCGCGCGGAACGCGTGTATACGCGCGGCATCCGCGTGGTTGAAGTGGTAGTGGCCTAGAACTTCAATCCGAAGGTCATTGGTTTGATTCCCATCGGTTACCAAAGTTTTTGCCGAATTTTTTTTCATCGAAAAAAATAACTTTTTCAAGATTTCTGAAAAAAAACTTTGGTAACCGATGGGAATCGAACCAATGACCTTCGGATTGAAGTTCTAGGCCACTACTACTTCAACCACGCGGATGCGGCGCGTATACACGCGTTCCGCGCGCGTGAAAAATCTTAGATTCAATGTAAAACAATGTTCCACAGGCTACAACACCACATCCAATATACCAAAATGATCAGGAGAAAATGCTCTTTCATCTTCAGATGAGATCGCGTGCGATGCTGGCTAGATCAAAAAATGGTTTTTTTTCTCGAAAACGAGAAATTATCAATATATGCCATTACCGCCATTTGATAGAGCTTCAAATTCCTGATTTACATCGCGAAATTTCCCGCCATTTTGATGAGTTATAATCGAAAAACACGTTTTCCGCCGAAAGGGCGCGGCGCCATACCGGGACGTGCCCTATTGCGAAATCGATGGCACCGGCACCGCGTGTTCAGCTTCGAAAGTTGCCCCTAGGAGCAACTTTTGAGCGAATTCGATTTTTGACCTGTTCCAGACCTCTGTTAAGACCTTGCTGATGGCAACGCAAACAGCGTCATCATATATAGGAGCGCATTTGTTTGTTGTGTTAAACCATCACTCAATTAAAAAAAAGCAAAATTGTTTTTGTATGGAAAAAAATATCCTTTGCATAACAAAGCAAAAAAATGACATTTTAATAATGCCTTCTGTCACTCTGCCTATTACGACAACCAATAAATGTGATCAGTTTTGAGTACGAGTTTTTGCCATTAACAATTTTTCTCCCATTCAGATTTAATCCACTCACTGAGATTGAGTCTCATCGAGACTACCACATAGAGACCAAGCATCAGCATCAGACCGATTCTCAATCTTTGAGATTTGGCGGAGAAGAGCGGTGGAGGAGACGGTGCCTGAAGTATTACGGTAGTTGGTAATCAATAATGTCAAAGAGCCGATCGATAATCTATAATCGATAACTGGTAAAATGAGCGGATCGATAATTGACAGTTGATAATTTCAAAGAAATCGATAATCGATAATTCGATCGCACAAACCCTCGCGGGTGATGGAGGCGGAGGCAGCGATGGCGGGTAGTACGGTATTGGAGGCAGTCCTTCTGGAATTTCGATTTTCTATAAACATAATTGAATTTTTCAGAAATATAATAATTGTCTTATACCACCTATTATACGATATACGGAACCTGATATACGAAATACCGTACTTGATCTACGATATACGGTACCTGATATAGTGGATATCGATCCACGCGAATCGAGATACGATAGCGAATCGAGATCATCCTCTGGCTCCGGCTGCTCTGCAATCAAACATTGCATGCCTAAAGTGGATCAAATTATGGCGAAGAATGTACACTCAAAGAAAAATTACTTCGCCATGCATGCGAATTAATGATTAAATTACTTAAAGGGATACGGCATCGAAAAATAAGTTATTTTTATTTTAAAAATCAGAAAATTCTAAGAATAACTGTGAAAACCGCATATTTTTACGATTTTTTATAAATTAATTATGAATTTTCAAAGATGGTAAAATGTAGGTTGACGGTAGCTCTCGCATCCGCAGACTTACGATGTTTAGCGGCTGTAGAATCTCAAAAGGGATGATGCCGTAATATTTTTGCGTTTCTTTCTACTGATTCGTCCTCACAGATACTCATAATTGTCTAATCAATTGTAAAAACACTTATTTTCACTTTGCTAAGGCCTTTTTTAAACCTTTGCAGCCGCTAAACAGCGTAAGTTTTGAGGATACAGGAGCTACAATACCTTTGAAACACGATTTTTTTGAAAATTCATAATTAATTTCAAAAAAATCGTAAAAATATGCGGTTTTCACAGTTATTCTTAGAATTTTCATCTCTTTTGAATAAAAATAAAATTAAAAGAATATAAAATGATTTGATTTTTTGGTTTCTGTTTTTTTTAAATGATTTTTTGGCTGCAATATCCCTTTAAGCTCTCCACACTTTACACGATCACCCTGCAGAAACTAAGTCATTTAATCACTAACTCGCATGCATGGCGAAGAATTTTTACCTGTGTGTAGAATGCTTTCTAAGAACACCACTTTGCTCACCTAGCAACTAGGTGGACTGTTTTCAAGTTGTAGTTTCACGTGAAACATCATGGAAGGTGCAAAAATGGTTCAACTTTACGAAATACATCAGGCTGGCGCCAGTTTTTGTCGGACATATTTTGTTCCAAAATCTAAAAATTTTGAATCTTACCAGGCTCCTTGGGCGGCTCAACTTTCGCACTCGATGGCTGTTGTGGCTGTGGCTTCGGCGGACACACGATCTTCTCCTTATCCAATTCGATCTCCTTACTCTCACCCATGATGATTCCTTCTCTTCTCAAGGAGGAGAAGAGCTAAATCAAATTAGTACGGTTTTACCACAAGAGGAAGTTATTGCAAAGTGATTTTAAACATGTATATGGGCAAAAAACAAGAGGGCGTAGAATTCGGAAGCAATCGATCGCGTTTGTGCATGAAAACTCGCCGCCACTTTGGCTCCTTTTTCGTCCACTCATTTGAATAATCGCCCATGAGTGAGGGGCGAGATTTTGATGAATCGCAACAATGCGAAAACCGCAAACGCACTCTCGGCATGACCGGGATAGAAATTCGATGTAAAGAACAAAGATAAAAAATGAATGTTTTCGACACATGAAAGCTTGTAACTTAGGAGAATTTGAACGATAAACGGATATGACAGGAGAAAATGGACTAGCGACTTAGAAAAAAGCGTACCGAGGCTGATAGATACTAAGAAAAAATTAAGAAAAAATTCAACACAACGGCAACATCTCATCACGTTCATTTCATCAGTTGCCAGCTTCGCGAGATGTTTAGCAACAAGAAATAATATTGTCCACCTTGTGCCACATCAACGTTTATTCGCATCTCTGTAATACAGAGTTTGTACACAATATACATCGTTTGCCATTAGGTGAAAGAGAAATCTTCAGTCATATCGCATATTCTCGACTTTCATCTTCAGCACGTGGTCTGAGCCGCCCAAACCTGAAATACTTAATAGTTAATACTTAATACTTTATTCTCCATCGGTGATTTGGGTGATAGGGGTTATCTTGACATGATGGTGGATTCTTCGGCTCAGGATCGAGCAGTGTTTTTCAGGCAGTGTTTGTGTCACAATCACAACTTAACGAAAAATTCACTGAGTTTCTAAAAGGTTAAAAAAGGTTTATCACATTAACCCCGTATACTACTTTTTTCACAAAAGAAGATTTCATTTAAGGTTTCATTTAAAACGCGTTCTCTGTAAGAACGTCGGATGTGGTGGCACAACTAATGCAAAGTGATCGCCCACGGTCCAAACTTGTTTCACAGATGGTCTAGGGTGCAAAGTTAATTTTAGACGTGAGAAATTGTCAAATTGTCAAATTTTGAAAAATCGATAATTTTTTTCCGAAAAAAAATTTTTTTTCTTAATTTTTATATTTCTGTACCATTCTATATATCATTCGAAAGAGCATCAAAAGTTATGCTTTAATCCAAAAAATCGTAAAGATTGAGCTGCTGGGAGCCGAAATCCATGATTTTCTAGGAACGAATCTGTCGTTTCGGTGAAACTTAATTTCAGCTCACCATGTTACCATCATTACCCCATCACAGCTCCGATATATATTATGTATTTTTCATCAACGAATCCGATTATCGATGTCTCGTCGGAAATCTAGGGAGTAAAAGTTGTCAAATATTCACTAGACCATGACCACTCAAGAATACAGTTTGATAAAGACCCGCGTATAAAACGTTTTCACTGACTTTATATTTAAATTGCATGCCACCAGTTGAAAGAGCATGAAAAGTTGTACATATATCCCAAATTTAAAGAGGTTGAACTATTATGAACGAAAATCGATAATCGTACCCGCAAAACGTGATATTTTTGGTCAATTTCAAAAATCGGCTGTAATCTCTTTCAATGTCATTGACCACGGCTAAAACTTTTCTATCACACTATTTTTGGTATCCATTAAATTTTTATTGTTAGAGAAATATGAAAATTAAACTTTTGAAAAATCGTTAAAAAAAATATTTTCTCAAAAAAAATTTTTTTTTGCTTTACTATCATGTGATATCTCATTCGAAAGAGAATAAAAAGTTTTGAATAAACCTGTGGTTTTGTGAAGATTGAGCCACTAGAAACGGAAATCGGTGATCGCAAAAAATGATAAATTTCTGAAATCATTCATGTTTGCAACAACCGATTCACACTTGTAGTGGCTCAATCTTCATGAAACGTGGGCTTTATGCATAACTTTTTATTCTCTTTCGAATGACATATCACATGATAAAGCAAAAAAAATTTTTTTTGAAAAAATATTGAAAATATTTTTTTAACGATTTTTCAAAAGTTGGATTTTCATGTCTCTCTAACAATTGAAATTTAATGGATACCTAAAATAGTGTGATAGAAAAGTTTTAGCCATGGTCAATGACATTGAAAGAGATTACAGCCGATTTTTGAAATTGACCAAAAATATCACGTTTTGCGGGTACGATTATCGATTTTCGTTCATAATAGTTCAATCATCTTGAAATTTGGGATATATGTACAACTTTTCATGCTCTTTCAACTGGTGGCATGCAATTTAAATATAAAGTCAGTGAAAACGTTTTATACGCGGGTCTTTATCAAACTGTATTCTTGAGTGGTCATGGTCTAGTGAATATTTGACAACTTTTACTCCCTAGATTTCCGACGAGACATCGATAATCGGATTCGTTGATGAAAAATACATAATATATATCGGAGCTGTGATGGGGTAATGATGGTAACATGGTGAGCTGAAATTAAGTTTCACCGAAACGACAGATTCGTTCCTAGAAAATCATGGATTTCGGCTCCCAGCAGCTCAATCTTTACGATTTTTTGGATTAAAGCATAACTTTTGATGCTCTTTCGAATGATATATAGAATGGTACAGAAATATAAAAATTAAGAAAAAAAAATTTTTTTCGGAAAAAAATTATCGATTTTTCAAAATTTGACAATTTGACAATTTCTCACGTCTAAAATTAACTTTGCACCCTAGACCATCTGTGAAACAAGTTTGGACCGTGGGCGATCACTTTGCATTAGTTGTGCCGCCTACCATGGCCCTACACTGCACTCTTACAAAGAACGTGTTTTAAGTTTCACCGAAACGACAGATTCGTTCCTAGAAAATCATGGATTTCGGCTCCCAGCAGCTCAATCCTTACGATTTTTCGGATTTGAGCATAACTTTTGATGCTCTTTCGAATGATATATAGCATGGTACAGAAATATAAAAATTAAGAAAAAAAAATTTTTTTCGGAAAAAATATCGACTTTTCAAAATTTGGCAATTTGACAATTTCTCACGTCTAAAATTAACTTTTTGGACCGTGGGCGATCACTTTGCATTAGTTGTGCCGCCTACCATGGCCCTACACTGCACTCTTACAAAGAACGTGTTTTAAGCTGGCATCTTCTAAAATCGTACATAAACGGGTAGTGCGTTTCTACCCGTTCGTGCGCGCACTGCACGAGACTTTGGATTTCACCTGCTCTCTTTCTCCATTATATCTGCTGTTTTTCAGCGAACGTTTGTATCGCTTGTATCGCTTACCGATCATGACTATTCGGACCACAAGCAGGCCAATTTCGATGATGAAAATGATCGAAGCGCCGAGCAGAACACCCACGAAACCGCCAGTGAGACCGAGTACACGCGAAAACTGCAAACAAAATAATACAAATTTACGAGGACTCGTCCGAAATAATAAAACTTTCCGTTGATAATCCGTGCTAAACAACAGATACGGCTGCGAGAGAGAGAGCATGGCAAAGTGAGAGACAGGTCGAGGTATAGAAAGAGAGTACACCACTAGTAGTCCCATTTCATGAACGAATCATTTTAAAATTGTAATATTTGATTAGGCTTCTATCGATGTTATCGATTTGGCCGAACACAAATTTCAGTGATTTGTGGAAATATTTTAGGCATTTTTTTGGAACCGCTTGTTTAAAAAAACAATAATGGGAAAGGTAATGAAAACTTTTTATTTTATTTTAAAAACTCGTACTTTTACCGGTCACGATGTGGTGATACTTATTACTTATTTATTTAATTAATTAATAAACTCACCGGGAATCTCCACTGTTCGACTTGCGCGTGGAGGTCGAGAGTGACAAAGTAGATGACGACGTCGCTCCGCGCACTCACGTTCAGTGATGGGCGCTGGAAATTGATATACGTATAGGTACTTCATCACCAATGCATTCGCGGGCAAGGATTAATGAATAAGCGTCGGTAGGTTTGTCTTTGGTTCGGGTTAGCTTTTTCGGTGAGAAATCATATAAAAACATATTTTTAGAAGTTAGTCAATGTGCCACATTCTCAGGGACCAGAATGATCATTTTGGAGGCTTAGAATGACCGTGGGGGAGGGGTCTCAGAATGATCATAATGCCTCCCTGATTTGACATTCTGAGCTTAAAGGGACCTGGCACTGCAAAATAAGTTATTTTTATTTTAAAGAAAATTCTTTACTGATTAGAATGCAAAAAATCGCATATTTTTACGTTTTTTTTGAAAGGAGTTATGATCTTTTAAAGGCACTCGTGTAACGGGCATTACTGTGTTTAGCGCGCTAAACGCCGTAGCGCCCGGTACATCAAGGCAAATTCCGAACTTTGAAAAATCATAACTCCTTTCAAAAAAATCGTAAAAATATGCGATTTTTTGCGTTCTAATCAGAAAAGAATTTTCTTTAAAATAAAAACAAATTATTTTGGAGTGCCAGGTCCCTTTAATGATCCCTGGTAAATAGGCACCTGAAACGTGAGGGGAAAGGAGGAAGTAGTTTTGCACAATTGTGTGAGTTGTTAGGGAGGACCTGCACAGTGTTTCTGCCACGCTCTCATTTTTGCTTTCTCTAGTTTCTCAAATGTGTCTTTGAAAATTTGCGCAAAAGACTCTTTCCGATCTGCACCATTTGAAAACTCTATGTACTGCGTGATCCAGCTTTTCTAAAATTGTATTGCATTATAGGATTTTATGTGTACATATGGTGAAGCGACGGCGGTGTTCAGTATAGAAAAGGGGTTAAATTTTACATAATTAAACATGTTTTAAAATACCTGAATGAGCATCGCCCTCGACGTTTCGTATTTGAACTGCTCTTCTCTGCAAGGGAAAGGGCAGGTGCACTCGGGCCAGTAGTAGGTGTCCCCTCGACGAGCGGTCATAGCATCAACGCAGGCCACTGGCAATAACTTTTATTATCATTAATTTATATTACATGTCCAAAAAACAATATTAACAAGTTTTTTGTCCAAACGCACTTTATCGTACGTTTTGTATGTCGTACTCCTCACCTAAAATAACAAAATAATACCTTCGCTATCCCAAGTGAAATTCGGAAAGTCCCCCCTCCCCCATATATTCCCTCATTTCTTGTCAAAATTCAAATCCTGCTGCGCTTCGGCGTAGATCAAAATTATTATAATAAAATTTACCACAAATTTTAAAGAGTCCAACGGCATGAGTGGTGAAAGATAACTAGAACAACAAAAAAAGAACAAAAACAAACACTGGCTGAAGCTGCACGCTTTGACTCCCTCTTTTCTCGCATAACTTGGGTCCATGCACTGGCAGGAGCGAAACACCGAATCTTGATAACATGAGCGCCGGCAGCCCTGTGAAAATAAGTTATAACTAGGGATGCCAAATAAAGAAATTTTCGCGAGATGAAGAGGGGTGAAATGAGAGGGAGATGTCTCTTCAAGAAGAGTCGTTTCCCTCTAATAGTCACGCGACATTTAGATGGCTACCACAACATAAGAGTTCCTTTGTTTGAAGAGAGGGGGAAACGAGAAAAAAACAAACTTCGACCGAGTAATTTCCTGCAAAATAGTAAGACTGCGCTGCAGCTTTGGTCGCTGCGCAGCCGGTGAATATGTCGCGAAGTCGAGTGAAATGGGACTGAATGAGGTTATTGGTTGGAGTGAACATTGGACAATTTATCGGAAAAGGGCAGAATCTATGTTTGAAATTCAAAATGAGTATATATAATAATATGATCCTTAGTACCTTTCTCAAATATACAGTACCTTCCTCATGGCGATCTGGTCGGTGCGACCGGGCTGTACAGTATGCTTCACACTCTCCAGATACACGTCCTGTCCGATCGAGTGAACAAACGTGAATATTCCTGCGAATATTGCGTCATCATTGGGCAATAGACAAAGGAATGTTAAACCATGTAGGTCATGAATACGTTGTCAAAATGGGGCAAAACAAAAATAACATCACTAGGCAAAACAAGGTGATCCATTTACCGACAGATTCGACCCACGGTACGTACTCATGCATCTGGAAGTCCAGAGTGACACGAAGTCCTGAAACCGAAATTCTTTTTTTCTTCTAATTAATAATTACGGAATAAACATTTAAAATGTTTCGAAATCTACCGTATCTAGCAGACGGTCCTCTGGAGAAGTAGTTTGTAGACGCATTGAAGTGATTGAAAGTGAAGCAGTTGCCCAGTGAGGGGTCGTTGAAAAGTGTGAAGGATTCTCTGAACATATTGGTTCCACCTTTCTAAAGTATGGAATATAATCTATATGTCGAAGGACTACGCATTTCCATAACGAAAAAATGCTAGACAAAAAATCTCACTGAACGACCAGCGGCTGCTCCTCGTACGTTGCCTCGAGGATCATCTCGTTAACCTGAAAAAAAATAATTAAAATTAATTAAAGAAGTATTAAATGTGCCTAATTAAATTAAATAAGTGTGAAAAAAAGCTTACCGAATAGCTCATGTTCACCCGCTGTTCATCGGTGAGAAAGGACAGAAGAGCGGGGAGGGAAGTAATGAGACGGGCCGGAGTAGACTTGCCGTCCGTGATCACCTACAAAGCAAAGTTTTACCTTGCGCAATCAAAGGTACCAATTAACCACTTTCCGATAGAAAGCGTGCATATAACATACGTCGACGAGCGACTCCGACGAGTTGCCGCCGCCGAGATTGCCGAGTGCTTCGGTCGCTGTGATGTTCATGTTTTAGTACAAAAGTATATTCATGCTGGACGTATAGTCCTACGCATTATTTATAGCTATGTTCGTTATTTATAGTGTCCAATGAATCATCAGTTCCCGCAAATAGGCTATGAGACTCTCTTTACGAATGGTAACTCACAGGCGGCGCAGTAAGTGCCGGTCCAGCCTGCCGTACAGGTGCAGAGTGGCTGTGTGGTGTCCATCTGGCACGTGGCGCCTCCGTCCTTTGTTGCACAGCTCAAAAATTTTAAAAAAGTTATTGGATCCTCCCATTTCGGACGTGATTAATCATTGAGCACGCAATTCTTGTCTCACTAGTTTAGATGACTCCCATGTTTGATCAATAAAGCCGGCGTGGAAACAGGGGGTTTCGTTTTAAAAAAAACGGAATCCAATTACCCACCGATTGAGATACTGCTTTCCGTCATTATCCGTGTAGGGACCGCAGCGACCGTGGTCGACGGTGGTAGTAGTGAGCGTCGTAGAGGTCGACGGATCGGAGGTGGTAGGAGTTAACGTCGTCGTACTTACCGTACTCGGAACAACCGTGGTTGTTTCTGGTGTAGTAGGCGTAAAAATTACTGTGGTATCGGTGCTCGGATTGGTTGTACTCGATGTTGTATCCACAGTAGTTGTCGTGGTTTCGTCGGGTGTAGTCGGCGTGAAGATTACAGTTCCATTTGACGTTGGGGATGCAGTTGTAGGTGTAGGCGTCGTAGGGACAGTGGGTACTTTTGTTGTAGAAACAGGAGTTGTGAGTTTGGTAGACAATCGCTTCCTTGTGGTTCCGAATATGTCCGGATAGTCATAGTAGTAATCGTCGTAATAGTCGAAAAGGAATGTGTGAGCCGGCGGTGCCGAGCATGCGAGCAGAACGACCGTGCACAGCAGCATCGACAACTGAAGCTCTGATCAGGATTTATTCGGGCAGAATCAACAAGCAATACAAGTTCTCAATAAGGTTATTAAATAAATCACATGATTCCAAACTTACAGATCAGGGTTAGAGCGAGAGAGTGTACAAAAGTGAGAGAGTCCCTCTCGATTTCACACGCTCTCTCACTCCAAAGGCCTTTCTGGAAGGTTGACCGGCCTGTGGAATGATGTGAAATGTTCGTCCTCATCGTTGCATTTTCACAGCAAATGTAAGTGGGAAGAGATGTGGGGTTTGTGAGAACGTGCCGTGGGATCATAAACGAGCCTTCTAAACACCGTAGCCTCTTCAGCTAGAGGCGTAGAGATCACGTTCTCCTAACACAACTATCTTGGCAACTGTGAGCAAACAAGAATGAGCAATAAACATTTTTCAAAATAAGCAGCGCACCGGCTCATTGGGCCTGCACATTGGCTACAACCTTGTCTTGTGTTTTCGACTGAAGACAGCGAAGAGTGCAGGGGCGTCGAGAATGTTCCAAACACCGCAGCTGCTTTTGCAGCGTCTGCACCCAGATATGTGGTCGCTAGTAACACTTTGAGCGAGCAACTAGAAGCTGAATAAGTCATCTCTCCGCTCCTTCGCGGGCTCTACTTTAGCCTGCTGAGGCTATTGACACTTCTGCGATTCACGTACACACACCACACAGGAAAATCTCACAACACGTCACTGAGCATGTCAAGCTCTCATTTCAACTCTGGCGTAAGAGTTATAGGGACTTTCTTGCGAGTATTATCTAGCCATAAGTTGAATGATCTTAACATTTATCTGTGAGACTTCTTCTGCGTACCAGTAGATTCCGTGTTCATCTAGAATTATTCACTCCTTTCAATTTAGAAAGTAATATAAAAATTTAAATAGCCAAGAGGTAGCTGCATTGGAGATTTGCAGCCGTTGCGCTGTGTTCACACTGTTACACATGATTCCAAACCGACACCAAACTTACTGTCGGAGCGATCGACCAGTTAATTCAAAATATCCAGAGATTTGATGACTACTAGATTTTACAAACCGGGAACTCCAATTAATGAAATCTAGTAGTACCGTACATGGGAATCCCCCTGTGGGTATATCAGTGCGTTCGCGTAAAAAATGCACGAATGAGGAAGAATCCGTACATCAAATTTTGACAATGCCTGATTTTGACATGGATCGATAGCCCCTGTTCTCCTCTTCCAATCCCGCTTTTCAAAATAAATTTCCGCATGAAATTTGCATAGATAATTAGCTCGAAAAATTGCAAAATTTTCACTTTGATCGACAGTATCTCAGTTCCTTTCCTTTCAGTTCAGTTTGAGAAAATGGCATTACTTGCTGAACAAATGTTGCTCGGTTTGTCGAGATGAATAGGCGTACGTTTTCAGATTTTTAAAATTCGAAGATTTTTGAAATATGCAAATTTTCGAAGCTTTATATTTCGAATACTAAAAATATACTACTTTTAGAAAAATAATATGTTATGTAATCGATGACGTAGAATCCGATTCTCTAATCAAATTGAAATTTCCATCCAGGTAAAGCCATGCAATTTACTGTTTTCCAAACACGCTTTCCGTCTTATTCTTCATCCTTTTTACTTGGTGAGCGGTCGAAATGGCATAAAAAAGCGAAAATCCCTCTATCATTTCCGTTTTGACAAACTGAGAATATTTTGTTCAGGGCATAATGCCAAATTTCGAAAAAGAACAGAGATACTGAGGCCCAAAGTAAAAAATGAGGAACCTTCAGAGCTAATTGTCTATGCAAATTTTATGCAGAAAAATGTTTTGAAATGCGCGATCGGAAGAGGAGAACAGGGGCTATCGATCCATGTCAAAATCAGAAAGACTCAAAATTTGATGTACGGCGAAGGTCCACTTTTTACGCGAACGCACTGATATTGTGTTCCCTTAGCTTTTTACTGTTTTCTTTTGTAGGTCTCGATATCATGTGTTCCCACGCGCTCATTTGTCCCTCCCGAAGAAATATATATTACATTCGTTTAGGTGCGCGAGATCTGGGGTTCGATTCCCCATGCCTCCATATCTTTTGTGTTAGCAACTTTGTAAAACATACAAATTGCAAAATTTGTCTCCGTTCTGGAATTGAACCCGGGTCTCTTTTTTCGATGTTTTTTTCACCTGATATACCCGGCTCTCATTTTTCGATGTTTTTTCACATGGGGCGGTATTCATTCTCATTTTTCGGCAATGGCAATGAATGAAAACTTTAGTCCCATCTAGGCGGTCAATTAGCTCAATTTCGTATTTTCCGAATACTGTAGGATTGATTACGGTAGCTTCGATTCATCAGTCTGAGTAGGGTTATCCTACGGTAGGAAATTAGGGGGTTTAGCGGCCCTGTGAGGGAGCATAACAACCAGTCCGGGCATCCGAGTGCAGAGAAAATGATACGAATTTCGGCACCTTGCCGAACTTTTCGGCGTTGCCGAAAAATGAGAATGAATATCGCCCAGATATACGGCGCATCAACTTGTATCGGCTCATCAACAAGTTCATGAACATTTGACAACGTTTATCAAATGTCTGCTTTGATTAGCTAAACAAGTCGATTCAACATGCTGTCTATTCACTCTTCATCCTCAGCATTCGGTCCGAGCCGCCACAAACTGCAACCATTTTAATATTTTACGTGATATCGATTTAAATGGGGCGCTCCTGGACGTTTAGTTGGCATTTCGAACGGTATCGTGAGAGCTTTCAAAAATGCCATTTCATGAACTATGAGTTCAAACACTATACACCCGGAGAAGGCCTTTTCTACTTTGAATACCCATGGAAAATATACAGGTAAAATAACTCACGAATCAGGATCACACGCACGACGAGCAATGTGAGATCCGCGACGAAAACAATCGCCGCGCCCAGAAAAACGCCCGAGAAACCGCCAGTGAGACCGAGCACACGGGAAAACTGTAAAATAGATATTTGCTTGACAAAACATACTTGAGGTGTTCCGAAGTGACCCTTCGTGAATCAGCGCCTTCGGAGGAGAGTGTCTTTTATCTTTTTTTGAACCTTATAGACTTTCATTGGAATGCCTTGAGCTTGATTCTAACGGGTTTTGAAGAAAAATTGAAGCGGGCATCGTTGATCGAGAGGAAACGCTCCAACGGGAAAATCTCTGGTATTTTTTTACTAGTAGTTTACCAGTAGAACTACTAGTGGTAGGGAGGGTAGTAATCTAGTAGTATCCCACTAGTAAACTACTAGTAAACACTTGTTTACGTCCTTCCCACTGGTAAACTACTAGATAGTACGGAAAAACCAGAGATAATTCTACGACTTCATAAGCCGCGACGACTTCAAAGTGTAATACGCACAGGGAAGCGAGGCGGTTAGTCTTAGAAAGTCGTTGTTGTCGAGCCAATAAATCTCGGGTCACCCTGAGCTCATCGATTTTTTTAAAATCATAAATCAACAAAACACTGCTCGATCCGGGGCCAAAGAATCAAGATAACTCAGATCACCCAAAAATCACCGATGGAGAATAGTGTATAACACGCCTCTCACGAGAGGCTCGGCTTAGAATGACATAGTTCTGGCACAGACCTTATTTTTCGAAATTCTCTTTTCAAGTGTTTAGGGTTCCACTGGGTCCAACTAAGATCCCTGCGGGCTATTATGACACAGAAGTCATTTCTCGCTTTGCTACAGCTACTGTAAGGTGCAGCCCGCGGACTTCGAAGCCTTTTTTCTGTGTTTCAACGCAGTTTCTGAGAAAACTTTTTGCTTAGAGCTAGTGTTACTTTTCCATGCTCTTTCGACCTGTGTCATTCGTTTTCTGATTGGTTTTCTAATTTGCTTGAAAATCATTATTATTGAATTTACAAAAATCCGCTCGAAAAGGCCGCATTTTTATTGTTCCATAGCCTCCAGCAGGTGATGAGGATTCGAATGATATGTCTAAGCTCCCACAACTCGGGAGTTGATGATATATTTCATACGAAAATATGCCAAAAATGTGGATTCTAGACAATTCCCACCGAGTCACTCGAATCTCTCGTGATGAATGACTCAGCCATCCATTGTTCTCCCTCTCTCTAATCGTTCATTTCCTTTGAATGAAGCGGTGTGCGGTGTACATAATGAGAGTAAAAGCAAAATTTGACACATTTTCGTATGAAATATAGCATCAACTCCCGAGTTGGGGGAGCGTAGACATATCATTCGAATCCTCATCACCAGCTGGAGGCTATGGAAAAATAAAAATACAGCCTTTTCGAGCGGATTTTGGTACATTCAATAATAATGATTTTCAAGCAAATTCGAAAACCAATCAGAAAACGAATGACACAGGTCGAAAGAGCATGGAAAAGTAACACTAGCTCTAAGCAAAAAGTTTTCTCAGAAACTGCGTTGAAACACTGAAAAACGGCTTCGAAGTCCGCGGGCTGCACCTCACAGTAGCTGTAGCAAAGCGAGCAATGACTTATGTGGCATAATACCTCACAGGGATTTTAG
The DNA here is from genome assembly GCA_036245785.1 of Pristionchus fissidentatus. Taxonomy (NCBI): domain Eukaryota; kingdom Metazoa; phylum Nematoda; class Chromadorea; order Rhabditida; family Neodiplogasteridae; genus Pristionchus; species Pristionchus fissidentatus. Next base: position 6,997,743 of record BTSY01000006.1, read on the forward strand.
TTGGACCCAGTGACACCTGATAACGTGAAAAACTCAACCTTGAAAATGGGAGCTGTGCCAAGTCCAGTCCGAGCCTCTCGTGAGAGGCGTGATAACAGTGCGTTCGCGTAAAAAGTGGACCTTCGCCGTACATCAAATTTTGAGTCTTTCTGATTTTGACATGGATCGATAGCCCCTGTTCTCCTCTTCCGATCGCGCATTTCAAAACATTTTTCTGCATAAAATTTGCATAGACAATTAGCTCTGAAGGTTCCTCATTTTTTACTTTGGGCCTCAGTATCTCTGTTCTTTTTCGAAATTTGGCATTATGCCCTGAACAAAATATGCTCAGTTTGTCAAAACGAATAAACGTGTGTTTTCAGAATTTTCAAATTTGACGAATTTTAAAACATGCAAATTATTGAAAATTCATATCTGGAATACTAGAAATATACTACTTTTAGAAAATTTACATGTTATGTAATCGATGACGTAGAATCCGATTCTCTAATCAAATTGAAGTTTCCATCCAGGTAAAGTCATGCAATTTACTGTTTTGTAACATTTCATCCCACTTATTCTGCACCGTTTTGAGGCGGTGAGCGGTCCGAATGAGCCCTATAATTGAGTTATCCACCCCGCGAGAGGGAAATGATAGAGTGATTTTCACTTTTTTAAGCCATTTCGACCGCTCACCAAGTAAAAAGGATGAAGAATAAGACGGAAAGCGTGTTTGGAAAACAGCAAATTGCATGGCTTTACCTGGATGGAAATTTCAATTTGATTAGAGAATCGGATTCTACGTCATCGATTACATAACATATTATTTTTCTAAAAGTAGTATATTTTTAGTATTCGAAATATGAAGCTTCGAAAATTTGCATATTTCAAAAATCATCGAATTTTAAAAATCTAAAAACGTACGCCTATTCATCTCGACAAACCGAGCAACATTTGTTCAGCAAGTAATGCCATTTTCTCAAAAGGAACTGAGATACTGTCGATCAAAGTGAAAAATTTGCAATTTTTCGAGCTAATTATCTATGCAAATTTTAATCGGAAATTTATTTTGAAAAGCGGGATTGGAAGAGGAGAACAGGGGCTATCGATCCATTTCAAAATCAGGCATTGCCAAAATTTGATTTACGGATTCTTCCTCATTCGTGCATTTTTTACGCGAACGCACTGATAAACTAACCGGAAACGACCACTGCTCAACTTGCGCATGTAGATCGAGTGAAACAAAGTAGATGGTGATGTCACTTCGTAAGCTCACATTCATTGAAGGCCTCTGCCATTATTGGAAATTGAAACATTTCAAAATTAAGCATTTACTCTATTGTTTTTGTTGATGAATGCGAATAACATGCTATGCAAACGAACTCTCTCCGTTTTCTTCAAAACGCGCCAGTTTTCCTCAGAACGGCTCCCAAGTGCAATGCTGCATTCCTTTTCGAATTTTTACGGGTCAAACCTCTATCAATGTCACTCTCTCGATCTTATCTTAATTACTATCCTCTGATCAAAATAGTGCGCACATGATTCCAAACCTACAGAACAGGGTTAGAGTGAGAGAGTGTACAAAAGTGAGAGAGTCCCTCTCGATTTCACACGCTCTCTCACTCTAAAGGCCTTTCTGGAAGGTTGGCCGGTCTGTGGAATGATGTGTGCGGTAACAAAATGTGGTTTCTATACTGTTACTCGATCCTATCACTCATGAAACACAGCGAAGAGCACAATGAAGAGACTGGCCCCTCCACTTTTTCCACAATATCAAATAGCACATCATCGAAACGCCTACACGCGTGTCGTTTTCGTTCTAGCAACCGTCCAAAGCAGGTGAATTGTATGAATTGCTGTACTCATTGCTCATGCCGCCCTACACAGATCGGGAAGTTTGCAACGTCCCTCTCAGAGGGAAATAAGTCTACGACTCTATACTTATGAACTGGACAGCGACGACTTTCAAAGCCTAACCACTCCGCTCCCCTGCGCCTATTAGACTTTGAAGTCGTCGCTGTCTAGCTTAGAGATTTTCCCCGTGAGCTTACTCTGGAGATGTTACCTCCTGCAGAGAGAGAGCATGCAAAATCGAGAGAGCGGGCAAGGGATGATGAGAGATTCTCGACTTCCCATGGTCTCTCGGCAGGAGATCTCCAGAGTAAGGAACGCTGGGGACTTCCCGCTCTGAGTAGCAGAAAAACACGTTTGACACTGACCCCTCCACTTAAAAGATATTGTCCCGCAAGATAGCTGACGAAAAGCTCATGCGTTTTCCGTGTCAACAGCACTCATTGATCATGCCCGTCGTTCATAGAAGCCATGCACTTTTGGCACGTTTGAGCACACTCTAGGGGCCTTTTACGCAATTGTTTCTGTAGACAGGGGCAACTAGCACAAGGCGCAAGGGCGCACGTCATTGCACTATTCTGCCCGTTGCGCCACCTCCTCCTTTGGACTTTATGAACTTTGAGGACCTTACAAATTGATGAGCAATGTTCAACAAAAAAAATATAAAACATTCTGCCCATAAACACAGGAATTACGTGGCAAAATGAAAGAGTAGGAAAGAGAAAACACACAACAACGCAACATTCGTGTATTATTTTTTCGACCATGTCGACGGTCATCCGTCTCTTGTCGATAAGAATTCACCTCACCCCAATCTATCTCTTCTCCCAATCACCCCTGAATAAATGAATACAAAATGAACAATACATTTTAACACTGTAATACCTGAAGGAGCATTGCTCTGGAAGTTTCGTATTTGAATTGTTCTTCTCTGCAAGGAGCGGGACATTTGCACTCGGGCCAGTAAAAAGCATCGCCACGTCGAGCCGTCATCTCGTAGACGCAGGAAACTGGAAAAGACTATTACTTCATTTTAAAATTATGATCACAATCTTTTAAAATAGCCTAAAACAATGATAAATAATTTGAAAGGAAGAATAAATGAGGGGAAGATCTGAGGAAAGAAAACTGACGCTTCTCGTAGTTGCAGGCCTTGATTGATTTGTTCCTTGCGTAGCTCGGATCCATGCAACCACAGGAGCGATGCACCGAATCCTGATAGCAGGAACGGAGACAACCCTGAACTTGATTTCAATATATTGTAAATATCTAACTATTAATGATTTTAAAAAAGAAACCAAGATGAATATCGATTGAGTAGTTCAAGTGTACAGTAAGCATGAAACAGCGCAACAAAAACCCCGCAAAACTGACGTCGACCGTATAATTTCCTTTGAAGTAGTAGGATGATGCATCAGATTTAGATTGTGCACAATTATCTTTCAGTCGCGTCAGCCGATTCTGAATGAATGTTGTCATGATTAGGCAAAGTAATTGTAAGCAACGTGGAACTTTCTTCATCGTTTTTTTACTAGCAGTTGCGCACTTCACAGGTGTATCAAATAAATAATCATCAATGGTCTCCATTCTCTGTAAAAAGACGTGGACAAAAGTTATCTACAACTTTCAAGAACAGAAGAGGTATCGTACATGTTACGCAAATCGGAACGGGTACAGTAATTTACCATAAATTACCATCATTTCGAAACATTGCGAATACGGCTTGTTCAGAGCTGATTTTAATTTTGCTGGGTTTCTAATATTCGATTTAGTGGAATTGGCATGGATTGTCATGGTGAAAAATGGCTAGAAATCGAAAAATACGAATTTTGCGTGTGCCTAAGTGCACATGTGAGCTGTGTAACTTATCATTTGTTCGCTATCGCAAACTGATCTGGCGTTTTGCCAAGAAAGTATCGATCGCCGCCTTCCTTTCGTTGCCCGTTGCTTGCCCCCGTACATTCTCTTATTTCGTGTTTATTCAGTATTATTTTCTATTAATTCTTGTTCCCATCATCTAATCGACCCTCAGGGAACGTATTGAGATGCTCTTCCCCCTGTTGCAACTTGCCGGTTGGCCGTGCGGAGGTCAGGCACGCTTGCCTACTTTATTAGTGTGCTACTAAAGATCAGCATGGCTTGTGGTTAGGGCATTATCCAAAAAAATAGTAATTGAAGGTGGAGACTGACCAATGTGTGCCGCAGACATTATTGTAGGAGCTCTCTTGTTATATTACTGCCTTTTGATTACGCGCGACATTTGCATTTCAGAGACATTATCATTTGGGAGACATTACCCTCAAGCCGGCACACCTCACAGGAAGCGGAATTCTAGGCTTAGTCTGCTTAGGCTTAGTCTGCTTAGGCTTAGTCTGCTTAGGCTTAGTCTGCTTGGGTTTAGTCTGGTTAGTCTCATGTTTACGCTGAGGCGCAGTCCTCCCGCACGTGCCCGCGAAAGGATAATGTCTGCGTAAGGATAATGTCCGCGACAGGCTATCTGTATATAACCTCCTACAATAATGTCTGCGGCACACATTGGTCAGTCTCCACCTTCAATTACTATTTTTTTGGATAATGCCCGCGAATTTCCCTTCCTGTGAGGTTTGCCGGCTTGAGGGTAATGTCTCCCAAATGATAATGTCTCCGAGATGATAATGTCTCCGAAATGCAAATGTCGCGCGTAGGCTAACTGGATATGTCCGCTGCCAGCTCTCAGTTACGATGAGAGCGCAGAGCCTCAATAATTAACCACAAGCCATGCTGATCTTTAGTAGCACACTAATAAAGAACAAGAATTAATAGAAAATAACACTGAATAAACACGAAATAAGAGAATGTACGGGGGCAAGCAACGGGCAACGAAAGGAAGGCGGCGATCGATACTTTCTTGGCAAAACGCCAGATCAGTTTGCGATAGCGAACAAATGATAAGTTACACAGCTCACATGTGCACTTAGGCACACGCAAAATTCGTATTTATCGATTTCTAGCCATTTTTCACCATTATAATCCATGCCAATTCCACTAAATCGAATATTAGAAACCCAGCAAAATTAAAATCAGCTCTGAACAAGCCGTATTCGCAATGTTTCGAAATGATGGTAATTTATGGTAAATTACTGTACCCGTTCCGATTTGCGTAACATGTACGATATTGACGATGGATCGACGTACCTTCCTCATGGCGATTTGGTCTGTGTAGCCTGGTTGTACCGTATGCTTCACACTCTCCAAATAAACATCTTGTCCAATAGAGTGCACAAAGGTGTAGATTCCTGCAATCATTGAGTCATCAATAAGTAATATATTGAACTGGAAGATGTGTGTCGAGAGTACTGAAGTGCTTTCACTTGTGACTTGAGCAGTGCGTCATCAATAGGCAATATTCCAGATCCCTACCGGCAGATTCGACCCAAGGAACGTATTCATGCATTTGGAAGTTGAGCGCGACCTTTAGCCCTGAACATTTCTTATTAAATTTTCCATATTGTTTTCCAGGAAATCATGAAGTTGTCTATACGAAAATGAAATTAGCTACCGTATCGCAAAAGAGCTACCGTATCTCGAAGACAGTCCTCTGGTCAGGTAAATTGATGACCGGTTGAAATTATTGAACGTGAAGCAATTGCCGAGTGAGGGATCGTTGAAAGAAGTGAAGGCTTCTCTTGAAAAAAATCTACTTTTTTCTTTCTAGGATAACTAGCCGGGATGTGTTGATGTTAAATACACTACGCTCTATGCGTACACTACGCTCTATGCATAGTTCTGGTGCAGGTTTCGTCCAGGGGGGAATTCGGAAGCTGACTCCAGGTTCGGTCCAGGGGGAGCACGGTAGCCTACTTAAAGTTTGGTCCAGGGGGATCTCGATAGCCTGCTTCAGGTTCGGTCCAGGGGGAACTCGCAAGCGACCTCGGTAGCCTTCTTCGAGTTTGGTCGGGGAGGAGTTCGGCAGCTTGCTTAAGGTTCGATCCAGGGGGACCTCGGTAACTTGTTTCAGGTTCGGTCCAGGGGGAGTTCGGTAGCTTGCATGAAGGTACAGGGGAAGCTTAGTATGTTGGGGAATTCTAATCTCTAGAATGAGTACTGGCTTATTCCGTTGCAAAAGGCTCGTGAGGCTGAGAGCTATCGAAAAAAGTTTCCACTACGCCAATTCGTAGCTCCGTGGCAACTTTTTCGATCGCTCTTAGCCTCACGAGCCTTTCTCAGCGGAAACGCAGGCTACCGTGTGTTGATTTCCCTGTCGTGTTCGAACAACTTTGTGACATCGCAAAACACTTTCCCTGTGCTCCACCACGCTCTAGGAATGAATTGGAAACTTTTCGAAATTTTCGATTTTTCACGTTAAAACGTGTTAGAACACGTTCAAACACGTTTCCGATATCGCAAAACACTTTTCCTCCGATCCCCTACGCTCGACGAATCATTTGGAAACTTTTCGAAATTTTCGATTTTTTATGTTAAATCTCGGCAAAATAGGTGAAAACGTGTTTCACGTTACTCAAGAACGTGCTAGAAGGGCTTCTGGCACCTGCGAAAAATGCGGCAAAAGGTTTGCCCGCGGCGGGGGTCGTACCTGGGGGTCTCGGATTCAAAGTTTGGCTGGTAACCCAATTGGCTATGGTTTTGGTTAAATAAATTTTGTAAAATTTGAAATGTTTTCAGATGGGTTATCATATGCAAAAGGATCTGAAAAGATTGATTTACTTTGAAGCGATTTATAGCGAAAACACGAAAACTTCCGTCACTCGGTTAAAACTCGGCAAAACAGGTGAAAACGTGTTTCACGGTGCTTGAAAACGTGCTAGAGCGGTTTCTGGCACTTGCGAAAAATGCGGCAAAAGGTTTGCCCGCGGCGGGGGTCGAACCTGGGGGTCTCGGATTCAAAGTTCGGCTCGTAACCCACTTGGCTATGGATTTGGTTAATTAAATATTGTAAAATTTGAAAGATATTCTGGTCGGTTATCATATGCAAAAGGATCTAGGAAGATTTTGAAGCGATTTATTAGGAAAATGCGAAAAAAAATGTTCGTCACGCGCACGGAAAAAAACCAACACACAGACAGACAGACAGACAGACAAACATACAGACATTTTGATTTCCTATAAGTGGAGGAACATTTTTGCACAAAAAAAACAAAATGACGTTATGTCCAAAAACTTTTAAATTTTATAGAAATGGAGCAGTGTAATATTTACAATATGTTTCATCTTTCTCGAATAGTGAATTCTAATTTCTTTTGTTCCCTGTGCCTAGCAATCACTCACTGAACGTCCAGCGGCTGTTCTTCATAGCTCGCCTCGAGGATCATTTCGTCGAGCTGACATATTGACTTTGTTTTCATAATAATGAATAATGCAATGCATTCGTAGGAAGGATGTTTCTTGATTAACAACATTGCTCACCGTATAGCTCATAGCGGCTCGTTGTTTGTCCGAGAGGTAGGAGAGAATCGGAGGGAGGGCGACAATGAGGCTCACCGGATGTTTCGTGCCGTCTTTAATTACCTGCAAATATTAATTAATTGAAAAAATAATTAGTTTATCGACTAAAGTATGGTTTTAACAATTAAAATACTTCAACAAGCGAATCCGTAGCGTTGCCGCCGATATTGCTGAGCGCGTCGACCGCTGTAAAAGAGGCTTGTGAAATTTTCTGGATATATATTTATATAAGGATATATAAATGGTTAAGGTGGCACAGTGTACGTCAGTTCGTTTTCGAATTATCACTCACAGACTGTACAGAATGTTCCTGTCCATCCCGCCGTGCAGGTACAGTGCGGCAGTGAAATGTCCATTGAACACGTTGCATTGGCGTCCTTCGTATTACAACTGAAATTTAAAAAAAAACATGTGAAATGCATTAAAAGAGTTCAGGGACTACACAATATCGCTTGGAAGGATTTTGGTCGTCGCTTCCTAGCACCGAACCGATGTGCTGTCATTCGGCCATTACAAGCTACTGCAAATAGTTATCAAACCACTCACCGACTAGCATATGCAATGTTATCTACATTCGTGTAGGGCCCGCAGCGGTCGACCGTCTTCACTGGCGTGAAGTAGTAAACCTCCGGTGTGTCCGTCGGGGTGAATACATACTTTGTCGGAGCATTCGACTCATCGACGTTCGGCGTGAAGACCATTTTTGCTGGCGTTGTCGTATCAACGGTAGGTGTAAACACCATTGTAGATGGTCCGGTCGTCGGGTCGGCGGGAACGCCCTACAATATGTAAAAAATAAATGTGCATACTAAACTGTACATTAACCGTTGTATAATCAGCACGGATTGCTCACCATTTCTTGGTGTGAGTTATCGAAGCATGACACCATCACTAGCAGTGGGAGCAGCATTGTCGTGGTTTGTGGGCTGAAGCCTACGAGTGTTATCGAAATGTACCGGAGTGAAACAAAGAAATTGGCAACTGTAGACGCGAGTGTCGTGCAAGTGTGCGGAAGTGTTACTCTAGCCCTTCAAAGACCGCAACGCTCTTTCTTCTCCACGTACCCATGGCGACATGACTTCAGTCTTCTCAGGAAGACCACCCCCGAGTCCAGTGGGTTCAGAGAGTGAGGAAACGGCGCGCTGTTTTTGGAGGGCTCTCTTGAGAAACACTTCCGCACACTTGCACGACACCCCCTTCATCAGTTGCCGAACTGTTTACTCCTGCACATTTTCATAACACTCATACTCACAAAGGAAAAAAACACTAACTTCGCATATGTCAAAATCCAGGGTTTCAAACACTAATGCTAGAGAACGTGCGAAAACGAGAGAGTCGCCCTCTCTGTTTCAGCACGCTCTCTAAATATTAATGTTTGAAACCCTGGATTTTACATAGGAAAACACTATCTTTTAGTGTTTTTTGTGAGTAGGCTTCAGTCACCCCGCATACCACAACGATGCTGCTATCACTAGTAGTACGGTCTTCACCAGCTCGCACCAACTACCCGTAAGCTCTCCGTGCGCATGAAACAAAGGTAAATGTACTTTCATATTTGACTTATATAATTACTTAAATACGACTTTGTAGGACGTCACCAATTTTGCGCCTAATACTGCTGACGCTCCCACGGCCGGACAATCTACTAGAGCATCCGTTGATACGACATACGATATCAACAATAGTCTTCACTCCGAACTGATCTCCTCCGACAAAGTATGTATTCACTCCTACGGATGCTACTACAACTACGGTAGTCATCAGGCCGATTACGGCCGCTCGTACTACTACGTACGTATTCACAGACTACTTCACGCCAATGAAGAAGGTCGACAAATGAGGTATGCATACCAATGGTTATGGCATTGTATATCTATCGTAGCCGGTGGGAAGTTAGATGACGATTTGCTGCAGTTTAGTTAGAGTTCCAGATGTTTCTACAAATAAATTTTGGCATGCATCTATGTTTCTCAACGTTCTATTTCGCTGCATTTAGATTTGATGGTCCAGGAACAATTTGTAAACAGTAGACGTGTATGGTAAACAATTTCAGTTGCACTACGAAGGACACTAACATGCCGTGCTCAAGGGAGATTTGAAGGCACTACACCTTCACGACGGGCTGGACCGATACGTTATGCACATCTTGTGAGTGACCACGGTTGAGTTTAGGCTAAAATTCATTTAAAAAAAGTGTTCAAACACGTTCACCATAACGCGAAAAATATGCGGCAAACGATCTGGCCGTTGCGGGGTCGAACGGGGTCGGTCGGTTCTAATGTAAATAACTCATGTGCGAAATTCCCCCATGGTCTGTGGTGGGAAAATGTGGAAAGAAGTACTTGAATTACCTCAATTATCGATTTTATCGAAATGTCTACTCTCATTGATGCTACAGGCACAAAACTTCGGAGTTCGATTATTTTACACGTTTCGAACTTGCAAACAAAAATTTATGTGGCTAGGTTTTGTTAAGTTCACAATACTCGAAATATAATCTCACTTAAAGTGCAGTACCTCCTGATAACATCGCAACAACGTTTAATTTCGTCTTTATAAATACAACTAGTTTGTACACAATTTACAACGTTTATCAACGCTAGCGATTTGCCATTGCATTTCTTCACAAACCGAATCGAATGAAATCGTTATTCGGTCTTCATCCTCAGCAAACGGTCCGAGCCGCCACATACTGCAATAGATTAGACTTTATTCGATTTGGGGGACAATTAGCGAAACCTATATGTTTTACACACAACAATATCAAACATTCTAAATTTGGGAAAAATCAATATCGATTTGTTGGTCGGATATATTACTTTGCTTGTCGGCAACACGGCATACTAAATGAATACAATTGAAGAAAAAAACCCACGGATCAGGGGTACGCGCACGACGAGCAAAATGAGTTCGACGATGAAAACAATTGAAGCGCCGAGAAGAACGCCCGCGAAACCACCAGTGAGACCGAGCACACGCGAAAACTGGAAATTAATCGAGATCACGAATTGTAACATTTTTAAACAAATTCTGAACAAATATAGTAGTGGAATTTACAAAGCTGATTGCACCGAACACTCACCAATTATTTTAAAATGATTCACTAACCGGAAACGTCCATTGTTCGACTTGTGCATGGAGATCGAGTGAAATGAAGTAGATGGTGATGTCACTTCGCAAGCTCACGTTTAGTGATGGACGCTGAAATGTTTTAAATATAAATACTTTTGAAATTTGAAAGTGTTTTGTTAATACAATTGCCCGACGGTGCAAATGCAATATGTTTGTCTTCTTATTAAAAGCGCCCACAGCACGCATCCACCCAATCACAATACTGAAGGGGGTCAAAAGCTCTATCGACCGGCCAGTTTGTGAGAGGCTGATCCCTCCTAACTTTCGACAACGTAGACGGAAAAATAGCACCACGCACTACAAATTTATACACATGTGTCATTTCCCTGTAAGCAATTGTGCAAAAGAGATGATGAGCTCTCATTGCTCATGTGTTCTCTAGCAGAAAAGAATTTTGGCACGTTTGAGCACACGCGAGGGACTTTTTGCGCAATCGCCTCCGTTGATAGGGACAACATGAACAAGGTGTCAATCGCTAACGTCATTGCCCTATTCTGCACGTTACAAAACCCTGTTTTTTGTGAACTTTGTGGACCTTTGTATTTTTACCTATTCACTATTTTACATGGACAAATGACGCATACTTTCCGAAAGTATGTTTTTCGCGGTAAATCAAAGGAGTGCTTGAGAGATGAGAGCTAGAGAGCTCACACACGCACCAGCCTCTAGTTCAATGCGTGTACCATTGAAAAATTGCAATACCTGAAGGAGCATTGCTCTGGAAGTCTCGTATTTGAATTGTTCTTCTCTGCAGGGAGCGGGGCATTTACACTCGGGCCAGTAAAAAGCATCGCCACGTCGAGCCGTCATCTCGTAGACGCAGGAAACTGAAAACAAATGTGTATTAAAAAATCATCTGAGACCGCATCATGGAACAATAGAGCCTATTTCGGTATGAATGGAAAATGGAAAGATCGAGGAAAAAAGAGAAAAAGAACGAACGCTTTTCGAAGTTGCAAGCTTTTATTGCCTTGTTTCTCGCATAGCTCGGATCCATGCAACCACACGAGCGATACACCGAATCCTGATAGCAGGAACGGAGGCAACCCTTCAAAATGTAATTTGTATAATTAATATAATAGCATAGCACATTTGAAAATAGCATATCGCATTGGTATATAGTTATAATAATTAGTTGTAGAAATATTGCGAGATTTTCGATTTAAACATTGCAAACAGCAAAGAAAATCTTTAAAAAACTGACGTCGACCGAATAATTTCCTTGGAAGTAGTAGGAGGACGCTGCGGATTTGGATTGCGCACAGTACGAGAAGATGTCTTTTAATCGAGTCAGCGTAGTCTGAAATATGTCCATTCTGAGAAAACTATGGAAAGTTCTCTTGCATTGGCTTTTCTCGAAGCATTCCAGAACATTCAAGAACACGTTTTTTTTAATGAAAAACAGAAATTGGTGAAAACGTTTGTCTACGATTTTCGTACCTTTCTCATGGCGATTTGATCAGTGTGGCCGGGTTGCACAGTGTGCTTCACACTCTCCAAGTAAACATCCTGCCCGATGGAGTGCACAAACGTGTAGATTCCTTGCAAATTTACGTAATGACTACGCAATCAGAGAATCACTAAACGTATGAAACGGATCTGAACAGAGCTCAATAGGCAATATTTCAGAACCTTACCAGCAGATTCGACCCAAGGAGCATACTCGTGCATTTGGAAGTTGAGCGCGACTTTGAGTCCTGTAAATTATTCATACAAATTTCCATAAATATTCTGAGTGAAATAATAATACTATTAATAAGAAAATGGAAAATAAGCTACCACATCTCAAAAGAACTACCGTATCTCGAAGAAAGTCCTCTGGTCAGGTAGATTGAAGATCCGTTGAAATGATTGAACGTGAAGCAATTGCCGAGTGAGGGATCGTTGAATGAAGTGAACGCTTCTCTAGAATAAAATTCACTTTCTCTTTGACGGATCTCATGTTTGCACGGAACGTTATGTAATGTGAATGATTTTCGCACATTCAGTTCTGTATTATTTTTCAACATGCTACCAACTCACTGAACGTCCAGCGGTTCCTCTTCATAGCTCGCCTCAAGGATCATTTCGTCCAGCTGAGATACTCTTTGTTACATTTTCTTCGTTTTCATCAACGAAAATTTAACCGCAGTATGATCTGATTTAGTTTTTTGAACAGCCTTTCATTCTTGCTAGCCTACGCCAGTATGCAGTGATATATATTATATATAAATTTAGCATACTGTATATGTGTTCCTTCGACAGAAATACCATTTCGCGAGCAAAACGCATGACTCACCGTGTATCCCATAGCTGCTCGCTGTGCGTCCGTGAGGAAGGAGAGAATTGGAGGGAGCGCGACAATGAGGCTCGCAGGATGCGTCGTGCCGCCTTTAATCACCTGTAAACATTGATTATATTAGTTAATAACATTAATTAGCATACGTCGACAAGCGAGTCTGTTGCGTTACCGCCGATTCTTCCGAGCGCATCGACTGCTGTAAAATTGTTAATGTTAAAACTTGTTACATTAAAAAATTGTTAATGTTAAAACTTGTTATATTAAAAAATGTTAATGTTAAAACTTGTTAAAATTGGTGGGATATGACCTATTGACAAACTAAAGAAGACGCCCACGCAAAAGTCACACATCCTCTACGGATTTCCACATAACTATATATGTCACAAGATTTCTCTCCTTTAATTTAGGGGTATAGGGTACATAAATGGCAATGGTTATATAGTGTATATGCAGGGCTAGAGCTATTTACTTTTATACTATATAGAATAGAGCGTATGCGGGACCGTCATCTTCAAATGATCACTCACAAACTGTGCAGAACGTGCCGGTCCAGCCCGCCGTACAAGTGCAGTAGGGCTGTGAAATGTCCATCGAACACGTCGCGTTGGCATCTACCGTATTACAACTGAAATGTTTAAAACCATATCATTTGCATCAAAAGTTGTCCTGGGCCACTAAATATAGCTTGCGGACCATAGTTTATTTGTAATCTCGTAGATCTTGGCACACTATAGCACATATGCATCTAGCTACCCACCGACTCGGGAAAGAAGTTCCATTGGCATTAGTGTAGGTCCCGCATCTGTCAACCTTCTTCACTGGCGTGAAGTAGTATACCTCATCCGGTGGAGTGGTCGGCGTGAATACGTACGTTGTTGTAGTGCCCGTAGGAGTGAATACATACTTTGTCGGAATATTTGGATCCGCTGTAGTTGTTGAGGAGACTACCGTAGTCGTGGTACTCTCCGCAGGAGTAAACACGTACGTAGTAGGAGTCGGATCGGGAGTGGTCGGTGTAAAGACTATCGTCGTCGTGGTAGTATCGGTAGGAGTGAACACATATTTTGTCGTCGGAGTATTCGGATCGGCAGTGGTCGGTGTAAAGACTATTGTTGTCATTGTTGTCGTATAATCGGTAGGTGTGAACACCATAGTGGTTGGTCCAGTAGGGGCCACCTGCAAAAGTCATTTAGGCAAACAAGAAAAATTTGAATAATACATTATACAGTCATCCTTGTTATTGCATTTATAAAATGATACGATCAAACAAAATGTCGAACTGGGACTTCCTGTATTTACCGAAACGAGAGAGCACGCAAAAGCGAGAGGGTCGTCATTGTTCCTGTATGGTAAACAACGGAAGTTCGTGATTCGGCTGTTTGGTATGATCGTATCATTTTATAAATGTAATAATGCATACGGATAACTTACGGTTTGCTGATGCGAATTGGCGATGCAGGACAGAAATACTAGCAGAGGAAGCAGCATCGCGTATGGTGGCAACTGAAGAAGTGAGTGTGGTGCACGCGTGCGGAAGTGTGTGTCAAGCGTGGCCTCCAAACACCGCCTTTTCTCTCCGTACCCATGGCGAAATGACTTCATTTGTTCTCAGGAGGAGAGTATCGGTGCAGAGAGATAGAAGAAACAGCGCGGTGTTTGGAAGCTCACTTGAGAAACACTTCCGTACACTTGCACGACACTCCTTTCATCAGTTGCCAATGTATACCACGCCGAAGCTGCTTCCACTTCTAGTAAGGCTGTCCTGCTCCCTCAACTCGCACCAAAAAAGTAAGCTATCCTTGCGCATTAAATAACGGACAATGTATTTTTTTGTTGTTTTATTTGCATACCTTCTTGCAGGACAACCCCACTGCCGCGCGCCTCGTTGTGCTGCTGCTACTCGACGACCGGAACATAAAAAGTATTTTTTTCCGTGAGTTGTACAAATATCTTTTGGTCGTATGGTGATATGCATATCTGGTGATCGACGTTATATTTCTCTCCTAATCTATGTTTCATGGTCCAGGAACGCTTTGTAAACAATAGTTGTGTATTGTACACAATTACAGTTGCACTATGAAGGATGCAAAAGCGACGTGCGCGAAGTCTCACGGCCCTACAGCAACTACGGATGGCTCAACAGGCACGGTCTGCACAGTTTGTGAGTGACTGCATACCTTCATGTAGCCGGAATATAGTCCTAGCCCTAGCCATAGAGACCGGGTAGCGCAGTGGTTGTGTTCTAGAATGCGAATCATATGGTCACAAGTTTGACCCCCCTGTGTCTGCATATCCAACAAGGCGGTTAAGAAATGTTTGTGGTGATTGGTAAATCACGATCCAAACTTGCCCCGAAAGTGGTCCCAGATTCACGTGCACACAACACGAGGATAGCCTAGCAACAGACCTCTGATCATCTTAGGTCAGGCTCTCGTTGGTACTCAGGTATAGGGGGGCCTTGCTCTGTAGAAGACCTAGATCATTCACATTTACCTTTTACCCTGGTTAAACGCAGTACGAGAGCGTTTTTTTCATAATATAATACTCTAGCCCCATTTTCTTTGAAGTCAATGCACAACAAGTGCTCTTTTTTCCACAGTGTGCCTTGGACTGAATGTGTTCCCGGCAACCCAACTTCCTATGACCAAACTGTACCCGGCAATCGAATTCCCCCTGGACCATACTAAACCCGGCGACCAAAGTCTCCCAGGGTCAAATATTTTAGTTAAAAAACATGTATTCGAACACGTTTGTCGTAAAACGCGTTGTCAATGCCGGACGGAGTTGCGAAAAATTCTTTTTGTCACACCGCGGGTGGTTGAACCTTCGTCGGTAGGTTGTGAATGTCGAACGCTTTATCCACTTGGCCATGAACTTTGCTTAATTATTCTCCATTTCACTTTTCTTAGCCCCGGAGGACGAGTTGTGCTGCGCGTGCATGCGCTTGCGAAGGAACTAAATCGATATCTCTATTTGTAGTAGAGTTAGTGAGTGGGAAAATTAACACCAAAAAAAATAACACACAGACACACACAATTTCTGAAGTAATAGCTGTTTATACAAAGATACGCTTCCTTCGATGCCTGTAGCTAGGATAATTGATTAAAACAAAATCTGATACCTACATTTCGCAAACTGTTCAATGTTTGAGTTCATAAAACTAGGTCGCACAAGACAATCTCAAATTTAAAAAAGGGGGCATTCAATATCCCAAGTGATAATATCACAACAACGTTTATTTTCATCTCTATAACATACAACAATTTTGTACACAATTTACAACGTTTATCAAACGCTAGCGATTTCTCCCTGTTATGATTCGCAAATCGCATCGAAAGATAACGTTTATTCGGTCTTCATCCTCAGCAAACGATCCGAGCCGCCACATACTGCAATATATTAGACTTTATGAGCTAAGGGTATAGATACATATAACTTTTAGTCAATTAAAAAAAACTTAAATTTATAATTTGTTTTTTTTAAATTTTTGACATTGATTTGTTGGTCGGATATACAAAAAAAAATAAAGAAAAACTCACGGATCAGGGGTACGCGCACGACGAGCAAAATGAGTTCGACGATGAAAACAATTGAAGCGCCGAGAAGAACGCCCGCGAAACCACCAGTGAGACCGAGCACACGCGAAAACTGGAAATTAATCGATATTTAAGGATGGCAAATAACCTTAGCAACTTCATATTGTTTTCAATTTCCTACAACTCTTGTCTGAGTAAAAATTCGACGTTTCATTGAAACATTTCGTAATGTATTCATCTAATATATAGATTTCATCGTAAATTTGAGTTGCCACTAATTCGAAATTTTATGGGAACAAACAAACCTATCGAACCCTGAACGCCCCCCGATCAATGTCAAAAGAAAATTGTGTGTGTGTGCGAATCTAACTTACCGGAAACGTCCATTGTTCGACTTGCGCGTGGAGATCGAGTGAAATGAAGTAGATAGTGATATCACTTCGTGTACTCACGTTTAGTGATGGGCGCTGAAATAGTTTTCTCATATGAAATATGATATTTTCGTTGTAGAGAAATGTTGAACGTTTGAACGAGAGAGACAATTTCAAAATATCGTCTTTTGGCCAAAGTTTTTTATAGTAGGTTATAAATATTATTTTTAAATTTCTTTTTATTTCAAACCACCATCTCGCCACGATTTGGGTCTCATGGAAATAAACTAAAGAAAAGACATGCATAGGGTGGACATTGAACCTACGTGGGCACGAGAGCGAGGCAAGCGCTCTACCACCTACTCTTAAGACGATGGAAAGTAGATCACATACGTGCTCTATCAGTACGTGGCTTCCGGAAGTGTATGCTTCCTTCCCTTTAAATACCTGTAGGAGCATGGCTCTTGAAGTTTCGTATTTGAATTGCTCCTCTCGGCAGGGGGCGGGGCATTTGCACTCGGGCCAGTAAAAAGCGTCACCACGGCGAGCTGTCATCTCGTAGACGCAGGAAACTGAAATATATAAATTTGTTTTCTACGAATCTTTATATTTCCATTTCCAGAGATTCGTATTTCCACACATCACACCTTTTATCATACATCACACTAGATGATGTTTATATTAGATAAACGAAAAGAAACAATTCTGTCCGGCCATTGTTTCCAGAAAATACTCTCCTCGCACTGTATCATGTATCAGCGGAGCCTATTTCGGTTGGAAAAGTTAAAAATAAGAAAAGAATATTAAAGGAGGAAACAGAGAGAAGAACGAACGCTTTTCGAAGTTGCAAGCCTTGATTGCTTTGTTTCTCGCATAGCTCGGATCCATGCACCCACACGAGCGATACACCGAATCCTGATAGCAGGAACGGAGACAACCCTGAAAAAAGGCATATTTTATTCTCTATAATTTATAACAATATACAAGCTTTTCGATTGTCGGTGATATCTTAGAAAGAGAGAAACGTCACAAAAACAAAAAAAAACTCGAGAAAAAAACTGACATCGACCGAATAATTTCCTTGGAAGTAGTATGATGAAGCTGCTGATTTGGATTGCGCACAGTACGAGAAGATGTCTTTTAATCGAGTCAGCCGAGTCTGAAGATTGCAAATAAACGCAAATAAATATTCTCAATAAAAAACTTTCGCAATAGGTTTTCTCGAACCTCCGAGAACAATCAAGAGAACGACTTTTTAAAAAAGAAGTTGGTGAAAACATTTGTCTACGACTATCGTACCTTCCTCATGGCGATTTGGTCAGTGTGGCCGGGTTGTACCGTATGCTTCACACTCTCCAAGTAAACATCCTGCCCGATCGAATGCACAAACGCGTATATTCCTGCAATCATTGCGTCATCACTAGGAAATCTGAGCAATTGGAAGGCTTTTGTTACATCACGAGTAACGTGAAAAACGCAGTCGATATTAACAGAGCACTACGTCATCAATAGGCAATATTTCAGAATCTTACCAACAGATTCGACCCAAGGTGCATACTCGTGCATTTGGAAGTTTAGCGCGACTTTGAGCCCTGAATTCGTTCATTTTTTTTCTTCTTAAATTCTCCTGGTAAAATAATAAACAGGTAATATGAAAAAGACATTTTAAAATGAGCTACCATATCTCGAAGACAACCCTCTGGCCAGGTAGATTGACGATCCGTTAAAGTGATTGAACGTGAAGCAATTGCCGAGAGAGGGATCGTTGAAAGATGTGAATGCTTCTCTGAAATTTTTTTCCCTTTGCAATATCACATTTGCCAAAAAACGTTACGTAACGTGCATGTTTTTCGTACAGTGAGTTTTTTTGTTCAAAGATGATCGGATCATAGATAGGGATGCCAAATGAAGAGATTTTGGCGAGGTGATGGGGGGATTATCTCTTCACGAAGAGGTGAGCGGTCGTTTCCCCCTCTTTAAGAAGAGGGAACAGTGCCGCGACATTGAGCCTCTCATGGCTGCCAAAACATGCTAGTGTGGACTAACTACAAACATCCACACTAATCGCAAATTAGTGATGTACGCATAATTACGATTGAAATATCAATCGATTAGCACTATTAGTCTTCTTGAAGAATGGAACGACTGCTCTCCCTCTTCTTGAAGAGAGGCGGGAATCAGAATTCCTTTGTTCGGGAAGAGGAAGCTCTTTATTTCACTCTTCGTTTGGCATTCCCACTCATAGAGCATTTGACTAAAATTGTTCTTTATCAGTGCGTTCGCGTAATGAGCGCAAACTACAAAAAATCAGTACAGCAAAAAATGATTACTCCATGTTTTTCGCATATGCTGATAGCCCTTGACACGCTCTATTGATTTATGTTTGTCTAATGTCCTGATCTCTAATATTTTCATAATTAAACGAAGTCAAAGTTAGCTTATATTTACAGTCTTCAAACTGTATCGACAATCATATATCGATAGAGCGTACAAAGGGCTATAAGAATATGTAAAAAAACTGGAGTAGTCACTTTTTGCTGTACGGAGGGTACACTTTTTTTTACGAGAACGCACTTGATTGAGTTGAATTAATCCGGTTCAATCAATTCAATCATGACCCTTTGAAAGTTCGTTGTATGAGAAGCATTCACTCACTGAACGTCCAACGGCTCCTCTTCGTAGCTCGCCTCGAGAATCATTTCGTCGAGCTGAGAGATTCTTTATTATTATAAATGTATTACCACAGAGTGCTAATAAAATGTACTATTACAGTATATTCACCAGAGAACATAAAAATGCCACATGGAGTATTACCTAGTTAATGAGCGAAAACATGAACAACTTTCTGATCGACAGGAAGGCCGTCTCTTAAGAGAGGTATCACGAGAGATCGTATGTAAAATAGGCCTTTGCGGAACAATTTTCAAAAAAATATTTTTGATTTCGACCAAACTTTTAAATTAGACTACCCAGCTGACGAGAATTCGATTTATCCTGGTCCCAGGTCCAGAGCCGGCTTTTAGGAAATCTCCGGCTCCAATTCCGGAATCATTATAACTCAGCTCAAAAGTGAGCTAGAATGCTGTGGTTGGGCTCAAAATGTTCATAAAAATCGGGCAAACAAATTTTGTGTTGAAAACGAGTTTGGTAATCGCTAACTGAAAAAGTTCTGACCGAAAAAGTAAATTTCGAGATTTTCAAAAAAAATTAAGATATCGAAAACGCGAGAAGTCGCACTTTTTTATTGCAGAATATAAAAGAGCTCTTGAAATATGTCTCGGGAAAAAATTAAAAGAGAACAAAAAGGGGGGGGACCTAAACTCGAAAAATACCTTTGAATGTGAAAAATCGAAAAATATCGAAAAATCAACTTTTCCAAAACCAAACAAATAATACTTTTTCATGCACCTTGCAACACTGCAAGCACAATAAAAATGATATTACAGTCTGTGAAACCCATTTAGACCAAAACAAATCGAAAAATATAAAAAGTTTTACAAACGAAGAAATCGAATTTTATAAATAAATAAATCAACCAGCTTAGAGTTTCACAGACTCTAATATCATTTTTATTGTGCTTGCAGTGTTGCAAGGTGCATGAAAAAGTATTATTTGTTTGGTTTTGGAAAAGTTGATTTTTCGATTTTTCACATTCAAAG
Organism: Pristionchus fissidentatus; assembly: GCA_036245785.1. Lineage (NCBI taxonomy): Eukaryota > Metazoa > Nematoda > Chromadorea > Rhabditida > Neodiplogasteridae > Pristionchus > Pristionchus fissidentatus. The sequence goes on from BTSY01000006.1 coordinate 7,017,994, forward strand.
GTATTTTTCGAGTTTAGGTCCCCCCTTTTTGTTCTCTTTTAATTTTTTCCCGAGACATATTTCAAGAGCTCTTTTATATTCTGCAATAAAAAAGTGCGACTTCTCGCGTTTTCGATATCTTAATTTTTTTTGAAAAGCTCGAAATTTACTTTTTCGGTCAGAACTTTTTCAGTTAGCGATTACCAAACTCGTTTTCAACACAAAATTTGTTTGCCCGATTTTTATGAACATTTTGAGCCCAACCACAGCATTCTAGCTCACTTTTGAGCTGAGTTATAATGATTCCGGAATTGGAGCCGGAGATTTCCTAAAAGCCGGCTCTGGACCTGGGACCAGGATAAATCGAATTCTCGTCAGCTGGGTAGTCTAATATAAAAGTTTGGTCGAAATAAAAAATATTTTTTTGAAAATTGTTCCGAACCACCTGCAATCTCTGGTGAGACCTCTCTTAATCATATCATGCCTCACCGTATATCCCATGGCCGCTCGCTGTGCGTCCGTGAGGAAGGAGAGAATTGGAGGGAGCGCGACAATGAGTGTTGCCGGATTTTTCGTGCCGTCTTTAATTACCTGCAAACATTGATTAAATATTATTTACATTAATTACAATATTGGTTAACATACGTCAACAAGCGAATCCGTCGCGTTACCGCCAATTTTGCCGAGCTCCTCGACCGCTGTAAAGTTAAATGATAAAAATGTCATAACGTGATTGAACGTCAAACCATAGTTCCATTACAAAGAGTGCGCATTACCTACTAATAGACAGACAGATCTAGCCCCGTAATATATAATCTCTCCCCCTCTTTGATTATAATGTAATAAACAAAACTAGGTCTATATGGAGTATATTCATACTCAGAGCGCGAACTCTCTAACATGCGCCTCTCTAGTGAATTGGACTCTCTTATATTCAAAAGAGTCCGCTATCCACTCTCTTCATTACACATCTAGCCAACTATCTAAGAGAGTTGAGTTCACTAGAGAGGCACATGCTAGAGAGTTCGCTCTCTGTGTAGGGAGTATGTTGATCGATCTCCTTCGAACTGTCACTCACAGACTGTACAGAATGTTCCTGTCCATCCCGCAGTGCAGGTGCAGTACGGCTGTGAAATATCCATCGAACACGTCGCATTAGAGTCCTTCGTATTACAACTTAAAATTTAACCATATAATGTGCATCCAACGCGTTCCGTCACCATACAATCTAGTTTCACAGAGCGCGAACTCTCTAACATGTGCCTCTCTAGTGAACTCAACTCTCTTAGACAGTTGGCAAGATAGCGCGCGTAATGAGGAGAGTAGATCTCGGACTCTCTTGAATATAGGAGAATCCGATTCACTAGAGAGGCACATGTTAGAGAGTTCGCGCTCTGAGTTGGGTAGGTTGTTGAGTAGCGAAAGGGTATGGTATCATCGGACCATGATTTATAAGAGTACCACGCAAAGAAATACTTGAAGACCGTTGCAACCTATTGTAAATTTGTATCGAACCGCTCACCGAGTAGCATATGTGCCATCAGCACTCGTGTAGGTCCCGCATCTGTCAACCTTCTTGACTGGCGTGAAGTAGTATACCTCCGGCGTGTCAGGCGGTGTGGTCGGCGTGAATACGTAAGTCGTCGGGGTCGGGTCTGCCGTAGTTGGAGTGAAGACCACCGTTGTCGTTGTGGTGTCCGTCGGAGTGAACACATACTTGGTCGGCGGGTTCGGGTCAGCGGTGGTCGGCGTGAACACCATCGTGGTCGCTCCGGTCGTCGAGTCGGTGGGAGCTGCGGCACTAGGTGCAGCAGTAGGAGCGACTGTAGGAGCGGCAGTAGGAGCGGCAGTAGGGGCGGCAGTAGGGGCGGCTGTAGGGGCGGCTGTAGGCGCAGTAGTAGGAGCATCCGTTGGGGCAGCAGTTGGGGCAGGAGTAGGGGCTGGAGTAGGCAATGGTCCGCCAAGACCGTCGTCATACGTCGATAGTAAGGCCAGTGTAGTTGGTGGAGTTGGTGGAGGATCCTGAACAACCGCACTCTTTAATGCGCAGATTGACGCAAGAAATAGTCATCTATAAAAAAGGCATCGGTAATTGAAAAAGCTAGTCAAAGAAATGCGTATTAATGTCCAGAGAAAGCTTACGGTTCCGAGGTTGGGTAAGCCGCCTGCATCCGGGTTGACCACCGTCTTAATTAAAAATTGATTATATACATAAATTACACGGACGCCCACAAACGCACGGGAAATGCGGTTTAACGTAAATGTATATGCCGTGAACAGTCCAAAGATGTGTGTATGTTTGGTGGTGGGTAGGGTTTGAAATTCGGGTAAATAATTGGATTAGATCTCTTCATTTCACACAGTCTCTACGCCGGTCTATTGATGAGAGAGTGTGAGAAATGAAGAGAATTAATCCAATTATTTGCCCGAATTTCAAACTCTAGTGGTGGGGGTGCAAAGTAGGGTTGACCACTCGAAATATCCTTTGTTAGAGAACAATGGAAGATTAGCAACAAACAAAGAACTGTTCCGGAACGGAGTCGAAACGCTTTGTTTCGACTTTTCGAGTGGTCAACACTAGTGCAAAGGATACTGATAAACTTTGCTTGATGTGCAAAGATAGCCTACATTTTCAGGTGGTTGGTAGACGCCGACATCGCCTCCTCCTCCTCCACCGCCGCCGTCCTCCTTTAATACAAAATTAATATGTTTTAAATTGATTTTTTTATCAATAAAAGCATTGATACATGACAACTAGCCTCGAAATAATGAAGGAAGACATCACAATTACTCCCTATCTATATTCAGGATATTTGAAATAGATAAAAGCTTCACTTTTTACCTATATTTCGTTACTATAGCATATTAATAAATAATTCATTGAGCTATTCAAATTTACGATGGAAATGCCAAAATTTTGACCTGCAATATGCAAATTCGCAAATGAAAAATAAAATTTGTGAGTGACCTTCGTGCACAATGTTATCCCTAGCACGCATCATACAACCGCATGAGTTGTCCAGATATTCGAAATGAAAGTAAGGCCGATATTCGAATTTTCGTTGTCGCAAAACTGTCTCCCTACGTTAATTGCAACACACTTTTGAAATGCGTATTGTTTTATTTTTCAGTTTCAATGGAAAGTAACAATAGGAATATACCATTTGCTGCTGCATTGCTGCTTGCGTGTTCGCTAAGTATGACACCAGAAGTAGTAGTGGCAGCAGCAGCATCATCACGCTACTCTGATCACTTCCAGGTAAGAAATTAATTGCTAACTCGCATGCATAAAGATTATTTACACAGAAGTAACTAATCACTTCAATTGTTTGCATAGAAGTGATTAATTACTATTATGTAAGCAATTTAAACTCCATGCGTGCGAGTAACTATTTTTTGTGAGCTTATGTGATGGTGACTGAACACTAAGAGTGTTATGAAAGAAGTGTGCCGGATTGTCGCTCAAGCGAGCCCTCCAAACATCGACCCTATTCACCCTTGGCGATACGGTCACTATTCCGACTAGCAACACTGCTGAATGAGCAAGCAGTCAGCGAGTTCTTCGGCTCCGTTTCTGCGCTTACCGCGTGACAGCCATCGCTCATTCAGGGAAAGGACGAGGTTGGGAAAACACGAGTCTCTGTCTCTTCACTCCGCACACTCTCTCGTCTCCACCTACCGAAGCATAGAGTGAGCGAAATGGATAGACCCGGGCTCGTATGGCAACAGATAGACAGCGAGGCAGAGAAGGTGAAGGGAGATGGTGAGTGTTTGGTTGTTAGGACTTCTGGCCCAGTCCGCGGATTCCAAAGTCGAAACTATGAGAGCCGGGAGAGGGGGTTGCAGAAAGCCAAACAACAGGAGGTACGTGATTCGCGAGGTATGGTTTTCTAGAAAGCAACGCCAAAACGTTTGACGTCTTTCATACTCCACACTGAAAAGAGAAATGATGACAATGAGAGAATTGGTATATCGTAAAATTCCGCAACGGTTTATAACTTTGCTCAAACTCGAGAAATCTGTGTGATTTTTTCCCCGGTTGGTTATTTGCTAACCTCCATCGATTCGGCTTCTTGCTGTATTTTTCTGACCATTTTGAATTTTCGACTAATTAGCTAATTAATTAATTTGTGGGTTTGAAAGGCCTCGTGGTTCTGATCATGATAACACTTTGGTGAAGTTATGCAGATAGGTTGAGAGCAGTTAAAAATCTCGTTGCGGAAATGTCGCGTTGCGGAATTGTCACCCCCGTAGAATTCCGTGTTCCTGGTCTTGTTCCTCCTGAGGAGGAATGTTCCCGGGAAAAAGAGGAACATCACCAGGAACAACACAAACACAAAGAACACTGAAATATTGTCTCTATACAATGCCTAAAGTGCCGGGACTTGTTCGGAATGTGACTGTCCCATGGTGCACTATCTCGGCGTGTTTTCGGAATCGTCGCCCTGGCACACCAAAAAAATCGATAGTCACGGATTTTCCTCATATTCGGACTGAAGATACCTTAGACCATGCTCTGTCTAAGTACGTCGACAGAATTGCGATATCTCGTTTTGAGTACGAACACTTCAAATCTGAGAATTTTACCAAAACATTCTCAATTGGTTCTCTGCGAAAAATTATGAAATCGCAATTCTGTCGACGACGTTAGACAGGGCATGATCTAAGGTATCTTCAGAGCGTTCCAGAGAACAGCCCGAAATCAGAAACAAAAGGAGGAAGACAACATTCTTGAGTATACAGAGAGAAAACATACTAGGAATACGACATCAAGTTGGCACGCCTACTAATATGTAAGTAGGGCCTACTAATCGCCTACTTATATAATAGTAGGCCCTACTTATATATTAGTAGGCGTGCCAACTTGATGTCGTATTCCTAGTATGTTTTCTCTGTGAGTAATACAATCAAGCTGCAAAAGTATCCACTTAATTTTTTTCATGACCCACCATATAACGTTATTCAAATTCGTTGGTGCCGAAATCCTCTAATCTACCTTAACACACCCTCCGGTCCTTTGAAATGCCGTATTGCTGTTCCTTACTACATGTTTGGTCTAAAAACTTTCGTCACCAGGAACAACACCGAATCCAGGATGCCTACAATAACTTTTCGAAATATTGTAGGCATCCTGGATTCGGTTATTCCTGTTCGACTGCTCCACTACAACCAATCATTATTGATTTTACGAATGGCTATTCATGCTATAAAGTTATACGTCTATTAAATATTTTGCTAGGAACTGCATACTAGGCCTGGAATGTGTCTTATGCCCCATTCCAACTCGATTTTACGATGTGAACAAAACAAAAAAAAATAGTTAGCTGTTTTGAGCGAATAAACACTTGTCACATGCTACGGTTGTGCGATATGTGGTAGCTTATTCTCGCACATTATCCACAGCGGTTAGAGAAACATAATTCCGTCACCAAGGGCAACTTGCAGAAAGAGCCCTGGTTGTTCCTAACGTGATCCTCTACTTGATTCAACGGTGGGAATATACCGGGATCCTGCTTGGAAATATATCCCAAAGAAGTATGAAAGTGATTAAAAATACGATTGTTTTACGGCAGTCCTGAATGATATGAGATGCGTGTTAGTCATGTTCCTCCACTTATAGGAAATCAAAATGTCTGTCTGTTTGTCTGTGTGTTGGTTTTTTTCCCGTGCGCGTGAAGGAATTTTTTTTCGCATTTTCCTTATAAATCGCTTCAAGATCGCGCTATCTTCCCAGATCCTTTTGCATATGCTAGCCCATCACGAAACACATCGAACTTTATATTTGAAAAATCGATAATTTCATGGCCAAGTCGGTAGCGAGCTCGAATTCAAATACGAGGGTCTCAGGTTCGATCCCCGCCGGTGCATAGTCTTTTGCCGCATTTTTTGCAAGTGTAACAATTGTCCAAACCCATTTTTGAGTAACGAGAAACATATCTGAGCATCTTTTGCCGAGTTTCAAAGTGAATTATCGATTGATTTCAATTGATTTCACGCGATTTCATGAAATTTTCGTAAATTTCGTTGCAAATCATTCCACAGGCCGGCAAACTCTACAGGAAGGGGTTTGGAATGACAGAAAGAGTGAAATCGAGAGAGTCTCTCTCATTTCTGCTCTCGACCCTGACCCTTTCTGGAGGGTCCGAATCATGCATCCGGAAGCTTCCTAATAAATCGCTTCAAAATCGCTATGTCTTACCAGATCTTTTTGCGAATGATAACAGACCAAAATATCTTTCAAATTTTACAAAATTTAATTGACCAAATCCATAGCCAAGTGGGTTACGCGCTTGACTCTCAATCCGACACCCCCAGGTTCGAACTCCGCCGCGGGCAATACGTTTGCCGCAATATTCGAAGTGTCAGAAGCCTTTCTAGCACGTTCTTGAGTAACGTGAAATACGTTTTCACCTGTTTTGCCGAGTTTTAACATGAAAATCGAAAATTTCGAAAGGTTTCCAATTGATTCGCAGAGCGTGGGGGATCACAGGTAAAGTGTTTTGCGATGTCGGAAACGTGTTCGAACACGCCAGGGAAATCAACACTATCCTGCGTTTCCGTTGGGAAAGGCTCGTGAGGCTGAGAGCGATCGAAAAAAGTTGCAACGGAGCCTCGTGGCGTAGTGAATTTTTTTTTAGTTTTTTCGATCGCTCTCAGCCTCACGAGCCTTTTGCAACGGAATAAGTAAGTACTCTTTCTAGAGATTAACATTCCCGAAGATACTAAACTCCCCCTGGACCGTACTTGGAGCCGGCTACAGAGTCCTCCTCCCTGGACTGAGCCTCAAGCAAGCTACCGAGTTTCCCCTGAACCGTACCTGAAGAAGGCTACTGAGGCCCCCCTGGACCGAACCTGGAGCCAACTACCGATCTCCCCCTGGACCGAACCTGGAGCAAGCTACCGATCTCCCCCTGGACCGAACCTGGACCCAACCTGCACCCAGAACTGTGCATAGAGCGTAGTGTACGCATAGAGCGTAGTGTATTTAACCTCAACACATCCCGGCTAGTATCCGTGTTTCATTGAAATCATACTTCACAGGATCATTTCTGTAGTATGTATTTCACATGATCCCTCATTCTGCTTTGAACAGGCAACTGCGGTGACTGGGAAATGAGCGAGGCGCGAGCGGGAAATTGCCTACGGGCTTGAGGACCGCGGGCGCTGGAAGTTCACTTTTGGTGCCCTGCGCCCCGCTCTTCTGAGCGGTTGTTATTTCGATCGGTGGATCATAAATAATTCATAATTTCACGAAACTAAAACTTCCAACGCCATTTATGCAGGAATCATAAAAACAATGTCTTGATGGCTACACTGTGTGAAGAAATATGTATACTTACATTTATAGGAATCTCGTTTTGAAATATTCTCGATGCAAAAGTGTCATTATTGAATTTTAAAGTTACTAACTCAATGTTAAATCTCATTGTATTCATTCCTGTCTACATTTCAGTTATCCTTTGCTCTTCTTTCGACTATTTGAAATTTTGTAACACAACCAACAATATAATATTCATTCATTCATTCATTCATTCATTCATTCATTCATTCATTATTTATTCCGTCAGAGTATCGCATACAAGAAAAATAACTGTGAATGGGGGTAAGAAACGGATGTCCGTCGACGTAGTCGAATCGGTTTTGTGCATGGCAGCAAGGGTATGGGGAAGAAGGGTTAGAGCCAATTCTTAACAATTGATTCAGGGAAAAAGGAGTTGGGCTGGGAGCAGATGAATTTTCGGAAGGAATCTCGGGATAAATCAACCGAGGGGGAAGGGAGGGAATTCCAAATTGATATGGTTCTGGAGGCAAGGGTGGTGTGGGAATTGGGAGGGAAGAACGGCAGAGAGATACGGAAGTGATGTGAATTACGGACAAATCTAGTAAGAGGAGAACGAGTGAGGAGGGAAGAGTGATCAAGTTCATAATTCCTATGAAGAATGGAATGGAGAAAGACAATATCGGTGACAAATCTACGGCGTTCTAAAGTTGTTAGATTTAGGGAGCGTAAACGATTACAGTAGCTTACTGAAGGCAGAGAACAACGGAAATTGAGCTTCCTAGTGAAGTCGCGTTGGACACGTTCTATATTTTTGGTAGTTTCAACGGAATTAATGGGGTTCCAGATAATGGAACAGGTCTCTAGACTAGGAAGAATAAATGTTGTAAACGATTTCACATAAATATCGATACAATTACTACGGAAAGCTTTGATCTTCGCATTATCTTCGGTTGAAGCATGCGGCTGCTCAACTTCCTGAACAATTGTAGACTGTTTTGCTAACCTCGGAATCACAGATGCAGCAAATGTAAAAACGAGCAAAAGTAAAGCCCACGGCCGGGATCGAACCGACAATCTTCTGATTAGAAGTCAGACGCCTTATCCATTAGGCCACGCGGACAGACGGAGATCTCAAGCAGGGATTCTCTTGAGTTCAATAGTCGTTTATCAAGAGGGGGTTCGGGTTCACAGGGGAATCGAATGGGGCCTCTGACGACATTGAAATGGGACATTGAAATTTCGGTTGAATTTCGTCTGAAGAGCGAGTCATCTTGAGTGGTTTTCGGGGTGAGGATCGGTCTCTTGTTGGAGAGTGAGTATTAGAGACGATCCCGAAAGTCGAATAGGAAATGGCAAGGGTTCCATCCGTGAGAATCTCGTGCGAAACAGGGATATTGGATTAGAGCGTGAACCAGAGTCCTCCAAGCTCGAGTCATCAATCTTAGAGAGAATCAACGAGGGTACCGATACTGAGGATCAAATCAACTTGTAGGTCATACCCATCACACGGCGACCACTCCGGCTTGGATGGGGATTCCAGTCTTCCTTAGTCGATAGTAGAGACGAGGGGTACTAGGGAGCCTGGGGCTGAACTAGGGGAAAGTCCACCTCTCCAAAGGAGGAAGTGGAGAGGCGACCGCTCGTGACGACCGACAAAAACGAGAATGTGTGGAGAATATCTCTTGAGTGGCAACATCCATTCAACGCCCACATCCGGAGACGGGTTATGCAATTGCATAAATTTTGGCGTGATATATACAATTAGGATGTCAAATTCTTACTTACAGTTCGAAATATTTAGTTCTATGATCTTTGTATTATGATTTTAACTCGAACGATCCCCATACCAAAATGTCTCAACCCTCAGCCGAACAAAACTTCCTGTCCCCTTTTTTTGAAATTATGCTACGAATTGAATAAAATATATAAAAAAAGCCCTCGGGTTTCGATTAAAAAACAATAAGTTCTATTGTGTGGCCTGAACTCTAAGACAGGCTACGAGAGAACTAGCAGTTCTTATACCACGCCTGACACGTAACGATCAAAGGAATAATTATCGATCAATTGTTTGATAAATCAATCAATCAATTTATCATGTCAGGCGATAATCGCTCAGATGGGAATGGGTAGTCTTCATAAGTTCCTCCACTTATAGGAAATGATTGTGTCTGTCTGTTTGTCTGTGTTTTTTTTGTTGCAGCGTGACGGAAATTTTTTCATTTTCCCCATAAATCGCTTCAAATTTGCGCTATCTTCTCAGAACCTTTTGCATATGATAACTGCTCAGAAAACCTTTCAAAATTTGAATATAAAAATCCGCTAATTTCATAGCCAAGTGGATAACGCGCCAGACTTTGAAACCGAGACCCCCAGGTTCGACCCCCGCCGCGGGCAAACCTTTTGCCGCATTTTTCGCAAGTGCCAGAATGCGCCCTGACACGTTTTTGAGTATCGTGAAACACGTTTTCACCTGTTTTGCCGAGTTTTAACGTGAACAATTGAAAATTTCGAAAAAATTCCAATTGATGCGCAGAGCGTAGGGGATCAGAGGAAAAGTGTTTTACTATGTCAGAAACGAGTCTGAACGTGTTCTAACGTGTTTTAACGTGAGAAAAATCGAAAATTCAAAAAGTTTCCAAATAATTCAGAGAGCAGAGGAGTTCGCAGGAAAAGTGTTTTGCGATGTCACAAACGTGTCTGAACGTGTTCTGACACGTTTTAACGTGAAAAATCGAAAAGTTCGAAAACTTCCAAAATTATTCAGAGAGCGTAGGGGATCTCTGAAATTGTTCTAAAAGTTCTGAACGCACTGTATCCTGCGTTTCCGTTGTGAAAGGCTCGTGAGGCTGAGAGCGAGCAACGGAAATAGCAAGCACTCTTTGTAGCGATTAACAGTCCCCAACATCCTAAGCTCTCCCTGGATCGTACTTAGAACCGGGAACCGAGCTCCCCCTGGACCGTACTTGAAGAAGGCTACCGAGGTCCCCCTGGACCGTACCTGAAGCAAGCTACCGAGGTCCCCCTGGACCGAACCTGCAGAACTATGCATAGAGCGTAGTGTACGCATAGAGCGTAGTGCATTTAACCTCAACACATCCCTGCTAGTTGCATTCCACCAGTGCATTTGATCGAGACAAGAAACATTAGTCGAAATCTCAATTTTGTGGTTCTGGCCTCACAGTGATCGAAAAAGTGTGTTTCGGATTTTTCCACAAGAATGGTTTGGACTGCGATCGACGTAGAACACTTCAAAGTTTCAATCGTTTCAATCGGGGAAGATTTCCTGTTGTTGATGCTGGATATCTCGCTTCTTCATAAATTGATATTGATGAATTCACTTTTGACGTCACCTATAGAGAACCTGCTGGTTGTTGTGATGAATACAAATGGGGATCAAGCAAAGAAAAAATAGATGTTTTTATGGTTTGATAAATTTCCTTTCTATAAGAACTTTTCCGTTGCGACAAGAGGTTCATTCCAGGTAAGGATCTCGCAACTCCCACATGGAAATAAAGCAACTGTGACTAAGTTTCTTTGGGTACACTACTTACTTTGGGTACACTACTTATTCTTGCCAGTATCAAGAAGCTTGCTTAATTTTCTACTCCTTTTCCCCTGCCTTTTCCCTAGATGGAGTGATCAAACTGAATCAAGATAGATGAATCAAGATTGTTTGTAGAATCGCTAATGATGACTGCTTGAAGTGGAGCCGATCTGTGATCGAATGGTTCCCACGAAGGAAAAGAAGAAGAGGAAGACCGATGACAAGATGGAGTGATCTTTTTAGAAAGACGATTGGTCCGGCCTTTCTCAGTGAAGCAAGGAGCAGCGAATGGAACGCCATTCACATCAGAGCTCTCAATTGACCTTCCACAACCCACGAAGAGGGCGAAGACCCCACTTAAACTCTAGATAAATGTGTTAAAACTGAATCAAGATAGGTACAAAGCTGCTCGGCAAGATTGAAATCCCAATCCAAATCGACCTGGCCAATGTGAATTGGTATACCTTGACTAAATTTATGTATTATAATGACTTACGTTAACCCCTCATTGCCTTTTTACGGGAACAATTTCCCACCGCTCTAGTAAATTCCCTCTGAAACCGAATGGAGAATCACCTGTTCGGCGGATATGCTAGTACACCTCTCTCTCTCTCTCTCTCACTTTTTCACCTCTCTCGCTGACCCCTTCTCATTGAGAGACATATTCTCTTTTGATCTACATTCCTCCTACACCCCCTGTAATATGCCGTGTGGATACGAATGAGTGGCGGATGACTATTACGACTCATGACACTCTCTACTCGAAGTTTATGTCAGCCCGCGTGGCCTAATGGATAAGGCGTCTGACTTCTAATCAGAAGATTGTCGGTTCGATCCCGGCCGTGGGCTCCACTTTTGCACTTTTTGAACAAGCTTCGTCGGTGATCCTGAGGTTCGGGACTCATTGTTTACTGTTGCTGAGGATCAATATAATGGGATGACGAAAGAGGGAGTGATATGAATACATATGAGACGAATCGGGAGAAACTCGAGCACTGTTGTCATTAGGAAAATTCATGATTTTTAATTATTCTGGTTTTTCTATGGGAGGTACTTCTAACTCTCCTCTATCCGATAGCGTGCCAAAGTAAAACCACCGATTCGACGACGTCGACGGACATCCGTCTCGTGCCCCCCCATTCACAGTTATAATTCTTGAACATGATTTTGACGGAATAAACAATGAATGAATGAATGAATGAAAAGGTGAGCACTATTCACTGAACTGATTTGAACTGAAAGAACTGATTTGTTCGCATTTTCGAAAAACGGTATATTCTGAAAGTATACGTGCTTAGTAGCTGAATCATTTTCATTGTCTAATACGTAATAAATGCTCGAATAAATATTATCATATTCTTTATTTAGATTCGTTTACTTCAACCCTTCTATTTTCTATCCGGAATTTTCTCATATTCCTTTATTGTATGATAAAATGAAATCGGTGTAAATTTATTTAGATAAAAAAGACTCTGCCAGAGGGATAATTGATGAAGGTTTAGTACGGTAATGGCGCGACGCAAAGTAAGAAATAATAAAGCCACAAATTTTAAATTCTTTGGCGCGTCATTTTTCTTAAACCTATTGTTTCGATATATTTCGAAACTAATATTTACTCTTTTCTGAACTTGATGTGTTCCAATTTTATAAATTAAAAATTAAGTAAAATTAAGATGGCTCTAATCTTTTCGAGAGAAGAAAGTACAACATCCATTGGATTTCTTCAATCATTAAACGTAAGTGTGCAGTTCATAAATTAGTGATTTTTTTCCATTTTAGGAACCGAAATTGGTAGGAGAAATTGTTGCAATTTTCAGAAACGAAAGGATTTTTTTATAATTTAAAAACGCAACATCTTCAGGTGGAGGGTAAATGTCCATTCAGAGTGTCTTTTCCGAAGTTTCGATCGCCTTAAATATTCAGTAAATAACAACAACTTTAGCTAATTTATGTGGTACTAACGAAATCTACATTTTTTTTGCAGACCACTATTCGAAGGAATGAGTTCACATGGAAAAGAACAACATATAAACTCGTTCAAATCGATCTAATTGTCACTGAGGAAAAAGAAGATGAACCATCGAGGAGAATTGAACTCACACGGTTGTCCGGAAATTGAAAGGTCAGATTATATACTTTCACAACTTTCAATTTTCAACTCAATATTAAATTACAACATGGTCGACTCGTTATTTCATAGCATCAATTTTCTTGTGTGCGGACAAGCGATGCAAGTTCGGTTTTCGTATTACGACCCTCTCAGCGAGAGATCGATCGGTAATACGGCTGACAAAGGGGAGAGAACGAGAGAATGAGAGACGCGAGGGGGTCCGTATTACCGAAACCGACGCCGAACGGGCAACCCTAGTATTCAATATTTCCATTTCAATTCAGAATGTCCAACTTGGTCGTATGGCGTAACGAGGCTTTCTGCGTGATTGGAGGAATTTTTTTAGCCCTTCATCTCAAAACTTGGAAATGGAGGTTATTGTCACCACAGGACACAGCAGGGAAAGTAAGTTGTGCTCACTCTTATGCTGAAATTTTAAATTTCATGGGTGGAATTCCACCCTCTTAGGGTGGAAAACTGAGCTCACAATCTCACGGGAGTGCAATAAAAGCAGCATTTGAGAAATAGCACTGAAACTCCGCCCACTCATTTGAATTGCTGAAAATCGTGGTGAATTTTCTCCCACACAGAATTTTAGCGTACTGTAGCTATTACTCCCCCAATGTCTAGAGGAATCCACTGAGCGGCGAGTCCGCGAGAATGGGGCGAGCTAAGTTGATCAGTGTCACATCGGCCTACTTGGCTCAGAGGTAAGTTTCTACAGTATTAATATAGGGGACGGGTGTTCGACCCCCGCCCCATGCACCTTCTCTTGCTGATTTTTGGGGAGACTGAATTTGTTTCAATCATTCTTTCGCGAATACTGTAGATAGCACACCACGCGTGCATGGAGTGCATTTCCTTCAAATGCAGTGACCATGATACTGTGAGCTCAAACTGAACGAAATTTCTCAGCTCAAACAGAACGAAGTTTCTCCAATCAAAAAGGAAAATGTTCCAAACGTTTCTTGCAATCCCTGTATCAAGTGTGGAAGCTGTAGCTTCACTAGGAAAAAGTTATGAAAGGGTGCATAAAACTGCGTTGCACCTTGCACCCCTTGAAATTTGCCCAGCATAAGATGTGGACGATCATCAATCTTGGTGTGCAGGAATACCATAACAGTTGATGTCAAAATTGTTCACCGTATTACAATTTTAAAACGATACGTTCATGAAATGAACTACCGTTGTGTGTGCTCTCTTTCAATACCTCGGCGTGTCTCTCGCTTGATCATGCTCTCTCGCCAATCATTTCTGCGTTTAGCGCGGAATAGTAACGGGACATTTTATAATTTAATTTTTTGCTCGTGAGTTTGTGATACACGACCCACTAAACAATTATTTCCACCATTTCCCCAATCGTAGTTTTGTGCCCATAAGATATTTAAAAGGCTTGGAAAACGTGCGGCAAACCAACCAAATTAATAAATAAATCTTGAATAGCGAAATGTCGTTGGTTACTTTAGGATTCGCTGACGCAAAGGACTGTTTTAAACTAAATGTTTCTTTGTCTGATATTTTAACAATCCAAACAAAATATGAATAAAAAAAAACAAAATACAAAATATGAAACAAACAAAATATGAATATTTCAGCCTCCAATATGGGAAGATTCGAAAAGCCATGATTTACTTCTACTCACAGATGAAACAATAGGATTATTCACATTTACTCGATTTCGCCGACATTTCGAGAACTGTACTAAAGTTATCCACTACAGGTTAGTAAGTTCTAGAGTTTTAAAATACCAGATCATTATTTCTACATTTCGCACTTACTCTAAGCTACCGATTCGACAAGAGAGTGCCCGAAATAAAGAGGCCGTTGTCTCACTTTTCACACTCCAGTAAATTCCATTTCATTATAAACGTGGCATGATAACATTTTCTAGTCACAATATATAATACAGCTCGGTATCAAATTTTCAGAAAGGGATTCGGAATGAGAGAACGTGTAAAACCAAGAGTGGAAATAAATTATCATACTGTGTCACACTCTCTGCTACTGAAAGTTAGAAATGAAGTGGAGCGATATTTACTGTTACATCTTTCCTTCCTTAAAAACTATTTCCAGGGTTCAATTAATTTCACGTGAAGATGAAAACAATTTTAAATTTCCTAAGATGATAACAACAGGACCAGGTAACGAATATTATTATTATATCTATAATAACTTTTTTTGGATGCACTCATTCTTTTCATAATTTAATTCCAAACTCACCTTAAATTTAAAAAAAAACTCACCTTAAATTCCAAACATCCTAAGAAAAGTGCAAATTTGAGAAGTGTTTTTTTTACAATAGGAGATTCCTCACGCCACACTCTATTGCTACTGAACCCTTTCTCGAGGTTTCGAATTTTCAATCTTTTCAATCTTCTTCATTCTCTATTCCGTGCCTCGTGATGGGCGGTCGACAGTCTCCCCGCTCCGTCCCTACTCCCAGTTTGGAGAATCTTTTCCAGTCAGCTTGGGCAACCCGGCAAGTACATCGCCCACCTGGTGCCACTTCCAACAGAGGGCACGGATCGAATACATCTAATTCAAGTCGCCAACAATCAAGAAAAGATCCAGTCAACAAGACTGCGGCGTGCGTTTTCACTTCCGTTGATACACGCTAGTCAGGGCGTCACTGAAGGCTAGAGGATCTACTTGTACGCTCAATATCCATCGGCCAAAACCGACACTTCAATTGACCAAAGAAGCCAAGCGTGATCCATTCCCTACAGCCTGTTACCCTGTGTTCGAAGATCCTGACCACCCCTGACCACGAAGCTACCTTCCTGCAGGTGCATTTTCCTTGATGTTAGGATAAATCTGTTTATGCATGTGTAATCTTAAATGTTTATTCTTCGCGATTTTCTGGTCGAATGTGAGCCTACCTTGACGTTATCTATCACAGATCTTCTGAGAAGGTGTAGGAACCGTTGCAGCAAAAAATATTTTTTGTCTCAGATTTCTATGAAAGTTGAAGTATGCATCCATATAAAATTCAGAAATTTTTTCATGAAGTTCGTTTTTCAAAATTTGCATATTATCGATTTTTTGATCTACCTCTTTGGAGAGTCATATCTCAGTCCGATCAAAACATTTTTGTTACTTCTTTTTTCTAATCTGTTCCCCACTGCACGATCTACATTTTCTTCAATTAGGACCATGACCGATTTTCACGGGTTTCAGAGATATTGTTCAAAAACCAAATTTTGAAGTATATTTTCTTCTTTTTCTCAAAAATATCAGTCAAGCACCATCGGGGTTATTTCAGAATCGGAATTCCCGTGAAATATTCACCACATCTACATATTCCATTTTGTCCATCTCTGTCTACTTTTCTCTGCACCCTTGGTGAGCATCCGGACTTGTACTAATATACCGCTTGGAAACTGTTTCGTTCATCCTTCAAACTGGTCGTACAGAGCCCCGGTAGTGTTCTATCGATAGCACGTCAGCTGCAATATTTTTTGCTGCATATCGCTCTGATTTTCCTACACTTTCTCAGAATATCTGTGCTATAGTCTTTTTTGTTTATCTGTATTGATGGGCTACCTAATCTGACCAATTTTCCAGGAGCTCCGATTCAAATGCCTGCTGAACTTGCCGCGAAAATATATGCCGCATATTCAAGAAAGGAGGCTGTTGATTATCATCCGCATATTAAAGCAAGCATGAAACATATTGGGAGTGGGAGTTTGCCGTATCCTCGGAGCAATGAAGACATTGCACTCGAATGGAATTTGGAAAGAAAGAACCGGGAAGAGCAAATTAATGAGATGCGAGGGAAGGATGAGGAGAGGTAGGTGGGGAGAGAGAGAGAGAGAGAGAGAGAGAAGAATGAGGAGAGGTAGGTGGGGAGAGAGAGAGAGAGAGAGAGAGAAGAATGAGGAGAGGTAAGTGCGGAAAGTGGATCAGAAACCAACTCTGAATTGGATTTTTAAAAAGTAAATGCAATCGAGCAGAGGTAATAAAACATAGCAATAGAAACGAAACGAAACGCAAAGTGTTATCGAAAAAACATGTTAATTTAAGATTTTCGAGAACCGAGGGCGATAGATTATTTTTTGACATCGCTTAGAAAATATCTGATCACTTGAGTTTGAACTATCCTTCTCATTCAACGCTAAATGAGAGAAGGATCCATATGAATCCCTGTTAGGGAAAGAAGGAATCAAGTGGATCCTTCTATTTTAGAAGATAACCAGACATAGAGGGTGTTGGGAGCTCATAATTTGGGTTGCAAATCCGGACGAACAATCCGGACAATTTCCGGACAAAATGATCGGTCGATCTCATTTTCATTGTGTCCGGACGTCTGTGTCTGTCCGGACGGACGTCTGTATATCCGGATTTGTCCGGGAATACTGTAGTCTGTCCGGACAACCTGATCGCAAACAGGTTTTATTTTCTTTTTTTTTTGTAAATAAATATTTTTTTTTCAAACTTTTTTTTGCTCAGCATTGCCTGTTCACATCATTTTGCCACATTGAATTGAGTTTCAACCATAGATGATCACGCCTGAGGGTAAACCCATGAATTGGGGGCTGTGGAAGCCCCAAGATTTCATTTTCTCATCGGGCATCCACGTATAGGAAGCCACTATCCAAAATGGGAGTACGGTAGGAGGATTACGGTATACCTACATGTGTTACCCACTCGAGATCTTCGATATGCAATCTACCAGGAATAATATTCACACTTTTGTATTTTCGGGTTATGGTAGAATTGATTACGGTAGATTGTTTTCCTTATGGGACCGATGGTTATGTTATAGTATACCACTTTGGGTTTGGTTGACACATTTCCACCCATTGTGGGCCATGACCTCCTATACATCGATGCCCCATGCCCCAAAGAGATCGTATGGCATACGGTATTGGGAATGGGGATTTCACGGCCCCAATTATGGGTTTACCATAAGACGTGGTCTCCTATGGTAGAAACTCAACTCAATGTGCAAAATAACGTAAAATGTCAATGCTGAGCAAAAAATAGTTTGAAAAAATAATAATATTTATTTACCAAAAAAAAGAAAATACAACCAGTTTGCGATCAGGTTGTCCGGACAGGCTACAGTATTCCCGGACAAATCCGGACAGATGGACATCCATCCGGACACGGACAAAGACGGACAAGGCCCCGTTCATTTTTCACTTTCACTGTCCGGCGTCCGGCATTGTCCGGATTCGCAACCCTACTCATAATGGTACCATTGGCTCCAAAACGAGAGGTAGACAATTTTTAAGTAAACAATTAAGTTCATTTTCGTATGCAAATTAGTGCTTTTTCATCGCAGAGCACTAATTTGCATATCAAAAAATAAAATGCTACGCTTGAAATTTCAAGTCGACGTGTACCTTTGCGACTTTTCAATTCCATCTCTAAGAGGAGATACAGAAGAGGGATACATTTGAATCCTTTTCACTTCAGAATGAGAAGGATCCAAATGAATCTCAGATTCAACCGATTCCTTCCACGAGGAATAAAAATGATCTGAGATTCGCCAAAGGAATCAAATTGGCAACACTAATGGAAAGGATTATTTTTCGACGGCTTTTCGATCATTCTCTGAAGGGTGGTCTCGAAAAAGGGCCCTTTCGGATGATTTTTCGAACCTCGTTTCGTTTTTTATTTGGTCAACACTGGATAACACACTCCATAAAAGGAGTGTAAAATAAAATCGACGTCTTAGTCGTATGCAGCACTTGTTTGCTATATTTTACTGACAAGCAAATATATAATTGCAAACTTTTTCCCTGTACACAGCAGGACGTACACCGATACGTATAATTTTTCCTTAGTTGAATCTAGCGAGGAAAACATCTAAAAAGAAAGATAATCCAATTTTTCGAAGCATTACTTTCCAGCTCATCTCTCTCTATTCTCTACTCCCGTCGATGCAAATTCTGTCAAACTTCGAATCCAATCGATCGCGTGACTCTCATTGAATGTGGTCATATTTGTTGTTTCGCTTGTGCTGTTGAATTAACTATCGACCGGCGGACTTTCAATTGTCCCCAAGACTGGATTCATCCGCATGTTTGAGAATTCAGAGGATGCGCAACCATAATTAACAATGAAACATATTTTAATAAGCCGTTGTTAATGAAAAATAAAGTGTTCACTTCGAGTTGCCGCTTAATTTCCAGTCTACAGAAAGGGGATAGAGTGAGAGAGTGTGCAAAAATGAGAGAGTCCTTCCCGATTTTCCACGACTTCTAACTACCAACTCCCAACATATAAGACGGTTGAAACTATTATGTCCTAGGGAAAAGGTCAGTTTGAACAAAACTGTCCAAGCACTGCACTCACCATCGCATATTATGGTCGGAAAGAATAATATCTTATTTTCAAGAAACTGCGATTATTTGTGAATCGCATTTTATTTTGTTTTTGTTTGCTTTCTTTATCGTGTTTTCCTATTTATTTTATTTCACAGACCATATTTCACACTCTATTACAGATTTGTTTCCTTCTACAAATTAGTAAACGTTCAATATAGACTAGGTTAGAATAGACGTTTAATATAGAGTAGTATTTCAATTTTTATCGCAACTACAAAAAGGGACAGGAATTGAGGTAACGATTTCGCTTCTTCTTCATAGTTTTTCTTGTCCACGATCGAAGAGATTTATTCATCACGATATCTGGAATAAAGGCAGTCAGTCGATTTTGTCGCAAATTCACGGTGGAAAAATGCGACAGATTCACTCATTCTTCCCTCCCCCATCTCCCCCAATCGGTTGTTCTCAGATTTTGTCGCAAATTCACGGTGGAAAAATGCGACAGATTCACTCATTCTTCCCTCCCCATCTCCCCCAATCGGTTGTTCTCAGATTTTGTCGCAAATTCACGGTGGAAAAATGCGACAGATTCACTCACTCTTCCCCTTTCTCCTCTCCTCGTTCGGTCTACTCACCATTTCATCCTATCGGCGCGGCGACGAACGGTTGATCAACTTGTCGCGGCAGTGTGGAATAGAGGTAATACTATTTATGTGACTTAACATATAAAATTATCTTATCATACCAATTTCTATTTGTGACTAGTAGTGTTTCAGTATAAATCTTATATAAACCTGGTATTCTTCCAAAGATAAATGTTACTAGGTAAAGGTAAATTTAAACGGTAAATGCATAATCTTACATAGGCGTCGTGAGCTAGTAATTGTAAAAGTATTATATTAATAAACATACTTACCGACTGCTGATGACTCATTCTCCACTCCACACTGCCACGACAAGTTGATCAACCGTTCGTCGCCGCGCCGATAGGATGAAATGGTGAGTAGACCGAACGAGGAGAGGAGAAAGGAGAAGAGTGAGTGAATCTGTCGCATTTTTCCACCGTGAATTTGCGACAAAATCTGAGAACAACCGATTGGGGGAGATGGGGGAGGGAAGAATGAGTGAATCTGTCGCATTTTTCCACCGTGAATTTGCGACAAAATCGACTGACTACCTTTATTCCAGATGGCCTCTTCATAGCTCTTCGACGTCAATTCAAGAAGCATATGTGTGCAGAAGATGACAAGATGATGAAGATTGCCAGTGCTAAGCGATAAAGCACTTCAATAAAATATTTCTTTTCGAAATTTAAAGCAAGCTCTGGTGAAGATACATTATTAATTTTGTTATGAAACACGTGAATATATGGAAAATACAAATAAAACTCATAATAAAGGTTAAAAAAATAGTGTGTAATAAGATCAAAATATTGAAAAGGAAAGATAATATACTTTTCCAAAAACTTCGACAGAATGCGAAAAATTGATCGCCGAAATCCAGGAATAAATTTAAATCACCATTCTTAAAGAAATAGTGCAAAAATGATACACATTAAAGAAACTTTTTTCCAAACTGACCTTTTCCCTAGGACATAATAGTTTCAACCGTCTTATATGTAAAGTTGACCGGCTATTGGAATGATGTACTATGTGTTTTTTCACAAATTTCAATCGCATTCAGAAAATTTTTTATTATTTAAAATTATGTTTATCGCAATTGTTCAGCATAATTTAATCAGTAATTTCCTCTGATAATACTTACTTACTTAGATACTTAGAAGATCCATCTTCATCGGCCGTTGCCGTGTGGATCACAATTCCTCCATTCTATTCTATCGCGAGCGCGCGTAGTCCAATGTCGGTAGGGCTGACGCTGCGAGGACGATCGGGTAATACGTCCTTGAACGGGGGCATGACAGAAGCGCAACGACAAAAGCGCAACGGCGAATAACTCTGTTCAAACTTCAAGAATTGATTTGAAACTTCAGCGGTGATTTGTCACGATCATTTTACATCGAAGCCGCACGATCATTGTTTGTTTCTCGCATTTTGAAATCGTTGCGCAAATGTCGTTCCGCTCATTTTAGGATAAGCTCGCATAGTGGATTCGATAGAGAATTCAATTTCGAGTCAAATGAGCTATTATACAAATCTATGAGTCTATTTTAAAGTGAGTTAGAACAATCGAAAGAGGTCGTTGCGCTTTTGTCGTTTGCGCTTCTGTCATGCCCCCCCCCCTTGAACACTGTAGGGCATCTTCGCATATTCCACGATCGAGTCCCTCCATCTCACTGGCGGCTTTCCTGTAGGTCTGCGGAGATCGGGAGAGGGGAACCATTCCGTGACTGCACACAGAAAAAAATCTGTCATTTCTAATTCTGTCACTTTTTTGACAGAATGATTCTGTCGATCGATTCTGTCATATATAACAGATGTATCTGTCGGTCTGATAGAATAATCTGTCAATGCAAATATTTTAGGAAACCGACAGAATCAATCTGTCACTCTGATCAGATTTCCTCTTGATCGGTCTGTGCTTTCCGATTTGAATGAGTGGGTCGATGTAAATGGGGATTATTGTCTCTTCTCATTCCTCACTCTCTAGCTCGCATTGTTCCAAATTTCAGAGGGTATAAAAGGTTCAGCGAACACTTATCTCTCATCGCTTTAACTGTTTCCCAATGGAAAAGAGGAAGGGGATATTTGCCCCACGGACAATGTCCTCCCTCTAGGAGAAGCCGCAACCGAACTTCTGCCAAAGCAGAAGACCTATAGACACAGGGGTATTCGGGACGTGTGAAATGCACCTGACTTCTACAGTAACCCCCCCCCATCGTTATTTGAATGACAGAAAATTTGCACCGACCGAAAGTCGGCAGAATGATTCTATCAAATGCGACAGATTGGCGAGCGACAGAATGAATCTGTCGCAAAAAGTGACAGATTAATCTGTGAGTGCAGATCTGACAGAATATTCTGTCAGTGCAATCTGTCATATATGACAGATTTTTTTCTGTGTGTGTTGTTGACCATCTGCCGTCGTCCCGTCGAAGCACGTGTCCGGCCCATCGATGCTTCGCCCGTTTGATGTAGCGTATCGGGTCAGTGAGGAGTGACTGCCGACGGACGTCCGAGCTGCGGCGCTTCTTCTGGTGCATCGTGTACAGATTCGTGCCGATCAACGATCTCTCGAGTGCTCTGTGTGTGGTCTGCATGTAGGAGATGACTGAGTTTGAGAGAGGCCATGACTCTGCTGCATAGCACACAGCGGGAAGAACGTGAGAGTCGAAGAGCGAAGAGCGGAGCTTGGCGTCCTTCAGCATGGACGTGACTTCTCTGATGCTTCCGTAGGCCGCCCAGGCTGCTCTCTTCCTCCTTTTCAGTTCCGTATCGATTGAGCCGTCGCCTCGCAGCTCTCTTCCTAGATATACGTATGCATCAGTTTCCACGAGGGTTTCTCCGTGCAGAGCGATATCTGGACCAGGGCACCATGCGTTCCTCATCAGCTGCGTCTTCTTCCTGTTGATCGTCAACCCGATCGATTCTCCTGCTTCCGCAAGTTCTGTCAGCATCCTCTCCAGCGATGCTGTGTCAGAGCCGAGCAGAACTATGTCGTCCGCAAATCGGAGCAAATCTGATAATAAATTTTATAATTTGATTTTAATTGTTTTCCTTTCCTTCAATTTCTTCAGTCTTGTTTGTGTTATCCTTAATCGTTTCCTGAAATAGATAAACACTGTAAAATTGTTTAAAAATAAGACTTAAAGGGAACGTGCACAGATAGCGAAATGCAATTATTAAGTAGTATTTTGCCCAATGATCACGGGGAAAATAAGAAAAAAAATTTCGGACCTTTTTGAGAGCCGCTACGGTCTTACCCGCAAACCACCCCACAATGGACCAAAGGGCGCCGCCTTTTCCTAATATTTCTAAAAACGGTTCCAGTCCTATCAATTCGTGGCTGATGAATTCGTACGATGTCCTGGGTTGCTACTGAGTAAAATTCCTGATGTTTCATGATGCTTCCCTGCACTTAAGACAGCATTAGGAAACGTCGAACTTATTGAACTCACACCACGAATATTGAAATGTTCATATCTCGAAACAGAAAGTTCCAATATTTTTTTCTGAAATTTTCCCGTGATGTGTGACTCAAACTCCACCAATTGAGCTCAAGTTGCCGATCTTTGAAAATATGGTAGGGAATGAAGTTACGATGGACGAGTGAAACGGCTGATTTCTTCTAGATTTTGAAAAGTAACGATGCACATAGTTGCTTTTCTACGCAAACACTTCATTTCTCGCACTCTTTTTCGCGAAATCGGCCGAGTTTCCTATTATGTAACTAGTTGATCCGTTACTTATCAAAGTCTCATCTCGACACATAGCGAGAGCTGCACGAATATTTCGTTCCAATCAACATTATTCCATGTGTCGACAATCGTGAGCGGAAGTGACTTGCATAGGACCAGACACACAGAGCAGCTAGGTTCCCTGAAAGTAACTCTGAGACCGGGGAGCACGATTCAGAGCAGAGACAATCCGTCGTATCGCAGCGGCGGATCGAGGTGTGTTTTCGTAAAAGTGAAATGAAATGTCACATGTTATTCATTAGGGTATAACCAGATCGTATTCCTTTTTGTATATAGATTGGAATTCGGACGGGGCAACGTCATGCGGAGTTCGACAATCGAATACATTTTATAATGCTATTATCATTAAATGGACTACTAGTGCGTGTACTCACGTTGAATATGACAGGCATTAAGCAAACAAGTTTCTAGATAGTGGGTCCCTGGCAAGAATGTGTGTTAAACGTTTTATTACTTGGAAAATTGTTTGTGAATTTACAATACACGTTCAACGATCAGTCGAATATTTTCTAAAATATAACAAATATATAGTCGAAACAGAAAGTCGAAAAGGAATGGTTTGAAACTTCAGCAAAATGGCTACCATAGCGACTTGCGCACAACACAATGATCCCGTGTGTAAAAGTGTGCGCTTGTGCATTTAGAGCTGAAACAAAGAACAAATAATTCTCGGCCCGAGAAAATGTCCATTTTCAAACAAGGAAGTGATCGGTTGGGGATGCAACATCTCTATTAACAATTGATTCTGATGTAGCAGGATTTTCTTCGTACGGCAAAAACTTGGTCTAAACGGAGAGCATTCTGAGTCTGACCGAAATTACTTTCATAAATCCGAATCTATTTCCCTCTCATTTTAAAAACCGGTATGTCCTCAGTCGGTTTTCCAGCGAACTAAAGCGTAGGGTTCGATACCGATTAGAGTGTTAGCGACTCGGTCCAGTCAATTTCCCACATGATCAACGTCCGATTGCATTTCGATTGCATTTGAAAGCGTTTGCGCATAGCTGGCAATCTGAGAGAGCGATTCCATGTCTCTGGTAGTATAGTGGTTAGTATCCTATCGGTGGGAAAAAGTGGGGAATAGTAGTTGTCTTTGCAAGCAAACTAAATAAAGTAGTTCATTTAGTCCAACCCCACTGAACCGCGATAAAACCTTCGGAAATCTCAATCCATTCCGGCCTAAATGCGCCTTCTTATCTCGCGTATCTATTTATCCATAAGCTTATGGTGGTTACCTGCACGCCCTCTTTCGTTTTCGCTCATTCGAGTTTTCATTTTTATTTATTTTCGCGGCTTGACCTACAGCATCCATGTATCGGTATACTCTTGAAGAGTAGATTGACTAACTTCGCTTTCGCTCGCTCACCAGAGTATGCACTTGTATTTGGTATCTAACAGTAACAACTATAATATAAATGGCTAATGTGTGCATTTTTACAGTCACCATTTTAGAAAATATTTTAATTCTTCAATTTATTAGACTTATTTTCAGCATTTTGATATTGTACCAGTTTTGCTCAATAAGTAGGCGCATTTAGGCCGGAATGGATTGAGATTTCCGAAGGTTTTATCGCGGTTCAGTGGGGTTGGACTAAATGAACTACTTTATTTAGTTTGCTTGCAAAGACAACTACTATTCCCCACTTTTTCCCACCGATATGATTTCCGAAGGTTTTATTCATTCCGTGAAACGGAAGTGCATTGTTGTGAAACTTTCAGAATGTAATAGCCTTTTGAATGTGCGAAATAAAACATCGATTTGCTAACAATATGAACGTCTTTCTCGCCATAGATCAGTGCGGAAACCCCCGTACCCCCCCCTCTTGCCACGCGCCAGTGAGAAATAGTTATCTAGTGATGAAGAAATAATTTGAATATTTGAGCCGCGGCGGGGGGAGACCCCCCGCACCCCCCCCCTCTCTCGACACGCTGCGATGTGAAATAGTTACCTAGCGATTACCAACTATTTTGTTTCATTGAATTCTTCCTCCCTTCTACAGCCGAGATGCGAGTGCCTATGCTAATCGGAGAGACAGCGAGATAGTGAGAGGGAAGACGATAGAGCGCGCGTATCAATGAGAGAGGCGAGACGACGAGAGGGGAGGAGAGAGAGTGCGCGAAAGTGAGAGACGAAACGCGAGTCTCATTGGGGGAGCGTTACGCACACAAAATCGGGAAACTTTGATAAGTAATAACTTGCTTCTGAATCCACTTAGAGATAAGTTGTTGTGCGCGTTTGAATCAGCGTCAAAAAGGCATTTTGTGATGGAAGATTCCATCTCTCTACGACCACAATGAAAGATTTCGACCCTTCCCCTGTATACTCAAAGCATTCACAAGAGGAAAAAGTGTTGTGTCTGGCCTAAATGAACCAGACAAGTCTGGTAGGCAATCCGCGCCTGTCACGTGCGAGACCCGGGTTCAATTCCCGGCCAGAGAGAAATCTTTTGCCCGAGTTTGGGATCCTTCTTCTTACTGCCAGATTGTCTCAAACCCGTCTCGAGTAAACTGCTCACTCCCTTCAACTGCTCAACGCGAGTTTGTCTTATCGAAATCATACTTCACAGGATCATTTCTGTAGTATGTATTTCACATGATCCCTCACTCTGCTTTGAACAGGCAACTGCGGTGATTGGGAAATGAGCGAGGCGCGAGCGGGAAATTGCCTACGGGCTTGAGGACCGCGGACGCTAAAAGTTCACTTTTGGTGCCCTGCGCCCCGCTCTTCTGAGCGGTTGTATAAATAGAAAAAATGAAAATGCGGATGAGAGTTGAGCGGATGTGTTTTATTTATTTCATTGAAAAATAAACGTAAACAAGTATTTGTAGGCATGGGGAATCTAACCCCATATCTTTAGACAGAGATCTCATCAATAGTAGACTCCATTCCTGCGAGATTGCCGGCATGAGGAATGATTTGGAACGAAATGTGCGAAAATATCATGAAATCGCGTGAAATCAAGTGAAATCAATCGATATTTCACTTCAAAAATCGGCAAAAGATGCTCAAATGTGAATCTCGTTACTCAAAAATGAGTTTGGGCCACATTTGACACTTGGAAAAATGCGGCAAAAGACTATGCACCGGCGGGGATCGAACCTGCGACCCTCGGATTTGAATTCGAGCTCGCTACCGACTTGGCCATCAAATTATCGATTTTTCAAATATAAAAATCGATGTGTTTCGTGATGGGCTATCATATGCAAAAGGATCTGAGAAGATTGCTCAACTTTGAAGAAAGTTATTCAGAAAAAAGGTCGGTCACGCGGAAGGAAAAAAAACATACCAACAGACAGACATTTCAATTTCCTAGTAGTGGAGGAACATCTACTATTGATGAGATCTCTGTCTAAAGATATGGGGTTAGATTCCCCATGCCTACAAATACTTGTTTACGTTTATTTTTCAATGAAATAAATAAAACACAGCCGCTCAACTCTCATCCGCATTTTCATTTTTTCTATTTATACAACCGCTCAGAAGAGCGGGGCGCAGGGCACCAAAAGTGAACTTTTAGCGTCCGCGGTCCTCAAGCCCGTAGGCAATTTCCCGCTCGCGCCTCGCTCATTTCCCAATCACCGCAGTTGCCTGTTCAAAGCAGAGTGAGGGATCATGTGAAATACATACTACAGAAATGATCCTGTGA
The DNA here is from genome assembly GCA_036245785.1 of Pristionchus fissidentatus. Lineage (NCBI taxonomy): Eukaryota > Metazoa > Nematoda > Chromadorea > Rhabditida > Neodiplogasteridae > Pristionchus > Pristionchus fissidentatus. The sequence goes on from BTSY01000006.1 coordinate 7,045,206, forward strand.
AGTATGATTTCGATAAGACAAACTCGCGTTGAGCAGTTGAAGGGAGTGAGCAGTTTACTCGAGACGGGTTTGAGACAATCTGGCAGTAAGAAGAAGGATCCCAAACTCGGGCAAAAGATTTCTCTCTGGCCGGGAATTGAACCCGGGTCTCGCACGTGACAGGCGCGGATACTAACCACTATACTACCAGAGACATGGAGTCGCTCTCTCAGATTGCCAACTATGCGCAAACGCTTTGGATCTCAATGCAATCGGACGTTGACCATTTGGGAAACTGACTGGACCGAGTCGCTAACACTCTAATCGGTATCGAACTCTTTGCTTACCATTGACCAACGCTTTAGTTCGCTGGAAAACCGACTGAGGACATACCGGTTTTTAAAATGAGAGGGAAATAGATCGGATTTATGAAAGTAATTTCGGTCAGACTCAGAATGCTCTCCGTTTAGACCAAGTTTTTGCCGTACGAAGAAAATCCTGCTACGTCAGAATCAATTGTTAATAGAGATGTTGCATCCCCAACCGATCACTTCCTTGTTTGAAAATGGACATTTTCTCGGGCCGAGAATTATTTGTTCTTTGTTTCAGCTCTAATTGTAAATGCACAAGCGCACACTTTTACACACGGGATCATTGTGTTGTGCGCAAGTCGCTATGGTAGCCATTTTGCTGAAGTTTCAAACCATTCCTTTTCGACTTTCTGTTTCGACTATATATTTGTTATATTTTAGAAAATATTCGACTGATCGTTGAACGTGTATTGTAAATTCACAAACAATTTTCCAAGTATTAAAACGTTAAGCTGATAACTCACATTCTTGCCAGGGACCCGCTATCTAGAAACTTGTTTGCTTAATGCCTGTCATATTCAACGTGAGTACACGCACTAGTAGTCCATTCAATGATAATAACATTATAAAATGAATTCGATTGTCCAAGGACTCCGCATGGCGTTGCCCCGTCCGAATTCCAATCTATATACAAAAAGGAATACGATCTGGTTATACCCTAATGAATAACATGTGAAATTTCATTTCACTTTTACGAAAACACACCTCGATCCACCGCTGCGATACGACGGATTGTCTCTGCTCGGAATCGTGCTCCCCGGTCTCAGAGTTACTTTCAGGGAACCTAGCTGCTCTGTGTGTCTGTCCTATGCAAGTCACTTCCGCTCACGATTGTCGACACATGGAATAATGTTGATTGGAACGAAATATTCGTGCAGCTCTCGCTATGTGTCGAGATGAGACTTTGATAAGTAACGGATCAACTAGTTACATAATAGGAAACTCGGCCGATTTCGCGAAAAAGAGTGCGAGAAATGAAGTGTTTGCGTAGAAAAGCAACTATGTGCATCGTTACTTTTCAAAATCTAGAAGAAATCAGCCGTTTCACTCGTCCATCGTAACTTCATTCCCTACCATATTTTCAATTAAATTATTTATCACATCTGGCGGTACCTGGTGAGGATGTGGTTTCAGGTCAGGTTCATTCTTCTCAGTATCGACGGATCATTTCAGATGGGGTCGTACTAATGGACTAATGGACTTTCCGTACTAATAGATGCCTACTTTTTTGTAAAGTAACAGTACAGTTCCATGGGAGAATGCTTTGTTTACCATGTGGATTACACAAATAAATCTTCCGTTGACGAATTTTAGTTGTGGAATTGCGCTGTTGCTTCCCCAAAATAGCCCTCTCCTTTCTGCTATTCTTCCTCTTCCTCCTCTCTGTTTCGACTTCGGACTTTCCTAGCGGACCAGAGTCTCTTTCTGCCTTGGATTCGCGGAAAACGACGCGCACCCCCAACTAAACACCGAGTTCCCCCTCAAGCTGAATGAGCGATGATTTCACGCGGAACCATGAACCTCACTTGCTCATTTACACGCTGTGCGTGGAAGTGGCGAGGGAGCGGTGGGTGCAGAAAGAGTGTTGGCCAGACTACCCTCATTGTTAGTCTGCCGGCTGGAGCGGCATGGTGCGTCTGCTGCAGCTGCTGCAGCTGCTGCTACTGTCTCCTGCAGCGAATGGACTGCTTGGAGGACTTGTAGGAGGGATAGGCGATACGCTGGGCAATGTCGGCGGAGGATTGGGATCTGTGGTAAGTGCAATAGTTCCTCGGTAAATTTCAAAATTTGCAAGGATAGCTCAGAAAAAAAACTATCAGGTTGGTGCAAAAGTTTCGATCTTTTTGGGGAATCATAATTGAACCACCGTATCTCAGCCCCACAAAAAGCAATCGACCCATGTTCAAACTATGTGGTGAGGTAGTTGTAGTACTTCCTACCCTATACATAAAGTAGGCATCACACTCATAATCGCCCAGAAAATTTAGAAATAAAAGTTCGTGTAAAAATTCGAAAATCAAGATTAATTTCGATTTACTCACAATCTAAAAGGAAATTTCTCCAGCATGCCTCACTATAAAAAGGTGAGATCCCTTGTACCCTCTGTCGAGCAATGTGATTGGCTTAGTGGTAGGATGCCGACTTCATGAGATCTAACTGGCCAAATTTCGGACATCCATAAAATACATGTACAAAACGAGATATCAGTGTTTGCTACCAATACGTTCTCATGAGGTCTAGGTAGGGGCGCTGTATTCTACACTAACTGTGTCACTACTGAACGCGGCTGTTTCCGTAATTGCCTCTTTAATATCCAGAATATCGAAAAATCCAAATCACAGTTCAGAATCACAAAAGTTCTCAAAAACACATATCATAGTGGATCCGTAGAAAAGATCTCAAATTCGCTCCAAGTGAGTTCAGCTCCGCTCTTTCTTAGGATTGGTTTGGCTATGCCTCCTCTTCAGAATAACTACGTGATCTCATTGTTTCATCGCCGAACAATTATTTTGCATAATGTAAAACATCGTTTTCAACACCACAAAATGACCACCAACTTCTGATTATTAAATATTGTACCGCAAAGGCTTAATCAAGAAACCAACTAAATGAATAGAACATATTGTCAATACACTACGTAACATTATAATGTCAGATTATATGTCATCTATATACTGAAGTACCATCCAAAATTGTGTTTTCATCAGATGTGTTTAATGGCGGTCTCAATTCAAGTGCTCGAAAAAAGTTTCCCCGAATCAGCACAAACGTAGTATCGGGCTAAATGTATATGTATACTACCACTCTTCATAATTTTAAGCTTTTTGTTGGCCTTAATTTTGCTTTCGTAGATTTATAACTCCAAAAGTACGAGGTATCAATTCCCAGTGCATCCACTACATGCATTCATAAAATTACACATTCTCAATCAATGGATTCCACAAAGAGGGCGATAAATAGCGCAAGCACGGGCCTTCAAAATATGCATAACCATGAGACGATCTGATTTTTCGATCGAAAGATATTTCAGAAATTCGTCGAATCGAAAAAAGATCGAAAATTTGGAACCAACCCTATAAATAAAACTGGGATAAATTTGTCACACAACCCATAGATTGATAAAAGGAAGAATGGAGAATTTTCAGGTGGGCAACGTAACGGGTTCTGTCGGTGGCGCGGTAAGTACTTGAATCTTTTTTTTAAATATCATACAGAACATTTCTTTTTGAATATGGAAAATTTGAATATAGTCGAGTATATTTTTGAGAAAGAATAATTTTAAAATACTAGTAAATTACAGGTGAGCAATCTAACAGGAGCTGTCGGCGGAGCGGTAAGTTTGGCATTGTTTTCACGTTTCTTAATGTTTGGCATATTGGAAATATTTTGTAAAAAAAATTATTTAGTGAATTTTTTTTAAATTATGATTTTGCAGGTGGGCAATCTAACGGGAGCTGTCGGCGGAGTGGTAAGTGCTTTTAAAAAAAATATTAGAATATCACTATTTCTCATCTCCTGCATCAATTGTTCTCCACTAGCAACGCGTTTTGCGACACAATTTAGAACCAACTTCAGGTTGGAAATGTGACGGGCGGCCTGCTCGGTGATACATTGGGCGGCGCTGTAAGTTTGAACGGGTTCTAATTTATCCTATTAGTTTCCCTCTCTCATCTACTTCTCCAGCAAAAACATTGATCGTTCACGTTCTCGTGATGCAATACATTTTCTTAATTATATATCAAAAATATACTGCTTCAACATGCTCGGATATGCGAAATTGCTACAGGTGGGCAACCTCACCGGTGCCGTAGGAGGCGTCGTTGGCGGTGTCGTCGGGGGAGTTGGCGGCGTTGTTGGAGGTGTTGTCGGAGGCGTGGTAAGATCTAATATAATGGTATCATACATACACAGGATAGTTCCAGCGGTAGTGCACGGCTGTCCATTGAAATGTTTAATCTGTGGCTGTCAAAAGTACCAATGGAAATTGTATACGTTTGGAGGTCGGCAATTTAACGAACGCAATCGGCCTTGGAACGACAACTTTACCTCCGAGCCGCTGCGCGCCCTACACAGCGCCCGATGGGGTGGTCTACGCAAATCGGTAAGTATCACATACACTTGTCAACTCGTGAACAAGAAAATGTCCGTCGAACGCACTTGTTCACATGTTCTTGCTCTAATCACCACTGTCTTTGGTTGCTGATACAGCTACTATTCGCGTCAAAGACACAACACAAATGTATTCAGTTGCGCGACGAAGGACCTCGCGGCAGTGTGTAATGCGGAATCATGGAAGACGCACTGCACATGTTCCGCCCGATGGACCGACACGTATTGCTCAGTGTGTGAGTGGTTATGAAAAAAACGCAGAACTTGCTTCCAGCAATCCTAATGACAGTGAAGTTATATTAGTGCAAAAATTAAACTATATTTCAGCATTACAATCGTTGGACAACCTGGGCGGCAACTCGTCCGGCCAACTTATCGATGTGAGTGGCATGAAAAAATTGCTTCGCCCTTGAAGAACCTTTGAAGAAGGATTTTATGCGGTAACTACATACATTAAAAGTCATCAACATACAATTACTATATGAATTATATGAAATTATATAAAATTATTATATGAAATATTAATTATATAATGAAATTATTGTATGAAATTACAGGTAATAAACAGTGGGTCGCCCGCACGTCTGATCACTTCCCTCCCCGCTCTTCTTTCTTTTCTCACGGATGAACAACGGGTGGAGTTGAGCTACACAGTGGGTATTGCTTTCATGAATACGTTTATTGACACATGTAAGTGAGTTATACTTGCTATCCGTAGAACAAAAGTATGACAACCGTGAGAGGGCGCTTTTGGACACAATTACTTCCATTGCCAGGTCGACGAAATGATTCTCGAAGCCACTTACGAGGAGAAACCGCTGGACATCCAGTGAGTCTCGTTTTCATATTTTAATTTCATTAATTTTCATCTATTATTAATTATTTTTAAAATACAAATTTTAGTAAACACTTCACGCTCTTCAACGATCCCTCCCTCGGCAATTGCTTCACATTCAATCACTTCAATGCTTCGACAACTTTTCAAGCGCGAGGCCATTCTGCAAGATACGGTAAGCAGTTTGTTTCTTTTCCTAAAATGTATCTAAAATATTTCGTAATACAAAATAATAAACAATATAATTTAGGCCTTCGTGTAACTCTCGATTTCCAAGCGCATGAGTACGCGCCTTGGGTCGAATCTGTTGGTGAGTTGTTTTTTTTGCCAGATTACCTAATTATGGCGCAATTCGTTTCAGCTTTCAAAATATCAGGCAAGCACAAATGGATATCATTACCTAATGATGACGAAGCAATTACAGGTATGTACACATACGTGCATGCGATCGGACAGGATATCTATTTGGAGAGCGTCAAGCACAATGTGCACCCCGGGAGAATCGATCAGGTGGCAATGAAGAAGGTAGCATAATCACAAAACTTTTACATTATGTTCATTTACAAATAATTCGATATTCACTGCTAAGACCCGCCTTATACAATATCGAAAACATGTCCGAAAACAAAAAAGATCGGTAAGCACACTAATAGATTCATGCCAAGTGCTACTGCGTCACTGATTTAAAAAAAAGGTTTTCATTTTCAGTACCGTTTCACTCGGATGAGGAATATGTTCTCCCACTGCGCTGAAACCAAAGCAGTCGCCCAATCGTACTACTTTGCCGGTAACTACTCTGTCGATGTGCGTTTTCCTCTAGTATCTTTGCATGTTTGAAATGATGCATTGCACGAAACTTTTACCAAGTCTCTGGTAATTTATTTTATGTGAAAGTTAAAATAAAATATTAATGATTAATCCGTTTCAGGGGTGCCTCCGTTCTTGCTATCAGGATTCGGTTTATCGCGCTTGTGGTTGCATGGATCCGAGCTATGCGAGAAAACAGGGCATTAAGGCTTGCAACTTCGAGCAACGTTGGTTTAAAAAAAGAAGTATCTTTCCCGTTTCAAAGGTAGACAACAAAATTTTTGCCTAATGAAGCAAAAGTATGGAGACTAAAAAGAAATATAATTTAATGTTTTTGCAATACTAATTTCAGTATTCTGCATCAATTTATTGTAACTTATTTAACTTAACAACTTGTAGTACACTTGAATTAACTTAACAACTTGTAGTACACTTGAATTAGCAATCGATATTGTAATCATATTCAATTACTTTCACAAATTGGCATATTTAAATACATATTTCCAGTTTCGTGTATCGATTCGATGGCTGCTCGTCGGGGCGACGCCTACTACTGGCCCGAGTGCACCTGCTCGCTTCCATGTGGAGACGAGCATTACGAATACGAGACATCGAGGGCTCAGTTGATACAAGTACTGTTTTATATTGATGAAACACTATTTCATAAGAATGTTTAGATGACAACGATACACACAGAGAAAAATGTATAAATCCAGCCCTATCGTACATGAAAATGTATAACAAATGTATAACATGCAATTCATTTTTCATATATTTTCATGTATGATGGGGTTGGATTTATACATTTTTCTCTGTGTGTAATGCGCTACAGATAATGTAATGAAAATATATTTGATTGACGTCCGGATAACAAATAAATAAACATACACTTAGAAAATTTTATATTTTTGAGCGATAGAGATCAAATGCATGATAATGTTTGCCTCCATTATAAAACCGTTCAGCCAAAAGCCGTCAACGCTAGCGCGCCAAGCGACGTTGTGATTTACTTCACAACGCTAGAGATCTACTCGCAAGTCGAGCAATGGAGGTTCCCGGTTGGTTTCAGTTTCATTATATCTAATATTGCATTTATGCGGGGCACGAGGAAAAGCAGTATAATAACATAAAAGCAGTAAAATAACAGTTTAAGAGACAGGCACGAAACATTGATGGACTTTCCAACAAATTAGCCTATCTCACTCTTATCGTGTATTACTGAATTTTAATAAAATTACAAAATGTAAAATATAATGTGAAAAGTCAAATATTGATTTTTTTTTATAGTTATCCCGCGTGCTCGGTCTTACTGGTGGTTTTGTGGGCATTCTTCTCGGAGCTTCTATTGTTTTTATCGTCGAAGTTGGACTGCTCGTGGTTAGAGTAGGCATGATAAGTGAGTTTCTTTACTGCTAAGGACTAAGTGCACCGACCTTATAATAATAACTACCCGATTTTGGCGACAAGCTCAAACGAATCCTCGCGAGCTGAAACTAGTATTTAAATAGTGCAAATTTTGACGAATATTATTAGGTAAACGTTAAATTACAGTCATGGGCAACCCTCAAATGCTTAACGCTATGAAGATGAAGCGAGTTCAGCGGAAGCATGATTAGTGCCGCATGGAATTATGATAAACTAATTCATTGTTTTCCTCATAGTTCGCACTGTTGATTGTAAATCAAAATATAGATTTATGAGTTGTTCAAGCTCCTTCAACTTGTATTCATATTGGCTATATTGGTTTGATAAAAACTATTTTTCTGCTTTTTTTCAACTTTTTATGTTTATTATTATCGTCTTCTCATTTCCGACATCGAATTTTTCGATACTGAGATTGATATCTTCGAGGTCTCCAGGGGTTGATGGAGAATCATTCGTGCCGCGCCTCGTCTGAAGGGTAAGTCGTATTTTAGAACACATAGTAGTGATATGAGACATTCAGGAGATGTCTTGACCAATAGTGGTTATTGCACCGGTGGGAAGGAATGCAATAAATCAGATTTTCTTTCTATCCGAAGCAAGATCTCACCGTACGAATGGAGAGAATATAAGCAATAGAATGGGTTGTAGTGCTGAATTAACGAAGAAGAGGAAGCAGATCGTCCACGTCGCCCACTTTCCCGAACCTAAAAAGAGATTCAAAATAAATTTGAAATGAAAGAAAGTAAAACGCATTCATTAGGCTAATCAAAACAATGAAGTCATTAGAAATTTATACGTGCAACAATAAGGCGAGGGTACCCGGGAGAGTTTGGAAAAAATTTGAACGATTATGGCAAACTTATACCTGTCCCAATAGTAATTGCCACTTGACCAACAACAAATACGATGGAGGACAGAGCGCATGGAAGAATGAGCCTGGAAAATATATATTTACATATATTTGATCGACACCCGAGGGCGCCCACATCATTCCACAGGCCGGTCAATCTTCCAGAAAGGCCTTTGGAGTGAGAGAGCGTGTAAAATCGAGAGGGACTCTCTCACTTTTGCACGCTCTCTCGCTCTAACCCTGGTCTGTAGGTTTGGAATCGTGTGCGCCACGAGATAACGTGTGATTCGCGAGGGTAAATACGTAAATCATGACTCTCTATAGAGTAGTAAAATGACATTGGTGTTTTAGAAATAGCGTCCATCAAAAAACATTTGTTGGAATAGAGCCAGTAATTGCCTGTTCAGCTTCAAGTAATATTAAAGTGTCCGAACTGATTTGGAAAATTTAATATCACTTTAGCTTACGCTCTAATATTTTCGAAACTCATTAAATCAACATTTATCTTTCAAACTCACATAATCTCTACCCGCTGCATCCTATTGGAGGCGGTGATTCCGTGCTTGATTAGAAGAACAATGGCGACCCTGAAAATTTGGATTATTTTACAAAATAGGGTTTAATATATAATATTCCGTTCTTCCCTTCAAATCGAGTCTCATTTTTGTAGCGAAAAAAATTTGTTTATTTGATGTTACTCGCGAATGAGGTAAGAGACCTCAGTACCCGTAGAATAGGAAGGGCAGAAATCCACAAATCGCATTCGGTGTGAGCACTACAATTGATTGTCCGTCCGTGAGATACCTGAAATGCTTTTTTCACCCTTTCTTGATAATTCTCGCTATTTCAAGGCCGATTGTGTTTGGATTGGCGGTTTTTACGTTGACTTTCCGCTAGAGTGTGTTTGCAGCGCATGGATTCGAAATATCGTGTGAACATTCCCAAAGTAAGTCGATTCGTCGACGAACTTTCACCGACGCAAACTTTCACCGAAGTTTTGTAGCCATTTCATTCGCACGGCCACGTGTTGCACGGAAGTGAAATCATGCATCTGGGAGATGCATGATTCTTTTTTCGCCTGAAAATATGACATTTGTCGATTGCTCACTTGCCGAAATCCTCCGACAGCATACCGTACGCCGCCGGTTCGAAGTAGAATACAGTCATGAACGGCTGCCAGTGAATTGAGCATTCCTAAATAATCAAATCTCGGAACTTGCATTATCAATTTTAGATTAGTGTATTTCCTGATATATGAATTTACGGCTCGTCGTTTCCCCTTGTTTTCATCACTATCGTCACTGATATGTTAAATATACAAGAAGTATCAGGTCGCGAATCTCAAATTTGAAAAAAACAGGAATTAAACATACGAAAATCAACGGCGCTATCCATCCGATAAATATGGCAAGGCCGTAGGATACTCGACGAGTCTGATGCTGGAAGGAATAGGGAAAGAGGATTGAATGCAATCGTGACCTGAAATCATGTGATACTTCATTAAATCACATCATCACTAAGTATTAACGATTAAATTATAATTATGAGCAACTATACCATGCAATTAGTGGCAGATGAAAACAGCGCGCGAACCAGACGTAGTCGATGTAGAACTGTAATTATTTTATTATTGTATTTTTTTAAACATGACAAAATATATTAATCATTCACCTGCAACCAGGGCCGTCCCTCATGCGAAACGAGTCGACTCTTGGTCAAAATGGCCATGCCATTCAGCCCCGCGTACTGAATCATGCACAAAATATCGGCTGCAGCGGCCGAAAGAAGAAAGCGAAAACCGATTATCTCCTGAACCATTGCGTCATCACTAGCTAATATGATTGTTGCGTCATCATTAGGTAACCCATCGACCATCAACTATACGATCAGTTCTTTCTCACCTTCTCCGTTCTAGTAAACACTGCTATTACGAGGAGATAAAGTGGGATGAAGAGTGCGGCCAGCAGGACGAGACTTCCTCCCGCCAGAATGTCGTCGGCGTCAAGTGGATTACGATACCACGCAGCGAACGGATCCATTCCTCAATTTTAATTTATCTCATGACCACACTTATTTTATTGTTAAAAATGTAAGAATAATTGCAGATGTGTCTTCAAATATCAAATTAATAAGCTCGGAATGCAATGGGACAAAATAACGGATGACAAATCTTGTTTTATGAAAGAGAGACATTCAATAACGTGGACTGAGACTGAGTGGGAGTAGCAATAGAGTTGCTTGTGTGTGCGAACTCTCGGCGGCTTTCCGTGAGAGAATCAGCCTCCAGCATCCATGGCTAAGTGGGTTACCGAGAATAGGCCGCCGAGCCCAACCAAGAGACTAATAGGGTGATTGCATTTGGAATTTGCGGCGTACGAAGAACATGAAAAGTCAGCTATAGGTATGTGTACGATGTTTGATGCCCGGTTTGTTCAGCTTACAGCTAATAATAAATTTCCCCGAGGCGCAGCAGGATTTGAATTTGACAAGAAATGAGGGGAAAACATCGAGAAGGTTGGAGGGAAAAGCTAGCCATTTGTTAGATAAAAAAGATAATTACGGGAAAAAACGTTGATATTACCGTTGACATCCAACGTCCAGTTCTTTTCTCCAATCGATCGCTCTAGTTCGTCTAAACTGATATACAAAATCATGGCAACAAATGGACTCGTTGTCTGGCTTCGTTAAGTACTTTTATAAATCAACAAAGGGCTAGTAAAACACAATTTTCGCTTTTTTTGTTCAATGACTGTTTCGGTGAACCTATTCACTAGAGTCCAAAATTTGAGACCACGGTCTCTGCATTTCGCACACTCTCTTCACCTTTCTGAGGATGAGAGAGTGTGTCAAATTAAGAGACCTACACATGTGTCACTCTACTATTCGCAAGTTTTGTCCCCTGATCTTCTGATTTCTAGTGCCGTCATTTTTGCAACACTTGATGCATCATTCTTTTCAAAAACATCTCATATACGGCTCATGAGTGTTCACAAATAATGTGCATTCATCTTCTGATTCCCAGTGCCATATTTTTTCTACCTACAAAACAACTAAAAAAAGTTTTTAAACGCGGCCATTTAAAAAGACAATTTTTGTGATGTACGCAGGCAGCTTTCCGAGGGTATTCATATCTCAATCAATCAATCAATCAATCAATCATTTATCATGCCAAAAAACTTGATTCTCTCCTGCTCGATTACATTGTAAAAACCCACTATGTAATCTCGCCATGACGCTTTTTTCTTTCGATATATACATCCATCTATACGACTTGACCATTTATCGATTATCGATCGACGGGGGCGATAATGTCGACTGGGCGGCGGCGGAGTTTATCGATCAATCAGCACATACAGTAAGACAGTAAGACATCGATGATTCAAAAAGAGGCGGGGTTAATCAATCAATTGGTTTCATTATTTCAATATTCTGCGTAGAGTGGATTGTATACGAGCATTGAGCATTCATCATGAGCTGAGGTTCTCCTGAAATGAAATATTATTTAATGCTTAAAGAAGGAGTATTACGATCTCGCGCTCCCTCATTCCTCATCTTCAATGTGCCAATGGCGCGGTCTCTCTCTCCTCTCTTCCCATTATCCCTCCCTCTCATTTTTGAATCCCTGCGCGTCAGGGTCAGTTTGCACTGAGCCAAACTCGAATAATTCTGTTCAAATTTATCGGTTGAACGTGCGGTTTGCAGCGCTCTTACCGGGTAACCGAGCGCAATAACCCCACTGTGAGAACTCGGTTGACCTAAAGTTCGTGGGACACCATCTTTAATATAATTTCTTTGTTTGTGAAATAGGTCTAGCTGAATTATAGTGAAACCCACTCCCGTTAACATTTGTCATGACAAATTATTATTATTATGTTATTATTAATATTAAGTTGCTGCAGCTGCAGCCTGCTCACCTAGACGATGCAGCCGAGAAGGGTCGTCGGGCGGGCTGCGGGGAGGCGGAGAGGCGCGATCCAAACGACAGACGGGAGTTGCTGCAATCATCTGAGCTGACACTCTACGCAATCCGGAATAGTCTTCAAGTTTAATTTACTCTTGTTGAACGCTAACTTGTATGCATTTTGTTGCGTTTATACGTATTCCACGGTAAATCTTCGGACGAATGAAAAATCTTCCTTACACGTCAGTTTGGATGCAAAGTAACTAATATTTTAACCATAACGCAAAATTTTTTTAATCAACGTCTTTTACCTCCTGGGGGACGCATCGTATCCATCGTATCCGTTCAGTGGCCTTCCCCAGTTCTCCTCGTATCGCGAGACACTTCGAGGTTCGTAGTCGATGGCAGCGGGCCGACGGGGAGAGGCGGTTCTGCTGCTCACACTACAACGAATTTAGTTTAGTAGAAATATTTATAGCGTTAACTGAACAATATTAACATCTATGTCTTTTGGCATTATTTTTTTTGGTGTTAAATGAACATCGTTTTAATCATTGATCATAAAAATCATCATTAATCTTAATCATAAAATCATAAAAGAGAGAAATCCTGAGTCTCACCCTCCAAACTTGGGTTCATAAGTCACAGTCTCCACGTACGGCGACAGCGGGCGACCGTCGTAGACAGAGACGAGACGAGTCTTCTTGATTACCTAATATAATAAACTAATTAGCATTTAGTATTCACCTTAATTAAATTATTAGTCTCACTTCATTCGAGTATCACAGTAGCGATCGCACATACAGTCCGGTCACATCTCCCCCTGAAAGCATTTCGCCCCGCGCGCCTCCGGGCGTCCCCAAACGACCCCCTCGCTTCTAGTGCTCTGGATAAAAATATATTTGAGGTAAACTCTGTGTGATCGGTATCAGCACCGAATTCCTGAACAATTTGTGTTTTTAGAATTTTTATCAAAAATTAAATAAATGTGTATATTTTATTTTTTATATTTGTCAGCTTCGAATCATATATGTGACACAGTGAACGTATACGGTATGCGGAAATTTGAAGTTTGTAGTTTGAACTGGAATTTTGCCAATTCTACTCCGACCTCGCATTTTCATTTTATTTCGTGTTTCTTTGTGGTTGTTGCCTTTCCCTCGCCCATTTCTCTGTCATTCTTTGCTAATTCTACCGCCCAGACCTCTCCTCGTCCCATCCGCACCATTCAAGGAGGCCGTCGACTCCGGACCCGGCCGGGATCGCCTCCGTTCGAGTCAGGTTCGGGGTTCAACCCTTGTTTCCTTTGGTGCTTTCTGTGCGGTGTCTGCTTGTGGTCAATTGCAGTCGCTTCCGTGCCATTCGCGCGGATTTATCAAGATCAATTCATCATTATATCTTCACAAGACACGAAAATGGAAAAGGAGGCAACGACAGTAATATGAGGTGAACAATTGGAAACTTTTAATTTAATTAGCAAGAGCATCGGAAGGGGGAGGAAGAGTCTGTGATCCTCTCTTCTCTGCTGCCCTTTTCTCTCGTCGGCCGATATTCGCCTCATATCTGAATGAAATAGTCCTTTGTTTTGTCACACGTTTGACCTACCTTCTAACTACTGACTTCCAGTCAGATACGAAGTTGGCTGGCTGCGGATGGCGAAACAGGCGATACTGCTGAATTATGTATATAAGCAATGAGCCCCCTATCATCAATTACCTCCATGACGAACCGACTCTTAACTCTCTCCCTCATCTTGACTTTAAGTCTCTTCTCCTCCTCGTCGTTGGCGATTCCATCGAAGAGCTCTCTCACGAAGGCGATGTCCGACTGCTCCATCATCGAAAGGTGAGCCACATCTTCTTTCGACATGAATGTGGGTCCTTCATCTCAAATCAATTATGTAACATGTTTTAATTTAAAAATAGATAAACAAACATGCTGGTGCGGCTCGGCAAAGCATTCGGTCGCTAATAGATTCTAGAGTTCTTCTATCTTGATCCCGTCCGTCGATTAATGAGCGGAGGGTGTCCATAATAGCACTCAGCTGAATAAAAATCGATAGATGTATAAACAATAAGAGTGAATCAATCGAAACAAAACATCACTTCAGGCGACGTCGCTGCGGCCGCTGCAGATTGAGCAGGCTGCACAACTGCAGTCGCTCCTTGGACTGCAAGTGCTGCAGGTGCTGCAGGAGCTGCTTGTGCTGCAGGTGCTGCAGGAGCTGCATGTGCGGCTGGAGTGGGAGGAGTCGAAGGGACGACTGATGTCGACGGGACGACAGGCGAAGGCGAGCGTGCCAGATTGGGGATGTAGCCCATCCTGTGATCATTTTATTTATTTTTTGTTGCAATCGATTGCTTTATATGTACGACATAGTTCATAAAGTGTTGTACCTTCCTCCAACCGGCTTCTTCTTATCGATTGCATTTGTTGCCTTTCCCTCGCCCATTTCTCTGTCATTCTTTGCTAATTCTACCGCCCAGACCTCTCCTCGTCCCATCCGCACCACTCAAGGAGGCCGTCGACTCCGGACCCGGCCGGGATCGCCTCCGTTCGAGTCAGGTTCGGGGTTCAACCCTTGTTTCCTTTGGTGCTTTCTGTGCGGTGTCTGCTTGTGGTCAATTGCAGTCGCTTCCGTGCCATTCGCGCGGATTTATCAAGATCAATTCATCATTCACAACTCAACAAATGTGACAATAAACGGAATAACAACGAAGAGATGGAGCCAACTACTGCATTACAAGGTGAACTCAATTATTATACTTCCACTTATCCACGATGGGTCCCCCATTGCACCTCTTGATGTGCTCCATATTTTCGATAACATGGGTGATGTGGGCTCGGCATCGCTCTTTCGTAAGAATGTTCTGCCAATAGAAGAGTGCAGCGTCCTGGATTGCCGATCGAGTCTTGGGGTTTCTGTTCTTTCCAATCCAGTGCTTCATATCCTTCCATACGTACTCGATCGGATTCATATCCGGTGAGGCGGGTGCCCAGGGGGCCGTTTTGATTCCCCACTCGGTGATTTTGGCCTTGATGTCCTTGGCAGTGTGGCAGGGAGCCATGTCTTGTTGAAAGACTGCTCGAACTCTTCCTTTCCAGTTGTCGATGAACGGGAGAAGGAAATCCTCCAGAATCCCGATGTAGCCGTGAGCGCCCAATGTCTCTCCTTCTTCGAGGAATGTGATCGGTCCAGGACCATCCCAGGTAATTGCTGCCCAAACCATTAACTGAAATTTAATATTGTGTAAATGGACATCATTTGGAAAATACCTTTTTTGCGAACTTTCGCACTCCGGTGAGCCTCCTCTTGTCGTACTTGTTTGACGTGGTGATCATACGACGGTTTCCTCCAACTTGGACGATGCATTCGTCTGACCAAATCTGATGTTAAAAATTAATATATTTAATTATATTAGTTACTACCCAGTCACGGAACGTCTCCTTGCTCTCCAAAAGCTCGTGGACGTAGTTGAAACGCTTTGACGCTTGCTGAGGAGTAATATCGGGCACATTTCTGAAACAAATGAAACCGTGGAATACGATAAATCGATAAATTACTGACATCTCGGGATAACACTTCAATCCTCCTGCATGTTTCAGGTTCCTCAAGACTCCACGAGTAATGTTGATTCCGTGATGCATCTCGAGGTCTTTCACAGCCTGACAAGATTACGGTAAGTTATCGATTGGAAGTACGGTAAGTTATCGATTGGAAGTACGGTAAGTCATCGATTGGAGGTACGGTAAGTTATCGATTGGAGGTACGGTAAGTTATCGATTGGAAGTACGGTAAGTCAGGAAATTCACTTGTCGTTCGGTCAGCGTTCCATCCACATCGTCAATCTCAAACATCTTCTTAACGAGTTCGACCACCTCCGTTGCTCGATCACCCAGCACGTAGCTCCTGATTAATATCAATTATTTTTTCGATGTAATTATATTGTACCTGTATGGAGTTACCACTCCTTCCTGCTCCTCGACCCCCTTTTTGAATTGAGTGAGAACTGAGGAGTAAGAGATTGATATCTTCTGTCCAACCATGTATTCGTGCACTTTCTTCGCCGATAAACCCACGATTCTCTTCGTATGAATGATTTTATTGATACAGTGAGCACATGGAGTGGCGGGAGACTCCTCATCGTCACTCATTGTATCTGTATTATGAACATGTATTACAGTAATGATAGCACGGCAAGTAATAAATACATTCATATTCAACAAAGTGTAATAAAAAGTGACATTCCTGGAGGAGAACGTCATCATGAATCAGTTCGTGATCGATGTCTTAATCATCATTTACCATAATCTGCTCATTGATTTGCATTGATTCAACATGTCTGCCATTCATTTCCATCGATTTTCATGTTTTTTTTCTTTTTCTTTATTAATTTTTCTCAATTTGTGATTTGTATTACTGTACTTATGTCCTCATATGCTCCTTTCATGGCTGCTGATTTTGTTCTCGTACGCCACGAAGATGAGGAGAAATATGCTTTAATACGAAAGCATACTGTAGTCCACGGGAAGGTCATCCCCCAGTCGTCAGTGACCTACAGAGTGGATAATGGTCCTCTCTTCAGCCGAATTGTGATGCATTCGGGTTCGAAGGGTGCATGCCTTGCATTCTTAATCAATCTGGGAAAAGGTGAGTCTTCTTACACAGTTGCCATAGATCCTTTCATAGGAAACAACACGGATTACTGTAGCTATTTCTGTACACTCTGGATACTGTACATTATTGATTTCAGAATTGTGCGACGATTCTGACCTACTTGGCGACCTACCGGAGGGGCGTCCCCAGAGAAAGAGAAGTGAGAATCGGTGTATTCCACACTGTCAATGATTTACTTTAGCACTCTCGAATGCTTCTTCATTTTCTACGCCCTTCCAGCAGAAGCTGAAGAGAGTCAAGGGTATGTGTCATGATCACTAGGCAATACGTTTCATTTTTTTCAGAGGAGCCAGTCGATACTAGCAAATCGTTGAGAAGTGCAATCGATAAGAAGAAGCCGGTTGGAGGAAGGTACAACACTTTATGAACTATGTCGTACATATAAAGCAATCGATTGCAACAAAAAATAAATAAAATGATCACAGGATGGGCTACATCCCCAATCTGGCACGCTCGCCTTCGCCTGTCGTCCCGTCGACATCAGTCGTCCCTTCGACTCCTCCCACTCCAGCCGCACATGCAGCTCCTGCAGCACCTGCAGCACAAGCAGCTCCTGCAGCACCTGCAGCACTTGCAGTCCAAGGAGCGACTGCAGTTGTGCAGCCTGCTCAATCTGCAGCGGCCGCAGCGACGTCGCCTGAAGTGATGTTTTGTTTCGATTGATTCACTCTTATTGTTTATACATCTATCGATTTTTATTCAGCTGAGTGCTATTATGGACACCCTCCGCTCATTAATCGACGGACGGGATCAAGATAGAAGAACTCTAGAATCTATTAGCGACCGAATGCTTTGCCGAGCCGCACCAGCATGTTTGTTTATCTATTTTTAAATTAAAACATGTTACATAATTGATTTGAGATGATGGACCCACATTCATGTCGAAAGAAGATGTGGCTCACCTTTCGATGATGGAGCAGTCGGACATCGCCTTCGTGAGAGAGCTCTTCGATGGAATCGCCAACGACGAGGAGGAGAAGAGACTTAAAGTCAAGATGAGGGAGAGAGTTAAGAGTCGGTTCGTCATGGAGGTAATTGATGATAGGGGGCTCATTGCTTATATACATAATTCAGCAGTATCGCCTGTTTCGCCATCCGCAGCCAGCCAACTTCGTATCTGACTGGAAGTCAGTAGTTAGAAGGTAGGTCAAACGTGTGACAAAACAAAGGACTATTTCATTCAGATATGAGGCGAATATCGGCCGACGAGAGAAAAGGGCAGCAGAGAAGAGAGGATCACAGACTCTTCCTCCCCCTTCCGATGCTCTTGCTAATTAAATTAAAAGTTTCCAATTGTTCACCTCATATTACTGTCGTTGCCTCCTTTTCCATTTTCGTGTCTTGTGAAGATATAATGATGAATTGATCTTGATAAATCCGCGCGAATGGCACGGAAGCGACTGCAATTGACCACAAGCAGACACCGCACAGAAAGCACCAAAGGAAACAAGGGTTGAACCCCGAACCTGACTCGAACGGAGGCGATCCCGGCCGGGTCCGGAGTCGACGGCCTCCTTGAATGGTGCGGATGGGACGAGGAGAGGTCTGGGCGGTAGAATTAGCAAAGAATGACAGAGAAATGGGCGAGGGAAAGGCAACAACCACAAAGAAACACGAAATAAAATGAAAATGCGAGGTCGGAGTAGAATTGGCAAAATTCCAGTTCAAACTACAAACTTCAAATTTCCGCATACCGTATACGTTCACTGTGTCACATATATGATTCGAAGCTGACAAATATAAAAAATAAAATATACACATTTATTTAATTTTTTATAAAAATTCTAAAAACACAAATTGTTCAGGAATTCGGTGCTGATACCGATCACACAGAGTTTACCTCAAATATATTTTTATCCAGAGCACTAGAAGCGAGGGGGTCGTTTGGGGGCGCCCGGAGGCGCGCGGGGCGAAATGCTTTCAGGGGGAGATGTGACCGGACTGTATTAACGGCGCAATTTTTTCACATTATTCCGTTTTTTTTCACATTTCAAGTAATTGAACAACAATACTTGCCTATAGCCATGCCTTCACATTGTCTACATTGCGTGTCTTTCGGATTATAATCTAATGCCGCGCTAATTTCTTCGGGGAAATTTCCCCATCAAACGGTGGAAAACTTGTGTAATTCAACTCAAACTGAAAGAAATCTCTCCAATCAAAAAGAATAATGTTCCAAACGTGTTTTACCATTCCTGTATCAAGTTTGGAGGCTATAGCTTTATTAGGAAAAAAGTTATGCAAAGGTGGACAAAAAGATTTTCCACTTTCCACTCATAAAATTTGCGCAGCATAATTGATTCTGCGTGAATATGCAAACCTTCTTCATGGGAGTTCCACCAGCACTGACTCTGCTGCCTGCAGAAGACGTCGAGCGGGGCGAGTGGAGGGGAAGCGAGTCCACCGATCGAGGAGATAGACCCGCTTAATTGTATGTATGTATTCCTATAGCTCCCAGTAAGTATCACTTTAAAATTTTGAATGTCGCTAAAACCATGACAAGTTTAAGAAAACCAGGACAAGTTCGTTGCTGATTTAGTCAACGGCTAGCTGATTACAAGATCACCTAAGTGTATTATATCGTGTATAGTTTGACGTAGTCGTGACAAATAGCGCGTCTCTCGAGCAATTCGGGGTAAATTATGTGTCGGCTATAACTCTATTTTGACGCTGATTGAGAGTAATGCCGATCTACATGCGCGTTAGAATGCCGCAAACGTTTGATGTTTTAACGCGAGCGAAACAAGTTGCGATATAAATATCGTCCATAGGAATATAAGGATAGAGGTGTGTGGACGTGTTTACGAGATATGTTTGATTAATTTAGTGTGCACTAACAACCTTGGATGGTGGCCTAGCGATTATATTGTAAGGCCTCGCCTAGAGTGGCTTTTAAGTGGCTTTTAGAATGGCTTAAAACTTTGACTAAGACAAGGATAAGAGTGGATAAGTCACGATTACTCACGGCCTTGTATGGTGACGGATCGCGGGCTGGCAGCTGAGCGTCGGCCGTCGTAGTTATTGTCTGTAACGGCTGCATTCGAAAACTATCAATTATGCTCGCAATCAAACTTCTGAATCATTCATTTTTGCAAGGTCGGCACATTAGAAATCGATAGAGGAAAAGGAGAGGCAAGGCGCTGTGCCGACACAACCACATTCGCTAATCAAACCTCTACCAAGACCCCAATACACGCTGCGGTGTGGTCTCCACTGCTTAATGCGACTACTTTTAGGATGTAGCGAAGGTTTTAAGCGGACTTAGTAACTGACAGTTCTGCTGGACGGGATAGTAATTCTCGCTCCTCGAGTGCGCGCGCGAGCCCGTTTCGATGCGCGGAATCTGCAGAGGAGGCATCGGAAGCGTCTCGAAGGGTCTGAAAAATTCATTTTTACAACTCATTTATTTATATGAATATATCTAAAAATAAATAATTTTCTCAACCGAACCACAACGTTTCTGTGACGAAGTAGTTGTCCAGTTCATAGAACTGAGACTTGTTCAAAACGGATGATACCGAGCTGATAAAACACTAGGAATTTCTTAAATATATTAAAGCGCGAGCTGTGTAACAACGTCGGATGCGAGTTGGTCAAAATGATCAAGAATCAAAAGCATTACGCACTTGATGGGTTTGAGCAGGTGCTCGCCGGGGTAGCCGTTGCCTACTGGTAGGACCGGCTCGACGGGAGTCACGGGACGCACCGGCTCTTTTGGCTGAATACTCAATTATTAAATAATATCACATTTGAGAATCATAATCTAGAATTACAATATAGATGTCATTTTCAATATACTGATACTCAGCAATGTAAAAAGACTCTAATCTAATCTAATTTTTTTTTCAATTCGCTGATTTCATTTTGTTTAAATCCCATTTAAATCCGTCTTTTATGAACAAATACGTTACATCATCGCTTGAAGCTGAATAACCGATTGCCCCCCCCCAACCAGCGCGGGCGCTTTTCGTTGATCACGATTCTCCTGTTATCTGTTATCAGCCGCCTTCTAGTTATTCCTGCAGTGGTAACACTGTTTGCCTCCCTAACTCCTGTTACAAGCGATAAGAGTAATCACTCTCTCCCTCTCTCTCTGCTTCAGTTTACTCTATCGTTTTTCGCTCACTTGTCTGTTTTCTCTCGTGCCATCCGCCAACTCTCAGGTCTAATCCCTGTGCAAATAGTGGAGGAGAGAGAGAAAGTTGCGTGAGTTCACGGGAGGATTGGGGTGCGAACAACAAGTATTCAGCGGGAAAAAGAGATCGAGCAAATATATTTTTGAATAAAAAACAAAAACGGAATTTGAAATAAATATGTTTCTGATGTACGATTTATTCTAGAGCAAAAGGGGAATAATTATAATGCTCAATTTCAAATATGAAAATTATAAAATGTAAAATGCAAAACCCACTGAAATACTTACGTCCTTCTCGATCTTCACTACCAGTGCACCGTTCTCATCCTTGCCATATGTGCGCCGCTCCGTGTACTGATTGGTGGAAAACTCGCGACGGGGCTACAATGTTAATTAATTATATCAATTATGTATCATGTCAGGCAATAGTGCGCAGATGAGGACGGGCCGGAATTGTTAGTTGCAAAAAATGTTAACAACACCACAAAATGCCGGATATTCCGACAAAATGAAGCAATTACTTTTACAAGCCATGTTTTGTTTACTTTGAAATCACTTGGGATCTGGCCAAACACGCCTAACCATACTCAACTTCTTTCTTGCTCGATTAGATATAGCCATTGCTGCAAGTTCCCCATCCGTATTCATTCATATTTAGATATTTCTTTTTTTTCATCGTTTCTTTAATTGCCGTCACACCCTTCGCGAGTGTATCAAATAAATAAATAAATAAATAAGTAGTTGACTATGTTTTATTTCGTGAATCAACTTGCCTCGGTTGTGTCGGTGCCGCTGATTCTCCTTTCGAAAGACTCGACGGTGTGCGCCTCCTCCGATCCCACTTGCTGCAATTTTAGTACTTTGAACTAATCTTTAATCTTTAATTTTTAATCTTTATTCTCCAAGGGGCGATTTAGGGTGGGATGTGGAGTAATCTTGACGATATGATGGGCTCTTCGGCTCTGGATCGAGCACTAGAGAACTAGAGTTTGAAATTCGGGTAAATAATTGGATTATACCACTTCGCATAATCTCTAACCAATCGACTGGTGTAGAGAGTGTGCGAAGTAAAGAGATCTAATCCAATTATTTACCCGAATTTTAAACTCTACTTTGGACGTTGTAAGATAATGCCCCATAAGATCGTACGGAGTGCCATCCTTTTGCCAATTTTTCTGAACTTAGCAAATTCGTAACGCGGTATCACATAAACAGAAACTGATTTTTTTCTTGTATAATCCAAAAAATAGCGTATGTGTTGTTTCATATTTCGCACCTGGAAGTATCCGCCCTCGTAGGGCCTCGCGGACTGCAGGCGTTCCGCAGCTCTGGACATTCTGAATATATTTATTATTTATCTAAGTATAATTTAAACATGTTTTCAGGCAAAGGCATAACCGCGTCGATGAAAAAGTTTACGATATGCGCTAAATAAATGATTTGCAAGGAACATTGTCTGAATAGGGGGAAAACTAACAAGGGAAACTTGAGGATGGGAAATAGACTTTCTGACCCGAGGCGACATACAAGCAATGAACTGCAGTTGCCACAAGAAAGAATGCTCGCGGGAACCTAATCACACTAATCACCCTGACATCGTTGAGAGTTAGTCTAACAGAGACTGTTTCTGTATCTCTATCTCTCTCTCCTCTCACGTCGATCCAGTTTCCATCGACTCCGCCATTCACTCTCTCGCCGCTTTTTGTCGTCTGAACTCTCTCCGAATAGTGCACTATTTCGTCCCCTTCTCGTCAGCAGCCTCTCGCATTTGCACACTATATCGTAGAAGTTGACGAACAGCAAAGCAAATAAACTGTATTGTGAGAGGGAGGGCGAAGGGGAGAGCAGAATGTGAGGGGGGTTGAATTCTGATACCCCCACCCTTATTGGGATACAATAGGGAGATTGGGAGAAGGTATAATTGGGGGGTTAATTTTTCGAGTAATTGCAAATAGCTTATGCACAAAAACTTGACAAACAACAAAATGAACACATTTCGGTGAAATCATCTTGAGGGGGCAATGATTTCGGCTGCAAATATTGTGGTAGTATAAATAAATTAAAATTTGTCAAGAACGCAGTTCCTTTGATACTGATAACCAGGCCACAAACGCATGGTCTATTCGCATAGAAAAAACTCTAATCTTGATATTCCCAGAGCGAGGGTTTTGAAACTCTAATGAGAGAGTGTGTGAAAATGAGAGAGCGTGTCTATCCGTTTTGTGCACTCTCTCGAAAATTAGAGTTTCAAACTCCTAGAGTTTTTTCTTTGTGAGTATTGCTCCTTGGGAAAAAGAAAAGAAAAAGCAACGGATATCTCACTGCAAAGACTTATCGAGAGTGTTGAAAAAAATTAGGAATCACATTTCGAACAATAAAACATGCATTTGAATACGACAAACTCTAGGGATTATCAAGGAACGGTACCTCCATCAATAACAATGAGCTGTTTGCGTACGAGACAATTGAGAAATTCTGATTCAGAATAGAATAGGAACGGGGAGAGGGTGCGGTCGAATCTGGATAGTGTGACTGTCCCATGGAGTGAGGGACGGGGACAGAAATCCCAAACAAGAGAAGAAAATATCGTGGGAAGGAGTGCCCGTGGACGTGGTGCCTCCTTCCTCGTTGGTCGAAAAGATGTGTGGAGATTGATGCAAGCACACATATAGATACCCGCAACTGATAGTAGAAATGGTTGTAACTGATAGTTACGGTGATGCCTACCGTCACTGTAAAATAATATCATAAGTCACGGATTGTGTAACACTACTTATGTATAACTTCAAACTATTTATATTATATATTCACAATATTGAAATTTGTCTGTCATTTTCAGGATACATGTAAATCAACGAGGTTATTAGGAAAAGATTAAAGTCTAAAAGTTCATTCGTCGACCGAGCTACAATATTCCCCTCACTCTTTCTTCTTGAGAATATGCACCGCGTGCGTGATAAGGTCGTGACAATTTGCCTGAGAATTTAAATTAATTGATATTTTTTCCTAAATGCACCTTCTTAACGTGAGCATAGCTGAGCACATGGGTGTAGTATCCACCCACAGAGCCCGTCTCCACGTGACAATAGGAACACCCCGTCTGTAAGAAGTATGACAGGTATAACAAAATTTCGTTTAGTTACACTATTAGTTAGACAAAACAAAGTTATCCAATTTAAACAGAAAAGTTCTGATAAACTTAGAAGCAAAACAAACACTTGCCTGTCCGGAAGACACGTGCCGCTGGACCTCGGACATGATACGAGCGGGAATGTCACTGTTCTTAACGTACGTAATGAAGTAATAATAAAATAACTAAAAAAAGAATATCGCATAGTACACTTACTATCATCTTATGGTATCCTCGATCGATGAAAATTATAGGACGCTCAGAAGGATGATCTAAATTTTCATAATAAAACAAACAAAACCTCCATTTGAATGTTTGAGCACAAAGAACATAATTCGGAATTTGATTGTTAGAAAAGTTTAGTTTTTTGTTTGTTTAATAGTTATAGAAAAGGTCAGTATCATAGTAGACTTCACTTTGCCCCATATCGACCACAGCATTCATGTACTTCATAACCAGGATCGCTATGAATTCCTCGTCCCTCTGTAATCGGTTACGAGGTCCGTTGTCGTATCTAAATCACATCAATATATGAAAACAATTTATAATAATTTTTCCTATTTTAACATAATTACTAATATAGGGTTGGTGCAAAAGTTTCGATCTTTTTTCGACTCGACGAATTTCTGAAATACCTTTCGATTGGAAAATCACATCGTCGCATGGTTATCCATATTTTGATGGCCCGTGCTTGCGCTATTTATCGCCCACTTTGTGGAATCCATTGATTGAGAATGTACAACTTTATGAATGCATGTAGTGGATGCACTGGGAATTGATTCCTCGTACTTTTGGAGTTATAAATCTACGAAAGCAAAATTAAGGCCAACAAAAAGCATAGAATTATGAAGAGTGGTAGTATACATATACATTTAGCCCGACACTACGTTTGTGCTGATTCGGGGAAACTTTTTTCGAGCACTTGAATTGAGACTGCCATTAAACACATCTGATGAAAACACAATTTTGGATGGTACTTCCGTATACAGATGACATATCATCTGAAATTATACTGTTACGTAGTGTATTGACAATATGTTCTATTCATTTAGTTGGTTTTTTGATTAAGCTTTTGCGGTACAATATTTAATAATCAGAAGTTGGTGGTCATTTTGTGGTTTGAAAACGATGTTTTACATTATGCAAAATAATTGTTCGGCGATGAAACAATGAGATCACGTAGTTATTCTGAAGAGGAGGCATAGCCAAACCAATCCTAAGAAAGAGCGGAGCTGAACTCACTTGGAGCGAATTTGAGATCTTTTCTACGGATCCACTATGATATGTGTTTTTGAGAACTTTTGTGATTCTGAACTGTGATTTGGATTTTTCGATATTCTGGATATTAAAGAGGCAATTACGGAAACAGCCGCGTTCAGTAGTGACACAGTTAGTGTAGAATACAGCGCCCCTACCTAGACCTCATGAGAACGTATTGGTAGCAAACACTGATATCTCGTTTTGTACATGTATTTTATGGATGTCCGAAATTTGGCCAGTTATATCTCATAAAGTCGGCATCCTACCACTAAGCCAATCACATCGCTCGACAGAGGGTACAAGGGGATTTCACCTTTTTATAGTGAGGCATGCTGGAGAAATTTCCTTTTTGATTGTGAGTGAATCGAATTAATCTTGATTTTCGAATTTTTACACGAAATTATATTTCTAAATTTTCTGGGCGATTATGAGTGTGATGCCTACCTTAAGTATAGGGTAGGAAGTACTACAACTACCTCACCACATAGTTTGAACATGGGTCGATTGCTTTTTGTAGGGCTGAGATACGGTGGTTCAAGTATGATTCCCCAAAAAGATCGAAACTTTTGCACCAACCTGATAAATAGTATTTCGCAGCAATAAAAGGAAACTATCGAAATATTTAGTCTATCTGAGCATGCTGAAACCTTTTCCTCGCTTTTGCCTCTTCTTTCTTGGCAGCCTCCCATTCCGCGTACTCATCGAGTCTGCAAATCGAACTTTTTAAAAATAATTTTCATATACACTGAATAAATTTGCGAGCTGTCTAATTTGTGAAATTTTAAATCGTTCACTTCTTTGCTTCGTTAACGATCATCTTCATTAGAAAGAGCACCAGACGATACAGAGGTGCATGGTCGAGCTCCCGCATCTGCAGTTGCGTATTGTATTTGTTGTTGAATGTCTTTCAGCTAAATTAGAAAAAAATAATTCTCACCCCGATAGTTATTGAATCTATAATCTCCTTATTTATTCGAAACACACAACGCGCAGAAGCTTGGAACGGCTACTCCCGGTTTTAGTGATAATGTTAAATAAGCCACCTTTTGTATGTGATCCCGGTCTGTCAGATGGATAAGTGCGTGCGTGTAGTTGAGCATCATCACATTGCACGGAGAGCAGAAGAAGTACTGATATTCATTCACTTATTTATTACACTTATTTAATTACTCATTCACATTTCCGCTTTTTGTGGTACAATTATTTATCTATGTATCTATTTATTTTTCATGCATTTAAGCGGTACTTTAACGGAAAAGAACATTCTTCTAACCTTTTCTCTCTTCATCAGCGTACTCAGCGTGTTGAAGAAGGCTCGCTGCGCCTCTTCCGATGCGAGAATGAACCCCTCGTTAATTCTCACTGAAAGCGCGTAACGAATCGTCCAAGATTTCGTATTCCTGCCGTTTCATTATGATTTCGCTGGGACGGGTGAGCTAATTCCTCGGACGCATGATGCTTGGAATTCCCGTTTTAGAAGCAAAGACAGATATTGAAATTGATTGATTTTTGAATCAGATGAAAAAAAATGAAAGTATGGTTATTGTTGGAGTCCGCATCATGTAATTGGAATATCCAGTACTCACATATACCGCCGGAATAGAATGAAGGATATTGATCGAAATCGTCTTGCTTGAGCGCCTCATAGAAACGAACGATGACTTCAGCCGCGTGCTCGAAGACCGAAAAAATTAATAGAAATATCGCTTTTTTATTATTTTTTCAACTGACAAAGTTCACAAACTCGAACCATTCT
Organism: Pristionchus fissidentatus; assembly: GCA_036245785.1. NCBI lineage: Eukaryota > Metazoa > Nematoda > Chromadorea > Rhabditida > Neodiplogasteridae > Pristionchus > Pristionchus fissidentatus. The sequence continues at coordinate 7,072,443 of BTSY01000006.1, forward strand.
CTTAGGCTTGGCTGCTACCGGAGCACTCCCGACTTCAGATTCAGCTTGAGGCGAAGATACTGCAGTAGAAGTACTAGTTTGGTTTTCCCAGGGACGATTATCGGCTGTTTCAAGCGCCTGAAATTTCGATTACAAATCGATCACACAGATTGTGTCTCATCGAACCGTAATCATAAGCGTACTTTTTTTCATTTCAATATTTACGATGGGAGACGTTTGCCAGGTTGCAGAAGCATGTGGTTGAATAATTTATACCTACCTTCCTCTTCTGCCCAACATCATCAACCTGCCGTGCCAACGAAGCGTTGATTTTTGGGCATTCTTCTCTCGAGTCGACACTCTTCAGCGTACTTATCATCTGGAAAACATATCATGACAAAGAGAAATCGTTCAACCGATGAAACGATTGTCACCTCCAACTTTTTCTCGATTTGCGCGATTCGTTGCTGCAATGCAGTAACGTCCACTTTCTTCAGATGGAGTCCGGCCACTTCCTGGGATGTAATATGCGACTAGAAAAGCTTAAACCTCAAGAAAGTTATCATGAGCGAAAGGGTATCTACCACCGAGAGAGCAACTCTTACTTCCATATACAAGGAATGGTAAGCAAAATCTAGAAAAAAATCCCCAACTTTATCGATCAGCTCCAGCCGTTCATTAACCGTTGGTAGAATGGGCAAGAAGGGACATCCTTCGCCGTTATGAGCGACGAGCTGGTCTGTATTTTTGATGAATTTATTGAAAACTAATCCCAATTTATCCTCTAAATAGCGTCTCACCCAATGTAAATCCCGTCGTTTCATCATCGGGAACTTTTCCTTCCTTCATGAACTGAAAACAAAATATGTACTGTTATTTTCTCTCGACTTCTCTACGTTCTATCGAGTACTTGTCCAAAGTGCAACATACATAGAAGACGGTGGACTCCGAAAGGTGACCCTTCCTGTACGCTTCCTGAACTAGACGCTCGGGTAATGGACCACTGCAAAGTACATTATAAAATTTATAATAAAATATTATTCAATCATCTTCAGACTTACCTCAGGTCACGATCCTCTGCCCTGTAGTATATCTGCAGCGTCATGCTTTATTTAGACGTTCGAGGCAGAAGAAGATTAAAAATGATAGATGCAAGAATGAGCTTGTGAAACAACGAACAGATTGCATTCAAAGAAGAGATCAAGCCCCGCCCCTTCTCCATATTGTTGTTATCAGCAATGACTAATGCACTATCGATGACGATCTGTCTCTCGTGTGATAAGTCCATCAATGTAAGAACAGAGATAAGAATTTATTGGTGCGATGATTCTTACAAGAGGGCATGAAATACTTCGAACTTGTTTGTGCCACCAATATATACTCTCAGAGAATAGTCACTATGTAGGAAAGAAAGGGAACACGTTCATTTGTGATTAAAGGGACCCGGCACCGGAAATTAATTAAAGCTCAGAAAACGCAGGAGTGTTGTGCGATATCAAAAATGTGAAAAAGTAATTTTAAAATTTTTCCTGAATTTTCCGCAATTTTCAAAGTTCAGGACCGGAGCCGGCTTATATACACCGGTACATGGGAAAACACACCACCGGGGTACACCACATGTACCGGTCGCTTTTTACAGCCATTTTTATTGATTTCCTACGGTATTTTACATTTGTTTTTTTTACATATTTCGTATCAGAATATTGATTCGCATTGAATTAGGAAAGTTACTGGCACACATCGGAAGAGTGTAGTTGGGAAAACCGCAGGCGCCATCTTCGGTATTTGATGGCGCTGCAGCTCACGGCAAGTCCTAATGATGCCGCGATTCTCTCAGAGCAGCCGCTCCAGTTGTGCGGAGTGTCGCCTATGTGTCGGAAAAGTCTTCGTCTGATCGCAAACTCTCCGGAAATAAAGCATTTCTCTCGCCATGTGTTTACATTCATTCTCCATGTTAATCTAGTGTTAATTCCAAGCATGCATGTCGGGAACAATCACAAATCAATAATCTGATACGGAATATGTACAAAACATATATAGAATACCGTAGGAAATCAATAAAAATAGCTGTAAAACGTGACCGGTACATGTGGTGTGCCCCGGTGGTGTGTTTTCCCACGTACCGGTGTATATAAGCCGGCTCCGGTCCTGAACTTTGAAAATTGCGGAAAATTCAGGAAAAATTTTTAAAATTATTTTTTTACATTTTTGAGATCGCACAACACACCTGCGTTTTCTGAGCCTTAATTAATTTCCGGTGCCGGGTCCCTTTAACTAGATTAAAAGAGGACGGTCACACATATCGTACTCTCATTGGTCGCACACTAGACATAGTTCATTCGCAGGTGGTTGACGATCAGCGTATGCATGTCCATGAAGCTGGCATTGCTCTGCAAATCGTAAACCAAATTATGTTAATTAAATAAACAGAAAACGCAAAATATCCATAATGAGATGCTTTGTATGTCTTGTTACCTTCAAAAGATGACGAAAAAGTTGAACTTACTCGACTGATGTGTGCGTAGATCATGAGGTGGACGTAGTAGTTCAGTACCTCTCCAGTTACGATACCGCAGCTGACACATCGTGTCTGCGATTCATACATTCAAAAAAACTTAATTATGAAAAAATAGAATATAAAATTCACAGCCAATTTGAGCTAAAATCAGAATTTTCGTATGTGAAAGTTGCATAACTTTATGTATTTTGTTTTTTCGTTGTTTTGCTGTGTTATTTCTTTAGAAATTTAATGTCGGAAATGAAAATACCACCGAGTCCTTGAGACTGACGTGCAACAATGGGAACGCTTGCCAGGCGACGACCTTCAGTTTAAAAATATATTTAATATTTTATTTTAAAATATATAAAAATAGAAAGTATTATGTAATTTGCTATCTATAACAACCTTCAGTCGTGGGTAGGCGATTTTCAGCGCAGAAGACATATTCGACACTGAAAAGGGAATCATAACATTCATTTTGAATACAAGTGTAAAAAGTAATTTAAATCTCATATGGTCCGTACTGTCAGTGTCGTTGTAGATCTGCTTGAAGTGGTTGGCAAATAACATCATGCTGGCCATATCCGGCTTGAGGGAAGGATCAGACGGATGAATGTGAGAAAAGCTGCAAGTATTTAATTTCTTTCTAAATCAAGGCTATTTTTTCAAAAAAAGTATTAGTAATTTAAAAGAAAATAATATACCTCGTCATGAGCACAGAGTAGTCGTCCATCTCTTCCATCACCCACCTAAATATAGCAAAGTCATGCAAAGGTTGTCAACCAGCTTATATTCTTATCGTAAGTGTGTACCAACCGTGAAGGGTCCTCAGGGAGTGTGTCAGATGTAGCGATCACGGGCTCTAACTCTAATCACTGTAAGTGGTACTTACCCTCTCACATCATCCAGCAGAATCTTCTTAAAGATGTTACAGAATGCGATCAGCTCTTTCTTCTGGAGTGCGATAAATTAGCAACACGCTTAACCAGCTCGAATTTTAAGGACGTTTAATTCACATCTCAATTGGCCTGACCTCATAAACGTGCTACATCTGTTCTACATCTCCGGCAAGTTCGCATACTTACTTGGACATGAGATTGAGGAGGCTTCGGCTCGGCGAGATGGAGGAGCATCTGCTTGTAGTTCTGCAGTAGGATGGAGCAGCTCGAGCAGAACACGTACTGGAAAGCTTGTGTAAATTTTCATACTCATCAGAGCAGGTTGATATTGCAATGTCATCATATCAAATTCACGAAGAGTCATCGGAATTGATGGAACGTTCCCCTAATTGGAAATGTGCCAGAGTGTGTCAAACATGAGCGACAAGCCGATGCATTATCTTTTGTTAAAACTGTAGATGTATACCCACCTCCTTCTCTTTCACCCTCTCGATTAGCGCCTCCAAGAAGTCCGCCTTCGACTCCGCTGATCGGATGCGCTTCTCCGATTCTTTCACTGAAAGGACCCAGCACATCTACTCCACCGTTGTACATTGTGTGTTTTGAATGATGATTTTAGAATGCTGAGCCTTACGCTTGGACGTAATCGGCGGTAGTCGACCGTACTCTTCCGTTTCAACGATCTCAAGCACTTCAAGTACCAGAGCTACTTCGTCGGCGTACTGAGAAGTGTATTTATGTGTATTTATGTTTATATATTCAATCTAATTTCAATTTTTCCTTCGCTTTGTGCTCAAGCATTCGCAAAATATGGAATATGAATTTATGCTGACCTTTCCTCCCGATTCAACAGGTTCATCTTGATCGACTTTGACCGATGGCTCATCTCCACCTTCGACGACTTGCGGGGGTTCAGTCTTCTGCTCGCATTCCAACTTCTGCATTCTCGAATGTTAATTGTCGCTCTTACCGGTATCCCATAACTCCTAGGGCCCATTTTTCACTAACCCCGCACAATAAAGTGTGCTCGAAGTATTCATAATACACCTCACAAACTTTGCACATTCAGAGCGGAAAAAACACAACGAACCTTCATCTTTTTTTCTATGTTGATCATGCTCTCCTCTAACTGTTGAATTCCGTCATATCTCTCGTTCAACTCGTCGATTCTCTAAAAGAATCCAACACGGTTTGCAGGAAGATTATGTTGGTGTACCTGCTCGATATCGCTCAGACTGCGTTCCAACTCGTTCGCTTTATTTGACATCATGGGATCAATCGGTTGAAAGATGCAACCGATACCATTGTGAGCACGCAGCTCTCCTGAATGCGCAATTTTAGATACAACAATAGCTTCTCGAATGTGTAGCCCCTCCCCTAAACGTTGACCGCGTAAACGGACTTCCCAGTTCTCCCGGCCTCATATTTATCATAAAATATAGTTTTTTACAAAAATATTTTTATGCGAACCCAGCGTAAATGCCGTGCTCTTCTCATCTGGATTCTCGTCATCGTCCATGAACTGAAATTGTGAAGAATTATTAATACTAATATAACTAAATTGAAAGTTGCAAAGTTAAGTTTCGTACAGACTTACGAAAAAGAGGAAGTCGTTGCAGAACCACCGCTGCCTGTACCACTCTTGCACGAGCTGCTCGGTAAACGGGCCCCTGAGTGTAAAATCATTTCGAAATGTATCATTGATACCGCAATTTTGATTATTATTTATTCTTCACTCTTCGCGGGATGCCTCTAGTATTGAAAAATACCCACAACCTATCAGAATATCTTAAACTTCTCACTTGATATCGCTGCCTGGTGGCTTGAAGAATATCTGCATTCCTGTCAAACACTAATTTTTTAAAATAGTTTTGTGGAGCCAAAATACGACGGAGGAAGAATATTATTATTGCGAATGTGTAGTGCATATATTGTCAGCGAAAAGCCGTATTGTTAAAACTGTATGGGGTCAAAATCGGGGAAAGAGCAAGGGGCCTCATAAGAGAAGTGAGCTGCTTCTAACACAAAGTTATCAGCGCAGCGATGACTAACCGCGAGTCCGTCTGTTCTTATCTCAAAATTGGACGTCGTAAAATGAAATTACCAAGAAGAAAGGTCGCTGGGAAAATATCATGGAATCGTTTTCCAGAATACGCGATGATCGAAAAAAATTTTCTTTAACCAAATATAATATGAGCCCACTACTTTCAAACGAGGGTATGGCAACATACAACCAACTTTACTGATAAATATAAATAAAATAAATTCACAAAAGTTACCCCAAGAGAGGGATTGCACAAGTTTTAATAACATAGGCATCGCAAAAAAAGTTATCGGTATATTCTATTTGAATATTTGTGGAATGATAAAGTATTCGGCAAGCGAGGAATCATTTGAAAGATGGGTATGCAAAACCATTGTTAAAGCAAGGAAAAACAGCGAGCATTCGTCCCATGGAGTGAGGGACGGGGACAGAAATCCCAAACAAGAGAAGAAAATATCGTGGGAAGGAGTGCCCCGTGGACGTGGTGTCTCCTTCCTCGTTGGTCAAAAAGGTGTGGAGGTTGATGTGATCTTCTCGAGATGAGGAACGCAGAAAAACTCATATCAGTGCGTTCGTGTAAGAATTGCACCCCCACGGTACAGCAAAATTACACCTTCGTTTTTTCACATTTTCAGATAGGCGAATGGGTGGTCTATCGATTTCTGGTAGTCTCATGTTTTGATTATGTTCATTAGCATAATTACAGCCTGTTAAAATTGAGCTGTTTTTCAGTATTTTGAACGCCAGTTAGTTTAATTTAAAGATAATTAGTCATATAGATAGTGACAAATGATCACCAAACTGTCGACCGTCCGTCACGAGGCACATAATGAAGAATGAACTGTCCATGCCACTATAATGTGCAGAAAACGTGGCGTCTGATGAAAAGCTTGGAATACCGTAGTGAGCTTGATACATCAACTTACTTTAGCTTACTTAATTGTAGCTCCCGTTGCTTCTTTTTTCACCAGTCTATGACATCATTAGAGAGCGGCAACAATTTACCGGCACTCCGAGAAGTAGATATGAGAAGTAGATTTTGCCAATACCAAAAAGGTACACAGTATCGGCACCTCCAAATTAGCCCAGAACGTAGAAGTAAAAGATCTAGGGTTCATAATTGAGAAAACACTTACTTTCACTAAGCACTGCAGAACAACTGCAATGAAAGGTAAAACAGCCTGTCACATTATACTCAGAGCGCTCAGAACGAAAAATGTTGAAATCCTCGTGAAAGCCTACTCGATATACATAAGACCCATCCTAGAGAGTGCGTCCACTGTGTTTAACCCCTACATGATCCAAAACAAAAAGGTACTCGAAAAAGTCCAGAATTATTTTACTCGTCGACTTTTCATGCGTTGCTACAATATGACACGGGAAAACATCCCTAATGTAGCGGGTAGGAATAAGAAATAAGGATTAGACAAATTAGAAAAGCGTAGAAAAGCGATAGACTTGAAGACAGCCATGAATCTTCTGATAGGTAAATACAAAATCTCTAAACTCAAACCACATCATTTCAGTTATTATTACACACGAAATGGAATGAATTTTGTAAATTCTGGCTCTCATGCGAACTATAGACACAATAGTTTCTTTCCCAGAGCGGCTCGGCTTTTCTCAAAACCCGGTAATCAAATCAGTTTCCCTGTATGAGCGACCCCCACACCCCCGACCTTTCATGATCTCAATCTGTTATGCTGTATTCGTTTTCTCTTTCTATTTGTAACCGCGTTTCCATTGAACACGCATAAATATATATACGTCATAAGCCATTGTTCTTCTCTCATTTCGCACCGCACGGGTGGAAGCAAAGGGTGTCAAGAAGGGGAATTGCGTGGCGCGGGATTCTGATCGGATTAACGCTTAATCCGGGGCGAGAGAGGGAGAGGGAGCGGTCGAAATGAGGTCTTTTTGAGATAAATAAATTCATTATTCGATTAGTAGGTCAAAATCGAAAATTCTGCTTCCAACAAATTGTCCGAAATTATCTTAGGCACGTCGTGTAAATTTATCATGCACTCACCTTGGATTTCAAACCTGTTATTCAGCATTGAAATTTTAAACTTGGAATAACTCTTCGAGGAAAACAGCTAAGATTAAGCGGATTTTACAGAGCACTCCTAAGACAATTTCGGAAAATTTGTTGGAAGCAGAATTTTCGATTTTGACCTACTAATAGAATTATGAATTTATTTATCTCTAAAAGACCTCATTCCGACCGCTCCCTCTCCCTCTCTAGCCCAGGAAAAGCGTTAATCCGATCAGAATCTCGCGCCATGCAAATTAAGATTCTTCCCCTCTTGACATGGTGTGGGTGGGGATGAATCGGTGGAATGAGGAGAAATGAGGGGTTTCCCTCTATTAGAACTCAATGGTTTTCCATGTATTAAACTACGTAGCTCCCCTCGAAATCAACCAAATTTTAACGCATTCGATAGATATTGACTGTATCCACAACATATCAAAAATTCAGTGATTTTCTTTTCTTGGTTTTCGAGATAATCGAGGTCGAAATTTCATGAATTATGCAAATTTCAAAAATTGAGATCATTTTGTGGTGATCATTTTTCACTAATTATCTTTACATTAAACTAACTGGCGTTCAAAATACTGAAAAACAGCTCAACTTTGACAGGCTATAATTATGCTAATGAGCATGATCAAAACATCAGACTACCAGAAATCGATAGACCACCCATTGGTCTATCTGAAAATGTTATATAACGAGAGTACATTTTTTACATGTACCGTGAAAATCGAGAAATGTGAAATCCTTACGCGAACACACTGTATACTGGATGGTGTGAGAGGGACTTTTTTGTCATTTATTTAAGAATTGTTACTTCTTATAGGCACCAAATGAGACTTGTTCTTCTGTGTGTACTTGCGCACAACTCACTGTCCTGAAGCCACCGATGAAATGCCAAATGAGAACTTTTAAAAAGGGTAGTATCAATCACAATTGTATATTTTTTATCATTCAAACAAATGTCGATAAAGCTGTTGCCCTAAACAAAGTTTTGTTCATTTTAAGGGGTGCTAACAATCATAAAATTCTGGTGTGCATTCAATTATATTTGCCGATCGTACGAAACTTCGAGAGCCTGTTGTCGCTGATGATCACAACTGAACCTGGATCGGTACTCGCTTTGACCTGAATGTAGTTTAAAAATTTGAAAAAAAAGCCCCAGCAAATTTTCTGTATAGTGGGCAAGAGAGTAGAACGAGCAAGAACAACAAACATTAAAACAACGTATCCACCTCATCAAGGTCGTACCATCGTCCTCGATATACCAACATGTGGAAATAATCTCTGAATCCGATCAATCTGAACTCGCTATATGGAGTTCCACCAACAATGTGCTGAGTTACTGCCCGGAGGTGGTTACAGTGGTTCACTATGATGAAGATATCTTTGTAAAATTGCGCGATGATCAATTCATCCGTCACATAATACTGAAAAGATGTTCAAAAACTTTTCACGTACACTTTCACGAATTATTTATTCTACTTTACTTTTATAAAGTAAAAAAGGGTTTTTGGAAAAATCGAACATTCGCATTCTTAATAGGGCACAGGCACTGAAGAAATGATTTTGATATATGACGCTGTCCGCGATAGATTCAACAAAAGCTCCGCACAGCTAAAAAATGAAATGTCTCGCAAGGGGTCGTTTTCGATGCTCTACAACATGGCGTCTTTCATTTTTCATGAATTTGACTTTTGGCGCCAAAATGGCACCGCGCCAAAATACAGTGAAATCACTTTTTTCCAATATTTCTTCTTCAGTGTTGCAGCTAGAGAGTCGAAATCTCACGTGTTTTATCAGAATTTGATGGCGAATCTCGCTATGTATTTTATTTGTCGCTAATTAGCTTAATTAGCCTGTAATTAAGCGTTTTTGACCCGCGCTGAATGATTTTCCAATGAGTATCAGTCGTATTCTACGAAAAAAACTACAAAAATGTGAAAAGTGAGCATCTCAAAAACTAAAAAGGCAAATATTTCCATGTGCGCACATCTAGAAATTTTTAAGTGTAGTAACGAAAATGATCGTCTCGACGAGCTCCATCTTTTGAACCTAGTCTCAACATTCTCATTTTTGTTGAATTTATGAAGTAAAATATCGCATGACCAAACGAAGATACGCATGTGAAAACAATTTCATGACATCGACAATAGGTTGATTGTGGATTTGACCAAGTTTGGAGGGAATCGAACAATGGGCTCCAAAGAAAATCGCGAAAAAAACTATATACAGTCGTGCCGGAAAGTATTCGTACACTTTGTTTTTCTTGTGTAACTTTCGCAATAGTTGAGCAATTGAGCTGAAAATTTTATTGGAGCTAGCCAATCTATTAACTAATCGGATGCCACTATTGCGGTATTTGGAGCCAATCGTCTGGATTGCATAGTGATGACGCAACTAAACATCACTTTTTCGAAAAATTATATCTCGGAGGAAAAAATTCTCATGTCAGTTTAACAGTAGTTGTAGATCTACCCATGGACTACCCAGAAAAAAATTTTCAAGATGCTGCGATTTTTCTCCTTTGCAGCAACCTTGCTGCAATATTGAGGCTGCAAACCCATAACTCGGCTCCCAGATTAGCTAGAGACCCGTCCTAGTGCTCAAAACGATCCGTTTGGTGAGCCCAGACATCTCTGAAAGTTTGATACAGATTGGTCAATATTTACCTTTAGGGCACTAAAAAGTCGCTTTTTTTGCATACCCCAACTTTGAGGGTGCTCAATTCGAAGGGTGAATTTTCTAAAAATATGGTTCCTGTGTAGGAACGACCCAAAATCATCCAAGAATCGATGCCCAACTTTTTGTAGCATCACCTTTTTTTTTCCAGTATGGCGCGATCATATCCCTGTCGCGCGCTGGTGTTCGGAAACGAGGCGGGGCGAGATTATGCAAAGGGAGAGACGATACATCTCGTAAGCATCGATTCTTGGATGGTTTTGGGTCGTTACTACAAAGGAACCATATTTTTAGAAAATTCACCCTTCGAGTTGAGCACCCTCAAAGTTGGGGTATGCAAAAAAAGCGACTTTTTAGTGCCCTAAAGGTAAATATTGACCAATCTGTATCAAACTTTCAGAGATGTCTGGGCTCACCAAACGGATCGTTTTGAGCACTAGGACGGGTCTCTAGCTAATCTGGGAGCCGAGTTATGGGTTTGCAGCCTCAATATTGCAGCAAGATTGCTGCAAAGGAGAAAAATCGCAGCATCTTGAATTTAATTATCGAAATTATCGATTGATTGCATAGTGATGACGCAATCGCATCATACTTTTTCAGAAGACCATTATTCTTACATGCATTTTTTCCAGCCCGTCATACTTTTAGAGCATAAAGATTAGTTGACGGGCTATCAAGAAAAAATGTTTCAAGTTGCTGCAAATTTGTACATTGGCTGCAGCCGTGCTGCAATTTCGCTGTCGCAAAATTGTACCTCTGATTCTAGGCACGCTAGATACTCGTTCTAAGAACCAAAATGATCCTAGGTAGGATTGAAAATGATTCTGGGAATATGATTAGTCTAGGTCAGCAATTTCCCTCAGGGCACCGAAAAATCGATTTTTTTCATGACCTATTTTCAGTCGATTTCAATTATAAGGGAAAAAATGGTAAAACTCTAAAACTCTCTTTGCGTAGGTGTATTGCAAATGTATTGCAGAACTGATGCCCAACTTTTTGTAGGGTTGGCGTTTGTTTTCCGGGCGCGGCGATCGATTTTCGGAAGGACACATGATAGGCCACGCCCCTTTTTCGCCCGGTCGCCCCTACAGTATCGTAAACTTTATTCCGCTGATTGTAATTATTGAACCAGATGAGAAATCTCTCTGAAAATTTGACTGCATCTAGTACATGCATTACGGATACGATCACCCTTATTACGTCACAAGTCGATTTTTCTTTATTGCGTAGTGATGACGCAATACTACAAAGGTATTTCAGAGGCGATTATTTGCTCGGAGCAAAATTTTCCAGCGATCACACGTAGAGTGGTGATACTACATGGAGAGACACTCGAACAAAATTAGTACCACATTGTACGGTTCCATACCGGACCAGTGCAAGATCTCAAAGTGAGTGTCCGAAAAAAAAGTGTTTCTTTTCTAGACGTGCTAGAGGCTCGTGCTCAACTTCAAATTGATCGCGGTAGTATTATAATAGTATCCCCAAAATTTGACAATGATCGGCCAACATATGCCTTCAGGGCATGAAAATGCATTTTTCGTGTGTTCTTTTTCTCGGGTTTTTTTTGTTTTGAGGAAAACGATTCATCCGAACACAGCATTATAAAACGCGAAAACGCAAGTTTTTTACCTTTGTAAATATTAAGGCCAAAAACCCATATGAGGAACTATTCTGGATAGATCTTGTTCTTCGAAATAAAAACCAGTATTTTTTTTTAAAATTTTCATGCACTTTTTCATGCACGGAAAATTTTGCTCCGAGCAAATAATCGCCTCTGAAATACCTTTGTAGTATTGCGTCATCACTACGCAATAAAGAAAAATCGACTTGTGACTTAATAAGGGTGATCGTATCCGTAATGCATGTACTAGATGCAGTCAAATTTTCAGAGAGATTTCTCATCTGGTTCAATAATTACAATCAGCGGAATAAAGTTTACGATACTGTAGGGGCGACCGGGCGAAAAAGGGGAGTGGCCTATCGTGTGTCCTTCCGAAAATCGATCGCCGCGCCCGGAAAACAAACGCCAACCCTACAAAAAGTTGAGCATCAGTTCTGCAATACATTTGCAATACACCTACACAAAGATTAGATTTTTACCATTTTTTTCCCATCGACTGAAAATAGGTCATGAAAAAAAATCGATTTTCGGTGCCCTGAGGGCAATTGCTGACCTAGACTAATCATATTCCCAGAATCATTATCAATCCTCCCTAGGATCATTTTGGTTCTTAGAACGAGTTTCTAGCTTGCCTATAACCAGAGATACAATTTTGCGACAGCGAAATTGCAGCACGGCTGCAGCCAATGTACAAATTTGCAGCAACTTGAAACATTTTTTCTTGGTAGCCCGTCAACTAATCTTTATGCTGTAAAAGTATGACGGGCTGGAAAAAATGCATGTAAGAATAATGGCCTTCTGAAAAAGTATGGTGCGATTGCGTCATCACTATGCAATCAATCGATAATTTCGTCATACCTAAATATCAGTGCCATAACCATCGATAGATTTGCTACATAATCAAACAAATTTCAGTTTGATAACATTTCAGATCCAGAAGGTATAGTAGGTTCAAAAAGTGCCCGGTGACTTTTGCGCGCTACTGTATATGAGACGAATCGCGAGAGAATCGACCAGAGCGCGGAACTAAAAAATTTTTCTCATCGATTTCCCTGTAAACAGAGTTTAAGGTACTTTCAATCATGCTCTATGTGATAGTGTTTCCCGTTTTTTGATATAGGCCTTATTTTTTGAGTACGACAGTATCAAAGTGCCGGTCTTATGGATTTTGCACCCGAGTGTGCTTCCGTAGAAATTTCATAACTCGCTTTAAAATTGAGATATGGAGTAATTTTTTCATTAAATATAGAAATGGATTCTCCACAATTCCTATATTTTCACGTGACTTTTTAATATTTTTCGATTTTGCAGTATTTTGTAGGGTGAAAAGTAGGGTTCGCCTGGCAAGAAAAAAGACCGCTCTTTTTCCCGAAATGAGGAGAATGATCTTGGCAAGAAGTGAAATGAGAAGATTTCTTGTTTATTTCTTGAAATGAACCAAGAAATAAACAAGAACCAAGAATATTTCAAGAAATTTTATTAAAACAATTTATTACATTTTAGTAGTTTACGCAACATCGCCAGCTATTAACGAACGCATAACACCCGTATCTTACAACTTTGGCCTCATTCTTCGTAATTCTGACTTATCTATACCGAAAGCGATGGAAATATTCTTTTATTGTCATTTTTATATTGCAGACTACCCACGGAAAAGAAAATTAGTTAATCCATGAGTGCCTTCTACCATTACACGCACCTATTGCCCGTACGACCGATCATAAAACGAATCAGGAATGAATATTGTTCAGATCCAGTGATCACAACGCAAATTACTAGCTTTATGAGCCCGTTTGCGTAAGAGTCGGACAAACGTCAACAGGCGTGGTGGTCTGAGATAATTCCTGTTTTCGACACACTTCGAAGGGTTAGAAAGACTGGCAGAATTTCATGATATGCAAATTTGATTGGAGATCTGAAGATTCGACTTATTAGCGGTTCATTGAGAATACCTCAATAACCAGTTGTCGAAACCGAAGTATCCAAAGAAGGACTCTTGTTGAATTTGTGAAAGGAACATCACTGTGTACTTCAATTTTCGAAGGTACCTTACATTTTGGAAATTCATTTAATATAAAAATCATAACCAAAAAGAGATAGCTGAAACTTTCACAGTATCTCGAACATACCTTAGGTGATACATGCTATTTTTCTGGTAGCACAAAACCTCCTGCAAAGGGAGTTATGATTTTTTGAATGTCGAAATATGAGGGTGAAAATCCAAATTCTAGAGTAAATTGCCCGATTTGCATCAAATCACCCTTTCATTTCTAATCCCCGAGTCCCGAAAAAAAATAGCATGTATCACCTAAGGTACGCTCGAGATACTGTGAAAGTTTCAGCTATCTCTTTTAGTTTATGATTTTTAAATTAAATGAATTTCCGAAATGTAAGGCATTTTCGAAAATTGAAGTACACAGTGATGTTCCTTTCACAAATTCAACAAGAGTCCTTCTTTGGATATTTCGGTTTCGACAACTGGTTATTGAGGTATTCTCAATGAACCGCTAATAAGTCGAATCTTCAGATCTCCATATTGATCTCCAATCAAATTTGCATATCATGAAATTCTGCCAGTCTTTCTAACCCTTCGAAATGTGTCGAAAACAGGAATTATCTCAGACCATCACTTTTTTGCTGTACCGAGCTTTGTCTGACTCTTACGCAAACGGGCTCTTATTATGAATAATTATTTTCATTAAGGCGATATTTTGAAAATGAAAATTTACTATGTTTTCTTTCCAAGAAATTGTCAAGAAACAAGATCTTGAAATGGTTTTCATTGTTCTTGCAAGAAGGGAGATAATTGAATTATCTCATTTCGGGATCCCAAGATCTTGCTTGGCAGGCGAACCCTAGTGAAAAGTGCCGTAAAAAGTGCAATCGGAAAAACTTCAATTTCCCTCTATGCACATTTTGTAGAGACCAATTTTATGTATTTAAAAAACCAACTTTCTGCCAAATCGGTAGGTGCAAACAAAATCGGCCTCAGACTTTTTCAAAAAAATCGATTTTTTGAATATTTTCTGAGAAAAAGATATAACCTTTCTATGCAAGGTGAGATACTTATATATTCATTTGATTGAGAATTCTTCATTTAGAAGGCGAAATTCAAACATTGCAGTCTAATCTGAAAATGAAGCTACTTTAAATTGAAAAGGTTGAGCCGAAACCGTTCCTATCGGCTTTACTCCCCTGTTTCAGCCTCCATTATAAATAGTCCACAATAAGGTAGGGAGCGATAAAACTAGGAAGAGTCCCTATATAATTTTCCTCCACATAATCCAGAACTTTACAGGATGGTCGAGAAACGATTATTTGTATATTCAAACAAGCAATAAACACAAGCCATGAAACAGAGTGAGTTATTTATCAAATATCATTCGGCCTTTACCATTAGCCATTTGCATTGATTACGGCACCAAGCTCTAAAGACAAATGTTGGAAGTTTATTGTCACAACTTATAACAGATGTATCTATTGATTATCTTGGAAATTGCAGATAAATCGAAGCTGTGGACGATGAGCATTCACGCAAATCACAAATATAATAATTGATCACAAATATAATATTCGTACAAGTCCCATCCCTTAGTCCTCTTCGTAATCTGATAAAGATCTCATTTTTAATACTTGTGCTTTTATGCAAATTGACCAGAACTCAAAAGTGGCAATAGGACGACCTCGTCCTTTTGCCACTTTTAAACAAAGGACTGTGAATTTGCAAACTCATTCTGCAAGTGCAGAGATCGATCGAGCAGTCGAACACCGCCAAAAATGTGAAAATAGGGGAGACAATCGAATATTGGCTTATAGTAAGACAAAATGGGCAAAAGTGTGAAGTTTTCATCAAATTGGTGAATATTTTAGTTGAACATGTGTTATATACTGATAGTATTCCGAGAACAGAGAGAAACAATAATTGTCAATCGCACATTGATGAGTTTTCCAACATTTCAGATTAGACTGCACACCTTTGTTGTTCGGACGGACGTCCGAATTGTCCGAATTTGTCCGAAAATACTGTAGATTCTCCAAGCTATCTTGAAATGATTTTTTAAAATATAGTTGAAAATATTATTTTGATTATTAAATTGTTTTTTTGGCTCAATGTATTTTTGATTAATCGACTTTGTAATCACAAAATGTAACATAAATATTTAGTAACACAAGAGAAATGAGGCCGACCGATAACTCTGTCCGGAATTTGTCCGAAATGTCCTTCCGAATTCGCAACCCTAATTTGTAACCCTTATGTGAAAAAGTAAATGTTTATCGAAAAAGTTTATTGTTACAATTTAATAAAATGATTACATATAGTAAAATATAATTCAAAATAATTTCTTCAGTGCGAGTGTCCAGTTAAGAATGGGCGATTCCTACTGTGGAGAGGAGGTAACAGAGAAAAGAGGTACAAATATATATACAAATTGCTTGCAAGATTTTGATAATTTTACTTTGATGAATTATTAAACACTTGAAAACTTCTTGAACATCTTTTTAGTATTACGTCACGGGGATGAAATGATTATCTCGCTATATGGCAACGACGTTTCGCTGATAGTGAACCACTGTCACGACCTCCGGGCTGTTGTTCAGCACGTTGTTTGTGGAACTCCATGGGGCAAATTCGAATTGGTTGGATTCAGAGTTTACTTCGATATGTTGGAATATCGAGGACGATGGCAAGATCTTGATGAGGTTAAGTTTTTAAACGTTTTTGCCCACTGTACATTCTTGCGCAGCATGCGGAAAATATGCTGAGGCATTTCAGTTTGAATAATGTCAAATGCAATTCAGGTCAGATCGAGTACCGATCGGTTCGCAGCTGTGACCTTCAGCAACGCCTGGCAGTCCAAGTTTCGTACGATCACCCATGTTTGAATTCGCGCGAATTACTAGGGTCTCGCAACGATATATGAAACTCACCATCACGTTTGGACTAGTGTGATTCCCTGGATGTGAGGTCACCTGTCCTCTCTCAGTCTCTTTGATCTACTATATCTCTCTTCTCCTCTCGCATCTCTCGCCCCTCCTCGATTCCCCCAATATCCCTTTTTGATCACTTCCATGTCAGTGCCCTCTCCAAGAGAGACAGAGGAGAAGAGGTCAATCGCTAGGTCTTTTCTAGGGGTATTTTTTTCCTTTAACGTTAGTTTCAGAGATTTCCGGACAACAATCCCACCTTTGGTTACTTTCGCGAATTTATTTTTTGCAGACTTTCAAATGTATCTTATATATCGAAGTTATACATGTCTCACTTACCTATTCTGGAAACCAATTCCATGATATTTTCGCAACAAATCCTCCCCCTCACTCTCGGTGTGGCGGTGGAGGTGGAGCTGTCGACGGGGGATGGGTGCCCCGGCGACCAGTGGTCTTGCTGAGGGGATACTACAAACAGAGAGAGAGGAGTGCCAAGAGGTATCATAGATCTCATCATTCTACTAGATCTCAGTTACAACGTCTCTGAGAGAGGAGTCATCATCCGTTGTATTTTAGTGGTTATGATTTGCGGCTCTCACCCGCAAGGCCCGGGTTCGATTCCCGGCATAGGAATAAATCTTTTGAATTTTTTCACAACCATTCCTGTCCTACGAATGTTCTCTTTTGTTCGGTTAACTTTGTCTCAAACATCAAGGCAACCCTCCGAACTCCGTTGGAAGCGAGAGAACCCCTCTTTCTCCCGACCGACCATATTCTTGAGAATTGAAATGAAAAAAGCGCAAGGGGGGGGGAAATTCACGGGGAAAACGTCTACGACTCCATAATTGTAAGTCTAATCTGGGCAGCGGCCGCTTCAAAGTCTAATAAGTGGGAGTTATTAGTTTAGACTTTGAAAGTCGTCGCACGGCAGCCCAGAAGTCTAGAATCGTTTCACTCTGAGCCCTACACCCTGCTCATATCACATGCTCTCTTGTTTCGGTATGCAGACGAGTCAACGTGTTGAATGAGGAGGTTCACTGAGAAATGAAACCATTGAGAACCGTACGCCTTGCATATTTGATTCAGTGTGATGTGTTTCCTGAGTATTGTGCACACGCTCCCTCCCTTAATACTTCGATTGAAGCGAGATTGAAGCGTAGAGGGACATTCCCGGGTTACCAAGGCAATCGCAATTAGTGGACAGCTCCGTGCAATTAGTTGCATACCTCGTGCACATACGGCAACCAGAGAATTGAGAGGATTGGCTCTACCACCCTATTGTGTAATATATCTTGCTTAATGTGTATTACTTACTTATTTTTGACTATTATTGTTTCAATTTTCAGTGAGTACTCTATCACGCTCACCTCAACGTGGTATGTGCTGTATTGTGAATGGTGAGCGTTTCCCGAGTCTGTTTGCTTTAATTCACCAAACATCTCACCGGGAAAATAGTCGACCCAGTGTGGAAGGGGTTCAGTCTATGATTTGCGGCTCTCACCCGCAAGGCCCGGCTTCGATTCCCGGCATCGGAACAAATCTTTTGCATTTTTTTTCACCACATTTCTGTCCCAACGAATGTTCTCTTGTCCGTTTAACTTAACATCAAGACAAATCTCCGAACTCCGGTGGAAGCGAAAAATCCTCCTTTTCTCCCGTTCAACTATATCCTTAAATTTAGCAGGATATTGGTTCTCCACCCTCCTCATATCACATGCTCTCTCGTTTCAATATGCAGTAGGGATGCCGGTTCGATGTTGTGTATACACTCTGGCAGTCTATTGTTCTCTTACTCTCTTCCGGAAGTTCTCTTACTATCTTCCCCTTTTCGGCCGTATTACCAATCTCTCACTCAACATGCCGTAAAACGATTACCGAACCTTCATCCCTAGTATGCAGACCATAGTCTATGGTCCATAAAGTGTGTAATGAAGAGGTTCACTGACAATGAGAATCGAAACCATTGAGAGCCGTTCGCCTAGCAAATTTTCCTTCATTGTGATGTGTTCTCTGCTGTACTCACGGGCTCTCCCGTGTTACCTTGAATGCGAAATGTGAGACCACGCTCTCTCGACCGGTCGGTTGATGAGAGAGTGTGCGAAATTAAGAGACCATGGTCTCACTTTTCGCACTCTAGTGTTACCCCCTTCCAGTTTGATGCGTAGAGGAACATTCCCGGGTTACCAAGGCAATCGCAATTAGTGGACAGCTCCGTGCAATTAGTTGCATACCTCGTGCACATACGGCAACCAGGGAATTGAGAGGATTGGCCTCTACCACCCTATAGTGGAATATATCTTGCTTAATCAGCTACTTACTTATATTTGAATATGACTATTTCAATTTTCAGTGAGTACTCTATCACGCTCACCTCAACGTGGCATGCTCTGTATTGTGAATGGTGAGCGTTTCTATCGTCTGCTTGTTTTAAGCCTCCACCCAAAACGGATTGATTTCTATATAATCGTCGCTCGGTAGCTTAGACTTCGGGATTCTTTGACTCTTACACACACGTTCTCTCACCTCTTCCTGTAGGATCGATGTTGTACAACGGATGTGAGGGGGTTTGCTTCGCAGTCATCGAAAGCCCTCGGCGGGTGGCTATCCCTGCTTTACCGCATATTTGCAGGGGTCACACACCTGTCCGCCCTTCTCCAGAGAGCAAAGTGTCGCTGTTCATATAGATGGACGTTTATTGTGCGTCCCTTGATCATAGATCGGCTTCCGCGTGCACTCGGCTATATTCGCAATGGCGCCTGGCGACTGCTCGGGACGACTCGGCTAAGGGACGGACCGCACGTGAGCTGGACCTGCTCCCACACGCCACCCAAGGCCAAAGCCCCAGAGTAAGCATCTATTTTACATACGTATAAATATATGAGGCCGGTTGCCTAAGAGCCGGACAATGAGTTGTACAGTGATTTTGTAACCACTACTCAAATTTATCACACAAAGGTTTTCGGGGGTGCTGATCATCATGGTATACTTCATTTTGCACGAAATCAACTGGTTGCCTCAGGCTAGAATCATGCAATACAGTCGCGCCGGAAAGTATTCGTACACTTTGTTTTTCCTGTGTAACTTTCGCAATAGTTGAGCAATTGAGCTGAAAATTTTATTGGAGCTAGCCAATCTATTAACTAATCGGATGCCCCTATTGCGATATTTGTAGCCAATCGTCTGGATTGCATAGTGATGACGCAACTAAACATCACTTTTTCGAAAAATTATATCTCGGAGGAAAAAATTCTCCTAAATGTCAGTTTAACAGTAGTTGTAGATCTACCCATGGACTACCCAGAAAAAAAAATTCAAGATGCTGCGATTTTTCTCCTTTGCAGCAATCTTGCTGCAATATTGAAGCTGCAAACCCATAACTCGGCTCCCAGATTAGCTAGAGACCCGTCCTAGTGCTCAAAACGATCCGTTTGGTGAGCCCAGACATCTCTGAAAGTTTGATACAGATTGGTCAATATTTACCTTTAGGGCACTAAAAAGTCGCTTTTTTTGCATACCCCAACTTTGAGGGTGCTCAACTCGAAGGGTGAATTTTCTAAAAATATGGTTCCTTTGTAGTAACGACCCAAAACCATCCAAGAATCGATGCTTACGAGATGTATCGTCTCTCCCTTTGCATAATCTCGCCCCGCCTCGTTTCCGAACACCAGCGCGCGACAGGGATATGATCGCGCCATACTGGAAAAAAAACGGTGATGCTACAAAAAGTTGGGCATCGATTCTTGGATGATTTTGGGTCGTTCCTACACAGGAACCATATTTTTAGAAAATTCACCCTTCGAATTGAGCACCCTCAAAGTTGGGGTATGCAAAAAAAGCGACTTTTTAGTGCCCTAAAGGTAAATATTGACCAATCTGTATCAAACTTTCAGAGATGTCTGGGCTCACCAAACGGATCGTTTTGAGCACTAGGACGGGTCTCTAGCTAATCTGGGAGCCGAGTTATGGGTTTGCAGCCTCAATATTGCAGCAAGGTTGCTGCAAAGGAGAAAAATCGCAGCATCTTGAAAATTTTTTTCTGGGTAGTCCATGGGTAGATCTACAACTACTGTTAAACTGACATGAGAATTTTTTCCTCCGAGATATAATTTTTCGAAAAAGTGATGTTTAGTTGCGTCATCACTATGCAATCCAGACGATTGGCTCCAAATACCGCAATAGTGGCATCCGATTAGTTAATAGATTGGCTAGCTCCAATAAAATTTTCAGCTCAATTGCTCAACTATTGCGAAAGTTACACAAGAAAAACAAAGTGTACGAATACTTTCCGGCACGACTGTATATAGTTTTTTTCGCGATTTTCTTTGGAGCCCATTGTTCGATTCCCTCCAAACTTGGTCAAATCCACAATCAACCTATTGTCGATGTCATGAAATTGTTTTCACATGCGTATCTTCGTTTGGTCATGCGATATTTTACTTCATAAATTCAACAAAAATGAGAATGTTGAGACTAGGTTCAAAAGATGGAGCTCGTCGAGACGATCATTTTCGTTACTACACTTAAAAATTTCTAGATGTGCGCACATGGAAATATTTGCCTTTTTAGTTTTTGAGATGCTCACTTTTCACATTTTTGTAGTTTTTTTCGTAGAATACGACTGATACTCATTGGAAAATCATTCAGCGCACCAATTGCGCGGTCGGTTTTGACGGAATGAATGGGAAAAATGTGAAAAGTGAGCATCTCAAAAACTAAAAGTCAAATATTTCCATGTGCGCACATTTAGAAATTTTTAAGTGTGGTAACGAAAATGATCGTCTCGACGAGCTCCATCTTTTGAACCTCGTTTCAATATTCTCATTTTTGTTGAATTTATGAAGTAAAATGTCGCATGACCAAACGAAGATACGCATGTGAAAACAATTTCATGACATCGACAATAAGGTGATTGTGGATTTGACCAAGTTTGGAGGGAATCGAACAATGGGCTCCAAAGAAAATCGCGAAAAACTATATATGACTAGCATCCGCAGTCTCCGCCCACTTTTCCTTGAAGGAGAAAGCACAGAAACGCCATGGAGTAGCACAAGCTTAGTTCTAAATCGTTTGAATTGAGTTAGGTCTTGTCTTGTAGCTAGTGGTTTGCTCTATCGAATGCGCCCTGGGCAAAGGTAGTCCGTCCACGGCAATGTGGCTAAAATGCAGTTACAAAAAATAAAAGTGCTTGTTTTTATGCTTCGAGTGATGCTGCATGTTTTGCCCAAGAAGATCTTGGTTCTCATGATGCTATCAGTGACATTTCAACAAAAATTACGATGTAATTATCTAATCGTGAATTGTGCTACTCTTTTGAAATATTTCAGTACGGAAATGACTGTGGAATGACGACTTGTGCTGGTTAGTGGTGCTGGAGAGAGAGCGCCGTCTCGGACGCGGGGGCGAGAGAGGCTAGAGAGAGGCGAGAGAGCGTGCACTTTTGAGAGTGCAGATAGGGATGTTTGAACTCATGCAAATCCCTCCCTATCGAGGGAGAGGAGAGGGGGACGCTCTCTCCATTTCATACACTCTCTCGCTCACCGTCTGACCGATGAGAGAGCGTGGGGAATGGAGAGGGCCTGACCAGAGGGGTGAAAGAAGTCTCCGCCCCTTTCTCTTCTCTCCCCGGTTTGATGCTTCTCCCACTAGCGATTCGCGTGCAGATTTCGAGGTGTATCTCGGCTCAGAGGCAAGATATTGACAAACGGCAAAAAGTATTGTCTTAATGGGACCATGATGCATCTATTCTATGAGAGGAATCGGGAGAGAATCGAGCATTTTTGGGATTCCAGGTCACTTCGAAAAATCATGATTTTTAAATTTCCTGAAAATTTTAGGCGACGTACTACAAAGTCTCCTCTATCGAATAGCGTTGCCAGAATTTTTAAAAACAATTTAGTATTGGAGTGAAACACAAACAAACCCCATGTTTGACATTTTTTTCCAAACTTGCAAAGTTTGAAAAATCATAACTTCCTTCAAAATAAAGATAGAGATTAGCGGTTTGGTTATGTAGATAGAGACAACACTTGGCTACAAACTACAACCAATGTTTTCATTCCCGCTTCATGCAGCGATGCAGGGCGGTCGCTTTTGTAAATGTTGTTTTTATTTTCTTAAAAGTAAAAACTAAGAACCCCCTCCTAGTACGTCATTGTGGTATGTGTAGGCACTCATTTCAGCCAAAATATGAAATGCCAGAGAGGGTGTATTGTAAAGTAGGCGAATAAAATGTGAAATCTGGTTAAAGGTTCCCATCGAAAAGTGGAGTCGATGAGTCTCATTTGGGGTTTAATCCTATGAAAACGATCTAAAAATAATATTTAAGTTGATAAAAATACATTTCATCAGGTCGTTTTTCGATTAAAAATTTTTGAAAAAAATAAAGGCTGAATTTTGATTATATCTAATTTTACCTGGTTCAAAGTTCTAGTTACCTGCAAGTATTTTAGTATTGTCGAATATGAAGTTTAAAATGCGTATTTGTCCATATTATACTCTGTGATCAATTTTACCGAATTATTTCATTCGAAATAATTAAAAATGTTATTCATAAATTCAAATGCTACACTATGCCTCGACACTTCATCAACGGTATCTTCAGGAGATATGCAACATTCGCCCTTTTGAAAGTGAGTTGCTATCTATTCGTAGAAAGAAGTTATACCGTCTAGAAAACAGTGCGTTTGACGAGCGACGCGCGATCTGCCTTCTCTAACACTCTCCCACTTCAGCACACTCTCTCGCCCAGGTTCGGACCCCGAGCTGGGCATGAATATTGTGCCAGAGCCTCGCCTCAACGGAATCATGCAAATTCGATCTGAAACACTTCTTATGAAGTTATTGTAACTATGGCAAAAGATTAGTTCTATGGAAGGGGTCCGAACCTGGGCGAGAGAGTGTGCTGAAGTGAGAGAGTGTTAGAGAAGGCAGATCGCGCGTCGCTCGTCAAACGCACTGTTTTCTAGACGGTATAACTTCTTTCTACGAATAGATACACGTTGTGGCCCCTATATATGAAACACGTTGTGGCCCCTATATATGACGCTGTCCGCGATAGAATCAACAAACCTTGTTCAAGGGTCGGCACAGGCAAAATGATGTTCTTCAAATTTCTTGAAAAATCGGTTTTAGGGGTTGTTTTTGATTCTGCACAACGTGGCGTCGTTAGTTTTTCAAGATTTTGCCTCCAGGCGCCAAAATGGCGCCGCGCCACTTTAGGGCGCGGCACGTTTTCCTTTCATAACTTGTGTCAACCAGCTCGAATCAGCCCAAAACCAACGCACCCGGACAGAATTTTATGGCGAATTCAATGGTATATTTGGTTGTACGTGAATCGTTCAATGAAGCGAGATAAAACAACTTTTTGACCCGTTATAGTGTGAACCAGGAGACATAGTTTATTCGACGTGCCTTTCGATTCTGATTCAAATAATATAGCATTGTGTAGGGGAAAAAGAGGTGGAAATATGTTTCCCAAGCGATTTTCCGATTTTCAACGCGCGAACTGTTGTCCGTCCGTCCGATCTGCCTAGTTAGGCAGCGGTGAGCACAGTGAGTCCGTCCGATCTGCCTAATTAGGCAGCGGTGAGCACAGTGAGTCCGTCCAATCTGCCTACTCAGGACGGAACCCTCAAGGTCGGCCTGGGAACCGAAATTCCCCCATACGTGTTCCAGCGCCCGCAGGGCAGCTACGGTGGATGGTATTTGAGAATGTGGAATCACATTCAACGAGCTGTCGGTTGTGACGCACTCGAGCTCGTGCCATACAAATCCATCAGTGAGTGTCGTCTTTCCGCGATTCGCAGGATAGAGTACAGAAAACACCCTCTCATTTCATCAGTATCCTTTTCGCCTTTTCTTGAAGAATGTTTTCTGTTCAGTGGGCAGGGAAGAAATGAGTTCACTCTTGCAG
The DNA here is from genome assembly GCA_036245785.1 of Pristionchus fissidentatus. Taxonomy (NCBI): domain Eukaryota; kingdom Metazoa; phylum Nematoda; class Chromadorea; order Rhabditida; family Neodiplogasteridae; genus Pristionchus; species Pristionchus fissidentatus. The sequence continues at coordinate 7,097,041 of BTSY01000006.1, forward strand.
ACGTTTTCCTCTCAAGCCGTCTCGGGGAAGTGGTATCGACCCTTCAGCCGATCCAGATAGAAGAGAAGGATCCGCATACCTTTGGATACACATTACCACAGAATACACAGGTAATGCGCTCCTAGATGTTCCACACCTTTCGAAGACAATTTACAGAAACTGCTGCTCGAGTCTACTTCTGGTGGGGGCGTTGTCGAGTACGCGACCAGAAAAAAAACTAAGACCAGAAAATCAAGACTGCAGGAAAAAATCTGAAAATGGAATGGGGAAAGGGGAGACAGATTGAACGGGTTACCTTCGCGAGTTTCGAAGTGTCGGTGGGGGGTCGGGATGATCTGACTTTCTTTATGACAACCTCGATTGCCTTGGTCGCAACATGTCCGGCAATCAGAAGCAGGAACGGGAGGAGAGCGAGGACCGTAAAGTGACTGAGGGGCGCGTACTCGACAACGCCCCCACCAGAAGTAGACTCGAGCAGCAGTTTCTGTAAATTGTCTTCGAAAGGTGTGGAACATCTAGGAGCGCATTACCTGTGTATGCTGTGGTAATGTGTATCCAAAGGTATGCGGATCCTTCTCTTCTATCTGGATCGGCTGAAGGGTCGATACCACTTCCCCGAGACGGCTTGAGAGGAAAACGTCTGCAAGAGTGAACTCATTTCTTCCCTGCCCACTGAACAGAAAACATTCTTCAAGAAAAGGCGAAAAGGATACTGATGAAATGAGAGGGTGTTTTCTGTACTCTATCCTGCGAATCGCGGAAAGACGACACTCACTGATGGATTTGTATGGCACGAGCTCGAGTGCGTCACAACCGACAGCTCGTTGAATGTGATTCCACATTCTCAAATACCATCCACCGTAGCTGCCCTGCGGGCGCTGGAACACGTATGGGGGAATTTCGGTTCCCAGGCCGACCTTGAGGGTTCCGTAAGGGCAAATCTGTGCCCTGACTGAGGAGAAAAAATTGTTTTATAAGATTATCGATAGTGAAATTCTCATGATTCGGTGAATCAATAACTAGCTATTTCAATCAAACACACATGAAATCCACCTTTCCAAAATCTGACAGACGTTGTTTGCGTTAAATTCAAATTATAATGTAGTGCACTCACCCCCATGAATGCTCGTCATGGCAGAGATTCGCACAGACGGCTTTGTGGTGCGGGCGGATCGGCGGAACAAGCAATTAGTATACCTATGCAAATTACTTGTGGAGATGAAATAGAAATAAGTGAGATGATCAAATATACGCCGCGAAAAAGTTATTTTTTTTAACAGTGCGTAGCCGTACGCAGCGGAATATTTCCGATGCCGAATGAGGAGGAGGCGGGACCTTCAGGCCCCATCACCCCTCCCTATCGATCGGCCAGGTGTCTTCGGCGACTCGCACAAACCCAGGAAGTTTGAAGAAATAACGTGAGTTTCCAGGAGAGTGTAGAAATAATGGGCGGAGCATTTGGAGAGGTGAAGGGCAAACACGAAAGATGCGTGAGAGATGGATCGAGCGACAGACACTGAAGGCTGGGACAGCGATGTGGCTTAGAAATATGATTCTGAACGATGCCTGAAAAAGAAAATGCTCTGTTTGTACGAGATCTCAGCAAGGGGGAAGAACACATTTTGGGTTTCCTCTGTTTCTGTGATTGCTCATTCAGTGTTCATTGACATCAATCTTTTTTTCTCACCAGAATCGTAACACTGAGCACTGTCCAAGTCAATTTTATTTCCCGAAGCAATTGCGTAGCACGAAACTTGGGGGAGGGGGAGATGGTGCTTTAAAGCTGTGTCTGCGTCGTCACGCGGAGTGAACTACTAAGCTCACCTGTCGTTCGGCCAACAAGGGAAGTAGTGCTAGAAAAACTTCATCGCTAAGTGTGAAGGCCACACGTTCGAATATAAAAAGAGCAAGAGCAAGGCCAAGATACCCTGCCATAGTTATGTTTTATCGTATTATCCTGTCACTTACGGATATCAATTTACTGTAGTTAGCTATAATTACCATATTTCGATAGCAAACATGCGTGGCATCATCGCTTTCTTCGTTCTCCTGTCTCTCCTCGTCGCGATTGCCTACGGGGAACCTAGAGATGACGGAAGATGAGGTAGGCAACCATCGATGCTTTAGAGAACAATTTAAAACATACCTGTGCAAAATGCAGTGTATGTGGAGAGAGACTACGCGTCCATGGGTTTGTAGAATCTGTTCGTTCTTGGCAACGAAAGGGAGAGAGAGAGCACATCCCCATCTGAATTCCCTTACCATGTTTTGCAAAACACAACCGATTCTTCAGGGCTCGGCAACCGCAGCACGATACAGTCAAGGAGATGCACACCATGCATTCTCTCCAATATTATTGTTTCTCAATTGAAAATTTCACTCAATTGTCCGATAAACATTCCTCTGTCCCCATATCTTGGTAATCACGACGGAAACATGAATAAGAAATTCTAAAAGAAATGTTTTCTGGAAGCATTGTGCTTTCTTCGTATGATCCAATGGTGTCGTCACAAAGATTATTCACCTTTTGTTGTGCGCATATTTGCCCATCACCCATTTCTCTCCAATTGAAGGCGTACCATCCACGTGAAAGGACTGAAAGTTGACATTTGCGCGTGTTTGCGCAGAAACTTCCGTCGCTCATTTATCGAACTAGCGCAATTTGATATCGTGAAGGGCGCAAAAGAAGATCTTCCAGATCGTTAATGGACTACGTTTCGAAGGACGCATAAATCGCGGGGTATAAGATTCATGAGAATCTCAAGTGGTGAGATGACTAGAACATAACTCCATTTTTCGGAAAAGGCTATTTCTTCTGCTATTCTTTTTGAGATTCGTTTTCGCCAGTGAGGAATTGCTAATGTGACGAAGTAGTAGTATTTCTGAGTGATCGGCTGCTATCAGATAAATGTCATCTCGAAATATGGATCGCCCTGAAAATAAGAAAGCATTGCGCCTCCGCTCTCATTGTTTCGATGCAATTAGCGAAACTAAAAGAAGGATTTTCTTCTTTTATTCGTTTTCTGCTGAAAAGGTTATTTCGAGATGGGACAATTGGGCAAAAGACGTTCTCGGATATGGTAGAATATCGCAATACTCCTCTCGAGAGGGTAAAGAGTGAAGGTTTCGAGTGGGACCGCGTTGCTGAATATGTCACGTGTGTGGTTTGGAATCATGTGCATTCGATCTGTCTCATGCATACAGTGCAACTGCCTTGACTAGTGACAAAATGATGATTTCCCCTCGGAAACTTCACTCACTCTTCCTCTCCCTCCGGTATTTTCGCCGAAAATGAAAGACTAAAAATACGCCAACGCACATTTCAAGTAGACCACATGCGCGGTAGCTTACAAAAGCACGACTGACAGCCAACAACAGACAACTTTTACGGGAGAAATACACATCACGAGAGGAAACACATCATAGATATTGCATTTCGCAATTCCTCCAACTTTTCCTTCTCATTAATGAATTAGAGAGATGCGGATGTGTAAGCAACTAACAAACAATAGGGATGAAGATGATGTATTTGGTCCCATTACTAATTTGACTTCACTCTAGCTGAAGATGAATATTGTAAGAATCACGTTGGTAGTGATAAAGATAGTGCTGTGTGATTTTGATGGTGTTTGAATCAACTAAAAGTTTTCTAGCGAATAGATACTGAATCTCTTTATCGATACTCACTGTATTCGGGGGAAGAAAACGGGGATTCTGTAATGGTCCTGTGGACGCTCTTCGGGGGGTTCGTCACTCTGTGACTTAGACGAGGGCATCTTGTTCTTCTCTCTGTCCATACTTGCGATAGAACAGTTGTTCTCCCACGAAAAATCCGAGGGAGAGCGCAAGTCCCACGACGAGACTCCCTGCCGGCCACGGGAGTGACGCCATGGTCATGGCTTCTGCGGCCATCTTGGGGGCTTTCACTGCAATCGACTCCGTGTGATTCTGGTAAAGGAGAGAGAGAGAAATAGAAAACTTCACACTTCTCTTCCTCCGTCTCCCTCTCTCTAACTTCATGTGAGCCCACCTGTCTGTCCTCGCCAATACTCTCTGAGCACCCGTGAATTCATTTCTCGAACGATGTACCGATCCGTCTGAAAAGCGATGCATTTCATGCAGGGGAACGTAGAGAATCACCAACGAACATTTTCTCTGTTGAAGACCGAAAGTTGAGCGAAAGAGATCGCCTTCTTGAGGATGTTGCTTGTGTTCTTCTGCATAATGTACGAAAAGGGGGTTCCTTGCGTGAGCGCCGTAGGAATCGATGGAGCGCCTCGCTCCTTCTCGATTCTGAAAAGGAATTTTCTTTTCCCGAATTTTTCAAACAGTGCAGCACGCTAGAGGAAGTTGTGATACTTACTCCCCTAACGAACAATAAGCAGCTACTCACTGTCTGAATGTGCATTTCGGCTCAATGCCATTAGTCGCAAGATTGAATGCTGACAGCTCCTCGGGAGCTACTGTTGCTACTCGTCCCTTGACTTCACAGCAAATTGCTGCCCGATTCTCCAAGCTCTCTCCTTTGAGGAAGCCGATGCCACCAAGGAAAATGTCCTCCATCTGAAGGATTGTTATTGATTTTTTTTAGTAAAACTGCTTCCTTTTTCTATTCCTCTTGCTTTATCGTTAGCTCACAATTCATGAAGAAATAGAAACCGGCTCACTTCTTTCTCAGAGAAAGGGTTCCCTCTTGATTCAGACTCTGATAACGCTATTTTTTTATTCTTGTTGTTTCTGGCAACCCAGCTTTAACACCCAAAACCAGCTGATAAAGTTGTTTAAATGTAAATGTAAAATGTTGTTTCTGGGACAGAATTTGATGACGATCACGCCTGACCAGTTTATTTCTCATAATTATTAATGATAATTGGTAAAAAATCAACTTTCTTCAGAGCAATTTCTGACCTTGTTAAGAAACACAGATCGGACCGGAATGACGAGAGGAGTCCAAATATATAATTTGCGCGAAATCTGTCATCCGATCTCCAAATGAGCAGCAATAAAGTTCATTCCGCGTCATATATAAGCCTGCACGACATGAAATCAAGTGAAGAAAATGCGTTTTTCGGGCTGGATAAATCAAAGTGGTCAAACATTTTCTATGAGATGCTACATGCTAAAAATAAATTAAAGTCTTTTGAGATTATGATTATGAACAAATCCAATGAGTTGTCTTTTAAAAATTAGTTCAGTTCAATAACTTGTGTTAATTGTTCTCATTTGTACTCTTTATCGATGAAATATTTAATTTGTCCATGTAATATAATTCATGTAATATAATGAAGTGCAAAAATTTACGAAAACACTTCGTCAATTGACGCACATTTGCTACAACTTTCGTTACTATAATTTTGGAATGAGGTAAGCGTTATTAGTGTGTATTCGCAAATTTATTTTTGCGATTAACACAATCATAAGGCGCATAAATCAAGAATGAAACACACAGAATCATGCTGCAACAAGAGTTTGAAATTTGGGTAAATGATTGGAAGACCTCGTTTCTCCTTATAGCCTCTCGTCTACTCGCCGGGGTAAAGAGTCTGTGAAATAAAGAGAGCTGATCCACTTTTTTATCCGAAGTTCAAACGCGACCTGCAACCCTTCTAGGACTTCTAGGACTTCTAGAAGGTTCTAGATCTTCGTCTTCCATTCACGCTACAATTCAATCAATCCATCACGTCGGACGTTAACGTCAAGTGAGACATCACCCTTCTTAGTATCGACGGATTATTTCGGTCGGGGGTAGAGGACCGGTCTTATTCCTGCCGGATACGCACACGGGCTAGATCCTCAGAGGGACTTATTCTGCGTAGACTTTATTATTCAATTCTACAAGGTATTTCACGAAATATTCCCGACGGCTCTTCTACGGCGTGTTCTTATAATTATCAGAGCTTTGCTCGTGTCGCACAACCTGAGCACAAATTATGAACGCTACCGTAATCTTTCAAGTGCTCAGTGTTACGATTCTGGTGAGAAAAAAAGATTGATGTCAATGAACACTGAATGAGCAATCACAGAAACAGAGGAAACCCAAAATGTGTTCTTCCCCCTTGCTGAGATCTCGTACAAACAGAGCATTTTCTTTTTCAGGCATCGTTCAGAATCATATTTCTAAGCCACATCGCTGTCCCAGCCTTCAGTGTCTGTCGCTCGATCCATCTCTCACGCATCTTTCGTGTTTGCCCTTCACCTCTCCAAATGCTCCGCCCATTATTTCTACACTCTCCTGGAAACTCACGTTATTTCTTCAAACTTCCTGGGTTTGTGCGAGTCGCCGAAGACACCTGGCCGATCGATAGGGAGGGGTGATGGGGCCTGAAGGTCCCGCCTCCTCCTCATTCGGCATCGGAAATATTCCGCTGCGTACGGCTACGCACTGTTAAAAAAAATAACTTTTTCGCGGCGTATATTTGATCATCTCACTTATTTCTATTTCATCTCCACAAGTAATTTGCATAGGTATACTAATTGCTTGTTCCGCCGATCCGCCCGCACCACAAAGCCGTCTGTGCGAATCTCTGCCATGACGAGCATTCATGGGGGTGAGTGCACTACATTATAATTTGAATTTAACGCAAACAACGTCTGTCAGATTTTGGAAAGGTGGATTTCATGTGTGTTTGATTGAAATAGCTAGTTATTGATTCACCGAATCATGAGAATTTCACTATCGATAATCTTATAAAACAATTTTTTCTCCTCAGTCAGGGCACAGATTTGCCCTTACGGAACCCTCAAGGTCGGCCTGGGAACCGAAATTCCCCCATACGTGTTCCAGCGCCCGCAGGGCAGCTACGGTGGATGGTATTTGAGAATGTGGAATCACATTCAACGAGCTGTCGGTTGTGACGCACTCGAGCTCGTGCCATACAAATCCATCAGTGAGTGTCGTCTTTCCGCGATTCGCAGGATAGAGTACAGAAAACACCCTCTCATTTCATCAGTATCCTTTTCGCCTTTTCTTGAAGAATGTTTTCTGTTCAGTGGGCAGGGAAGAAATGAGTTCACTCTTGCAGACGTTTTCCTCTCAAGCCGTCTCGGGGAAGTGGTATCGACCCTTCAGCCGATCCAGATAGAAGAGAAGGATCCGCATACCTTTGGATACACATTACCACAGCATACACAGGTAATGCGCTCCTAGATGTTCCACACCTTTCGAAGACAATTTACAGAAACTGCTGCTCGAGTCTACTTCTGGTGGGGGCGTTGTCGAGTACGCGCCCCTCAGTCACTTTACGGTCCTCGCTCTCCTCCCGTTCCTGCTTCTGATTGCCGGACATGTTGCGACCAAGGCAATCGAGGTTGTCATAAAGAAAGTCAGATCATCCCGACCCCCCACCGACACTTCGAAACTCGCGAAGGTAACCCGTTCAATCTGTCTCCCCTTTCCCCATTCCATTTTCAGATTTTTTCCTGCAGTCTTGATTTTCTGGTCTTAGTTTTTTTTCTGGTCGCGTACTCGACAACGCCCCCACCAGAAGTAGACTCGAGCAGCAGTTTCTGTAAATTGTCTTCGAAAGGTGTGGAACATCTAGGAGCGCATTACCTGTGTATGCTGTGGTAATGTGTATCCAAAGGTATGCGGATCCTTCTCTTCTATCTGGATCGGCTGAAGGGTCGATACCACTTCCCCGAGACGGCTTGAGAGGAAAACGTCTGCAAGAGTGAACTCATTTCTTCCCTGCCCACTGAACAGAAAACATTCTTCAAGAAAAGGCGAAAAGGATACTGATGAAATGAGAGGGTGTTTTCTGTACTCTATCCTGCGAATCGCGGAAAGACGACACTCACTGATGGATTTGTATGGCACGAGCTCGAGTGCGTCACAACCGACAGCTCGTTGAATGTGATTCCACATTCTCAAATACCATCCACCGTAGCTGCCCTGCGGGCGCTGGAACACGTATGGGGGAATTTCGGTTCCCAGGCCGACCTTGAGGGTTCCGTAAGGGCAAATCTGTGCCCTGACTGAGGAGAAAAAATTGTTTTATAAGATTATCGATAGTGAAATTCTCATGATTCGGTGAATCAATAACTAGCTATTTCAATCAAACACACATGAAATCCACCTTTCCAAAATCTGACAGACGTTGTTTGCGTTAAATTCAAATTATAATGTAGTGCACTCACCCCCATGAATGCTCGTCATGGCAGAGATTCGCACAGACGGCTTTGTGGTGCGGGCGGATCGGCGGAACAAGCAATTAGTATACCTATGCAAATTACTTGTGGAGATGAAATAGAAATAAGTGAGATGATCAAATATACGCCGCGAAAAAGTTATTTTTTTTAACAGTGCGTAGCCGTACGCAGCGGAATATTTCCGATGCCGAATGAGGAGGAGGCGGGACCTTCAGGCCCCATCACCCCTCCCTATCGATCGGCCAGGTGTCTTCGGCGACTCGCACAAACCCAGGAAGTTTGAAGAAATAACGTGAGTTTCCAGGAGAGTGTAGAAATAATGGGCGGAGCATTTGGAGAGGTGAAGGGCAAACACGAAAGATGCGTGAGAGATGGATCGAGCGACAGACACTGAAGGCTGGGACAGCGATGTGGCTTAGAAATATGATTCTGAACGATGCCTGAAAAAGAAAATGCTCTGTTTGTACGAGATCTCAGCAAGGGGGAAGAACACATTTTGGGTTTCCTCTGTTTCTGTGATTGCTCATTCAGTGTTCATTGACATCAATCTTTTTTTCTCACCAGAATCGTAACACTGAGCACTGTCCAAGTCAATTTTATTTCCCGAAGCAATTGCGTAGCACGAAACTTGGGGGAGGGGGAGATGGTGCTTTAAAGCTGTGTCTGCGTCGTCACGCGGAGTGAACTACTAAGCTCACCTGTCGTTAGAGCAAGAGCAAGGCCAAGATACCCTGCCATAGTTATGTTTTATCGTATTATCCTGTCACTTACGGATATCAATTTACTGTAGTTAGCTATAATTACCATATTTCGATAGCAAACATGCGTGGCATCATCGCTTTCTTCGTTCTCCTGTCTCTCCTCGTCGCGATTGTCTACGGGGAACCTAGAGATGACGGAAGATGAGGTAGGCAACCATCGATGCTTTAGAGAACAATTTAAAACATACCTGTGCAAAATGCAGTGTATGTGGAGAGAGACTACGCGTCCATGGGTTTGTAGAATCTGTTCGTTCTTGGCAACGAAAGGGAGAGAGAGAGCACATCCCCATCTGAATTCCCTTACCATGTTTTGCAAAACACAACCGATTCTTCAGGGCTCGGCAACCGCAGCACGATACAGTCAAGGAGATGCACACCATGCATTCTCTCCAATATTATTGTTTCTCAATTGAAAATTTCACTCAATTGTCCGATAAACATTCCTCTGTCCCCATATCTTGGTAATCACGACGGAAACATGAATAAGAAATTCTAAAAGAAATGTTTTCTGGAAGCATTGTGCTTTCTTCGTATGATCCAATGGTGTCGTCACAAAGATTATTCACCTTTTGTTGTGCGCATATTTGCCCATCACCCATTTCTCTCCAATTGAAGGCGTACCATCCACGTGAAAGGACTGAAAGTTGACATTTGCGCGTGTTTGCGCAGAAACTTCCGTCGCTCATTTATCGAACTAGCGCAATTTGATATCGTGAAGGGCGCAAAAGAAGATCTTCCAGATCGTTAATGGACTACGTTTCGAAGGACGCATAAATCGCGGGGTATAAGATTCATGAGAATCTCAAGTGGTGAGATGACTAGAACATAACTCCATTTTTCGGAAAAGGCTATTTCTTCTGCTATTCTTTTTGAGATTCGTTTTCGCCAGTGAGGAATTGCTAATGTGACGAAGTAGTAGTATTTCTGAGCACACTTCTCTTCCTCCGTCTCCCTCTCTCTAACTTCATGTGAGCCCACCTGTCTGTCCTCGCCAATACTCTCTGAGCACCCGTGAATTCATTTCTCGAACGATGTACCGATCCGTCTGAAAAGCGATGCATTTCATGCAGGGGAACGTAGAGAAATACCAACGAACATTTTCTCTGTTGAAGACCGAAAGTTGAGCGAAAGAGATCGCCTTCTTGAGGATGTTGCTTGTGTTCTTCTGCATAATGTACGAAAAGGGGGTTCCTTGCGTGAGCGCCGTAGGAATCGATGGAGCGCCTCGCTCCTTCTCGATTCTGAAAAGGAATTTTCTTTTCCCGAATTTTTCAAACAGTGCAGCACGCTAGAGGAAGTTGTGATACTTACTCCCCTAACGAACAATAAGCAGCTACTCACTGTCTGAATGTGCATTTCGGCTCAATGCCATTAGTCGCAAGATTGAATGCTGACAGCTCCTCGGGAGCTACTGTTGCTACTCGTCCCTTGACTTCACAGCAAATTGCTGCCCGATTCTCCAAGCTCTCTCCTTTGAGGAAGCCGATGCCACCAAGGAAATTGTCCTCCATCTGAAGGATTGTTATTGATTTTTTTTAGTAAAACTGCTTCCTTTTTCCATTCCTCTTGCTTTATCGTTAGCTCACAATTCATGAAGAAATAGAAACCGGCTCACTTCTTTCTCAGAGAAAGGGTTCCCTCTTGTCGAAATAACGATTCCATTTTCCTTCTCCCGAATTTGGGAAATAATCTTTGTCATCGATCTGAAATCAAGAATGAATGCACGAACGCACGTACAAGAGGTACAATTGCGTCTATTTTCTATCACCACTTTAATCGTCGATAAACGGCTCACCGTGTCTCAGGCATCGCGTTGATCACGGAGTTGCCAGTATAACCCGAGTTCCATATTTGCATGGAGAAAAAGAGAAAAAAACTTGTGGAAACGAAGACCAGAAAATCAAGACTGCAGGAAAAAATCTGAAAATGGAATGGGGAAAGGGGAGACAGATTGAACGGGTTACCTTCGCGAGTTTCGAAGTGTCGGTGGGGGGTCGGGATGATCTGACTTACATCTGAGATCCCTTCACTAGTTCAGAAAAATGATGTCATAGCTCGAATGTACGCCGACGATATCAAAATATATCGTGCGTTCAAGAAAAGCTCTCGTGAGCTTCAAATATTAGACGCGCTTGGACATCTTCCAATAGTGCTGGTCAACCTGTCGATGTCATCTATTTTGACTTTGCAAGGGCCTTTGATAGAGTATCTCATCCCAAGTTAAAACACAAACTAGGCACCATTGGTCTATCCACTAAAACTGTTGACTGGATTTTGAGCTATCTGGCAAACAGAACATTCCAAGTAAGAGTTCGTGAAAAACTATCCATTTCTCTTCCCGTCACGAGTGGAGTTCCACAAGGTTCCGTGCTAGGCCCTCTCTTGTCTCTTATTTTCACATCTGAGATCCCTTCACTAGTTCAGAAAAATGATGTCATAGCTCGAATGTACGCCGACGATATCAAAATATATCGTGCGTTTAAGAAATCAGACTCTCTCCCCACCTCTCTCCAGAGCTCAATCGATGCCATAGTTAGTTGGTCTGAACAGTGGCAACTCCCCTTGGCTGCACACAAGTGCAATTCATTACACTTAGGTAGAGCAAATTCTAAGAAGAAATATAAAATAGGAAGTAATGAATTAGAACAGAAATTAGAAGTCAAGGATCTAGGTTTCTTAGTAGGGCAGGCCCTTACTTTCTCCAGTCATTGCACGGCCGTTTCTCAGAAGAGTATTACTGCCTGCCACATTATACTAAGAGCACTACGCACCAAAAACGTTGAAATGCTCTTAAAAGCTTCCACGATCTATATTAGACCCATCCTAGAAAGTGCCTCTATGGTCTTCAACCCCGATCAAAAACAAGATCAAGCGGTTCTCGAAAAAGTCCAGAACTATTTCACTAGACGGTTGTTCATGCGTTGCCATAATTTCACATGGCAGACAATACCCAGTGAAACTATTCGAAACATGCAGTTAGGGCTAGATTCATTAGTTAAGCGCAGAGAGGAAATAGACTTGAAGACAGCCAGTAATCTTCTGAGAGGCAAAATAGAAGAAATTGAGTAAAAATATATTATTTCGAGTTGGTCATTTCAAGGGACTCTTAAAATGCGTCATTTTACGATGCGTTTTAATGGTGTTAATGGCGTTTTAATGGTGTCTCGGCTACCGTAACCTTAATCTTCCAAATATGAGCGCTTTGACAAGCGCACTCGTTTTCCCTTCATTTTCGCATTTCTCGTTTATTTTTTCAATTGTTATTGTTGTCACTTCTCTCGGCCGATCCGTTGGGGACACCGTGAGGTCCACGGCAAATCGCTAACACGCGTTTCCTGCTGTGTGCGCTCGTTTCTCCGTTGCACGCTATCCTAGTCGTCTCGGTTATTTTGTCATGATATTGCTCATTTTTGCAGTCTCCCTTCGCAAGGACATCAGCTGTCAACGGCGGATGATGAGGAGCAACTTGAGAGGTACTTACTTTATATTTTTGTACGTTTTCTTGTTAAAACTGTACCGTCTCCGTTTCCCGTGATCTCTCGCACTGCCTAACCAACGAGAGAATGTGGAAAATGGAGAGATTGTTTATTTTCCTTTGAAAAAACGTTCGAAACGCCGATATTCTTTTTGCAAGTTATGGACGACACAATAAGAAGGTACCCCGTAGACACTCTACCCGTTATTTATTATAATATTTTAGTATCTCCTTCACTTCGCCCTCGCTCGTCTCCTTCTTCTTCTCGTCATACTTTGTTTCAGGTTAGTGAGCATTTGGCGATGGGTTGGCTTGTGGAACCATGCCCAGGTCCACCCCCGCTCACATCGCCGGCCCTTCTTCTCCTCCGTCTTCTACAAGTGGCCTCTTCCGACCTTCTTTCTTCACTTCTAAGAAGACTGTTTTATTTATATTTCTTGTTTCTTCTTTTGTGGAAGTAAGTGCGGGAAGGGTAGACGGGATCTGTGTTAGTCGATTGATCATTGGTGGACACGGTATTACGTTTTCCGATCGATAATGTGTTTATTTTACTCTCTAAGCGATAGTTTGTGGTTACTGTAGCTAAAGACAGTAATAAAAGCTCTGTGAATAAGCGTTGTGGCGTAGATCTGTAAATACATAGTTGTGTGATTAGGTTTGGCATTTATTTTGCTAAATGGGAGCAAGTTTGCTGCATTCAATCGTTATTATCGTTTGATTATGGAAGAGCGAACACAGCGTTCGAAATTAAATAATTTATAGAGAGAGGCAGAATAGATTTTATGTGGAACAGAAATCAATCGATAATTTTAATATAGCTATTATCAGTTTACTTTTTTCGCGTACATTCGGTGTGATATATCGGCTAGATGGTTTAAGACTAGGCTAGCTGGACTGGTTTAAGTCGTCGCTGGTTACAGTATTACTTTCACACCGATCGATAATTTGGGCTTTCCGTAATCTCTAATTAATAGTATTAGGTTACTGAAATTCAACGCGCAAATATTTCCGTGAATAAGACGTCGCGGGCATCATAGTCTGGGTATTGCCTTATTATTGACAATTATTTTGTTAAAAACTGCTAATAGTAACAACAGTTAATATGGATTGATTGTGAGGGAGTAGACTATTTTTCCGTTTAAAACATGGCCTTTCAATTCGCTATAGACGAAGCTCTTTCGATACAAATTGAACGAGAAAATGAGACTGACGGCATTTTCGCTTTTGGCCGTCGGTCGATAAAGTCTAACTAGTGATTGTGGTAGGGGGGGATGGGTTGTAGGGACGGTAGGCACTGAATTATTATAATTCGACAGTACCTTTTTGCAGTTTTCCACTTGGTGTTTAGAGCGAGGTCGTCAAGAAAACGCTCCCACCATGGACGGAAACGGCGCTGAAGGGTGCGGACAACGATAGATCGTCATCTCCCTAGATCGACTCACACCGAAGAACAAGAGGAAACAAATGTACAAATGTATCATGTTGTCCATTTTTTTGTTGTTGATAAACTGTGATGATCACCTGTTTTCCCTTATCGGGCGAGTAGCTTAAGAAGGAATATTCATCAATCTGGATTGTTCATTCAGAACCTTCGAAGAGTTGTATACATGAACGTCATTAAGTAACACGTGTTTATCATACATTAATGATATTAGCAGTGCACAAAAATTGAAATAGGGACATCATAACAGTAATACAATACATGAAATACAAGGCGTATCATTAATTATTTTGTACACTTTCATAATCAATCGATATCTAGAGCATTCCAGGGAAGCCTATTTCGGTGTTCTGTTTCCCGGAACAGGCTAAAATAGTGAGTGGAGTTCCCTGTTGAGATCATCGCCGGTGCACTTCTATAGAGACATCACCGGCGGTCATTGCCTACCGTCTTCAGAATAATTCAGTGCCTACCGTCCCTACAACCCATCCCCCCCTACCACAATCACTAGTTAGACTTTATCGACCGACGGCCAAAAGCGAAAATGCCGTCAGTCTCATTTTCTCGTTCAATTTGTATCGAAAGAGCTTCGTCTATAGCGAATTGAAAGGCCATGTTTTAAACGGAAAAATAGTCTACTCCCTCACAATCAATCCATATTAACTGTTGTTACTATTAGCAGTTTTTAACAAAATAATTGTCAATAATAAGGCAATACCCAGACTATGATGCCCGCGACGTCTTATTCACGGAAATATTTGCGCGTTGAATTTCAGTAACCTAATACTATTAATTAGAGATTACGGAAAGCCCAAATTATCGATCGGTGTGAAAGTAATACTGTAACCAGCGACGACTTAAACCAGTCCAGCTAGCCTAGTCTTAAACCATCTAGCCGATATATCACACCGAATGTACGCGAAAAAAGTAAACTGATAATAGCTATATTAAAATTATCGATTGATTTCTGTTCCACATAAAATCTATTCTGCCTCTCTCTATAAATTATTTAATTTCGAACGCTGTGAAGGGAAAAATGAAGGGAAAACGAGTGCGCTTGTCAAAGCGCTCATATTTGGAAGATTAAGGTTACGGTAGCCGAGACACCATTAAAACGCGTTCTCCGTAACAGCGCAGTGGGGGATGGCACAGAGACTCAAAATGGTCGTAGGAAGTTCATACTTGGTGGTTAGAGTCCCTAGGGGTGGGATACACTTCAGCCAAAAAATTGACCCCAATTATCGATTTTTGACCTACCAAAATCGAAATTTT
Organism: Pristionchus fissidentatus; assembly: GCA_036245785.1. Taxonomy (NCBI): domain Eukaryota; kingdom Metazoa; phylum Nematoda; class Chromadorea; order Rhabditida; family Neodiplogasteridae; genus Pristionchus; species Pristionchus fissidentatus. Next base: position 7,112,138 of record BTSY01000006.1, read on the forward strand.
CATCTTTACATTTCACCCTTGTGTTACATACCATTCGATAGAGCATCAAAAGTTATGTGAACATCTATGTTTTCATGAACATTGGATAACTGGTATTGGAGAAAATGTCGAAAAATCGATATTTTCTCAAATCGAAGACATATCTTGATTTTTCTCACTGACTTCCCATCATTTGCGGGTCCTGCAATTTTGGCCCATTGCGTAGAAATGGGTTGCGAATCCGGTAAAAATAATGAAAATGCGATTGTGCATTCCCTGCATAGTGTTATTACATGAATACTACCACCCGAAATTGTCTGCTGTCGACTCAGGTTCGATTCCGCGTGCCCACATAAAAATTTTGCCAACTTTTTTTCTTCCATAAACATTTTTTCTTGCACGTTCATTTAGTTTTATTGAACTTTCAGTGTCTTTTATTATTTCATTGGTTATATTTCACCACAATTACTCACTTTCCACAGCAATAATACACTTATCTAAATTCTTACTGTGCTGTTGCTCATAAAAGTGAATTCCTTACTTCCTTAATCTTCAATTCTATTAAATTGTAATTTGCAATCTTTATTGAAGACGTTGAAAAAGTATTTACAACGCCTCCTTTCGTTCGTTTCTTTGCACGCTTTCTCTCTTAAGCAGATTGCGACCGGCGCCTGTCACTTGCTCATCAGCCTTGCAAAGGAAGTGCACAGCGAAAGAGTGGGACATAAGAAGAGAGTGAGAAGATTTGATCAGAAGTGTCGAACTTTTGTGCCTTCATACTTTCTCTTATGCTATCACCGCTACAAGTACTCCACTAGATTTGTCCATTTTCAGACAAAATATATTTGAAATTATACAGCCTGTAAACATTTATTCTTTATTATTGCAATACACTAGTCATAATCAAATAATGATGAAATCTTCCAAGTTTACATTAACTGGTTCAACGATCATAATAGTCGGACTCGGAACACTCAGTTCCTTGTCAGTCGGTTCTACTCCCATATCGAAGATTTCGTCGAAATTGTCCATTATACTCTTCATAAGGAGGTCTCCATCGCTATCAAACTCTTCATCGTCGAAGTATCCCTCATCGATATCATCAAACAAAATGCTGCACTCGTCTTCATACTCCTCCTCGTCATCAGAATCCTCCTCATCATCGAAGAAATCCTCCATTCCATCCTCTGATCTCTTCATTCTTCTTCTCTCCTGTCGGGCAGATTGATTAGCTCTTACACACTTTATCCGACTGTAGTATGCGTTTTTCTGCCTCGAGTTCAACCTCTCCTCAGGAGGGAACATTCGTGATCCGTCTGGATTCTTGGCTTCTCTCATTCTGACCTCAGCCTCTTCAGCAGGAACTTTCGTACCCTTGTTCATTCCCTCGTCAAACAGTTTCTCTACGTAGTTCTTTGCCTTCTCAGAGTACCGAGAAGACGGCTTCTTCACCTTTAGTGAATATCCCTTGTCTACAATAACTCCTTCTTTCTGATCGGGTGCAGTAGCTTCATCCATGGCTTCGTCCACCTCGGGAATCACTATTGCTGGCCACTGCCTCGATTCCATTTGAAAACATGTGGAGAGAGTTATCACGAAGGGAGTATTTGAGAGGTGCAGCACAATGGGCTCCTCTCAGTATGTGATCCTCCAACTGTTCGATGAAGGCGAATGAAGCTGAACACGTGGATTCTGGGAAGTGGAAGAAGTGGTTGTTGTCGTGAATTGGTGTGTGAGTGTCGTCTCCGTCTCCCGGAGTGCACATGTATGGGCTGGAGAGAGGAGAAAGTTTCCAGAACAGTGCTGGAGTTAATCCCTTCCTGATGGGATAATGTCCTGCCTTCTTGTGCAGTTTGAGTACTCCCTTGTTTCCAGTTTCGATAAAGGAACTTGCACGAATGAAGGTGCCAGAACCCGTGTACAAGTGCCTCCACGATTGAATCCCTCCGTTCACATAGATGAAGTCCCCCAGCTCCGAAACCTTAAATTATTCAGTCAAACATGAATGAGAAAATAAGCAATTCAAACTTAAAATTGACGAGGACTCACTCTCGGTATCTTGTTCATCGAAACAGGTCTGTCTACTACAGTAACTAGATAGATTGAAGTCGCATCGAGCAGTCGTCCTGAAGATGCAGCCAGGAAGAATCCCTCGTGTGTGTGCGCATCCTTCCCTGCGTCCACGAACGCACGAATCTGTAAAATCGATATATTGTTATATTCCATATATGGACTGGGGTACCTTATTCTTCACCATCCCAGCAACTCGATCAGCAGCACTCTTCCCATTTTGCGACTCCGAAAAGCTGTATGAGGCGACAGTCATTCCAGTAGTCTTGGCGATGGCGAGGATAGACGAGATTGTGGCTCCACTGTGATACGCACCTGAAAGTACTGCAATATATATACAGCATACTGCTGGGATTTGTACCTGCGTTGTCACTACGCAGGTGGACAACGTTGATCTTGACCTTCTTGAGTTCTTGGAAGACGTGTCTGATGATCTGAGTGACAGCAGATGTATCCTGAATTATATAGTTTGATAAATCAAAATTGGACAAATTCCTGCTTGTCATTCTTGATGATGTGGACGAATTGATGCTGCGCCAAACGATCATGCTCCATTTTCGTCACGACATGACTTATATGAAAGGTCATACCCTTCTTCCCGAAATATTCGGTCTGCTTCTCCTTGAACCTAAAGTTTTATAAATGTACATGAAATGTGTGTAATGTGTTTTTACTTCGTCGGTAAGAGCTTCTGACCGAAGTCCATCGTCATGAGGACTTCTTCTGGTTTCAGATTCTCGACCGTGTTCTCTCGTACCTGAGCAAAAACATGTAATCAATACATTATGAAAATTCTTGCTTTGTACGAGAATGCGCTCCTCAATTGATGCTTCTTGTAGTCGATGATTCTCTCCTCTGCTTCTTGAACTCTAGCCAATTGATCGGTGATCTCCTCGAGAAGCCGTCTGTCTGCAGCGCTCTTCTTCTTCTGCATTTATTTATCAAAATGTTGTTATTCAACGGATTAGTGCATACCCGTCCATTCACTTCTTTCTGTAAGTCGACGATTGCATCGCGTACGTTTCCGAGGACTTCTTTCACAATCTCACACCTTCCACACTTCAGATCGTGTTTATGGGGGTTCGGCAGTTTCTGCAAAGGCCGAATTTAGAAATTGCATGCAATAATTGTCTTACGGGAGAATCACATTGAGCGGAGAATTGTGCATCGTTGGGATCTGAGAGAGCGTGCATCCAACAATGGTCCGCCACCCGAGAACCGTTCTTGGTATGCAGGCGGAAGTCACCCTTGAGGTAGAATCGAGCCTCCTTCATTTTAGCAGTGGTTGCATCTTTCCATCCTTTGCTCCCTCCATGATTCTGAAGCACAAAGTCGATGCCTCTTTCCAGATCCTCGAAACCCTGCACAATCCAATATTATCTGCGAACTTGAATTCACAACTCACTTGTTCTGCCTCGCCGGAGAAATAATCAACGCAGACCGAAGCCTTCCGTTGAGTTGCAGAGCAGTATGAGAGGATTTTAAACATGGTCGACCTAGAGAACATCAACTTCTCCAGTCCCTTATCCGTCATTATTCGAGTGAACATGAAGATGATCTCAGATACGCGTTGCAGTCTCAGAGAGTTCGAGATTGTGCACTTCGTCCCATCACTCATTGTAATTTTCTTCGAACCGAAAGGAAGGTCAGACATGACCTCAGGGCTAAAAAATGTATTCTGGGATATAGATAATATTTTCACACCTGATGAGGAAATCCATAAAGTACTGGAGCTTGGCAGGGTTGTATCGGGTTCGGATGAACTTTTCTTGCTCAGGGGCAACTCCAATTGCAGCGATTCTCTTGGCCTTAAATTCCCAACACATTAATGAATTCACTACAGCCCGACCTTATAGTAGAGACGTTCTGACAAGCCAGGAATGAACTTGCGTAGCTCCTGCAGTGGCATTCGATTGGCAATCACGGCAATAACCAGTTCCTTCTCGCGCCTCGTCGGAGCTTTCATGAATCTCTCCGTAATTGTGTCCATGGCAACAGCATACTAAAAATATTCAATGATTCCATAGAGAGAATAGCGAATTTTACCTTGTGAGATGATTTCATCGTATAGATATCACTCATTGCAGAAGAAAGAACATCGCACTTGAAATTCCTCCAGTCTGACTTTCCAGCAATCTGGAAAACTACATCCAGCAGTCTTCTCGCAGCACATGTCTTCTTCTGCTGAGTCCGATGCCTCAGTTCTCCAAATGGGGTCTTCGACGTGAGTCTCGTCTCTCCAGCAGCAGTAGCGAAAGTACGGAAGGCGTCGACTACCTCTTGATCGATATCAACCCACTGCTCAGTCACATCATCCTCCTCTTGCTGACTGGACACTCTCATTTCCTGACTATTGGCTGAAGCCTGAGTGATTGTCTGCTTCTCCAGTTTAGGGGAATTGGAGAGAAGTATTCCAGCAGGCGGTGGATCGAGATTGAATCCCTTGTCCTCCACTAGCATCTGAGCTGCAGATTCTTGCAAGTATACTTCTTGTGAGTGTGGCAGACAGCTGAAAATGGAAACTTTATATATCAAAAACATAATGTCCACTTACGAGTTCCAACTGGCAGCAGATATTTTTCGTAGTGTAGAATGGCTCTCGATTCTTCAAGAGTGACAGACGACGAAGGATTGAGCACTCCGCGAACAACAGGTCGACCTTTTCTGTGCGCGTTCTCTCGCCAACTACACGTTGGCTGTTTATTGAAGTTGACATGGAAGTGTTCGTAAATTGACCGTCGATCCCAGCCGATTCCGAGCTCATCACGATGAGAATCACAAATATACTTATCATGATATTCGGCAATGACCTTCAGTGATAAACATAGTTTTACGGATATATTTTAAAAATTAAACCTCAGTCGAAGTGAAATCTCGGAATACGCCGGCTCCGCGCGCCATGACCAGCTCAAGTTCATTACGTGCATTGAGAACAGCTGGTATCTTTGCAAGATTTTTAGAAGAATAATTTCTCACTTTGTGTTTTTCACTTTGTTTCTCACTCCAGAACAGTGTGTTGAAACTTTGGTCATTTTGGTTCTGTCCTCCGTTTCGCGGATTGTCGATTGACGTGTCTTGAACAGGCAGGTCGTAGATTCCTCGATAAGGTCGGTATCAAGAGGGAGAGCTTTCACGCGCTTCGAATCGTCGTTAGATACATCCTCGCCTTCTCGCTGTAGGACAACTACATTAACAATCGTGCAGTATAATCATACTTTGGTTCCAATGAGTTTGTTACGGTATTTCTCATAATCCTTGGCAGAAACCGGAGGGCGAGAATTAACGCTCGTCATCATCAGAAGAAGCATTATTAACTTTCTCATCTCGAACAATATTGACTGAAAAAAGAGAAAATTCGAAAATTAGACGCTGATAAAAGATAAGAAAGTCTGACGAAACAAATGTTCTAATCTTCTGCTCAACTAGTCTACCTCTCCTCTTATCTCTCACTCGTTCCTTTGCACGATTGATGATTCAGTGACAGGCACGAATGGCACACTGCGGAATGGGAGAGAATGCACAAGAAAAGAGCGAAAGTGAAATGAGCAATTAAAAATATTTTCTCCACGTCTTCGTAAAAGCGTAGAAGTCGCCATGCATAGGAATTCGAAAATATGAAAGTAATGAGAGAATGAAATCGATATGATGAGGAACAGACTGCGATAATTGGAAAAAAACGGTGGAAAATTTCGCAACTGTATTAGGAAGTATAGTAAAGTTATTAAATATATGCAATGAAATACTTCAAACACATCTAAAGTTCCACGAAAGTCAATAATAAAACATTACAACTTGAATTGATGAATAAAAAAAGTTGGCAAAAATTTTTATGTGGGCAAGCGGAATCGAACCTGAGTCGGCAGCTGACAATTTCGGGTGGTAGTATTCATGTAATAACACTATGCAGGGAATGCACAATCGCATTTTCATTATTTTTATCGGATTCGCAATCCATTTCTACGCAATGGGCCAAAATTGCAGGACCCGCAAATGATGGGAAGTCAGTGAGAAAAATCAAGATATGTCTTCGATTTGAGAAAATATCGATTTTTCGACATTTTCTCCAATACCAGTTATCCAATGTTCATGAAAACATAGATGTTCACATAACTTTTGATGCTCTATCGAATGGTATGTAACACAAGGGTGAAATGTAAAGATGAAAATTTCGATTTTGGTAGGTCAAAAATCGATAATTGGGGTCAATTTTTTGGCTGAAGTGTATCCCACCCCTAGGGACTCTAACCACCAAGTATGAACTTCCTACGACCATTTTGAGTCCTTGTGCCATCCCTACATCACGGGCACTGCGCTGTTATGGAGAACGCGTTTTAAAACGCATCGTAAAATGACGCATTTTAAGAGTCCCTTGAAGTGACCAACTCGAAATAATATATTTTTACTCAATTTCTTCTATTTTTTGTTTAAGCACGTCGCAAATATCGCTACGAACGCGATAGAAACAAAGATCCTTCAAAATAATAAAATATTCGTGGTGCAATTCGATGAAAACGAAAAGGTGTCCTAAAGTGGCACACGTTGCCCCACCGTGGCACACCTTTGTTGAAAGATATATATATATTACCTTCATTTCATGCACCCAATATTCTAATTTCATAGGAACAGCAAGAATGTTTCATTATTATTGGCATATTGTATCTTTATCAATTATTTTATAACATTTTTTTGGAGTCGTATGCATCATATTTGCTGTATCTCGGTGGTTACCATTCCCATTTCAGATGGAAAAGATCGAATTCGACCGGGGAGAACGATTGGACGGGGGCTTCATGCCTTATCAAACGGATGATGGTAATAACGAACTAATTTTTTTCTTTTCTTTGCTTACTTGGATGAGCAGTAGTATATTCTATTGAGGAAATGGGGTACCATGTAAGGGCACTGTCCGTATTTGAGCTGGGTTCGCTGTTGTAAAATTGAAACTACATATACTAATATTGCAGGCACTTTGTTCTGCGTCAAACGCTGGGCGAATTCATCAATATTCGTCATCCACATGTGAAATTCATTAAATACGTTTTTTTTACATTTTATGATCATTATGGCGGCAAGAGAACGGCAGAAATGAAATCGTGGACTAAGCAAATCGAAATTCCCTATTCAAAGTGTTTCGGGATGGGATTTATCAGCAACTGCGCCACATTTGAGAACGCGCTCTACTACAGAGCTCTGAGGGTAAATTTATTTACAATTTGAGAGCTCATTGGAAATTTATTTTATAAAATCCCTCGAACACCACATTATTTGAAAACTACAGGGTGGTCAAAAAGTACGGGTCCATAGATTCTTGTGTATAATTTCTTTCAAATCTCGAAGGCTCATGAAACTATGTGTGCTGTTTACCTGGGCTCATGCGGTCATAACAATATGTACATCGTTATATCTGATCGTCGTCGGTCTTGATGACGTCAAGGATTCGACATTGGACTCAGTGGGTGAAACGCCGTTTGTATTTTGGGTCTATCTTATCTCGTGGTTTTACGAGGGCCTTTTTGTGCGAGTCCTTATTTTGAGAGGTGGTATAGTATACCTCCTTCTACAACATTGACTACACGGACAAGTCGTGCGAACTGAGGTCCGACCATTTAGAGGGAAATTCCGAAGTTGGGTTGAACTCGCAATATTGGGGTAAAAACCGTTGATGGGCGATTTTTGAATGCGGAATCTTGCTGGAGCGCCCATGCTTGACCTTTGAAATTAAAATATGATCAGTGAACAAGGGCGTTCTCCACAATCACCTTGATTAGATACTCATTACTGTTCCTTACTTCAGGCTTTGCAAAGAATAGAGGGATATTGGTGGGTACGGACCACGGCACAAATAATGAGACACAGCGTGCGGGAAACGAGGGACAGGGTAGCTGCCATAGTTATCGCTTACTGATGTTAGTGAGTGCCGATTCTCAAATTGTGAGGAGCGGATACCTCCTATACAGAGAACTTGGTATCATCGAAATGTGCACTAGCAGTTTTTCAGCCACAAACGGCGCGCATAAAACCCGACATGAATCTTTCGAGGCGTTCTTGCATATGCGCTCCCGTAAGAACATGGTGTTCACGCATCTTGTAGAGGTATAAAGTGAGTCCAGAATACACCATGACAGGCATCGATCCTATTGAGATACCAAGCTATCTATTCATTTGTCTCATAGATCGTTGCGTTTTTCATCTGTCTCTCTAAGTTTTTGTTCTTGTGGATGACAGCAGCTGGGAGATTAATAAATTTGGGATAGCCCTTGGTATTACCCATCTTCTCGCATCGAGAGACGGTACGGCGAACTGCCCGGTCGGATATATGAAATTTAGTTCTGATAAAAGTTATGCCCTCTCCGAGAGTCCAAATATCAATTTCCGATTGATGAATACTATGTGGGCGAACCAAGACGGTAATGACCAAGCCAACTAGCGTCGCGTGGACAACAAATAACTTCCTATAACTTATCTTAACCACTTTTGTCAGACCGTGTTTTTGCAGGAGTTTGAATGTTCCAATATCAGACCCGTACTTTTTGACCACCCTGTATATAAATATCAAGGAGTGTGAAAGTAGGTTTTTGATGGTTACCGCACAATTATATTCTCAGGTCTACAAAGCCACTTTCCATCCGCCACGAAAAATACAAATCGATATTGACAGGGGCTTGGAGAAGGTAATCTTATGATATTTTCAACAAAAAAATGATATTGCCGGCCAATACAGTCTTGGTAGTTCCCCAATGAAAATAATCCGGGGCCGCCATCAGGACTGTACCCTTCCAGACAATGTCCAATCGAGATAAGAATAACGTTAGTGATTCCTCGACTTATTTTGCGATGTTCAGGGTCCGGGAAAAAGGGGACGGAGAGTTTGCTCCTAAGAATAAATTTCAGGGGGAAACGTGGGACGAATGTGCGGGTGGAATGATTCTCAGCAAAGTGAGAGACGGCAAGAAATTCGTCTTTCGACCTTGGGAGAATCCTGAAAGCGGAATTGAAGTTGGTGTGGATGAACAAGAACTCAAAAACTCGGGATACCGTCTGAAGACACTGCACAGGTATTACATTTTCGAAATTTCGTTTAGGTAGTAAAGATTGAAAGTGCTTGAATGTTAGCAACGTATTCGTGGAAATGTTTTGCGAGGCCACTAGCCGTGAAAGGCATGCACTGACAGTAAAAAAACAAAATATAAAAAGTTGTTAATAATGTTGACTAAACAAGGAAAAGGCAAGCATCGTTTTCCTCCTAAAAAAGGAGAATATTGTAAGGGGAAAGTTAATCTACACAAAGTGCGTGGAGGGTGGTGCGGTGCATGCAATAGCGCATTCGTCTATTTCTTTCAACCGAACCGTCTGTGGCTACTAGAGACGTCGAATCTGCAGTCCTTCTCTTTCGAAACCAGGTTCGCAATAAATTTTGAATTTTGAATAAAATCGGTTGTAAAAATGTCAGAATTTAGAGCAATGAGCAGTTCGTTAATGGCTGATGGTTGCCCGGAAACGCAAATATTTTTACTTATTCAGTTATTTATTTGAAATAAATAATCACTTCTCAGCACTGAAGGCACGGAGACTGAGTTCTACACTGTAGCAGGAATTCGAGAAGGAAAAATAACGGCGATGGGGAAAAGCAACGATGCATTCTACCTCAACACGGCATCTCTTCCTGTGAGTGCATTTGAATATCGATGGATTTCCTTACTGAGGGAAAACAAGCAAGCAAGCAAACAAACAAATGAACAAACAGACAGACAGACAAACAAACAAACGGGGTAAACAAGCAGGAAAGATTATTTTTTAAGGAGACCATTCGACAACTGGAAGAGGAGGCAGTCTTGAGATGGAAAGAGGAGCAGAACAATAGAGAAGACCAAGAGAAAAGAGAAAAATTGGATAATATTCCAACTATTGAGTGATACACCGAAGAAGATGTATGATAAATTCCCGTTTTATGTGAAGGTCGAGTGTCAACAATGATTTTTTTGAAAAAAATAAGCAAATAAATATTATTACCGTGCCGACGCAATCTCAACGGCTCTCTTCTGGTTAAGAGGTCCCATGAAAATTGAGAGGTCCGATAGAAAATAAGAGGTCCCATGACGATTAAGAGGTCCCATGGAAAATAAGAGGTCCCATGAAAATTGAGAGGTTCCATCCAAAAAAGAGGTCCCATAAAAAATAAGAGGTTCCATCTCCACTACTGCTTATCGAACGCTTACCTACCTCTGCGTTGCATGTCATGCCTTTGTTTTGTTTGACGCATTTAATAGCGAAGAAATTGTTATTCAACAACGAATACATTGAACCATTGACACCGAATTGTGATTGATTTTGTGACGTGCTTGGAAACGAAGAACTGTTGTTTATGTTTTTTTTCTTTTTCATATGCCACAAGGTATTGATTGAGAACAAGCGCTCATTTACCCTAATACTGTCATCAATGATTTCTGGCATCACTAGTTTCATAAAATCATCCAGCCCGTGGCGACTGGCTATCTCATCCTGAAGCACTGATCTGCATAATTTCAAGACAAGACATGGGCGCGCATTTGTTACATGCATTTGTTGTTGAATTAGCTGAAGCTAAAGTTAATGCTGCAAGCATATGACACTACTATCAAATACAGAATAAAGGCGTTCGATAAGCAGTGGAGATGGAACCTATATATATATTTATGCGATCACAAGAAACGCGGTACAAAATTTAGTTAGATTAAAAACGAATTCAGTTGGAAGACAATGACAATCTAATAACGAGTAACTCAGAGAAACTGATCAATTCTGTGGACTTCACTAATAGCCTTGCCGCTCTGGGGAAGAAACTATGATGTCGGTAGTTTGAAGTGGAACTAGCGTTAGTGAAATTTATCCCATGTTCCTCTTATTTTTTATGGGACCTCTTATGTTTGATGGAACCTCTCAATTTTCATGGGATCTCTTATTTTCCATGGGACCTCTTAATCGTCATGGGACCTCTTATTTTCTATAGGACCTCTTAATTTCCATGGGACCTCTTAACCAGAACAGAGCCATCTCAACAGCTGAAGAAAGCGATTAATAACAAGAACTGGAGTTTACGGATCTCGTGAGGGTGCCGCGCTACTCGAAGCTCGTGGAATCCATTTAGAGAAAATGTAATCAGATTTATTTGCCGCGCTAAATTGCGTTTTTTCACAGATTATGTCTAGTCCGTAAATATTTTTTGGCACTACTGTGTTAATTGGTTCAACTTGTAATACTGTGGCGGGTGAGCAAAAGAATAGCAAATGCTAAGAACCGAATAAACGGCGTCAGCGTGAAATGCAATCATTCTACCACTGGACCAAGATGCCAACAGTCGTCGGCAGTCACATTCGACATGACTTCAGAAACATCATTTCAGATTCTCCCGTGAGACACAAACTCGGCCCTCACGAGATCGTGACCACTAGGGTGGCTAATATCAGTGCAGTTTCGATACACAGTGCATTCTCAGTACGTGCACTGAGTTGTGCCCCGGTATATCGATACACTCGAAAAAGCGAGACTGATGTACTGAAATGCACTGTGCACTGTGTGCTGCTAGTACATGACGCGTTGTGGGAGAGCGTGTACTGCAGTGCACAGTGCATTTCAGTATATCACTCTCGCTTTTCCGGGTGTCTTTTTTACATTTGGTTTCTTCAAAATCAAGTACTGCAGTGCACGAGAGACTCAAGTGCACTGCAGTACTGCACTGATATTAGCCACCCTAGTGACCACCTATCAACCGTCCTTTGTAAGAAGCGCGTGTGGTTTTCTGGCTGAATCTTAGCCCATAGGATATATATCAGCGTGGGTATATGTGAATAGTATGACGTTATTGAGAACATTGTATCAATCCTATAGCAACCCCTCTTTTTTTTAGAATGCAAAGAGAATAGATAAATAGGCAGCAACTTAAAAACAATACATTGAATGTTAAGTGGAACCTGCTAGGAGGCACCCTCCGTCTGCTAGTGCATCAATGCACAATGCAATGATTGCCTCACTCAAAAGACCATGCCTAATTTATAATTTAATTACAGTTTATATTGAGGATCATTACTGCAAGTTACTTAATGTTTTTCTGCTCATATCGCGCTTAAAGAGAAACATATTCCGAAAAAATCCTAAAAAAACCCATTCTTGTAACTGTTTAATCCAGTTATACGATTTTCCCTGTGGATTCGTTCACCGTTCTATCTGTCTGGCGTTTTCTCGTTTGCTTACTGGAAACATTGCCATGACCTCTCTGCAATAAAGACTCACTTACAGTATCGGTTAGCGTTGGAATGTGATAGCGTCTTTTTGTTGAGAGGGTGTTCACTCCATTCGCTGATATTTCATTCTAGATTATTCTGAATATATTTTCTTCCTTAATTTCGTGCGGTTATGTTAAATCTTACAGTATTCCGTCGTGTCTTGTTTATTTTCTTGTCGTGTGGTGATCCGTCCACGTTATCTAATATTTGGGAGAAGTACCATTTTAGAAATAATTAATACTGATATGATACTATTGAAATTGTTCTAAGAGACTCGACCCGAAATGTTCAGACTTTTAAAGTGGCCGCTCGGTAGCCAAGTCTAGAATCATTTCAGGAGTCAGCTCGTCTACATTCAAACACTTTTAATAACAGAATACGCGTATATTTCACCTATGGAGACCATACATTTCACGCCTCGCGAACATTCCGAATTGGCATTCAGTCCTCGTATGACCGACGATGGTGAGTTTCTCCGTGAAAGTGGTGATTATAATATTGTATTAATTATTTATTCGGGAGAAATCGCGTTTTGGCTTGGACGCATACGCGATACAGGCACTAGTAAGCTTACCAGGCCACGAACGCGTACCCGGGCGGGAACTATTTTAAATAATTATATGCCGTGGTAATAAATCCCCTCAATAAGACAATTCACTTGTCGGTCAGAGACGACTAGAGAGTGAGAGAAAGAGAGAGAGGCAGAGAGTCCTCGCGGAAGTACCGACAAGTGACTTGCAGGCGAGAGAGGGAAGGTGAGAGAGTCAGAGAAAGATATACCTATTGCACCTCTTCTTGTTTGTGGTGCTTCCCAACAAGTGACGCTCTTCCCTCCTTATCTCTCCCCTATCCCCTCGATCTCTCTTGTTGGACCAGCAAGTGAGCTCGTCTTCTCTCTCACACATGCGCCCTCTCTTTTCCACACACTCTCTCGGTCATTTCCAGCGGAGATCTAACAGGTCACCTGTTGAGGTCTTTTTTGGGATTTAGTACCTCGGCTGAAAGTCCAATGTGTGGGTCGGTAGGTTGGTTTTTGGATAGGGGCGAGTGTTTGTTGTGGGGCTGGTTGTGGGGCAGGACCGTGTTAAAACCTACCGCAGAAAAGTCGCATCGGTGTTTGTGAGTGAATAAATTAGCTATTGCTCATTATTATTGATTATTATTAAGCCATTGCAGGAACAATGTTCTGCGCCGTTCAAGCAAATGACTCCATCTACGCCCTTCAAAAGTTCTAAAGAAGATCATCGACCACGTCTGAAACCAATACGAAACCCCATCTTGATCAGCGCCCCTAAAGCGACACTGATAAATATTGTATTTTACCTCCTAGATCTATTTTGAATTTTATCAATAACTAGAACGATAATAAATGGATTTCAACATTTCTCAAGGCGTGTAACATCACGTGCTATTAGCATTCATTGATACACAAAGGGATCTTGGGGTGTTTGTGTTTTGTATCTGGACGTGTACCTGTTGTACCCGGGTACAGGAGGTAAGAAATTCTAGATTATAATTTGAATATACATACAGTGAAAAATAAACAAGAATATGGAAAATAAGATGATCAGCATCATAATCCGCCTCAAATTTTTTAAGCCCCCTCAACTTTTTGGGAGATTACATTTGGATTTTAAAAAATCTTTGACCCCCTCAAATATTTTAAGCCCCCTCAAATTTTTTAGGCCCCCTCAAATATTTTAACCCCCCCTCAAATATTTTAAGCCCCCTCAAATATTTTAGACCCCCTCAACTTTCAAAAACCCCCTCAACTGGTACAGAGCCGTTTTTTGAAGTTTTTTTTCTCCCTGTGAATTCTTTTGCTGTTCAATTACAACTAGCAATGTATCATTTCCCATTGGGCTAAATACAATGACTTGACAGCAATGAAGACTCACTTACAGTATCGGTAAGCGTCGGAGTACAATAGCGTCCTTATGGTTAGCCCCCACAGTCTCCGCCCAAATCCACCGGGCCCTCAATCGCGAATAGTCGAGCGGGGTGAAGCACAAGCTGAATTCTAAACGCTATGAGACGTGCTTGGGCTTATCTTGTAGCTTTTGAAAAGCTCTATCGTTCGAGCCCAGGCCCATGGTGGTGGGACGTCTTGAAGAGGTTCAAAAAGAGGGAAAACATTTTCGAATACCCCTAATCATGTAGTTATAGCTATGGTAGCATGCTCGGCTGACTGTCATTATAGTGTTATCGTCCTAAAAATAAAATCTGGTGAGAAAAAACAAGGATAACATCTAAATTCGAATTGTGCTTTCGTTTGCAAAAATAGTGCGTGAAAACGGGGGTTTTAAGACTACGAGAGTGTCAACATTCCGTTTTACTGTAAATAGCTATGGTTTTCACAAAAGGGAATTGAACCTGCGAGATCCCGTTCACAAAGCAAACGCTTAACCCACTGCGCTATGCGAGCAGATGCTTATTCTCTGCAATTGTGCGCTATGCTCCTGTACTCCCGCCGCGCTTTGACACGTGCAATCCTCCAAATTGCTACGCCATCGTACTCTCCATACCTTCATAAACTACTTATTTTCTGGCATACCATAAAATATCTCCAATTAAGCGCGCTATGCCCCTAGAAAGATGTGGGTATAAGCTCCGCCTCTCCCCCCTCTCGTCGCGTCTTCTCTCCCTCTCACAACGGTGGTAGCGCGCGCGGTTTTGGAGGCATAACTGGGCTCAGAGATGAGATATCCACCCAAATCCAAAAAAATTGTCTTAATCAGACATGTAGGTACATTTTGACACTACATTCTACCCCAGTCAGTCAATTCCGCTGACCACGTTGTGGCCCCTACTTATGTTAACTGGGCATTTAATCCATTCGCTGCTATTGCATGTTGCATGTTATCATCTGTTTATATTTTGCTGTTGATCTCGCTGTATCGAGCCGCTCTATCCAAATCACGCCTTCCCCCCGACACAAGATGGCTCGTTAAAGAGCACTTCACTTTTCACCCCCATTCACCCACAATTTCCCCTTTGTGTGGAATAAATATCTTATCTTATCTTATCTTACTTTTCCCAAGCTAGCGCAGCCCTTTTGAAACACGGCACTTTCGAAAGGTGTGCATCTCTCAAAGATGAATAGTGTAGCACTCTGTGAACACTTATGATAAGTAGGTCTTTTCATTATTCGATTTTTATCTGTTTCATGCTAAACAATCTTAGGTGTTCGTAGAAGCGAATGATCCAATACAGATACAGATACGTCTGGTTGATTTGCGTTAATTCGTTTGCACTCTTCAAAATGTTTCGCTGCCTGATCATCGTTATTCGTATTTGTAATGGTGCATTTCTTGCCACTGCTCTAGTCGAGACCGTCCACTCCGAATCAAATTATATCTCGTTCTGAGGGTAGGTGGGAGATCATTTCATACCAAGAGGGCGGGGTCGTCTAGGCCAGTAATACTAAATGAATTATAACCTATGTTTTAATGCAATTACTTGTAAACTAATTTAATTGCGTGCGCGAAATATTGTTGTTTTTTTCCAGTAATGGAAACAAGCGAATTTGTTCGCGAAGAAAGGTATGATAGCCGATTCGAGAATGGCTTCCAGACTTCTGACGGTAAGTATAAATATAAACGATACGAACGTTCCAAATGACAAAATGGTAATTCCTTTAACCATAGACGAGAGATATCACCAAAGTGGAAGATTACCGGCCTTCCCTGATGAAACTGAGGAAGCCCAGTGTTGGCATTTTTGAATTGTTTTTAAATCATTTTATAACTCGATTGGCTCTTCCTTTTTAGGAAACGGTTCGCAACAAGATATATCGCAAAATTAGCTTATTTTGAGGTGAACATCAGAATGTGCCAAAAAAGTGCCACACAGTGCGATACTGTGCCACACCTTTGTTAAGAGTTTTATTGGCGTACGATAGCATGAGAGTGTCATGTTAGTGCGACAAAGAACGTGGCGAAGAGTATACATAAGCAGACTTCTATGGGGGAATATCATAACATTTCAGGCACATTTTTCTCTGTGAATTATGGAGATATTACCTCGATAACTGCCTCCGCAAAGTGAGGATTTGTTTTCGTTCACCTTCGAAAAGATCGCATTTTAGGGGTACAACTACGACAGCTAATAGGTCATGGGATGGTGAAATCACGCATACTGAATGTCATGGAAATGAAATATACTTGCTCACGAATTTATCAAGGTTTCAAATATTGTATAATCACGTTAATGTTCACGCATTGCAGATTTATAAAGCGACATTTCGTGCGCCGAGCTCAGTACAAGACTTTATCCGAGACCTGGAGATGGTAACGGAATTTGCGTCACCATTTGTGTTACAATAACGCATTTGCCTTCGCAGGGAGAGGGGCACCAACCGCGATTTTTGCTGTTGAATAGAATGAGAAATGGACGGAAGATCGTGTATCGAGCGATCGACAACCCGGTTGATGGGATTGAAACCAACCCAAACATGGACTTGAGTGGATACCTGCTGGCGTGTATTCACAGGTAACCCAACTGGTTGTATGCAAAATATGATATGTGCTCAGACGAAAGCTGATCTACATTAAAGCTGCTCGGGAAGTGTCGGCTCGAGTAATTCCTCAGAACATCATTGCACTTACGTCACCGGTATTATTTGGAGAGAGAAAATCACATGCGCTCGGACGCAGAGTGAACATGTTCACTTACAGATACGAGAAAGATACTAGAAATTAGTGACGTTCCCAGTTGCCGGTAATTGGCCTTGCTCACTTTGTATTCAGTGTGTTTACTGGTCGTAAGATCTCATGTGGACTTGCTTTTTTAGCATGCAATGGGAGTCTACGCCAACGACGAATCGCCGTTGATCTACTTCGTGTCTCACCGCAACCAACTGTCAGTACTGAACACGGCGACAATGGAGATACACGCTTACAAGCTCAGGCAAGTCCGCACACTACATTATGTATGCTCTGTACACAGAGCACGAACTCTCTAACTTGTTAAAATCTAGAGAATTCAACTCTCTTAGAGAAATGGCGGAATAGTGTGTGTATTCAGGAGAGTAGAGAGTGGACTATCTTGAATATATGAGGCGTGCATTATTATGTCGCAAGTTGGCATGAGAAACGAGTGATGATGATTTCAGCATTGGCGCGTACCAGGGTATTCTAACAACCATTGTGGGAGTTCATGGCTCGAAAATGACGATGATGGCGTGGGCAGAAGAGGGAATCTACCGCTGCACTGCGGATTGCCCGGTGAGTGATGCTAAGACTCCATGATCCGTTGTATCTCATGACCTTCGAATGCACGAATCGAACCTCCGCTTGAATTTCATTCCTGAGACCACAAGATTCCGACGCATATGTATCCTCACATCAGCGACTTCTAGGAACACGGTTTTAGGGGGGACACTCTTTGGTCAATCTTCGACGATAAACATTGAACACTGAAGATATAGAGTACTGCTAAATATATATATATATAGACGAAAATGCGAAATGCGCATTCCGGATAGCATGCTCTACTCAATTCCAAAGAAAACGAAACAGAGGGACGAGCGAACTTCACCCTTGATAAGGAATAGTTTGTTGATAAGGAATAGTGTATGAAACGGTATCCAAATGAGTTGTATGCCCTAAATCTTTGATTGAGGTGCTTTTGTTGTGTATTCCTTTTGTGCGTGGATGTATGTGTAGTGGATGGCGAGGGGGTAATGGATAACTAATAGATTTTATTTACTCTGACGAAATTCCAATAATTACGAGAGCTATTTCCGCGTAGAGTCGACTAAGTGAACAACGTAAAGATTAGCTGAGGATTTTTTTAAACTCAAAACATTCGCAGGTAGAGAAAGCAACTAAACCAATGATTGAGGAGATGGTACTACTACGGATCGAGGTGTGGAATATTCTTTGCTGAAAATGTAATAATTGATTTTTTTAAAAACTTAATATTAACTTTTTTCAGAATGCTGAGGTGAAATCGGATATAGGCGAGTTACGGAAGAAATACGAGAGATTGCTTATGATGGTGAGTCTGAACAATATGTTCTTTATTTGATGAACCCGCGAAGGGTGCATGAACATACGAGAACTGCAAATTGTTTGGTAAGAATAAGTGAACATATGTAGGGGCCGCAACGTGACCTGTCAATTTCATGTCAAGTGGTAGAAAGTGTGTTCAGATGAACCGCTGAGGTCTCACAAACATCATACTCTTTGACGTTTGTCGATATCTTGTCTCTGAGCCGCGCTAAAGCTCGAAAACCAAAAAGGTTGAGGGTCAGAATGTGGGCAGTCTCTAGCGATGGGCGGAGTTTGCGTGCATAATGAGAGAATGAAGAGATCCTATCTGATCATGGAGCAAATGTCAGAGCCCTCCACCAGTGCCTTCTTGGCTCATTGGTAGAATGATTGCATGGTGCGCGTATGTCGCTGGTTCGGTCCCCGTCCATTGCAGTTCTTTTGCTCATAACCCAAAATGTTGCAAGTTGAGCCGCTAAACACCGTAAGTCGTCATGCCAATGAATATTATATTTATATATATATTTATGCGAATTCACATGGAAAAACGCGGTTACAATTAAGAAACAATAACATTTGTGATGCAATTTTGTAAGCAAACTCGTACATCGGGGGAATGGTTGGTCACTCAGCGAAACTGGTCGAATTACCGGAATTTACGAAAAGCCTTGCCGCTCTAGGGAAGAAACTGTGCTACCTGTAGTTTGATGCTGAGACGCAATTTGTGAAATTCATTCCATTTCTAGTGAAATAGTAGCAAAAATGATATGGTCTCTTTTTAGAGATTTTGTATTTGCCTCTCAGAAGATTACTGGCTGTCTTCAAGTCTATTTCCTCTCTGCGAAAATGAAATCTAGCCTTAACTGCATGTTTCGAATAGTTTCACTGGGCACTGTCTGCCATGTGAAATTATGGCAACGCATGAACAACCGTCTAGTGAAATAGTTCTGGACTTTTTCGAGAACCGCTTGATCTTGTTTTTGATAGGGATTGAAGACCATAGAGGCACTTTCTAGGATTGGTCTAATATAGATCGTGTAACCTTTTAAGAGCATTTCAACGTTTTTGGTGCGTAATGCTCTTAGTATAATGTGGCAGGCAGTAATACTCTTCTGAGAAACGGCCGTGCAATGACTGGAGAAAGTAAGGGCCTGCCCTACTAAGAAACCTAGATACTTGACTTCTAATTTCTGTTCTAATTCATTACTTCCTATTTTGTATTTCTTCTTAGAATTTGCTCTACCTAAGTGTAATGAATTTCACTTGTGCGCAGCCAAGGGGAGTTGCCACTGTTCAGACCAACTAACTATGGCATCGATTGAGCTCTGGAGAGAGGTGGGGAGAGAGTCTGATTTCTTAAATGCACGATATATTTTGATATCGTCGGCGTACATTCGAGCTATGACATCATTTTTCTGAACTAGTGAAGGGATCTCAGATGTGAAAATAAGAAACAAGAGAGGGCCTAGCACGGAACCTTGTGGAACTCCACTCGTGACGGGAAGAGAGATGGTTAGTTTTTCACGAACTCTTACTTGGAATGTTCTGTTTGCCAGATAGCTCGAAATCCAGTCAACAGTTTTAGTGGATAGGCCAATGGTGCCTAGTTTGTGTTTTAACTTGGGGTGAGATACTCTATCAAAGGCCTTTGCAAAGTCAAAATAGATGACATCGACAGGTTGACCAGCACTAATGGAAGATGTCCAAGCGCGTCTAATATTTGAAGCTCACGAGAGCGTTTCTTTCGGAAACCATACTGTTCGTCAGGGAAGATATCTAAATTTTCGCAATGCTCAATGATGGGCTGGCACAGGAGGCGCTCAAAGACTCGGAAGAATAGAGACGTAATCGAGATTGGTCGGAGAAGGGAGGGGATTTCTTGACTGGCGTTGCAATTGAGTGTCTCCATTGGGAAGGGACTACACCTGTTTCGTATGAGTGGCGAAAAATGAATTCAAGAGGTTCAGAAATGGGCACAGCTATCTTTTTGATGTAGCTGAGGTCGATATTTTCTGGTGTCCTACAGGAAGATCGCTTCCATCGTTCGATAAGCGAACATATTTCATGTCTCAGAAATGATGGTTCCTGATAGTTTCCAAAGTTGGGGAGGGTGCTGGTAGGAGGGCTATTACCATTGTCGGTGGTGAAAGCACTGGCGAATGTCTCAGCTAGTAAGTTCGCCTTGCCAATATCGTCCATCACTAACGATCCGTCATTTCTTTTCAGACCTTCTACGCCTCTTTGTTTGTTAGAACAGCGTTTCATGAAACGGAAGAACTTGTTCCGATCTTCACTTTCAATCATACTCTTCTTTATTGCTCTATGATAGTTTATCAGTGATTTTCGGAATTTTCTATTGAGTTTTTCGAATTTTCTAGTTGCGGCGGGGTCTCCTAATCTAATTGATTCCTGCCATGCTAGGAAGCGCTTGCTAATCAGTCTCTCTATGTGCGGAGGTACTTTCCCATGAGTGATGTTTACTCTAACCCATGGAACATGAATGTCGATGGTTTTCTGAATGACTTTCATGAGTAGCTCATACATATCATCTACGTGCCTAAGTGTCGAGAAAGCGAGAGCCCAATCAATATTTGCTAACTGGCAATTTATAATCGCGTAATCGCACTTTTTATAATCCCTTCTCAAAGTGTAAGCAGGGACTGAATGCGAGAGCGATAACTGGAAAGTGACTGTGTGGTGGTCGGAAATACCGAATGGAGGACCTACTTCTGTCCGGTTTACTAGCCCCGGGCTATTACAAAGTACAAGATCGAGAATATTTTCTTTCCTGGTGGTATCTTTCACTAATTGCGCGAGTTTGATGGACTCGCAGAGGTCAAGAATGGATTGGGCTGCGGGGGTGATTCTGCACGTTTGTGGAAGGGGTAGAGTGACCAATCGATATCAGGAAGGTTGAAATCACCAATGATTACTGTAGGCTGGGGGCAAGAGCAAAGATCAGTAATAGACTTCGCTAGCGAGTTGGTCTGCATAGCAGTGGCTTTTGGGTTTCGGTAGATACACACGATTCTTAGCAGGTCACCATTGATATCTAAGTCTACAGCTAGGAGTTCATGCGAGCCAGCGACAGTTTCGTCTGAGATCTGAATAGCGCTAATCGATGAGTGAACTATTATAGCAACGCCGCCTCCACGTGAATTTCGGTCTCTACGGAAAGCGCTATAAAACTGTTCATGCGAATCAAGAAGCAGCGAGTTTGGAAAAGTTGAAGTCAGCCAAGTTTCCGTGAGGCAAATGATGCTATGTTTCTGTGAGAGGGTCTGAGAGAGATACGGTAGGTTGTTCCGAACAGAGCGGCAATTGGCTAAATATGCGGATAATTTGAGAGAGTTTTTGTCTGAGTGATTAGAGGACCGGTGACTCACTGCCAGTTTCCCTGCATTCCCATATTGGGCGGATCCCCGTACTGTGAGCAGAACGACATGAATGGTTTACCGTAGTTGTAGTGGGGGAATGACTGAGGAGCGAATGACTGAGGGGGAATGGCTGAGGGGGATGGGAATACGGGGTATGGGGAGGAGGGATCGACTGCGAGAGAAGGGACGGATACTGTGGATAGTCGCGATTACCATAGGAATTGGGGCGCTTGGTTCCCTGGTTCGGGCGAGCGTTCTGGGGGCGGGAGCGGGTGCGCTCAGTGTAGCCAGAGTAGGTGGAATCCCGTCTCTGTCTGGCGGGGGGATTGGAAGGGCGAGAATGACGAGAGACAGCGGGAGTGGGACGACGGTCCTCTGGTTTGGCGATCGATGCACGTATGAACACATCGCGGAACTCGGGGAAGGCCTTGATGCGATGAGCAAATTTGAGTATCATCTGACAGTGCTTGCGAGTGGGACACAGGACCTTTGTGAGGCGGGAGAAAAAGGCATCAGTCTGTCCAATTGGCATACGGTAGACTGCCAGGGGGAGGAACGGACATCCCAATGCACTCACAATTCGTACGACCATGTTGTAGTCGTCGAAGACCTGCTGGTGGCCCTCGGGGCTGCCAGAGAGGGGGAGACGAGCGAAGACCAATGATCTCTCCACATCCTTCTTGTCCTCTGGGTCTATCGATTGATCAAGCGGTACGGTAGGCGGATCAGAGATTACGGTACCGGGGGTGATGATGGTCTGGGTAGGAAGGGTCTGAGTGGGAACGGGAGTGGAGGAAGAAGGCTCAACCATGACTACATCGGAATCGGAGGGAGGGGTCGACTGAGGGGCGATACGGGGAATAGAAGGAGGAAGGGAGAGGGCAGAAATCTGACCTGTGAGTGTCTGCACTCTCTGCTCGAGATCGTCGTTTCTCTTCTGTTCCTTGATCACATCTCTATGGCCGGCGGAAGTTGCAGGCTGGCCGATCAGATGGGAAGGGAGAGGCGAGAGAGCGTGTGGAATTGAGAGACGGTGGGGTGACTAGAGAGCGACTAGAGAGGTCACCATTCCCTATGATGAAATCTCAATTAACTGTGGCTGATTACAATAGTACCACTCTGAAGTTTCTTGGATTACTCCCGACTGAGTTATGACACGTTGCCGAAATGTCGGTTGCCGGAATGTCGGTTGCCGAAATGTCGGTTGCCGAAATGCCGTTGCCGGAATGTCACCCCCCCCCCCCGAAAAGACTCTCTTGATACTACTTGACCTTTTTACTAATAAATAAATACATAGGGGTTTCTTTGGTCGCTTTATGGACGGAGAGCGAAACGTCCAACTGATGAATCCTAAGAAATTCGCCGTCGAATCATTAGGTAAATGTTTCTTGAAATGAATATCTATTTCCATTGTACTATTGTATATGTTTATAACAAAAACAACACTATCAGGTGTTCTTTTTGTCGCTTTCTGAAATCCGTACTGTCACACCTCTCGTCAGAGCCGGTCTCATGAATTGCGGTGTCTAATAAATTGAATAAATAAGAATATATTGCCAACAGCAACATTTGCTTTGTCTAAAATCCAAGCTGAGTGTCGAATATAATAAGGGAAAGTGGGAAACACATTTTCGAATAAAACATGCTTTAATTTCTCTTCCATAAACGTTCCTGGACACTTCCCCAAATTGGTCACATATTTGCTCTTACGCTTACTCCAATATTCACGTTATCTATTTAGATTATCTATTTAGTAGGCTATTAGTAATTGAAATGACATCTGTTGGGGCAGAGAATAGGGGAACCAGCAAAAAAAAGATTGGCAAAAACACCTTAGCTTCTGGCTCTTCGATATCGACAGTGGGTGAGCAGGAAATACAGTTAATGTATTATCAATATTTTCAATCAAATGGATAAAAAATTGATCAAAAATGGTCATCGTTAAGCCATGTTTCCACCCTCACTCTTCATGAAGAGAGGCGGCTCTTCATGAAGAGCAATGCAGGTCTCCCTTGTAAGAAGGAGGCGCTTCTTCCTATCTATGAAAAGCACGATGCTAACTGACGGTATTCGAAGAAAATAGTTTTGAAAATTAATAGAAGCAATATCTCGTCGACTTCAATGCAGAATAGTTGTCAGCAACCTTAATCATACCTAGAATCCACATTGCATGTGAAACGGTGAGTGGCGTGACTAGTCGATTCGGCCTCAAATAAAGTAGTTACTGTAGTTATAGTAGTTTAATTTATAATGATAGTCGCCATGATGATCGGCACCCTCGAAAACGTCCGTGTCTTAATTCTGGGCTGTATAATCTGTTAGAACTTGGCCAAGTTTTCTTCCATCTGTTTTCGTCAGTTTTTGACTTAATCTTAATTTCTTTGCAATGGTTTGCTAGTCGCTAACATTACGTTTTATGTTCATTTCTTTGGCATTGTTACTTTCTCATCGTGCTTAATCAAACCATAAGTCACGCCACTCACCGTTTTTTTCCCCCAAAGAAATTAAGATTAAGTCAAAAACTGACGAAAAAAGATGGCCGAAAACTTGGCCAAGTTCTGACAGATAATGTGACGTTAAAAATCACCAAAAAATACGAAAGATCGAAATTTGACTGTTAAAAAAATCCGGCCCAAATCCGTGATCGAGATAAGAATTTGAATTCCCGCACTTTCCGTTTTTCGATGATATCTCGGCTCCCATTGAAGGTAGACATACCAAATTTTCACAGTATGTGCAGAACTATGTGTAAACAATGCTCTCCAAATTGTCTACCTTCAATGGGAGCCGTGATATTATCGAAAAACGAAAAGTGCGGGAATTCAAATTCTTATCTCGATCACGGATTTGGGTTTTTTTAACAGGAAAATTTTTCTTTCGATTTTTTTTGTGATTTTAACGTCACATTATAGAGCCCCCTGAACAAACATTTCATTATTAGTGTTCATCATTCTTATTGATTCTTAGGCGAACAGCCTCATATAAGGAAGATCTCGTAAGAATAAAGTGAAAAGTTTCAATTTAGTAAAACTCTGTGACGTTTATCGAGGGCGCTGATGATGAGACGAAACGCATATTTATCTCTTTTTGGAATGCCCGTTGGCGCAGACGCACCGCGTCGAAATCACGTTTTCCCGATTTTTTCTCTCTTAAATAATGCAAAAACATTTGCTCTTGTAATGTACGGTGCATAATTTGATGGCGATCGCCTGCTTAGTAAATTTTTCTTTGAAGTAATGTTTTCTCTTCACTTCCCCGATGTCTCCGCGCTCGCTCTCTCGCTCTTACACGCGACGTGGCGATATCTGGAGCCATCGGAAGTCCCATAGGGAAAATGCGCATGTATATCGTCATCGGCACCCTCGATAAACTCAAATCCCAGACTTTTAGGAAAGTAACCTTTTTTGAGTGTGGACCTGTTTTTTGACTATCCGCATTTGCTCGATTTAAAAAAAAGCATCATATTGATTTTTATAGCTCAACATATATAGGCTGACACATCCCGACTGCTCAAGTAATCTGTAGTAAGTGAACCTTTAATATTATCCAAAAGTTTTGAGACTTTTTGATTTTTCCTCCGTCTGCTTATCTCGATGGGAACATACTCACAAAGAACAAAATCTGTGGTGTATTTGCAACAATTACCTGCAGTGTATAAAAGGCGAAACTTTGAAAAGTCGTGACTATTCTTTTAAATAGCACAAATTTGCGGTTTTTATCATTCTTTGAGCAACATGATTTTCTTTTATCTGAGAATCACTTATTTTTTCTGCCTGATCCTTTTAATTACAACCCTGTTAGGAAAAGATGTTGCGCAAAATCAATTCATTCACTGCGCTCGATAGGCCTTCTTCAATAAGACCAGAGTTGTCCCCATAAGTAATCATCAATTAGAGCGGCATAATGCTGCCTTCATATTCATTTCAATATATATTGATAAGCAATTAAATATCAGCGAATGTATGATATTTATAGACGAAAGCTATTCATGGTCGTTTCAGTGTACGGCCTAACCCAGGCAGGAAATATATACTAGTAACGGAACTAGTTTGCGAAATAACACACTGGAAAATAAAATACAATTATGGATCAAGCTTCAAAGAAGAGGTATGATAAACTACTAAATATGTTTTATTCTGAAGATGGTAAGTTGATGCAGTCCAGCCAGATCCCTCATCCGCGATCCCTTGATGTACTATTTAAAAAAACTTAAACACTAATTTAACAAATTATTTAGAACAATTCAAATTACGAATAATGAGTTCACCCGAGCTGGAATGCCGTAGCTAATAGCGGTAGTCCTGCTTTTGGGAGTTTCTGCGGCAGAAGACAGGTGGGATTTGACAGGACTGCAATTTTAATTGTTCCATCTCCTTCCAAAACGGCCTCCTTGCTCAGAATCTGCCGAAAGACCACAATGTTGTCTGCAAGGATGTGAGTCCAGATAAAGGTAAAAAATTAATTAGGAAAAGATGACCATTTGTACGCACCCTGAGGGCAAAGCCGTGTCGCATTGCTAAGGATCTGACATTAAAAAAATTATTTCACTGTTGACAAGTGGACCATATTAACGAAGCCCGCAGAAGATATCATTCGGAGCTGGACCTTTGAATTTAGTGCAATAGGGCCAAGGGAATGCATAACGCATTGCTTATTGGGTCAAATGAATCGATCTTGGATGATAGACTTTGAGAGTTGAAGTAGATCGTCCAGCAACCAGTGACGACCTGATTAGCATGTATCAACCGAGCTGGAAACTCACGTCGTAGTCGTGTTGACTGGGAAAAATTGGCAGCTGAATTAGATGTGGTCGATCCGGGTCATTGCTTGAAGTCGTACTAGATGGGCGATACTTGTCGGGTAGCCCAAGCCGATTGGCAAGGATTTCTCAAACTGGTTTGGGATGACTGTCAACGGCTCGTCAAGATGCACAGAATGAAGAATCCTCATGTATTATATTTATTTTCAGTGCGCCCACCTTATGAAAAGTTTTCGTTCGACAACCAACTTGACTATGTTCTACACAACAACTATGTAATTTTCTATAATAATTCGAAAATCAATTTACATAAAAAATACTATTTTCATTATTCTAAGTAATATATAATCTTTAGATGAGGACCGATGGCCCTGGATATTTATTGGAGTGCCCAGCCGGTTTCGAATTATTGTAAGCGGACTTGAACAAGCGACATTTCCCCTTTTCCGGATTTACAATGAATTGTTCACATTTTGTTTGTCTATTCACACAGAAAAAACCCTTCAAAAGTCTTATATATAAGTCTTATAATTAATTATTATATAACATACATATAAGATTTTTTGTTCTTTAATATAAGACTTTTAAAGGAATTAGGGGCCTCATAAAATACTTTTTTCACTGTGTGTGGTTCAGCTCGGAAGGCGGATACGTCGGCAAAGGGACAGCCACGTGTACCGAGGAGGGAAAGTGGAATTCTGAAGGAATCATGCTGACTGGAAAGATTATTTGTAGAAGATTGAGTGAGTCGCTCATCATTTTCTCACACAGAAACAAAAAAAGTCTTATATGAGGCCCATAACCCTCTAAAAAGTCTTTTATTTAAGACTTAATGTCTTATAAAAGATATTCTGAGACGGCGTAGGAACACTGGTAGCAAAAACAAATTTAGGTCACCCATTTCAATGTAACTGAGTATAGCGATGAAAGGAAATATGAGAAATTTTTTTATGAACTTCATTTTTCGACATTTGCATATTATCGATTTTTTGATCTACCACTTTGAAGAGTCATATCTCGGTCAGTTCAAAATATATGTTTCCTCAATATTTTTTTCCAAACTGTAGCGCGAGACGAGATCTACATTTTTCTCAATTAGCACCCTTGTCTTTCTTTAAGAGACCAGCTCGGTAAGACTCGAGCACTTCCGGACATTCGCGCCAGGACTTTCGATTTGGCCCATCATACTCATACCATGGGAGCATCCCATGACCCTATTTTCAAAAGTAATCGAATTTGTGCCCTGAGGCTCAAACCCGGCTCGAGTAGTGTTCAAACTCGAAAAAATTTTGTTTTTTATATTTTTCCAGTAAATCAATCTAAGTCTAATATTATGTGGGCAGTATGTTTACATACTCCTGCTGACCCAGAAACGCATTTTTTTTTCCATATATCGAAAATTGATAGCACTTGACGGGTTTCTCTAGAACAAGGTATCTCTTACACTAGCTATCAATCATGTAATGTAGCCCATGTAAATCTGCATATATGGTAACAATTACAGACAAATCGCTGATAGGTCAATAGGAGAAAAAAATCGCCGAATGGGTAAAAAAAGCACTGTGAATGTACGGAGAACTTTCACGACGGGATATAAGAGATATATTGCGCACTCATCAGGGTGCATCTTATGATAAAATATTATGAAAATATATCAAATTTGAAAAAAAGTTTTTTTTGAAAAATCCATGAACTCATGGTCCAAAATTTCAAAAATTTTTTGACCTGGTCTGCGATTCCCATTCTGCCGTAGTATTCAGTACAATGTATAAAAACTATCTGCAGCAATAGGAGTCGTTCAAGTTCAACCCATATGAAAATATCGATTTCGAATTTTTGAACCATGACCCGGCTTCATACATTTTTTTCGCGAAATTTTTTTTCTCAGAATGTTCACTATAGAGCGTGATTTTAGCAAGTGCTAATATTCTGAGTTCATATCAGCTTGAATTACCCACTTTACGAGACTCAGTTCAATTATTTATCCCACTCAGTTCAATTATTTATCATGTCTGGCAATAGTGCTCAGATGAGATTACACGTTGCGTATTTATTCCTGCTGCGTTTTCTTCATAATTTCTTTTTTTTCTCTGCCTCGTACTACTGTCCCCTTATTTTCCGTGCTCTCCCATTTACAATTTTGTAAAACTAAATAAATTGCAGAAACGGCCCTCCGAGTTCGCACAATGAGTACGCGCCGACTGCCAAGGTATTGATTTATTATTATCTTATCCATTATCATCCTCTGCTTATCGCTGATACGAGATCTGCTTATCGCTGATACTCTGCTTATCGCTGATGCTCTGCTTATCGCTGATACGAGATGTATTTAGCTATCCGAGAAGAATAATCGGCTAAAGATTGTTGATCTGTTATTTAGATGCACACGCGAGACGCAATGCAAGATTTAAAGTAGAAAGAAATTACATGTCTATGATAAATTTACAAAATAAACGGTAAAAGCGAAGAGAGTTTGCCCAGGCAGTACGCAATTTCTTTAGGAATTAGAAGAATCTATTGCCTGCGATTACCTAGTTATGATGTAATCTACCCCATTCCAGGATGCTTTCTCCGACGATCGCAGTTATCTCAACGACGTCAACGTCGTCTTTCTGCAGCGCAATGATGAGGTACGTGTTGCGACATCGTTAGGCAATGCACAAAGTTTTGATAATGATGCATCGCATAGTCAATGCCAGAAATCTTTTTTTGACATGGAGCGAACAACAATTTGAATCAATGGGAACCAGATCATTGCATCTTCGCTATGTAATATCGATCTTCTACAGGTCAAACGGAACCATGCGACAAGTGCAGGCGGCCTTCTGTCGCATTTTTAATCTGAGGTGAGTCGATTAAAAATCATTTCTTTACCGACAAATAACTTTTCTTTTTTACGCCATAACTAATTTCTTGTTCCATTATACATATTTGTTCTTTAATTTGCTCATTGCATCCTCACTATGCAATCTCTCTCCCTTTGCAGCATGGGTTACATGCAGCAGCCGCACGTCCGCATCTACATCCAGGAGCCGCGCGGACAGCTGTTCTACGAATTGGAAGATCCCATGTGAGTGTTGGGGTCGATTTCATCAATTTTCCGCATTTAAAAAAATCAATTAATCATTTATCATTCCAAAATGTGATTAAATTGCAGTAATATGTAATATTGGGGATCAGCATGATATTTACAATGTGCGAGTAAGAGAATTGTGGTAAGTGAAAGATGTGCAAACTTTGTTCAATAATATGGGGGCGCCGATTCACTGGTTAACTTGGTCTTTGATTCTACAAATCCGCACTACCTTATCTGCCTCTTTTTATCGACTCCAACATTACCTAGTTTGTGACGCAATCCGCAACCGATATCAGCGGTGGCAGTGTCTCGTAGCATCGTATAGCTATCATCATGCTTCTCATCACTCGGGGAGGTCACCCTCATAAACACACTGAATGATACCCTCCCCCTTCTCTCATAGAGAAGAGGGTAGCCACATGCTTCCAACAACCTCCAGAAAGGGGCTATGAGCGAGAGCAAAACAGCCTCTCTCAAGGTTGCACACTTTATTGCATGCGATCCGTTTCTGGGGGTGTGCTATGTTGGGGATGAGGGAATGGAAGAATGAGAGACAAGGGGGCAACCCCGGGAACGAGATGGTGCGCACTTTACAAAGTGGAATCGGACGGCCGCGTGTAGTAGTCGCCGATTGAGTGAGAGAACTTACGAGGAGAGAGAGAGAGAAAGAGAGAGAGGGAAAAGTTGCAGCGCTGTATATCGATTACATGGAAATTACGTAATCTGATATATTGAGGAAGTAGTAAAACATGTCTCAATGTCAGTTCAGTTCCGGGGTAAAGAATCTAAATTATATAATTTGAAACGGAAATCAACAGAAAAGAGCAGAGAATATGAAAATTGCGTCATCACTATGTAATCTGCAGGGACATCCGTGACAAATCGGTACTTCACCACCCAACTGCCCCTCTCCTGCATCGCGACTCGAGTAAGTTTCGGATGAGCGAAAATTGCTTTTCTCGTCTTAGGTGCTTCTATGTTTCACCGATAACACATAACGAATGGATAACAGAGTACGGCAGTGTTCGTTTGATTCCGAGCAGGAAGAAACTGTAAATATCCCACCCACACCAGTGGCAACACTTGTATAGAAAAAGATAATTTGTTAAATAGTAAAAAATATTTTTAAGTTATCTCTCGGATGCGGAACTGGGTTCGTCCATTTCCTCTGCCATCGGCCGACCTGCAAGTGCGATGGCCGCTTTCTCACCACAGGTTAGTTCAGGATAAATAAATAAAATCTATTTTTTACAATTATTCGTTGGCCACAAAATTAGGGTTGGCCCGGCAAGTAAGGCCTCGAGATCTCGAAATGCGATAACTCAATTATCCACTTCTTGCGATAGTGAAGGAGGCCTTGTTCCTTGGCAAGGCAGGGGATTCTGAAGTATTTCAAAAGATCAGATTGTTCGTCATGATTTGCATGGTGATTTCAGTGATTACCATTATTAGAACGTGACTAGTCCTCCATTTCCACCCTTATTTGTTGTGATGGCTGCACGTTTTCCGGCTCCAAATATCACTTATCCAAGTCGCCACTTCTTATTCTACTATAGTTTATAGGTAGAACCATGGCGTATTACTGTACTGTTATTGAAAAACTGAAATATAGATCTAAACAAGGAATCGATTCGCTTCATTTCTCACCCAGATCATTTAACTTTATCCCAGAAAAATATCGGTAATTTTCCTTGACAGGCCAATCCTTCACAAAATTCGGTTCATACACTTTTCTTCAATCTACGTCACGCCTTCAAAACTGCTACAGTTTGTAGATTCAAGATTTAAAAGATGATATCTTTAATGGAATCGTATAAGCAATTGATAAACGTGTAACCCAATAAAAACAACTATTCTTGTAGAACTTCGGCCCTCACAAGCCCACGGCGATGTATGATCCATACGAGGCGTACGCATCAGACACGGCCTCCTCCCACGACAGTCGATCGATGCCACGATCGGGATCAGCCACTTCTATTATTGATAGAGAAGCGAGGTGAGAGGATTTCACAGCATCCACTTGGCACCATGCCACGAACATCTCTCCTTCTTTGGCCTTCTCGTTTCGCGTTTTCTCTCATCATCTCTCTCCTTCTCTAAATAGTTCTCGTTGACTTGTTTCGAATGATGTGTCTTTTCATACTGGGTAAAATATCGAAATTGAATTTGGAATGAGATCATCGTCCATTTCCATAATACTACACTCTCTGCAAGAATTTGTTCTTCGTTCGGAAAGTTGGTATGTATCTATTAAAATTATGCCAACTTCGAATCGTCGGAATCAATTGTGCTCCGAATTTGACCAAATAAGAAAGTTCCGCGTAACACTAAACTCACGGGCGTTTTCAAATATAAACCACTTTTCACGTGAAATTTCGGAAATGAGCAGATAAATGTTATTTTTAGAAGAATTTTCGCGAACGCCATTTCGAAGTTAGTACCATGGGGGAGGTAAATGACGTGCCACGAGATCTCCATTTCGCCCCCCTCTCCCAGTGCCTCTGACCACTACTACAACTCCGCATCGATTTCGCACGCATTAATTCCTATTAGATCAGCGTTCGAGCACTTAGATTTCCTTCCTCTTCTTACAATTCATAGCGGATCTATCGTTATCTGACATGGCGCTCTTCGAACATGCCAGTTTACGTTTTTAAACGACTCTTGGCTCTCATTCCCACATTCTTTCGTTACTTCCGGGTTGAAAGTTTTCGAAAATTCTTGAAATTTTCATTGTATTAAAAAATACAAAAAAAAGAATTTGCAGGGTGCGGATGGACACTATGGAGCGGCAGCTGCAGGTGAGGGTTTCACTTTTTCTCCATTAATTTCTATATTTCGTCTGCTCAATTCCCCTACGAGAGAGTGTGTGAAATGAGGAGAGTGTTATGCTCATTTTGACTTCAGGGTCTCTCGTCTCTCGTGCAATCTGCGTTGAATGGAATGGACGAGACGAGTGTGCGGGACATGGAGACACTCAGGTAAAAAAAAGGTAAAGTTGCTACCGGAATCAAGAGGACTTTACGTCGACAAGCGACTACTCTGCCGGGGCCGACCGGTAAGGCCGGTTGCTGCACAAGTCTACGGCTTCTGGGGCACGTTACCTTTCGCAATCAATGTTGCTACCAATTTTACCGCCAACGAGGGGGATGGAGGGCTTGGTGACACTCAGGAGACAGGCTTATATTATTTTTTGTAAAAAACGTAAATCTGTCGTCGAAGAGAAGATAGTATAGGGATATTTCGTAACTCATGACGACATCCTTTACTAGTTCCTCCACAACTAGGGAATCGAAATGTCTGTCTGTTTGTGTGTTGGTTTTTTTTCCTTCCGCTTGACGGACGTTTTTTTTTCATTTTCCGCTATAATTCGCTTCAAAGTTTAGCAATCATCTCAGATCCTTTTGCATGTGATAGGCAACGACAAAACACATCGAACTTTATATTTGAAAAATCGATAATTTCATGGCCAAGTCGGTAGCGAGCTCGACTACTAGAAATCCGAGGGTCTCAGGTTCGATCCCCGCCGGTGCATAGTCTTTTGCCGCATTTTTTGCAAGTGTCAAATGTGGCCCAAACCCATTTTTTTTATTGGCCAAATCCATAGCTAAGTGGGTTACGCGCTTGACTTTCAAACCGAGACCCCCAGGTTCGAACCCCACCGCGGGCAAAATGTTTGCCTCATTTTTCGCAAGTGTCAGAAGCCCTTTTAGCACGTTCTTGAGTAACGTGAAACACGATTTCACCTGTTATGCCGAGTTTTAAAATGAAAAATCGAAAATTTCGAAAAAGATGCCAATTGATTGGCAGAAAGTGAGGGATCGCAGGAAAAGTGTTTTGCGATGTCGGAAACGTGTCTGACCTTATTCTAACACGTTTTAAAATGAAAAATCGAAAATTTTGAAAAGTTTCCAATTGATTCGCAGAGCGTGGGGGATCACAGGAAAAGTGTTTTGCGTTGTCGGAAACGTGTTCGAACACGCCCGGGAAATCAACACACGGTATCCTACGTTTCCGTTGAGAAAGGCTCGTGAGGCTGAGAGTGATCGAAAAAAGTTGCCACGAAGTGGCGTAGTGCTCGCTCTCAGGCGTAGTGCTCAGTCTCAGTCGCTCTCTTTTTCGATCGCTCTCAGCCTCACGAGCCTTTTGCAACGGAATAAGCCAGTTCTCTTTCTAGAGATTAACATCCCCCAACATACTAAACTCCCCCTGGACCGAACCTCAAGCAAGCTACCGAGTTCCCCTGAACCGTACATGAAGAAGGCTACCGAGGTCCCCCTGAACCGTACCTGGAGAAGGCTACCGAGATCCCCCTGTACCGAATCTTAAGTAGGTTACTTAGTTCCCCCTGGACCGTACCTGGAGCAGGCTACCAAGTTCCCCCTGGACCGAACCTGGAGCCAGCTACCGATCTCCCCCTGGACCGAACCTCCACCCACAACTGTGCATAGAGCGTAGTGTACGCATAGAGCGTAGTATATTTAACCTCAATACATCCCGGCTAGTTAGTCATCCAAAACGGTACGAGAATCTCAATCTTCTCACAAATAGGACAGAGACATTAAAGAAATATTTATTGGCTACACAGGCGAAGAGTGCGACAGCAATTAAAGGAACGATAACGAGTAAAATATGAATATGGATTCGCAGGTTCTCAACCTGCGCACGGACAGAACACCATCGGAGGAGCTTCCATCGGTGCCCGATTCGTCAATCAGCGGAAGGGAGAACCATTTGCGGGAGAGGTGCGCATTTTATTTGTATAAAACAGATAGGAATCCATCAAAATAGGCAACCGTACTATTTACAATCTGAAAATTTCGATTATATTTCATCGCCCTAAGCGTGCAACAATTGCGACATTCACAATCGTGTCAATTTTTTCAATTCAATTCAATTATTTATCATGTCAGGCAACAGTGCTCAGATGAGGATGGGCCGGAATTCTTCGTTAGTTGCATTCCACCATTGGGGCCCGATTGCTCGTTTCAGGTCATCTCTCCATCGGGTATTGGGGTGGCCTTGGGGGCGTTTCCAGTTGTAGGGGGTCCACATCGTAGTTGCCCGCGTCCAATGGTTGATTTCCATTCGCCTTATCTTCAAGGCCCATTTCGCTTTCCGTTTAAGTGCCTCCTTATTCCAGTCTCGAATTTGGGTGATTTCTCGTAATCGTTCGTTCCTCATTCGATCCAGAAGGGTAACTCCAATCATCCGACGTTCCATCTTCCGCAGGGTGACATCGAGGCGCTCTTTGTCACTTGATCTCAAAGCCCACACCTCGCTACCATAGAGTACGGTAGGCAAGATGCAGCTGTCGAAGAGCCTCCTCTTAGTCTTCATGGGAAGAATGCGTGACGCCAGCAGGTGGTGGAGTTTGCTCCAGGCAGCCCAACCCAGACGAATCCTGTATTCCACTTCTTCGGAGGGGTCCAGGGGAAGGGAAATTCTCCCGCCAAGATATGTGGTAAACTCAACGAACTTGAATATTTGACCATCGATGGTAATGGGTGCGCGAGTCGTGCTACAGGATGTGAGGAGAACCGTTTTGGAGGCATTGACTTCGAGACCGACTCGTGCGCACGCTTCCATGAGCTTTCGCAGCATCTTCTCCAGTTGCGGTCGAGACTTGGCGACAAGGGCGACGTCGTCCGCGTACTCCAGATGACTAAGATGGCGTCCGTCGATCAATCGTGTCAGGGTAGTGTATATAATTGATTTGATTTGTAACATTTCTTATAAATTTGGATGACTTTATTGACGATGATGAGGACTACCCAGTATTTTCATTTCTTGCAGCCGTGAGCGCGACGTTGAGCGGCTGCAGCAGCACGCGCAGCTGGCTGTGCTGCGAGAACGAGTGCAGCAAACGGCCACCGAGATGCGACAGCTGCGACGAGTCGCACAGGTCGGACCGGCTGAAGTCCTTACATTTCTCCCTAATCTCACTCACGCATTTGCTAAGTAAATTGTGTAAAATTGCCTTTTTTTTCTCTGGTCTTTATCTTCATTTCTAGAACATAGTATAGGTGTCCAAGGCCATAGATTTGAGCGACTAATTGACCTCATTCAGCGACCATACAACAGACGATAGATATTTAGAAATGACGATCGATAACTGACTCTCGTGAGATCATCCGAGGCGCCGGAGATCAAATACTCAAATTGCTTGCAGAGCGACTCGGACGGTGAGAAGTTGTCTCATTAATTATTTAATTCTACTTGTTAAAGATGCTGTGCATTTGAGAAAACAAGTCAATCTCATTAGTATGTTGTACGTTTTGGATGAAAGTTCAGACACAAATGTGTGATTCAAATCTACGGAGAAGATCCCAACTATCATTTTAAGCCGCGCCGAAAGCGTGATTCCGACTCGCGCGTCAGACGCGCGAGAGGAGGAGCATGGACGGCAGCTTACTGATCTCCTACATGATCTCTCGTTCGTTATTTTTTTATATTATTAAAGCAATATTGGCAGCTCTATTGCTCAGCATTGCTCCACTGGAGAATATATGACAATGTTGAAACACAAAAGGGGCGAGCGAGAAAGGACAAACAATTTTGAAGAATTGTTAGACATTTTACTCATGCATATGTAAGGAAAGAATAGTTGAAAGGACCTGGCACTGCAAAATAAGTTAATTTCATTTTAAAGAAAATTATTTTCTGATTAGAATGCAAAAAATCGCGTATTTTTACGATTTTTTTGAAAAGATGATTTTTTAAAGGTACTCGTGTACCGGGCATTACTGTGTTTAGCGCACTAAACACCGTAACGGTACGTCAGCGCAAATTCCCAACTTTGAAAAATCATAACTCCTTTCAAAAAAATCGTAAAAATATGCGATTTTTTGCATTCAAATAAGAAAATAATTTTCTTTCAAACTTATTTTGCAGTGCCAGGTCCCTTTAAATTTAAATCATAAATATTTAAAAACAATGAATTTTAATCTCACTCCACTCCTCTTACACCGTCTTAGAGGGAACACACGTGGACAAATTATTACTCTTTAGTGAATAAAAAAATCGAATTGTTCAATTTCCCATTAGTTTACTGTTTCACCCAGCATTCAAAATTTGGCGCGTACTTCAATATTTGCAGTGCCTTCGAGCGAAGCGTCGAAAAAGTGCGTGCAAGTGTGCTCAATAGCAATCAATAGGAAGTTGAGAATGAGCGAAGTTGAGAGACTCACGACGAATTTGACTGAAATTGGAAAGGCTGCCGCCAATTTGAAGAGTATGTTTTATCTTTAGTGAAAGACAATCACACTTTTCGAATTAACGGAACGCGATTACAGCCTATTCGGGTTTCAGTTCCATGTTATCGTCACATACGGCGAGGGAAAGCCGCTCTTGTTCAAACGTCGAACTGAAAGAAAACAAACAAAAAAATGGGTATGCCTCAAAGCTCGAGGCTGTGAATGATTTATTGATTGAAATAGAAATGTACGAAATATATTAGTTTAAATTACAGCCGCAGTTCCGTCAGTGCACGGCCAGAGTGAATCCGACTTGCTGGCTGATATGGAACGATTGAGGGGAGAGAGGAATGAGGCTACGACCGCCATCGATCAGAGTTTGAGAAGGTATGAACCGTTTGTCAGCTTACGATTGTCTGCACAAAGATACTCACCCAGACGCAAACGTACGCGAAAATGAACAATCATGTAATACATTTGGGCGCGTTAGAATACTTTTCATTTTACTCTTGGTTGCTTTGACAGTATGCCGATAGGCGTTGGTCGGGTAGAATATGGTCGCATTTATATCAATAAAAAAATGAGGTGAAAAATTCCAGATGCAAAGCGCTGGCTAACATCATGGTCACCATGAAGAAGCTCGCCATGGTACAAGACCCGGCTATGCAGAGGATTAAGGTTTGCTGAAAACATGGTTGAATAAAAAGCAATTATTGGAAATTTAGCACTTTTCCGAACATCAAAGAACAATTTCTTCTAACTGAATTTTGCAAAACTTGCTTACTAATTGTGAAACGATTTATTACTAAACCTGTCTGTAACCTTTGCCGTTCTCTAATCTCCTCCTATTGCAGCAATCTCCCTCCTCCTCCGCCTCTTCCTCCTCAAATTCCACCAATGGTTCGACCCCGCAGGCTCCGCCCTCTCACTCGCAGGCTCCGCCCCCTCCTTCGCATGCTTCTGCTTCATCCAGTCGTCCCTCAGCCCCCTCTCACTCCATTCCCCCTGCTCCCCCGCCTCCCCCGCACCCAAGGACCCCGCTGCTCCCTCACTCAACGGGGTATGATTTGTGCACAGATTACCTGTGTGCTACAACAAGTTGATATCAAGCACACCCTTGAATCGCTCTCATACTCAACTTGTGATCGCGCACCGTTGGCCCCGGCTTAAACTTTTGTTTTGGCCCCGCCCATCGAGACTCCGCCTACATTTGTCCTGTAACCCCGCCCTTTTGCAGGATCGCCAGAGCTCGATCCCGCCGGTGCCTCCCTCACCAGTGCACTACACCTCGCCAACGAGCAGTCTGGACGGACAAGCTTTGAGAGAGGTTAGTGAAGATCAGTACATGCCATCCCACACGACGGCCAACCATGCTCAGAGCCGGAAGACTCCAACTTTCCTTTCTTTTGAGACGTCGAGTGATCATCGCTCACGAGAGAGCATTTTAGTGAAAATTTTATTGAAAAGGGACGTAAAAAAGTGAAATGCGGATATCTGGTAATTTCGTGTTTCGGTTTTCCTTAAATTTGCAGTCGAAGGGCATCAGTTGATTTCACTTTCATGTCCCTTCTGAACAACCCCTTGCAGGTGAGCGGCACGCCTCCGCCCCTCTCCGCTCCTCCCTCCGGTCCTACTTCGGCTTCTCCGGTCGTGGCCCCGCCCACCGAACAGCCGCCTCGCCTGCCCTCTCGGTTCTCAGTGAGAGATGCGAGACAGAGGGCGCCGTGTCCGACCCCGACCCTTCCTCCCTCGTCTCCCTCACAAGGAATGGCCCCACAGTCATCACCAATCCAGGCTACAACGACTGTCGTATTTTATCCCGACGCAGAGAGTAGGAGAATGAGGTGAGGGGAAACATGGCGGATTTTAGTTTTGGCCATTCTATAAGTTTTTTTCTAAAAGCGCATGTAGTAGAGATGGATGACCTGACTTTAAACCACATTCTTCAAACCTGCGTGTGCTAGGAGCAGGAATCTTTGGAGTAGCTTTTATAAAGTAGTAATTGAACGATAATTAGTATGCAAATCAATCGATAATCACTATTTTAGATTGGAGGAGCGACAGTCGGCACTGGCCGAGAAGCAGCGGCTGCTGCACAATCAATTCCAGCAACTACAGCAAATCGCACCTAATTAATCCCCTTTTATCGATTGGTTATTCGATTATTGATTGATTTTCTAGTCCACGATTCTTCCATTTAGCCAGTCCACCATGACGTCAATTCATTTGCGAAACCCCCGCTCACAGCCATAATTTCGATTGTCGAATCTCGTTGTCTTTTGATAAAAAAATGTTGGTTGCAAGGTTGAGTGATTAGTTTCTACAAGCTGCACTGCTCTGAGCGTAGCAGAATTTACAGCATTTCCAGAGCGGCAAAACGCCATGCAACGAGAGACAAACTACTTTGAAGAGACGCATGCGTTGAGGAAGTATTGCGTCCCCCTCATCTCCTTAAAACGCGTTCTCTGTAAGAACGTAGTGCGAGGCCGGGGTAGGCGGCACAACTAATTTAAAGTTGTCGCCCAGGGTTATAACTTTTTGCACAAACAGTTTTAGGTGTAAACTGAATTTTAAACATGTGAAATACATGAAATGTCGAAATTTGAAAAAACGATAATTTTGTTCCGAAAAAAAATTTTTTTTTCTCAATTTTTTTATTTTGCTATCGTGTTATATATCATTCAAAAGAGCATCAAAAGTTATGTATAATTCTATTTTTTCATGCGAATTCAATGGGAGACAAAATCGGTGATCGTATTCACAGAAATTTGGCGCTTCTGTGAAAAGCTATTTTTGCAAAATATGTTCCCATGATTTCCGCCTCATGGATCCGATATATATTATGTATTTTTCATTGTAGAATCGAATGATCACTATTTGGTTAAAAATCTAGGGAGTAAAAATACTCGTACATTCACTAGACCGTGACCACCCAGAAATGAGATTCAATCTTGAAGTGAGTAGAATTTTTTTCCTGAGTTTAGAACTAAATCGGACGCATACCATATGAAAGAGCGTCAAAAGTTATTTCAAAATCTCTGATTTCAGGCTGATTAAACCACTACGAGCGAAAATCGACAAGCAGAGCCCCAAAAATTGATAATTTTAGTGAAACTCAATATTAGCATATATTTATATTTAAAGTGATCGTACTGGGCTAAAACTTTTTTCACAAGCATTCTAAGGTGTAAAGTAAATTTTAATCGTGAGAAAGTCATGAAAAGTTAAATTTTGAAAAAATCGATAAAAATTTTTTTTCTTCAATTTTTTTAGAAAATCATATCATGCCATATCACATTCAAAAGAGCATCAAAAGTTATGTTAGGATGATTGAAGTTAGCATGATTGAGGTACTAGGAGCGAAAATATGCGATTGCGACAAAAAATTATATTTTGAGTGGAAGCAATCACCTCTACTAGTAGCATCTCAATCATGCTAAAAGTATTTTTATGCATAACTTTTGATGCTCTTTTGAATGAGATATGATATGATTTTCTAAAAAAAATTGAAAAATTATTTTTTTTCGAAATTTTTTTATCGATTTTTTCCAAATTTAACTTTTCATGACTTTCTTACGTTTAAATTTTACTTTACACCTTAGAATGCTTGTGGAACTGCTTGTGGAGCACTTTAAACGGAAATATATGCTAATATTAAGTTTCACTAAAATTATCAATTTCTGGGGCTCTGCTTGTCGATTTTCGCTCGTAGTGGTTTAATCAGCCTGAAATCAGAGATTTTGAAATAACTTTTGACGCTCTTTTATATGGTATGCGTTCGATTTAGTTCTAAACTCAGGAAAAAAATTCTACTCACTTCAAGATTGAATCTCATTTCTGGGTGGTCACGGTCTAGTGAGAAACGCCAAATTTTTGTCAGAAACGCCAAATTTCTGTGAATGCGATCACCGATTTTCTCTCCCAGTGATTGAATTCGCATGAAAAATAGAATTATACATAATTTTTGATGCTCTTTTGAATGATATATAACACGATAGCAAAATAAAAAATTGTGAAAAAAATTATCGATTTTTCAAATTTCGACATTTCATGTATTTCACATGTTTAAAATTCAGTTTACACCTAAGACTGTTTGTGTAAAAAGTTTAACCATGGGCGACAATTTTAAACTAGTTGTGCCGCGTGTTCTGCATTCTTACAAAGAATGCGTTTTAATTCAATTCTGTTCACGTGCATTGTTGTGCGTCGCCCGTGAATAACAACGCTGACTTTACCGGACAAGAGAAAAGAGACAACATTATTAAAGTACGAAAGACATAAGAAAAAAACCGAACGTAACAAGATAAAATAGCGCTCTGCGCATGGTCAGGTGGCATATGATATAATGAGATCTCATGATGGTGGCGGAGATGTAGAGGACCAGTCGAGTGGAACTGTGTAGTGGCTGCAGACCTGCATTTGTTTTCTTATGAATCGCATGACGCTTTTTTCCATTAGCATCATTTGAAAGACGATGCCTTATATTATGAAAGATAATCAAAGAGCTTACGTTAAGCAGAAGAAGATGGATGGTCGTCGTGTTTCTTGATTTCCATTTCTTCGATCTCCTCCTCCTGGAGCGGATGAACGGGCTCTGTATCATCTTCCTTCCTCACAAACGCGGCTCTCGCCACCACCTCCGCCTCCGGTTCCACCACATCAAGCTTCACGACCATCGCCATCATCAGCGCTATCACCTCCGCCATCTCCACCTCTCTCGCCTCTCTTCTTCTCCTCTCCTCGCGCTCGCGCTTCAGATCTTGAATACGCGCGCAAAGTCCGAGGATGAATGCCATTTGATCAGCGTGGTTAGAGTAAACGCCCGCACCCTGCAGGGATTCATTGCACTTTTAAATTAATGTAAAGAATGTAAAGGGAGCCTATAGTGCGAACAGTGCACTTTAGCTCTACATATTGCCAAGACGTAATATCTATTTTTTCAGTGTCACTCAGGAAATTGCAAATCGTGCCTTGTAAAGCTATGTGAATCGTAAATGTTACCTGGAGCATTTCCGTAAGCACAGGAACGGCTTCGGGTACACCTTCATTAATAGTAGATGTCATTAATAGTAGATGGGAAATTTATAAAATGATTTACGTTGCACGATACAAGCTGAATGGAAAAAGCTGAATGTAACTGTAAATGATGACTAACATGTGTTTTTCGATATCTAGATAAATAATAAAATATTTCCACGACGATTTGGCCAGCACAATTCATAGAAATAATGTTTTAGTTAAAATTTGAATTTCGAATTTTTTTAATTTTTTAAAATTTTTTATATTTTTAAAAATATTTGCACAGAATACTAAATTTATATATTTAATTTATTATTTTATTGATTTCCTGCATATTTACTGCTCTTGAGATCGAATGCGAGCGGTGTTCTTACCGAAATATTCATTGAAATGAGAAAAAAAATTCATTTTTTCATTAGATTTTTTTTGTTCCATTTTTCATTAGATTTTTGTTGTTTTGTTCCATTTTAAACTCATTTATCACTTTTATTGGCGAGCTTACATACCTAGATACTGTTGACATCTATCGCGTGAGTGTGATAGAGCACTATAATAGATAAGGAATTGGATGTAAAGGTGGAATTATTATCAATTCATTTCAGGAAGTATCGACATCTGGGTAAACTTTTGTCCAAAAGAACAGGTTTCGCCCCGAAATATTTATCGCAAAAAATTACAATATAGTAGTTTTATATGCAGATTCCGAAAATGTAATAAATAGTGTCGCCGCTGTGTTTTTTATAAAAAAGTTTGAATGTTTTTACTTACCGTAACTTTTTACTGCTACGAGGTAGCTGAAAACTTACAACATGAAAAATGCTTCTCTCAGCGTCAGCTTTCCGAAAATATAGCTTTGTAAGGGTTTCTGACGATCCGGACAAAAATTGAAAAAATCGATTTTTCATGTATCGTGAAACATATCTCAGTCGGGTTTGAGCTCATTTTAATATCGATTTTCGGAATCTACGCATCAAGTTTATCATTAGGGAAACTTTTCAGCATTTGTGAATTTCGGACTAGTACGGACCCTTCAGCCAGTATCTCAATCCTGTCAAAAAGTGTCTCATAATATATCAGTAAAACGGCGAGAGATCTCAACATGATATTATTTTTTTAGAAGAAACAACTCGACGAAAATAATCGAAAATGACGAAAATTATGGATGTAAGAAGAGTGGGGTGGAAGCACTAGCTGCATCTCCTTTTATACAGTATATTGTGAAATTCTCGAGAAGCGCGTCGAATGTTCTCTCGATACTCAGGGAGAGAGAAAGAGAGACAGAGAAAAAAAGATAAAGTGATAAAGAGTAGAGGAATTGACGAGAGAGGCAGAGTGAGAGAGGAAGAAGAGTCATACGGAAAGGGCGTGGTGCCAAATTGGAGGGGAAATGAGTCAAACATGCGTGACAAGCCTTGAAATAGGTGAGAGAAGTATCGATTAGCGATTAACGAGAGAAAGGACAGCGAGAGTT
Source organism: Pristionchus fissidentatus (assembly GCA_036245785.1). Classification (NCBI taxonomy): domain Eukaryota; kingdom Metazoa; phylum Nematoda; class Chromadorea; order Rhabditida; family Neodiplogasteridae; genus Pristionchus; species Pristionchus fissidentatus. Next base: position 7,155,337 of record BTSY01000006.1, read on the forward strand.
GAAATATTGGACGGACAGACCTGCTTTAAATCTGAGTACTGTATCAGTGTAAAAGATCGATAAGTATGGACTAGGCCGTTTCTCCTGGTCATGCCTGGTTTCTTTTTCTATTCCTATAGCTATCAGATGATTTTACTGATGGCCCTTTTATCAACAAGCGTCACTTCTATTACTTACAAGCGAGAGGGGGAACTCCTTAACATGAACTATTAAAATACGGATTTTTGTTTTGGCGGTTTTACTTCGTTGTACATTGATAATCTAGAGGCGGAGGTAGGTTAATCCTTCAATATATCGTACACCTTGCAGGAAAGTGTAGTAGAACACAATTTTCCACATATCATAACAGAATCGTTATAATCAGACGATTTCAAATTTTTTTTTCATCTTAACCATGTCACAATTGCGACCTTCATTGTAGTGTACATGATTGATTCGATTTTTTAACATATTTTATGTAAATGAATTGAATTAATAACGATGTAGTTTCTTGCAGCCGTGAGCGCGACGTTGAGCGGCAACAGCAGCACGGGCAGCTGGCTGCGCTACGTGAACGAGTGCAGCAGACGGCCACCGAGATGCGACAGCTGCGACGAGTCGCACAGGTCGGACCGGCTGCAGTCCTTGCATTTCTCCCTAATCTCACTCACGCATTTGCTAAGTAAATTGTTAGCCTTTTTTTTCTCTGGTCTTTATCTTCATTTCTAGAACATATTATAGTATAGGTGTCCAAGGCCATAGATTTGAGCGACTAATTGACCTCATTCAGCGACCATACAGCAGACGATGGATATTTAGAAATGACGATCGATAATTGACTTGGTTCAGGTGAACACCCAGAGCTCTCGTGAGATCATCCGAGGCGCCGGAGATCAAATACTCAAATTGCTTGCAGAGCGACTCGGACGGTGAGAAGTTGTGTCATTAATTATTTAATTCTACTTGTTAAAGATGCTGTGCATTTGAGAAAACAAGTCAATCTCATGAGTATCTTGTACGTTTTGGATGAAAGTTCAGACACAAATGTGTGATTCAAATCTACGGAGAAGATCCCAGGGCAACTATCATTTTAAAACGCGTTCTCTGTAAGAGCGCAGTGAAAGCTGGGGTAAGCGGCACAACTAATTTAAAGTCATCGCCCCGGACTCAAACTTTTTTCACAAACAGTCTAGGGTACAAAGTAAATTTTAGAAAAAATATTTTAGAAAAAACTTTTGAAAAATCGATAATTTTTTTACGAAAAAAAAATTTTTTTCTCAATTTTTTTATTTTGCTGTCGTGTTATACATCATTCGAAAGAGCATCAAAAGTTATGTATAAATCCATATTTCTATGAGAATCGAACCACTTGGAGTAAAAATCTGTCATCGCATTCGAAGAAATTTGACGTTTCTGTGATACTTTATTTTGAATAAAATGAATAAAAAAAAAGGTTCCCATGATTTGCACCCCGTGGATCCGACATATATTATGTATTTTCTATCGTAGAATCAAATGAAAATAACAAAATTCAATATTTCGATTGTGAAAGTACTTCCACATTCACTGGACTGTGACCACTCGGAGGAAAGACTCACAAAGTGTGTGGCCAAAATTTTTTTCCAGACATTTATACTGAGCCGCATGTATACCATTTGAAAGAGCATTAAAAGTTACACATAGTTATACGTTTTTAGTCAGATTGATCTACGAGGGACGGAAATAGATAATCAAATCTGAAAAAGTTGATATTTTTGGTGAAAATCAGTATTCGGCTATATTTTCATTCAAAGTGATCGGAAAGGGGTAAAATAATTTTTCACAGACATTCTTTGGTGTCAATATATTTTCGAAAAAAAATAATTTTAATTTTTTAAAAATTTTCGTGTCGTGTTATACCTCATTCGAAAGGGTATCAAAAGTTATGCCCGAATCCACAATTTCATGAAGATTGAGCTAGCATTAATAGAGAAATATCGATTGCACCTTAACAAATTAATGATCTCTCACAGTCAAATAGTTTCGCCCCTAGTAAACCAATCTTCATGAAAAAGTAGCTTTAGTAGTAACTTTTGATGCTCTTTCGAATCAGATATAACACGACACGAAAATTTTCAAAAATTTAAAAATTATTTTTTTTCGAAAATATTTTTTTTATCGATTTTCAAAAATTAACTTTTTATGACTTTTTCACTTTCAAAATTTACTTCACGCCTAATAATGTTTGTGAAAATTTTTTTACCCCTTTCCGATCACTTTGAATAAAAATATAGCCGAATATTAATTTTCATCAAAAATATCAACTTTTTCAGATTTCATTATCTATTTCCGTTCCTCGTAGATCAATCTTCCTAAAAACAAAAGACTATGTGTAACAATTACAAATTCATCTATTTCTTTTGCAGTTTTTCACTTTTTCGCGGAAAGTGAAAAACGTCATGTCTATGCAATACCTCGCCTGTTGTGTTTGATGATGGGATACTCATCGATCAGCCCCGTGATAATCGCTTCAGATCCGCCGAACTGAAAGAGAGAAGCTTTTTAAGTTGCTTTTTAAGAACTTTTAAGTTGTGAACTCGGTGCAATCAATTAATGCCCTGTCCCAAAGTTCCGACTGATCCATTTGATGAAACGCTAATACTGCGGTGTCTTTGCCTTACATACCCCATAAGAATAGTCAACGGCGATGATATTTTAATTTTTTAATTATAATAAATACATAAATACATTTTAAAACTCATGCAGATGAGTCCAATCCGAGTGTGATTAGCATGAGGAAGAAGAGAACACTCAAGCCGGGCGCCCATGGCATAGTGGCCAGTGCCTCGGGGTACACGACGAACACCAGACCCGGACCCTGCGATTATTGCATTGCTATGACGCAACCTGCGATATATTTCTAATCGTCTCGATGGTTTTTCTGTTTTTCGTTATTTCGGCACATATGTCAGATGCTCAATATTTCAACTACGATCTCAGCGCTTCTAAGATCTGCTTGAAACATATCTTTTTCTCAAACAATGTGAGTGTGGGGAATCAAAAGGAAGAAAATGCATTCTCCGTTCGAGCTCTTTTTAGAATTTTTGAAAATTAGATTTTTGCTCTGTAATCTCGGCTCCTGAAAAGAGGACCAGAAGTGAACCGGAAGTGAATCCGTGAAGTGAAGTGGTACACACAGACAAGCGTGTTATGAGAAGTTACAGTTATATGTAAGATTTTTGAACGTCTCATCGACATTCGATTGCGTGCTAAAAACAGAAGATGTGTGTACGCTTGATGTTTTACATCTGAAGAACACGAAACATGTGACGGATCACCGCTCACTCTCTGAGTTTCACGAAAGGAAATGTATCTCTCTGGCTCCAGCCTACGGTCGCCACGTCGGACTCGCTTTCCAATTGATTGATGATGCAATTGACTATGAATTGGAAGGTGAGGAAGGTGGGAGAGAGAGTAGGGATGACGAAATACGAGATACAGAGAGATTCAGATTCGTTTTTGTTCATAGTGTGAGAAAAGTTATAGAATTATATTTTGTTCTCGCTTCCAGACGGAACATTGATAGACAAGGAGAAGGAGAAGGAGGGAGGAGAAGGAAGAAGGACAAGGAGAACGCGGGTTCACCGGGTTTCCTGACTTTTTACCTTCTTGAAAATGAGAGGATTTGTTTTGATACAGCTTCATATTGTTCATGGTGTGGCAAGCGTATTATAATTGTATTTTGACCGCGCATTTGGAAGTGACAGTGACGGCTAGGAAAACGATGTTAAAAGATGCGTGTTGGGACACGAATTCGCCGGGTTTCTCTAAGCCGGCATTTTATTTGGGTGAAAGTGAAACAGGCATGTTCAATGCTCTCTAAATTGTAGATATTGATCAATTACATTGGAATAACGTAACGCGAATTTAAATTTTCAGACAGCGAAGCCGCCGGCAAGCCGATTGCTGTGGATCTTGAACAGGGTGAGAGATAGAGAGGAAGAGATCAAAGATCAATTTAGCTTTAAAAGTAGAGATCGAACTACTTGTATATGTGAACAAATCAATTCAAAATCCAATGGGGTTTTCTGAAATAGTAGGCAAATAGACAAGAGATCAAAGATCACTCCTCCCTTCTATCTCGGGTTTCATCACTGGTCCTCTTCTTCTCGCTGTCTCATCGGAATCCGAATTGGCCTCCCTTCTGCGCACGTCGCCCGCCGCAATTTGAGAGGTGAGTGCACTTGAGAAGTCGACGATTACTAATCGGATAAAGTCTAGTGAAAATTGTGACATGGTGAAGGAGGGCGACGTTTATCACTGCACCACACCATAACTACTTTTCAGGCGGTGCGACGGTCGGGCGCCTGTGAGCGAACCCTCGAGCTGGCCACGACACATGCACGGACTGCGGCCGAGATTGTGAGTGTGATCTTTGAACTTTGTAGGGTTGAACACTGGGTAGTCGAAGTTTGATCTTTGATCTCTGCGGGCTACATCACTGCGCAGCTCGAACGGAGCCGGTGATGCGCTCGCAAATCTGGCACTGAAACAGCTTGAACGTCGATCGTAGTTTGTAGTTTGTTCAACACATGATCCCTCCCCTTTCTGTGTATCATAGATAGTTAAAGAGATAGACCGGAAATCGAGCATAATATAATATTCAAATTTCTATTCATTCACTGTAAACCGGAGTGATTATGTCTGTTTCTGTATGTGTTTTCTGTCCGTTTATTTGTGGCCCAGCTAGCTCAACTCTTACTGTAATCAAACTCGTTGGAAACTGGTGGATAAACTGGTTCTGTCACTGCTGTCATAAGAGAGAAGGACCGCGCGTTTCAAAACCGGAGTTTAAAAAAAATGAAATCTGTCAAATCGTCGACGAAACACTCCAAAACAAACACGTTGATTGCTGTTTCATCGGTAGAGTATTTTGACAACAGGTGGATCTCTTTCGATACAATTCGTTTCTTTTGAACTAAACACCAGAAATATTTTATGTTATAGATTTTGCTCGGAAGGGCAAATCGTTGTTGAATGTATGACTTGAAATTCGCATTAAGGATGAAAAAAATACATTCCCGAGGAAGCTGCCGAATCTTGATGTGCATTCTATACGGGTAGGTTTGAATAATGGAGTGGGGTATGATATAGGACAGATATCACGAGAGATTGCATGAGGCCGGGAACAACTTTCAAATCATATTTCTGATTTCGATCAAACTTTTATGTGGAAGCACACTGGGGATGAGAATTCCATTGATTCGGGTCCCAGGTCGCTGAACCGGCTTTTAGCGATTTCCGGCTCCAAAACCGGAATCTTCATAACCGCGTTCAAAATATAGCTACAATGTTGCGGTTGGGCATAAAATTACCGTAAAAATATGGCGAACATTTCTTCTGTTCAGAACATTTTGACATCTAGAGAACTGAAAAAGATCTGAGAGGAAAACCAAGAAAAAATCGATAAATAATATTTTAGCCTATACTAGATTCGAGTTGTCGCAAAATTTTACAGCGGAATATGAAGGAGCATGTAAACACTAGTTGAATAAAAAAATAAAAATGGTAAGAAAGGGGCTTCTTGAGACCCGAAAAACCGCATTGAATCTCAGAAAATGAATGCCATTTTTCAAAACCATTTTTGCATTTGAAGCTTTTTTGTGTTTCAATCTAATTCAATTATACTCTATATTTATCAAAACAATGAGGCGATGTAATGAGATTACTTTCAACAAGATATTTCGTCATCTCTGAAATTTTTTGAAAACTTTTTTTTTTTGAAAAAATTTTTTTCTCAAATTTGTATATTTTTTATTCTCGCTGTATTATTCGTAAATTGTCAAGATAAGTTCAAAAAAAATTTTGTGATTTAATACTCATTTTCGGAGAGCCCTAATCAACATAAATCTCAAATTCTTCTTTGAAAGTACATTTTTTTTACTATTTTTGCATGATCTTCGTCTTTTGGTCCTTTCCCCGTCGGAAAATTTTTATAATGTGTTATTTTTACGGTAATTTTATCCCTAACCGCAACATTGTAGTATTTTGAACGCAGGTATGAAGATTCCGGTTTTTGAGCCGGAAAAACGCTAAAAGCCGGTTCTGCGACCTGGGATCCGAATCGATGGAATTCTCATCCCCAATGTGCTTCCACATAAGAAAAAACAACACTTTGTCCACGTTCCAACACGACATTCATCCTTCTCATTATACTAGAGCGCCTGATTACAATACCAGCAAAAGAATTCTTTAATAAAAAAGTATGTTTCTCCAGTAATCACTTCTCCTACTCTTCCTCGAGAAAACGGTAATCAATTTATTGGCTAGCATTCGGGTGCTATTATTAAAGGATGCTTTTGCAAGTAAACAAAGTATGCAAGTGCCTCAAGTCAGAAAGAAAAGTAAGTCAGAATGCTTGTAATAACGTTTTTATTGCATGATAAATGTGTTGATTCGGTAGATTCGGATTTAGAGTTGAATTGAAGAAATTTAACGTTGAAAAGTTACTTTCCAGTAGCGATGGCATTATACCGAATCTGAAATAGAAAATAATTCAGACATTTTTCATTAGTTTTGACATTGGGACATTTACAATTACTTTAAAAAAAACTAACTCTGTATCCTCGATACTTGGGAGGTCGATTGTCCACATTCGGTTTCCAATTTACTCTCATCACATTTGATTTGGTCATGTACGTCGAAGGATTAGGATTGGTTCCGGTAAGACTGAAAATCAGACATAAGATTTGAAACATTGAAAAGGAAATTAGTGTTGACGTTTATCTTTATTTATTATTTCGTCGTACAATTGATAATTGTGAATTGAAATGAAACAAACTTTGCCAGTAAATTCTTTCCGACGGCTCCTTCGTAAATTTCGAGAAAATTCACATTAGGGTTAGCGTCTAGGGCGATAATCTATTGAGCAAATATTTATTTGTATAATATAATATTGAATTTATAACTAACCTCAAGTTTAACGACATAGTTCGCTTCAACGAGAATGATATACTCGCAGGGAATATTGGGAATGGGAAAACCGGGAGCGATAATCTATAATGGTTTCAGTTAAATACTTTATTGATTTTAAAATTTATCTCACTCCCATCCCTTTTCTGGAGGTGAGACCAGCACGTGAAATAATTTGATTTAAAACTAACGTCCTTTCCTTCTATGGGTGCATCAATAGGACATTCGGTCGGTAAAGTTGAGTAACCTGCATTGACAATATACACCCCACAATTAAAAATGATAAGATAAATGACAATGCCAAGTTTTCAGTTACCTGTAAATTAAGCTCGTTATAAACAAGATAATTTTTCTCACAGGCAAGTGTACATGGTTATTTTGTGCCCTGTTCCTAATAACTTTTTCTCAGCGTGTTTGCAAAATATGAAAATGAATGCGTAAAAATGAAGGTTTCTAGTTGATTTTAAAATGTGTTTCAATCCATATCATTTTCCATAACTTCGCTTAAACAATCATACCGTATCTTCTGCAGATAAAAGGCAGTTTCTGATTGTCACAATCCTCGTTTATCCATTCAGCCATAGGAGATTCGGTCAACATCGCAGTACAATTTCCGCCACCAGGGATGGGAAAAACTGAGAGGAAAGTATGTTACCAGAAATAGTTGAGAGTATAAATATGCGAAAAGAATTTCAAGAATTGTTACAATGTACTAGAGTTTAAAATCAATATAATCAAATATTACAATAGATACCGGATACCTCCAGCAAAGTTATTGTAGTTCGATACATTCTTGTTGTCGTCTATCCATTTCCAATTATTGTCCTCTTTCGATTGAAACGCTCCTGAATTTTTTTTGTCTTTTTGACTCTGACAATTCGTATTGGCAAGAACTGAAGAAGAAAGGCTTCAAAATAAATGTAAATGTGAAAACTGCGGGGTACTAGTAATCGATTACCCCATGGGTGCCTCAAACATAGCATATTTCATATTCAATAAGGTCGGGAAACCTTCGCGGTACGCCTACTTTAAATCCAGAATTGTATTTTACCGATGTGCAAATCATCCAATATATTTTGTGAAACGGCAGAGCGCCAGAAGAATTTGTTTTCCTGAAAAAAAATAGATTGCCTTAAATTTGACCCATTTTTTCTTATCATTAACTGTTCGGGGGAAAAGTACGCCATATACGGCCACAGTGAATTAAAATAGATTGTGAAAGCAGTCTGATACCATGGAGAAAAACAAATTCTCATGAATTACTCACTACACAATTGTTCTCATTTACTTTTGGTTCTACTTCCAAACCCATACCTGAGCACTGTTAATTGTTGCAAGGGATCCAAAATCGTCCGAACATTTCTTCTGAGCCTCTTTCCAACTCAGAGCACCGGGAAATATCTAGTATTGCACAATATGAGTTGATATTTTGTATCTCTATGGAAAGTTAGCCGTATGCTGTTAAATATTTTCCATTGGCAGTTTCAGGAATTCTTAACGAGTACATAACAATAACAAACCTTGTAGCAAGCTTTAGTCGCGTCATCGGTGTTTGTGATCTCCGCGTAATCTCCGCACTGAAAAAAACATATAAAAGTAAACTTATGAGAAAATTTGTATATTTTGCTCTTAATGACATTTTAAAATACGGAAGCCGCAATATCAACGAGAGAGTGAAAAAAGAGAGTGAAATATAAAGAAGGGAAAAGGAAATTAGAGAGAGAAACGTAGAAAACGTAAAGGTACGTCCTCGCTTCAAGCTGGGCTTGCGGGGGAACACTGCTAGGACAGTGTTACATTGAGCATGTGCAGTTCGTACCCCCAAAACGGACGCTTGTGAACTTTTTCGGCGAAAGTCGCTGATTTTCGTCGTTTTTGGGGACAGTCTGACAAATCGTTGTTTCTCAACGAAATAGTCCAAATTGTTGCATGCGTGCACAGAACCAAAATTTCCAGAAATGCGTTTTGAGGAATAAGAAAATAATTTATCGAAAGTCCTGGAAATCACATGTTCATTCTTCTTGTTTACTATTGGTGCGGAGGGGAAATGTCGCCCATAGTGGGAGAGGTCGCCCCCATAGCACCATACAGTTTACAAAGAGAATCCACAAGTTATTTCCATGTCCTTCAATCAATTATTTTCTTATTCCTCAAAACACCCACCAGAAGGAAAATATGGCATATTTTCGCTCTAGGCCCCATTAAGAAATTAGCAAGCAAAAAATATCAATTACTTCATCTCTCGGCTCGGCAACGCACAAAACTGCCCAGTAGTTCCAATAGTTGGAGGATACGAATACCAGTCGTTAGCGGGCTGAAAACAAGCCAAGTAATTAATAATTGCTCCTATCTTTGATCAAACGCCGGAGTTTGAATTAGATAATTCGCTGGATTGTGCCACTAGATATGTATATATAATATATTAGCATAAATAATTAAATTGCTGCTAATGCAAGCCGTTTTAATATCAACTTATTCTATTTGATCATTTTAGCAAAATTAATTGTGTTATATTTTTCCGTTTCACTCACAGGCCAGGAATAAACTAGTTTGTCGATGGATACGCAGTCGAAGCTGACGTCCAAATCCTTGTAAGTGTAGGTAATCGTCGATCCATCCATCCATTCCAATCGACGAGTCGAGGAATTGCAAACCATTCCTGAATTAACAATCTCCCTTCTCTAAAGCATTTATTATTTCTCTCCACTTTCCGATATTATACAAAGAAATATTCATACCGAGAATGAGCCACGCGCTTCTTGCTTTTGTCAGATTTAATGCGATTTCATAGAACATCGAATTTTCCTGCAAGTTTTAACTGATTGCCGTCTAATTAATAAATCACTACCTGATCACTTCTAATAATTGGCAGAGTAGCTCCATCTTTCTCGCATTCTTTGATTCCTTTTGACATCATATTTCCCATTTGGTCCTCCTCCTCCAAATATAACGGTCGTATGCACCTGGAAAATTTAATTATTAATTTTATTTTTTTCAATTGAAGCACGAGATCGTGAAACTAGACATAAACCACTCCATAATTAATCTGATAACATTATATTCAAGCTCAGTCTTCTATTTTTAAAAAAAATCTAATTTTGTATATTCAAATTAAACCTTCCACCACCCATCAGCTGGTAGTTTTTCAGACATTGAGATTCTGCGAGAATGGCAATTACTGTAATTTTATAATGTTTGTAAAAATAATTTAGAATTCGCTCACCTCCCAAATAAACAACAAATAGAAATCTGAGCATTTTCACCTCAAGAAAAGAAGGTGAAAGGCGGCTTTCAAACCCCCAATTTATGCTTAAAACTGTGAGTGATAAGAAGAAAGACGTGAGAATAGTTGCAAACACTTGATCTGCGATTAAACGAGAATCAAACTATGATAACGACTCATTTAATCCGAGTGAAGAATGAAAAATGCCGAGTATTTCTGTGATGAATTGTAATGATGATTGACAATTGTTGAGAGACGAGAAAGACTTTTTCGATGTTACATCGTAAACAAATTCGTGTTTGTTATAAAATAGAAGTGAAGCCAAAAAACATAAGAGAGGAAACAAGAGAAACTCGAGCATTTTAAAATTTCTAGGACACAATTATTTCCCCGAATTTCAAACTCTACTGCTGGTTCCACACACACACAAAATAGCCGCTCGATCCTGAGACGAAGAATCGATCATCACATCAAGATGATCCGAGTCACTAGGGATACCGATTCGGTATTGGACCCTCTGGTAGTCTCTTTTCTCCTCTTTTCGCCGCGTTAACCATAAAGTCGACCCCCCCAAAGGCCGTAATGCGAATATCGAACCGACATCCCGACAACTCGCCCGCTTAACAATGGAAAATAGTGCGTTAAGTGTATTTCATTAGTTAGTTTTTTTTCGTTTAGTTTAAAGGGACCAGGCAGTCAAAAAATAAGTTATTTTTAAATAAAAGAAAATCCTGTTCCCGGAAGAATTCTAAAAACCGCATATTTTTGCGATTTTTTAAAAATTAGTTACGAATTTTCAAAGTTTCGCTTTTTCACAACAGCGGGTTACGGTAGTGACTACACAACAATTAATATCTCCAAAACCAGCTTTTTTAAGGGAATGTGATTGTGTTCATTCAGTCCATGCCCACATCACGCAGTTCACCGGATTTTATTATTACGACACTACTGCTAAAGTCCGGACTCATCAAAAAAGGATTCAAAGAACAATGAACAATGTCATTTTAAATGCTCATTTCTAAAACGCATTGCCTAGTTATTGGCCTGTCAGCAGAAGAGCCATTATTACTAATAAAGCAACCGTGCTCACCTTTCTTTTCTTCTCTTCTCCCATCTTCAATTGTTACTCATCTCAGCTCTCTTTTCTCCTCTCTAATCTGTCGCTCCTGAATGGATTCGTTCAAAACTAGATTTTCTCAATCTCGTAGAACCTATTATAGGCAAGAAAATAAATAGAACAAGAAAATGGAGCCGTATAAACGGCCGTGCACATCACATCGATCAGTACACACGATTTAATTATTATATATATAATAACACAAGGGGACGATTTATGCGGCGGGCTTGGCCGATTCAATCTCCATGTACTATATGAGGTCGTCGCGCTCGCCAGCCTTCTTCAATCCAGCGAACACCATCTTGGTTCCGGGATTGTGCTTCTTCGGGTTCTCAAAGTACTCGATAAGGGTTTCCCTGGTCCAGGTGACTCCCTTAGCCTTATCGGCAGCGGTGTAGTCGAATCCGCTAACGTGAACGTCTGAATGAGAACGTTCGTAATTCGATTTTTTACTCGATTAGCGTAAGCCTACGCTTTAGGCGTATGGCGATATCGACCGTTACACACAACAGCGCTAGCAAAAAGTGAATCCCATTAAAATGGAGGGCCGACAGTTATTTAGCTCAACCATTAGTGATAGGCCGCGTAGGCCGAGTAAAATCGAAACAAATTATGCCAAAATAAATATTCAACGTGCCTCCTTCTCTTCAGTGGTGCGCCACCGTGGCCGTTGCTCATTGCTCTCGAGTGCGCGAAAATGTCGAAAGATGGGCTGAATATGCGACGGTAAAAACGGCGAAATCGAAAAAGATAAGAATGGGGAACGTCTCGGAGTCATACGCAGTCAAACTAACATGGTTTGAATGGATATTTTTGATGAAGAGAACAATAAATCATGAAATTCGCAACCAAATTTAACAGTCGTCAATATTCAAGTTATAATACCTACTTCAACCATGAATAGCACTCCACAAGAAGGGGAATGGTATGGGCAAGTTTTCAACACAGAAATGAGAAGTAATTACAACCAAAAGCAAAAGAAATCGATAAAACAACGGGCTTATTTGAAATGCCCTGGAGACGAGGTATACGGTATGCCGCCGCACCACGCGCACACCGCATGATTTATCGTTTAATGATTTTATTAAAAGTCTTATATACAAGACGTCAAGGTCTTATTTTTTAAGACCAGAAAAAGTCTTATATTTCAGCAGTAGATGTCTTATATATAAGACCCGCTAGTCTTAGAATGGGAGGGAGGTGGAGAAAGTAAGACCTTTTTCTGTGTGTGTGGGTCATTTTCCGCGGGTAATAAGCGGGTCAAGTCGTTTATCTCAGTTCATAGTGGGCCAAATTAAAAAAAAGTAGAAGCAGATTTGGAATCAGCACCATCAAATCTACAGAAACACAATTTAAATTTTTAAAATTCATAGATTTTAATTATTTTCAGTAATGCAATCGCCCTCCCATACTTCTTGCCATAATCTTGGTAGTTGACATAATGCCGGCAGCAATATATTTTACTATTTTATTCTGTTATTCATTTATGATCTGTAATTCTATATGATAAGCCGCTTCTACAAGAAGTCGGAAGCCTATGTGTAAATGTCGGCGTTCTTTATGCTTTGGTCTCATTCAATCGCCCTTTAGACACCGACCGTTCTATTACTGTTTACAGTGGTTTGGGGGTTTGGAAGGCAGTAATTAATCTTATATAAATATGAGTGGTCTCCCTATCAATCTCATAGTCAATCAGTCTTCTCGATTGCCTGCTCTCTTCATAATGCCTTCCTCCATGTGGGATCACTTCACCAAGGACGAAACGACCAAGAAGGCTACTTGCAACCTCCGCACCTCTTCCTTCTGCTATGAGAAGAGAGGATCTACCTCTAACTTGTGGCGTCACAAGGAATCGAAGCACTCGGATGCTCTGGAAGTGTCCAAGAAGGATTTCGACGAGCTTTGCGAGAAGATCACTCGTCTGGTCATCGTCGATAATGCAGCGTTCCGCATTGTAGAGCGACCGGAATTCCAAGCCCTCTTCCCTCCCTCCACTCGACTTCCCACTCGCTACCATCTATCGAAAGTAGTCATGCCATCCAAGGTGAAAAAGCTGCGCAACACTATCACTGAGGTGAGGTTTATGTTTCACCTCACCTATAACTGTAAATTGCATCAAATTGCCCGCTTTCATACATTAGCATACCGATTTCCAAATTCTCACGGGCAAACGTGTGACTCTTTGTATGGATCAGTGGACGTCCAAGGGAGGAAGAGTCACACTCAACTGCTTCAACGAGCACTACATCAATGATAATGGAGAACTAAAAAGGTAATTAGATAAAAAATATTCATCTGGAATTTGGGGAGAAATGGAAAGTAACGTATTTATCTCCAATATTACAGTCTCGTCATCTCGGTTCCCCCTCTGGAGGGTCGACACACTGCGGATAGACTGAGAAATCAGATCGAAGAGGTCATCAACAAATACGATCTAGACGTCGCCGCCGTCATGACTGACTCCGCTTCGAATATCCGCAAGGCCGTCAATGACATGGGTCTCTTCAAGTGCATTTCTAAAGATATTGGAAAAACAGCTTCGAAATAGTGCAAAAATTTATTCGGAATAACGATTTTATATACCCCCTTCAGTCCTCGCTGTGCTGCCCATCAACTGCATCTCGCAGTTGGGTCTGAACAAGTCCTCTACCATTCGTGGCCAGTACTTCAAGTAAGTTCATTACTTTAACAGACGGTTGGTTACATTTTCTCTGCATATTGCAAAATTGATTTTTCAGTTACTGTAAGACCCTCGGACTCAAGCTGGTGGGTGTTCCTCAGAGTGTGGATACACGCTGGGGATCACTCTTTCACACTGTCAAGATGCCCCTGCAGCAGTGGACCGCAGTCAATGCCACTCTCAAAGCAAATGTGAGAATTTGCTTTTTTTCTCTCTCAAATTTTGCGATTTCCATCTAAAAAAATATTGATCGCATTCTGTTCAGTCGAAGGCGACCCTCTCCGACGAAACACGACTTATGCTCGCTAAGCTTGCTGTTCTTTTGGAGCCCTTCGACAAATACACTAAAATTGTGAGTTAACAAACATCAAGTTAAATTAGAAAAAAAACAAACTTTGAGTAAAATAATCTTTAATAACCCCTTTCTAGATGTGCTCCGAGTCGACTCTTCTCACTGAAGCCGCCTTCATTTTCCCCGAGATAATCGACAAAGTGTCTTCTTTCATCGAAAGAGCGACCGGACCATGCGTCCCTCTTGCGACTCGTCTGCTCGAACAAATGGAGATGAGAACACCCTACTACACTGAGGGAGAGGAGATGAAGAAAGTGCTTTTCTTTGACCCTCGCGCAATTCAAGACTTCGATTACAAATGGAAGGTAAGAACAATACAATATTCTGAAGTTCGTGGTGTGTGTATCGCCTTGCTTTTTCTGAGGTATAACTAATAATTTACAGGAAATCGGTGCGAATATGCTAACTTCATCTGCTCCCTCGAGCCCAGTTTCCACTTCTGCGCCTAAGTACACCTCACGTGCGAAAAGATCAAAGGTCAACAATTCCACTCCTATGAAGGTAAATATTGATTTTCTAATCCGATTTGGTGAAAATGCGAGCTCGTGATGATCCACTAATATTTTTCTTCTTTCAGAGCGAGATTGAAAGATACATCTATGAGTGCACACAAATCAACCAAGAGGATGACCCCCTGCAGTACTGGAAATCGTCCAAGGGCGACTCTTATCCAAATATCAAGGAAATGGCCCTCAAGATGCTTCCTATCCCTGTCACTTCAGTCTCAGCTGAGCGAGTGTTCAGTGCTGCCGGTGAGAACGTTAACATTATACCAACTAAGATTTCGCGATAATGTGGTCTTAAATTATGTAATAAGTGTTCTTACAGGTTTTCTCGACAAGCAGCGACTTCGCACTAACATTTCTGCCGAGACGATGGAGTCATGCCTTCTTCTCCGCATGAATTACATCGGAGAACGAGCACGAGAGATCTCGTACAATCCTCCCCATGTTCCAGTCGGACTTTAATGATATTGAACCCATCACTTCCCCTCATATTGCCGATAATTTGCCGGGGTAAAAATTCATTGCCCACGCCGTAAATCAAAAATAGATAATACCATTTTAAACCATCTTAAACCATGATCAAATTTAAAATTTTAAGATAAATAACCCTTTCTGCGAAATCCGAAATCAAATAATGAAGATCCTATCGTCATCTCTTATTCTTCAATCCAAATCCCTCCTTTAATTATAACCACATGTCCAGCATGTATAAATATCTATCTATCTATAATGAGCAGACCTTCGGATACATGTCAGACGAGAGTGATTTTGAGGAGAATGGATCTGATGATGAGGAAGAAGAGTATTAACTATCACACTTTTACCTATTGCAATAATATATTTAACCCCTTCACTAATATTCGCCCCAGTGATTATTTAACATTCTTAAAAGTTATTATTTTTGAAATAGTGTCACCTCTAATATGTAATAATCGCAAAAAAACTTTTTTTTCAAAATAAGATTTTTCCACAAAATTGTGCTTTATCGATAGCTCTCACTGAGCTGATTCCAAAAATGTTCAAATATCAAGAATTGGTCCATTAGGAGCTGAGGAATGCCTCTTGACCCGCTTTTGACCCGCTCATGAATGAGTCCTCAGTGACTCCTAGCGTCTCTCGCGGATAACCGCAGAGAGAGAGCTTTCATTTACAACCAGGCGCGGGTACCCGCAAATCGGCCATAAAAGCGCGGATGAGTCAGACTAATCCTCGCCACCCTAATGACCACATGTGATATCAATGCGATTTGAAAAATTAAACATAGATCGAGGAGTAATATCGAAGTATCCGAAAATAATTTTGTAACAAACAATACGAGTGCGGCGATCGTAGAGAGTTGATATTTTGAGAGGCTCAAGTCTGTTTGGGTATGAGGTCGGGGGTAGGCCACATCTGCGGAAGACGACTCGAGAAAAGCGCTGTAATATGTTTTCAAGACGTACAATGTTAGCTATCGTGCTGGGACTCCAAAGTTCACAGCAAAACTCGAGAATTGGTCGGACGTAGGTAGAAAATATGAGGGGTGATGTATTCAAGGTCTCTCACCCCTTCTGATAGATCCCCTTTATCTCTATTCAGTATACTAGGCCGTCCTATCATTCGAAATCATCTATTGATGGACGGTGCAGGTGCGAGAAACCATGAGGGCTTGAGGAGTTCGCCCCGAGATATGACCCGGACCTGCCGTCATTGAGTCTTCCATATTCCACTTTACGTGGGTTAGGCTGGCGTGGCCTGTGACTGAGTGTTCCGATCAATAGAGCTTTTCTATCTACGTCCCAGTTCCTTCTAACCCGCAAAGCATCGGAACCTTGGCTATGCAATGGAGTGGCGGGTCTGCCGGAGAGGGGCAGGAGGCGACTCAATTTCATGAACTACCTCTTCAAGAAATCTTTATAGTAGAGCTCACTGATTAGCTCTTCCGGGTTCATCAGGGTCAGTCTAAGTTCTCACATTTCCTCGAGAAGTACTGCCTACTGCTCCCACACCCCAACCACTCGTTCTCGCGCTTGAATTACAAAATTCCTCACCTTCTTCTTCACTTTTCTTCTCATGTTTCACTCACTTCACCTTCGCTTTCCATCTTACTGTCGCTTGCTCAGCGAATTTCATCGATTTTTTCCGCATCCGGTCACTGATCACTTAGATAGAAACATTCGCAATGCATCTAATTACGGGAAGTACACATGTGCAAGTATTTTTTTCATATCGACACGTTGATTTATCACTATATTTCATTTCGAAAATGGGCTCTATTATATTTTCAGCCTCTTCTTGATGAACTCCACTGATGATAAATTGTGTGTCGGATTTACATACTATTCTGGATATATGCGAGAAGGTGTCGTCAAAAAGACTGGTGCATTGGTCGATCTTTGGGAAGATGTGGCCTCCCGCTTGGGCCACAGTGGACTGGAACTGCGCCATTTCGTCTCACAGGGTCAGAATTTAATATTTAAATATATAATTTATATTACCCTCACCGCGTCCGTAATTATACGGAACATTCCCGAAAATCTGGAGTGGGGAAATCTCTAGTGCGCAGAACACCTCAGAAACTGCTCGATCATTTCGGTCATTAGGTTTCCATGTTCTCGAAAACTGATATAGCAATTCAGATTAAACACTCATGCTAAAAATAGACAGGTTCGTCGTAGCCCATCCATTTTGGCGATTTTCGAGTTTTTTTCCGGAACAAAATCCGGTCGTTGCGCAATTTCGACCCTTTTGGTGGCGCACTCTTGCAAAACGGTGCGGTCAACAGCTGCGAAAATGCGATGAAATATGGATTGTAAAAATAATCATGAATAGTCACAAGTAATGCAGATGACGACAATCAGCCGATCTATTCCGGAGCGCTTGAGCGCGGAGAGGTTTTCTCTGTTGGAGACGGGATTGAACTGACTCCACATCGCGCCTCGTTATACGCCTACTCTCCCGTTATAGGGAATTTCAAGGTAGGAATGGGTATAGCACGCTGAGCCCAATTTCCCTACAAAAGTACGCTCCACAGTATATCTCTTCTGCCACATTATTATAAATTCACAAACACTCATCCAAAATAATAAAACGTTCCCCTCCTAAACATCAGATACAATCGTGAGAGAGCATGACAACGCAAGAGACACGCCGAGATATAAAAAGAGAGTGCACCACCAGTTGTCCATTTCATGAACGTATCGTTTTTTGTTGTTGTAATACATCTTTTTTATTCAGACGTCGTTCTATGAAGTTATTCGAGTAATCGAGGCCTCGGATCTTTCTTCTTTCATAGTCTTCAGTTGGTGGATGCTAGCAGTTTTGATCGCTCTTGCTGTTTTCATCTCCGCGCTGGACTTTCTCCACAAGAAAGTGCGGACCGGACACGAAGCCATGAGGAAAGATTACCCCGTACGTTTGGAAACAAAGAATTAAACTGCTATCAATGAATGCTCAAACAATTGAATTACAGAACGCCACATGGCTCGCGGCAATAATCAAATCGTCGTGTATCCAGTTTGCGATCATCATGATCCTCCAAGTACACGGAGGCCACTTCTCGGGCAACAACCTTGTGCCCATGAAAGTTGGAGAAACGTGAGTTGTGGTTTCCGATTTGTTCAAGCTACCATAGTTGACATTCAGTAGCTTCTCGCAAATGATGGAAGAGCTTAATGCGGGGGCGAAGAAGCTGTGTATTGACGGAGACGGAGCAAGCTTCACAGACGAAGAGGTCAGTACTTGCCATTCACAATGTTCTGGTGCCTCAAGCAATGTAAGGCAAACTAGCAACGAGTGTCTTTCCCTAATTGGGAAAAGGCGCCCAAGAGGGGCTGTTCGGCGCCTTTTCCCAATTAGGGAAACACACTACGTGGCCGCTTCCCTGACAATCCGAACATTGTGCATTATCAGGGTGAGCACGATAACGGTAGAAGCAAGAAATCCCCTTGCTATTTCATTAGCTCATTTGTGCTCAGACTTTGAAAAGTAATGGTTCAACAAGTTGAATAATAGGGAAATCGACTGCTTTCGCGAGAAAGAGTGTGAGAAATGAGGAGTCTGTGGAGAAAAGCAAATAGTTGCATCGTTACTTTTCAAAGTCTATTGGTGGCTTGATTTAAATTTTGTCTTCAGATACGCTCTCTAGTTGGCAGCCTCAAGGGCGCGGCTACAGTTTCCAATTGTTTTGTGCACATGTGCAACAACCGTGATCTCGTTGGAATATTCAATGAAAATTCTTACCTGAACTTTCTTACGACGCCCGCGTCGAAAAAGTGCCAGCTATCAGAGTAAGTTTTTGCTTTTCATCGCTAGCATTAGTCCCTGAACCAAAATAACATGACTCCGGCCCTGCAGAAAAGGAGACGGGAGAATGCGTATAATATATGCTAGAGTGTCCCTCTCTGTTTTGCAAGCTCTCACTCCCATTCCCTTTATGTAGGGTTGTCCAGCGTGTAGAACGATGTACATATGTAGTCCTTCATTCTTTACTCTTTTTTACAGAATTCGAGTTGAGACGGCAAACGCAACGAACATCCCGTGGCTGAATCAGGCCCTATCCTATGGAAATTCTTTCCACTACGTCATGGACAATAAAACACAAAGGAGACAAAAGGAGGCAATGAGCCAAGTGCTGCTCACAGTCTACCAGTGGGAGCATGTGAGCGATCTATGTGCTTTTTCCTCAGCACTTAACGTTAACGGCTTTTTTGTGATTCTTTTAAATCATGACGCATTGTGTCGTTGTCAAATTGCGCGCTAACTCCCGTTCCCAGATGAGCGGCATTCACCGGAGACGCGGAATGACGGACGAAGAATTCGTGCGCTCCGAGCGCGCCAAGAGCGTGCCGCCTCCTCTTGCAACTTACTCGCCGTTCACGATCGCCCACCTTCAGCTCCTCTTGATTGTCTGTGGTGGCTTGTCGGCTCTCGCGATTACACAGTTAGTTGGAGAATGCGTGTACGGTCGATGCATCGTAAACTCGAGAGCTGTCAAGGTAAGCACAAATACACCGCTTGCAAAATAATTTAGTCGAAACATATCACAAATTACGCTAGGGTGTTACTTATATTTATACATCATTATCGGGTCGCGATTTCAGAATGTGCAGGTTGATGTTTTGCCTGGGACAAGCATTTTTTGGTATCACCTTTGTGTTCTAATCTTTACTATTCGCGACATCTCCTATGATATTTTTACACACGCACTCTCTCTCTCGTGATGAGACGAAATGGCAGCAGTTAGAGAGTGTCGTGCGTATTGAATTTCCCAGTTTCGCACCGCAAACATTTTCCTCTTTTCCCAGGCGTTGACGCGCAACGCCCAGTGGGATCACGTGAGGAGACGCAAGGAGCCACTCCGACTGGAGAGACTCGAGAATGATGCGAGTACGAGTACTCACATGAGATAGAAAAGCCGTCTGATATATAACCGTATCTGATTTGTTCCTTTCTCGTCTCTAATCCCTCTCCCGCCCTCTCAATTTCGAATGTCTGTCAATTTAATGTTTTTTTGTTGTAAAATAAACAACTTCGTAACTGATTCTTTCATCCTGTGACAATCTCTTACGTATTGCATCAAAAACGTAGCTATTGCTGATCAGACAGATACATTACTGCTCAGTATATTCTTCACGCAGGTACAAAATATTCCCACTGCTTCCTACAAATATTACACTACGTCATGTTACGCAGCTCCAATGCCCAACGACTACAACGAAAATTGTGTGGGGGAATAATCAATGTGGAAAACTATGGCGCAATTTCTTTATAGAACTGGACAGGTTCCAGAAAACGCCCGATGTCGACGCTTCCGCTTGGCAATCACATATGTTTCAGAATTTCTTCAGAGTTCCGATTCTGAATCAGACTTCAGAATCTGAATCAGCAATCATGTGCAAGAAATATTTGCTTCCCAACAATTAGTTGTAAGTCTGCGGAGAATCGGGTTATGCGTTACATTTATACTTTTATAGAAGTGAAACAATACAAACAACCTACCAAACGTGGGAATGCCCGAATGCTCCCTTGAATTTGCACATAGGTTTATTAGTTTCATGTTCCTCCACTACTAGGGAACTGAAATGAACTAGGGAATTTGCTGATTTGTTTTTTCCGTGTGACGGACATTTTTTTCCGCTATAAATCGTTTCAAACTCAAGCAATCTTCTCAGATCCTTTTGTGTATAATAACCCATCAAAAACATTTCAAAAATTTGTTTACAAATAATAATAATGTTTATCATGGATGTATCTAGGTTATCAAATAATCGGTAGCCAAGCGATGCATGACTTATTACTGTGTCACAACAAGGCAACATAGGGAAGAAGTGGCTACAATTAGAAGAAAAACACTAAGAATTTGCGGACAATTTTAAACGGAATCGTTTTGCATTCATTGACACGATTAGGAAGGAAAATGATCTACCATTACTGATTGCGAACGATTTGTTCAGAAGGATTCTATCCAAAGCACACAGTCTCACGGGAGTGCAATAAAAGCAATATTTGAGAAATAGTACACAAACTCCGCCCATTCATTTGAATTGCTTTCCCGCACTGAGAACTTTCTCCCGCACGGATTTTTAGCGTACTGTAGCTATTACTCCCCCAGTAACTAGAGGAATCCACTGAACGCCGTCCCCGCTAGAATGGGGCGAGCTAAGTTGGCCAGTGTCTCATCGGCCCACTTGGCTCACTGCTAGCAGGAGACTACCGGATATGCCAATGAGGGAGCATTTATGAATGAGCAAGTTAATAGGTATGCAATCAAAAGCTTTATAGAAGTCGATAAAAGCTACTGATATATAGTGACGCCAAAATATTGATTTTATCATGGCCAAGTGGATAACGCGCCGGACTTTCAATCTGAGACCCAAGGGTTCGACTCCCGCAGCGGGCAAACCTTTTGCCGCATTTTTCGCAAGTGCCAGAAGCGAAATTGATTCACAAAGCGTATGCGATCACAGGAAAAGTGTTTTGCGATGTCGGAAACGTGTCTGAACGTGTTCTAACACGTTTTTTTTGTTTTCAAATAAGCGTAATGCGCTCCGAAATTTGAACACACTGCATTTTTCGTTTCCGTTGTTGAAGGCTCGTGAGGCGGAGAGCGATAGAAAAAAGTTGCCACGGAACCACGAAGTATGCTGAGAGCGAGTCTAGTATTACGAAAATACAACTCGGCTACCGTACTCACATCTCATACACGCTCTTCTTTCCTAGCTGGGTCCCTGTCTGATTCCAGTCTGGAAATATACCGGGGTCCAGGCTGGAATCTTCCCATTTCTTAAAGGCTGCAAATAAATACCAGAAACCTCATTTTCGGAGTACTCCGTCTTGTTGATTTCGCGACTCCTCTGTAGTGGTTTGACTAGCCATATCGGAAATAATTTAAATTTCATTTTAAAGGGAGTTTGCCGACTTTGTAAAGTGGAAACATTATGACATAATATTCATAATGAAATTGAAAAAAAATTATTTAAAAATAAGGATTTATAAGATATTTCAGAAAAAAAGTGGTAATTCGTGAGGTGGTATTGTGTACAAGATTTTCCACCGATTTTGAATTCACATTTTCTTTCTTAGGTTTTTTCCTTTCTCGTCGCGCCGATACTCAGCCGAGAGAGGGAAGAAATGTAAGAGAGTCTATGCGTGGTGCGTGAATGCACGATGCATCTTTGTGACGTTGTGGCAGTGTTTATCCGTCCTTCTCTGCCCCGTAGCATAGCCCGTTTCATTCGTTCATTCGTTCCGATTATCATTCATAGCTGGTCAAGAATCGATAATAACACGCAGCACCGATATGATTCACTAAATAAAACATATTACGTGTTTCTTGTTTTGTGTGCGTGAGTGTATTTATGGATACGGCTGTTACAGTGGCAATAGACAGACTAAACCCGTAACGACCAAATCTAGCGAGAGACGTGCCTTTCTCGAGGAGTCCTTAGAACGGACAAATTGGTACTGACGGGATGTTCTTACCGAGTTGATTCAGTGGATATCCTGTTGCTATAATAGATAACTGACACTTGTACTGCACCCTAACGATTAGAGGGACGGCATTGTCTCATTTATCCGTCACAAGAAAAATCAGCCTCTCTGAGTGAGTTGGTGATATTATACGTATAAAAAGTTCCGAACACTACTTTTACGACTGGAACAACGCGCACGCGCTTGCGCGCGCGCTGTTCAAGCGAAAAAGGGGCGGAGTTTAGGAGTCTAATTGATTCTCTAGGGCGCTAGAGAGAAGGGAGGAAAGGTGGCAATTGTAGATGGTAAGTAAGATAAGAGGAGCTCATTGTACGGCAGATTGGTCTTACATTTAGTCGATACAACACAGAGTTTGCAGACGCAGTGAATGGAGGTGTGAGCAGGTGGGTCCATGACTACAACACTAGAGAAAGGGTTCATAGCGAGCTTTTGTTGGACAATGAGAGATCCCCTCTCGAGTTGGCAGGCTCTCTCACTCCAATCCCTGAGTTGTTGACCGGCCTGTGGAATGATGTGCGCCGTGCTGAGACTGGGTCTGCAAGGGCGACTATGCTTTTGAAGTTTGGTAACGGAGTTGCTTTCCGTTTTTTTATGGGGACTCATCAACCTAACAAGAAAGACAGTTTGGGAGTGCATATAAAATCGAGAGGGGCTCTCTCATTTTCACGCACTCTCTCACCCACCGGACCCCTTTCCGTAGGTTTGGCAGCATATCTGTATTCGATTGAGTCCGGCAGACGTTTCGTGTGGCTACGTGTAGAGTAGACTGAACGATAAATCAGATAAGGATTATTATAAGTTCACAAACTCTCACCCGAAGTAATACAACATTCCGATGCTAAAAAAATGAGCACGGCTTTATAAAGGATAGGAATTTTTGGCATACATCGGGTAAGTTTATAATGAAAGGAAACAGGGTAAAAGGATCGAAGTGGAAGTGTGCGGATGAAGCAGAGAAATGGTGGAGAAAGTGAAGGGACAGGGGGAAATGAGGACACGATTGTTTGTTTATACCTCTCCTCCTCCTCCTCCTCCTCTCTCTCTCCTATGTCTATATGTCTATATGTCTATATGCCATATATGTCTATATGTCTATATGTCTATATGTCATATATCTTGCTCTCCACGACGACTGCTACGCTCCTCTTCGAGATAATTCGCAGCATTCGAAACAGAGTCGGCGGGGACGAATTAGAGATAGACAGCGATGACTAGAGAGCGCCAAACTAGAGGGTCAGATGATGAGAAACGTTCTTGGCATGGTGCTAACTGGATGCTTGTTAGAAAACAGGCAAAAACAGCCAAAAACTTTCTTTGTTAAGGAACCTTTTTAGTTTTTGAATTCTTAAACGCGCGCGAACGGCTTGCGAAAGCGCGGTTATTCTTCGAGTTAGTTTCCTTTTGTTCAACGGACCGTGTGCGCGTATTTAAGATCGTAGAGACTGAATTATTTTAAATATCAGGGACTTGGAGTCCCTAGATGTCGACAAGTCAGAGAGTTCGTGCTCTGTGTACCGTAGGCTTGTCACTTCAATAAATACATATTGAGAAAAGCTCTTATTTTTCCATGTACAAGCGTAGAAACATGATGATCAACGTTTATACATCAATGCGGCTAATTGATACATCTCGAAATGTCTTATGCAATGAAGATGTACAGAGTGTGAAAAAGGAGTGGGGCATATTAAATTTTCCACACTTCAGCAAGAATGGGCTCTCCACTTCCAATAGTTTCTTGTGCCCTTTCTTTGTATCATCGAGTATCTCCTCGAAATCAGTGGCATTGATATGGTTGACTGCTGACTTGTTCTGGATACTTTATCGAAATTCGAAACATCAGACGATCACTCACGAGTTCTTCAACATTGTACTTGAATTCAACTGCGAGTTCCGCCCGGGTCTAAAGTATGCGAACTTGTGTCGTAGATATCTGGCAGAGATGGATACCTGAAAAATCACTGTGTGCTCAACTGTAGCAACAATTATTTTAACGATCTCTATTTTATATTATGTGGTCTAAAGATATAATTTAGAAAATCATTTTTTCGATCAAAAATTTTGTTGCGATCAGCACGCGTAACCCTCATTCCACAAAAACATCTGAGAGTCTGCAATATAGGCACTCACCAACCTTTCAAAAAGAGAGGGACTCTCTCACCCACCCCCTCCCCCTTTCCAGGGGTTTTTTTTATCACACCTGAATTCCACTGAGTTTGGCATAGGCGTTGTGCGGCTACGTGTAGAGTAGGGTGGCGAAATGTAGTCATTTGGAGTCACTCTTAGCCTCCTCTCGCGGGTCGAGAGTGACTCGCGCGGGTACCCGCACCCCGTGGCGGTGTTTTACGACACAGCGCGGATGAGTCATTTTCCGCGGGTCATAAGCGGGTCAAGTCGTTTATCTCAGTTCATAGTGGGCCAAATTAAAAAGTAGAAGCAGATTTGGAATCAGCACCATCAAATCTACAGAAACACAATTTAAATTTTTAAAATTCATAGATTTTAATTATTTTCAGTAATGCAATCGCCCTCCCACACTTCTTGCCATAATCTTGGTAGTTGGCATAATGCCGGCAGCAATATATTTTACTATTTTATTCTGTTATTCATTTATGATCTGTAATTCTATATGATAAGCCGCTTCTACAAGAGGTCGGAAGCCTATGTGTAAATGTCGGCGTTCTTTATGCTTTGGTCTCATTCAATCGCCCCTTTGACACCGACCGTTCTATTACTGTTTACAGTGGTTTGGGGGTTTGGAAGGCAGTAATTAATCTTATATAAATATGAGTGGTCTCCCTATCAATCTCATAGTCAATCAGTCTTCTCGATTGCCTGCTCTCTTCATAATGCCTTCCTCCATGTGGGATCACTTCACCAAGGACGAAACGACCAAGAAGGCTACTTGCAACCTCCGCACCTCTTCCTTCTGCTATGAGAAGAGAGGATCTACCTCTAACTTGTGGCGTCACAAGGAATCGAAGCACTCGGATGCTCTGGAAGTGTCCAAGAAGGATTTCGACGAGCTTTGCGAGAAGATCACTCGTCTGGTCATCGTCGATAATGCAGCGTTCCGCATTGTAGAGCGACCGGAATTCCAAGCCCTCTTCCCTCCCTCCACTCGACTTCCCACTCGCTACCATCTATCGAAAGTAGTCATGCCATCCATGGTGAAAAAGCTGCGCAACACTATCACTGAGGTGAGGTTTATGTTTCACCTCACCTATAACTGTAAATTGCATCAAATTGCCCGCTTTCATACATTAGCATACCGATTTCCAGATTCTCACGGGCAAACGTGTGACTCTTTGTATGGATCAGTGGACGTCCAAGGGAGGAAGAGTCACACTCAACTGCTTCAACGAGCACTACATCAATGATAATGGAGAACTAAAAAGGTAATTAGATAAAAAATATTCATCTGGAATTTGGGGAGAAATGGAAAGTAACGTATTTATCTCCAATATTACAGTCTCGTCATCTCGGTTCCCCCTCTGGAGGGTCGACACACTGCGGATAGACTGAGAAATCAGATCGAAGAGGTCATCAACAAATACGATCTAGACGTCGCCGCCGTCATGACTGACTCCGCTTCGAATATCCGCAAGGCCGTCAATGACATGGGTCTCTTCAAGTGCATTTCTAAAGATATTGGAAAAACAGCTTTGAAATAGTGCAAAAATTTATTCGGAATAACGATTTTATATACCCCCTTCAGTCCTCGCTGTGCTGCCCATCAACTGCATCTCGCAGTTGGGTCTGAACAAGTCCTCTACCATTCGTGGCCAGTACTTCAAGTAAGTTCATTACTTTAACAGACGGTTGGTTACATTTTCTCTGCATATTGCAAAATTGATTTTTCAGTTACTGTAAGACCCTCGGACTCAAGCTGGTGGGTGTTCCTCAGAGTGTGGATACACGCTGGGGATCACTCTTTCACACTGTCAAGATGCCCCTGCAGCAGTGGACCGCAGTCAATGCCACTCTCAAAGCAAATGTGAGAATTTGCTTTTTTTCTCTCTCAAATTTTGCGATTTCCATCTAAAAAAATATTGATCGCATTCTGTTCAGTCGAAGGCGACCCTCTCCGACGAAACACGACTTATGCTCGCTAAGCTTGCTGTTCTTTTGGAGCCCTTCGACAAATACACTAAAATTGTGAGTTAACAAACATCAAGTTAAATTAGAAAAAAAACAAACTTTGAGTAAAATAATCTTTAATAACCCCTTTCTAGATGTGCTCCGAGTCGACTCTTCTCACTGAAGCCGCCTTCATTTTCCCCGAGATAATCGACAAAGTGTCTTCTTTCATCGAAAGAGCGACCGGACCATGCGTCCCTCTTGCGACTCGTCTGCTCGAACAAATGGAGATGAGAACACCCTACTACACTGAGGGAGAGGAGATGAAGAAAGTGCTTTTCTTTGACCCTCGCGCAATTCAAGACTTCGATTACAAATGGAAGGTAAGAACAATACAATATTCTGAAGTTCGTGGTGTGTGTATCGCCTTGCTTTTTCTGAGGTATAACTAATAATTTACAGGAAATCGGTGCGAATATGCTAACTTCATCTGCTCCCTCGAGCCCAGTTTCCACTTCTGCGCCTAAGTACACCTCACGTGCGAAAAGATCAAAGGTCAACAATTCCACTCCTATGAAGGTAAATATTGATTTTCTAATCCGATTTGGTGAAAATGCGAGCTCGTGATGATCCACTAATATTTTTCTTCTTTCAGAGCGAGATTGAAAGATACATCTATGAGTGCACACAAATCAACCAAGAGGATGACCCCCTGCAGTACTGGAAATCGTCCAAGGGCGACTCTTATCCAAATATCAAGGAAATGGCCCTCAAGATGCTTCCTATCCCTGTCACTTCAGTCTCAGCTGAGCGAGTGTTCAGTGCTGCCGGTGAGAACGTTAACATTATACCAACTAAGATTTCGCGATAATGTGGTCTTAAATTATGTAATAAGTGTTCTTACAGGTTTTCTCGACAAGCAGCGACTTCGCACTAACATTTCTGCCGAGACGATGGAGTCATGCCTTCTTCTCCGCATGAATTACATCGGAGAACGAGCACGAGAGATCTCGTACAATCCTCCCCATGTTCCAGTCGGACTTTAATGATATTGAACCCATCACTTCCCCTCATATTGCCGATAATTTGCCGGGGTAAAAATTCATTGCCCACGCCGTAAATCAAAAATAGATAATACCATTTTAAACCATCTTAAACCATGATCAAATTTAAAATTTTAAGATAAATAACCCTTTCTGCGAAATCCGAAATCAAATAATGAAGATCCTATCGTCATCTCTTATTCTTCAATCCAAATCCCCCCTTTAATTATAACCACATGTCCAGCATGTATAAATATCTATCTATCTATAATGAGCAGACCTTCGGATACATGTCAGACGAGAGTGATTTTGAGGAGAATGGATCTGATGATGAGGAAGAAGAGTATTAACTATCACACTTTTACCTATTGCAATAATATATTTAACCCCTTCACTAATATTCGCCCCAGTGATTATTTAACATTCATAAAATGTATTATTTTTGAAATAGTGTCACCTCTAATATGTAATAATCGCAAAAAAACTTTTTTTTCAAAATAAGATTTTTCCACAAAATTGTGCTTTATCGATAGCTCTCACTGAGCTGATTCCAAAAATGTTCAAATATCAAGAATTGGTCCATTAGGAGCTGAGGAATGCCTCTTGACCCGCTTTTGACCCGCTCATGAATGAGTCCTCAGTGACTCCTAGCGTCTCTCGCGGATAACCGCAGAGAGAGAGCCCTCATTTACAACCAGGCGCGGATACCCGCAAATCGGCCATAAAACCGCGGATGAGTCAGACTAATCCTCGCCACCCTAGTAGAGACGAGGGGTACTAGGGAACCTGGGGCTGAACTAGGGGAAATTCCACCTTTCCATCGGAGGAAATGGAGAGGCGACCGCTCGTGACGACTGACAAAAACGAGAATATCATTATTACGATTGTTGTTATCAGTGAACGTTTCTAAAACGAATAGTTTGATGAAAATATAAACTGCTGTGTGTTGTTCTGCTTGAGCAAACGCTTATCATTATCTATTTTTCGGGAGAACAATTTAACAATAAGATGGTATCCTTCAAAAAAAGAAACAAAATAAGGGGATATTTATTATCTAATAAAATGTCTCCAATACTTTCTTCACTCCAATTTTGACACACCACTTTGCCCATTCACAGATAAAAAATACTATGCTTTTGAGTATTGATCAGACTCTCCTCAGTTTACATCATCGATCAGACAGCGCGAGAGAGCATGCAGAATTGAGAATGTCAGACTATTACTCTCGCGTCTCCATACTAGGCGATCACGTGTCTCAACATGACATTATTTCGCACGATGTTGGCCGTAAATATTTCGGGTCAGTGACAGAGATGATTAGGTAGAGGATGTTTGTTATACATTCAACCCGCCGCGTGTTTTTATGTGGCAGCCATTTTTTATTACGAACAATTTCTCGGAAGAACAATGTCACAGGGTTCCTCATTCCACAAAAAAAACAGAGGCATTAACTATTGTAGAGTTATTCCATGCATTTTCATCCATCCCACTTACGACGTAAGGCGATGAAAGCGATGAAACATCAAACTACAACTTTTTTGCGATTTCAAAGATCAAGCTACAAACGGAGCTCCAAAATTCTCATTCGAAGTAGTGCCGGTGCACCCAAGGCAACAAAAGACATTGCCTGTAAGTGTCAGAAATGCTTATTCAAATTGTGGCCAAACATATGTCGACGAAAGATTCACGACGGACCGCGTCAGTGTTGATGAGTAGTTGTTGAGACACGCTATCACCTGGTTCGCGTTGACTCGTCGTGGCGCGCCCTCTGTCAATGGATACTGGGGTAATAATATGGTAAGTGGAAGGGAAGAATTACATAGTGATGATGAAATACGATTTTATTAATGGAGTTGAGAGGAAAGTGAGGTAAAATTTTTTCCTTTTTTTATTCACACTACTAATCTTGCAATAGAGTATTATCTCACTAAATTTGGTGGATGATTCACCTCTATAGGGGAAGTTGTCAGTACTTTGTAGAAAGACAAGCTCAAACTGTCTTGCAGGCAGGCTTGATGTCTGCCTAGATTCCTGAACACGTAAAGGGGATGGATGCACGTTGCTTATTACCTGCTTATTCCACTCATTTCCCCTATTCCAGGCCGTTCTCGCTGGTGATTTCATTCTCGCGCGCGACGCAAACACTCTGGAGACGCGCGTGTAATTGCAACCATGGCGAAGATTATCGAGGATTTGGTTGTGGTGAGTGGGGGAGTACGGTAGCAGAGGGTACGACAGTGAGGAGTACGGAATTATAAATGCGGTACATTCTTCACTCGGCGAAGTCCACGGTGAATTGAGGTTACATCCATCGTGTATTATGTGTTGTTACTTGATGAGATACTCTGCGTGTTGTATTTGCGACGGAACATAAAAGAGGCAGTGTCGGAGGGCATAATGCGGAGGATGTTCGGAAGGTATACATGCAACCCGCCGTGTGTTTTCATGTCTCAACAATAATTTACCATGGGCAATTTCTAGGAAAAATATTAACTCTGGGTTTGTTTATCCACATGAAAACAAAAAAGATCAGGCGTCATTTGTTATTGTAGACTGTTTTTTTCATTCCGCTGACGACATAAGGCTAAAAAAAAAAGATTAAACTACAAGTTGAACGATCAAACTATAAACGGCGCTCCAAAAGTTCTCATTCGAGTTAGTGCCGGCACGGGGCGCGCAAGGCAACAAAAGGCATTGACTATAAGTGCCACTTTTCAACACTCTCAGACACAGGAGGGAAAAGAGGGAAAAGATGCGCTAGGACAAGGAAATATTATATTCCGGTTGGACAGAAAGGGGTGATGAGTGCCTGAGTATTGTAAAAGAGGGGAGGGGGTAGGTCACGCGGTAGGGCGATCTAGCTATAGATATCTAGAGAGAAGACATCTTTCAACCGACCAGACAAGCCTCCAGAAGGGGGCTAGAAGCGAGAGAACGTGTGAAACGGAGAGAGAAAACCTTTCGTGGATTCGGGAAGGGTGAGGGGTACCCGAGGAATGGGAGAGGGAGGAGGTGGTAGGTCACAGATTGCATACAGTTAAACCTCAAGAAAGGAGTCACGAGCAGAGAATTTGTCACAATGAGAGAGATCATAAAGAATCTCTGTATTTAAGTATATAAACCACTTTAAAATATCAAGGGTATGAACGGTATGAACTATTCCCCACTCTCTAACGCTATGTTTATTTTCATGAGCATGCAAGGTAGATCAGGACTAGTATAAATGACTGATTGATGCATACACAATATTATTTTTACGGGGAGTGGTAATTGAAAACTGTAGGCGCAAGCAAGTAGTGTGCATTTTAGCGGGGTAAGATTGAGAAAAGGGCGTGATTCCCTGAAAGTTTTCGAAAAAAAGGGAATTGTTTATAGCATTCCATGCGATTATTATTTTTTATTTTATTTTTAAAATATTATTTTCAATATTATTATTATTATTATTATTATTATTATTACAGAGAGGTGACAAGCTGTTTCGGCCGACAATCGCTATGCGCATGGCGAGTGCATCCAATCAGGGGCAATAAAAAAGGTGAGTGGAGGGTTTCATTTCCGGAATCATCGGCTGAATCGAAAGCACCCCCTGAACACTTGATTGTATTGAGTACAGGAAGCAGGAATGCGCGGGTTTTCGGTTAATTTTTTTCTAAACTCAATCAGCTGTATTGGTGGAGTTTAGAGTTTCCAGACTGCTCCAGAATTTAGCTGCACCGGTGTTCATCCCCAATTTGGTATCAAGCTTGGGGGCAACTTGGGGAATTTCATGAGAAATTGTCAGGGTGAGAAAGAGAGCAGACAACGAGGCAGAGCTTGATTCCAACTTGGGGAACGTCAACTTGATGCAAAATGGGGAAATTACTGTCTCATTGTCTGATTCTCTCATTCGGCACACACTCTCATTTGACATGCTCGTTCCCCAAGTTGGTATCAATCCTGGGGGCAACTTGACGTTTTCTTGATACCAACTTGGTGATTCAAACCGGTGTGCAGGCAACGACTTGTGAGGATGTAACCGTAGGACTACCCTGAGCACCTGCATGCATTGAGTGCGGGAAACAGGAATGCGCGGGCTCGCACTATTTTTTCCTTCTAAATTGTTATGTTCTCTCACTGTGCTACGATATTTTTTGTTAGAGAATGGAAACCCGTCTATCAGACAGAATACAAAGCCATGCACTATATGCGTTGTGGGTGAAATGGGGATGCGCGGGGATGTTGTGATGTTATTATTTTCATTGTCTCTATTTAGTCCCCCAACGTACCATCCCATGTTGAGGTGCTTGCACGCGGCGGGTCCGTTCGCAGTTCAGCTGCAGCTGCTGCATCGGTCGCATCGATGGCGGATCTGCTGAAATAAGATGGTGAGTGGGCTGGTGAAATTTATTAGTTGCAAGAACGAGTCGTCCTTTGCTATCAATTTTCCTCAAAACAGGTCATTATCACG
This sequence comes from Pristionchus fissidentatus, assembly GCA_036245785.1. Classification (NCBI taxonomy): domain Eukaryota; kingdom Metazoa; phylum Nematoda; class Chromadorea; order Rhabditida; family Neodiplogasteridae; genus Pristionchus; species Pristionchus fissidentatus. The sequence goes on from BTSY01000006.1 coordinate 7,187,683, forward strand.
AATGAATGAAACACAAACTCACAGTTGTAGACAATGTTAGTACAAATAGATTTAATCCGATTTAAGCGTTTATATACATACAGGCTTTTCCAGGCCGTTCTCGCTGGTGATTTCATTCTCGCGCGCGCGACGCAGGCACTCTGCCGCATCGGAGACGCACGTGTAATTGCAACCATGGCGAAGATAATCGAGGATTTGGTTGTGGTGAGTGGGGGGAGGGTACGGTAGTTACGATTGTGGTAGCAGAGCATCTGAGAAGAAGCTAGTAGTAGTGAGAAGGAAGAAGTAGGTAGTTTATGTGAACGAATCCCTAGGGAAAAATCGCTGAACCGATGCCTACTCGTGCTCATAAAATTTGTTTGTGACTCACAATCACCTAGTTCTTTCTTGCACCTCGAAACTGTCCTGCAGCATTATAATTGTATACGAAATCAGGATTGAGGTGTAATGTAATTGATTTATTAGGGTGTCCCAAAAGTTTTGCGACTGTTCGATTTTTTCTCCTCTGCTTATCCCGAAGGGAACTTAGTATAGTTCTATAATGAGACCAACATCTCACCATCAATTTTAAATTGTTACTTGAACTGTAGATCTTAAGCTGCGCAATCGCGATTACTGTAAAGCACTCAACTCATTCGAGTTTTACGATTAGGAATGACACGAAAATTCCCATTTTAGTTGCAAATAGCTTCAGGGAAGGAAATACATAGCTGTGCGAAGTAACAGCAAATTTCGTCATCCCTACGCAATTTTAGGTTTTCCACGTAAATCTCAGAAAATTTTAGAAAATCACTTCGCAATCGATATGTAAATTATTGTAGCCATTAATAATGAATTATAAGCCATGTCATATTGAACAAACTCTAACAAGACATCTGATAATTAAATATGTTGAAAACATTGAACCTTGCAGCTTTTTTTGATTTCCTTTGCAAGTTTAAGAATTCCACTGTTTAGTGTATGAAATTATTGCTGAACGTATGCTCTACGTTGCAACATTATTGGGAATTTTTGGCTCTCATATTCATCTAGATTTTACTTGTCGAAAATGGGGTCTAAAAATTGGCATCATTGAGCATTTGCTAATATTGCGTCATTACTATGCCATCTTTACTCGAAATTAACATTTTGTTAGATAGACCAATGGTGTGTTATATCATCGTGGGAGAAGGTTCGGAAGTGCAGTTTGTAGTTCGCATGATATCATTGAAAAACTAAAAGTCGCAAAACTTTTGGGACACCCTGATATTTGCAGGGCGAGTTCTTGCAAATGTCGCCCGAGTTGAGTCCGGAAGGGAACGATCAGACTACAAACGACAAAGATCAAAGATCGTCGCCAGGTAAGGACTTTCTAAAATAAAAGTCCCTAATCTTTGAAGTTAACTTTATTGTCATAATTTATCAATAAGCAGAATAAGCAGATAAGTAAACTTAAAACTATGCGATCTACTGTTTGGCATAATTTTTTAAATACAAGTTTTTGCTTCAAATATTTTCAGTCCGCTGCTCCCTCTCCGATCGTCTCACTCTCTACATTTCGAAGAGCGAGACAAAAACGGCGTCGTTATTCGAGAATAGCTGCAGGAGTGTAGCCATGCTGGCTGATGGTACGGTAGAGCAGATAGATGATTGGGTTACGGTAGATATTGATTGACGGCGGTTGAAGGTATCTATATGGGGGCATGGTAGGAGGGAAATATTGATTGACTGCTGATAGTACGGTAGGACAGCTATCGATTGGGTTACCGTAGTAGCTTTTTTGCAAGATGAAACCGATGTAAATTGAGTGCGTGTAATGAAAAATGGGTAATGCATTAATAATATTCCAGTAAGACCGTTTGATTCGCGACTGGTAGCATCGTGAGTAATAATGAATGAGGAGACGCGCAATCACCTGGTTTTGTAAACGCGAAGTCTTTTGATGGGCAAATGTGTTTTGATATTTATTCATCAAATTTTTTAAATTGGATTAAACAAAATAATTAATAATTAATTAATTACCTTCCGCCTCCGACGTTGATCTTCAATCTCTGGCCGCAGCCTATGGTCGCCACGTCGGACTCGCTTTCCAATTAATTGATGATGCAATCGATTATGAATTGGAGGGAGAGGAAGGTGAGAGATTGCGTAGGGATGACGAAATACGAGACGCAGTTTCAGAGATGCATCCTTTTTCTTCACTGTGGGAAACGTATTATAATTGTATTGTAAAAAAAACTAAAACGAAGCAGTGGTTGGATAACAAAGCTTATGTATATAGAGGCATGTTGAGACGCCGATTCACCGGGTCTCGCCTTTCTTAAATTGGAAAGAAGATTTGTTTCTCACAATATTTATACTGCCTAAACGGTGTAGAATGGTCGATTCACATTGTTCCACCCCCCGTTATGGCATCCAGAAAGGGGTTGATTTCCTAATCTACCATGTTGTGTGCGGCAGACACCACAAAATCTACGGTAGGGAGGTGATAGACGGCTACACGTTACTCGAGACGGGGTTGACACGGCCTCTCTCCCTAGTATTTCAACGACGTCTCAACCCCGTCTCGTGAAAAGCGCGCGGTCCCATCACCACCCTGCCCTGTCTCCTATTGTTGCGGCAGTGAAACTATTGTCAAATGATAGTGCGCTAGCGAAGTCGCCTACAATCCTTTTCTGTCGGAATGGAACGATGTGGATTGTATAGTGATGATGTAACATGAATTTATATTTCCAGACAGCGAGGCCGCCGGAAAGCCAATTGCAGTGGATCTCGAACAGGGTGAGAGAGATCAAAGATCACATTCGATCGAAGATCAATTTTAAATGTAAAGATTAGGCTGAAGGCTCGAATACGATCAGATTTTTTTAAAAATTAGATTAATTTTGCTAAATCGAATTATGGTAGGCAAACAATTTAGGAGGATGAAAGTGCTAAAGTAACCTTGAGACCAAAGATCAAAGATCACTCTTCAATTCTAGGTCTCATCACTGGCCCTCTTCTTCTCGCTGTCTCATCTGAATCCGAGTTGGCTTCCTTTCTACGCACGTCGCCCGCCGCAATTCGAGAGGTGAGAGGTGCGTGCACTTGAAAAGGCGACGAATACTAATGGATGAATTCTAATGCATATTTTGACACGGTGCATTAGGGCGACGTTTACCACTGCACCACACCACTGCTACTTTCAGGCGGTGCGACGGTCGGGTGCTTGTGAGCGAACCCGCGAGCTGGCCACAACGCACGCCCGGACGGCTGCCGAGAATGTGAGTGATATTTGAACTTTGTAGTTTGGTCCTTGATTGTTGTGGTTTTGTAGTGTTCTGCAAATTCTGTAGTTTGATCTTTGATCTCTGCAGGCTACATCACTGCGCAGATTGAACGATGCGCTCGCAGATCTGGCACTGAAACAGCTTGAACGCCAATCGTAGTTTGTAGTTTGGCCAGCAAATAATCCGTCCCTTTTCTGTGTTTCATAGATAGTTAAGAGACCGGCTCGGAAAGACTCGAGCACATAATTATTTCTAGTTTCAATCGTAAAACGGACAATAAATGGATCAGAGCTAACGAAGTCAAGTGCGACCATGCACAAAAAGGTAAAATACATTTACGGAAAATCAAATAAACAAGAAGTAAATCGAGATGCAAAAAGAAAAGAAAATAAGGAGTTGTTTTTCAGACACTCGTAACTGGTGACAAACTATTGTGCGGAAAAGTTAATCCTGATAGAGATGGTGAGAATTTGAAAAAGGAGAGAAATTAGCGGGAAAGAATCTTTCAAATATTTCATCGTTACAGCATGCCCGTCAGTCACCACTTTCAACTACACTGGTTCTTTAAGATACAAGAACACAGACGTGGTTAGTGTTCCCCTTGTTTTCAATACAACTACAATACAACGCGAAGTTTGACAGTGTCGCTTCACTCAGAAAAATGATAGTAGTTTTTAACTATCATGATGGTCGTGGTGGGCACACGACATTAAAATATTACTTGCAATGTGCTCACCTTACAATCATTGTTACTATCATTTATTTGTGTTAAGTTAGCGGTATACGTGAAAACCGCGCGTTGGAATAAGTGAATTTCCCAAATCTCAGAACAGCGGATACAAAAATGACTGACTCAATAATCATATCAGCAATATAATAAACGAAAATGCAAACAACGTTTATAAAATGCCAAAAATAAAAATATAGTCAAATTTTTCCTATATTATGATCATTCCTTCAGAGGGTTATACGCGGCAACGAGGTGGGATCGGAGCTCGTGTGCGCATCAGGCACAACCCTTTTGTGAGTAGTTTTTTTATATTTAAAACACAATTTAAATAATAATAAAAAATTAGGCTAATAAATTTCAGTACACAAAACAATGAGGAAGGATCGGACAGTGCAGTTTGCACTGTGGCTGGAGTTTGGATCTCGGAAAACGTCACTTTGACGGGCGACAAAATTATGTGCAGGCGTAAACGTGAGTTTTTATGTTTGAAAAAGGAGTATCGACTATTTTTTTTCCGACTCTTTTTTTCCAAATAAAATAATTCGTTGCTGAAGTTTGGTTTTTTGTCGTTGTTAAAGCAACACTATAATCAAAAGTAATTTCCAGATAATTCAACCTTCTACACTCAGCGCAAATCTTTCTTGACCGACGATCTCGAAGAAAATGATGTAAACGATTTTTTATTTAAAAAAACTTGTATTTTATCAATAAAACGATTTAATTATGGAAAATTGAAGAATAAAGAGAGACTCGGATCAATATTGGGACGAAGTAAAGAGCATTTATTGCGAGGAAACCAACGCAACATGGAACATTGTTCTCAAAGACGATACAGAGGTTAACTTTAAATATAATCGTTTATTAACAAATCGGTCACTATTGCTGATCGACAGTCGAGGTTTTTTATTTAATATTTATTTTTAAGTATCTATATTTATTAATTACTTCGCTAATCAACTAATTATATTCAGAGTGGCCAGCCAGTTCTGAAGATTCGAAGCTCGGACAACATGAGCATGGCTCCTTCAGCACTATCAAGACATTGAGAAAATCGGAATAAATGTAACAATTATTTTACTTGCTCTTGATTTATATTTGTATAATAAGTAAAAAGAAATCGGAGCAGTGGTCACTCACCAAATCTAAGCATCAGTTATTAGTACATCACTTTTCAGTGAAATATATTTGACTACAAAATAAAAGAAAAGTTTGTAGTTGGCCACCTTCCAGCATAAAAATTTGTGAAGAAACCACTCTCAGGGGATGAAAACTAAGTTGCTAATGAAAATGTGTTCTTGAGCATTTGATGTTTTAAAGTATCCAGCGCAGATTTCAAATGTAAACCATGCAGTTATTAATGAGCAATTTTCTGGATGCTTCTGATCAATTCTGGATCTATATTATCGCTAAGGATAAGCGATAATATAGATCCAGAACAAGTAAAATAATTGTTACATTTATTCCGATTTTCTCAATGTCTTGATAGTGCTGAAGGAGCCATGCTCATGTTGTCCGAGCTTCGAATCTTCAGAACTGGCTGGCCACTCTGAATATAATTAGTTGATTAGCGAAGTAATTAATAAATATAGATACTTAAAAATAAATATTAAATAAAAAACCTCGACTGTCGATCAGCAATAGTGACCGATTTGTTAATAAACGATTATATTTAAAGTTAACCTCTGTATCGTCTTTGAGAACAATGTTCCATGTTGCGTTGGTTTCCTCGCAATAAATGCTCTTTACTTCGTCCCAATATTGATCCGAGTCTCTCTTTATTCTTCAATTTTCCATAATTAAATCGTTTTATTGATAAAATACAAGTTTTTTTAAATAAAAAATCGTTTACATCATTTTCTTCGAGATCGTCGGTCAAGAAAGATTTGCGCTGAGTGTAGAAGGTTGAATTATCTGGAAATTACTTTTGATTATAGTGTTGCTTTAACAACGACAAAAAACCAAACTTCAGCAACGAATTATTTTATTTGGAAAAAAAGAGTCGGAAAAAAAATAGTCGATACTCCTTTTTCAAACATAAAAACTCACGTTTACGCCTGCACATAATTTTGTCGCCCGTCAAAGTGACGTTTTCCGAGATCCAAACTCCAGCCACAGTGCAAACTGCACTGTCCGATCCTTCCTCATTGTTTTGTGTACTGAAATTTATTAGCCTAATTTTTTATTATTATTTAAATTGTGTTTTAAATATAAAAAAACTACTCACAAAAGGGTTGTGCCTGATGCGCACACGAGCTCCGATCCCACCTCGTTGCCGCGTATAACCCTCTGAAGGAATGATCATAATATAGGAAAAATTTGACTATATTTTTATTTTTGGCATTTTATAAACGTTGTTTGCATTTTCGTTTATTATATTGCTGATATGATTATTGAGTCAGTCATTTTTGTATCCGCTGTTCTGAGATTTGGGAAATTCACTTATTCCAACGCGCGGTTTTCACGTATACCGCTAACTTAACACAAATAAATGATAGTAACAATGATTGTAAGGTGAGCACATTGCAAGTAATATTTTAATGTCGTGTGCCCACCACGACCATCATGATAGTTAAAAACTACTATCATTTTTCTGAGTGAAGCGACACTGTCAAACTTCGCGTTGTATTGTAGTTGTATTGAAAACAAGGGGAACACTAACCACGTCTGTGTTCTTGTATCTTAAAGAACCAGTGTAGTTGAAAGTGGTGACTGACGGGCATGCTGTAACGATGAAATATTTGAAAGATTCTTTCCCGCTAAGTTCTCTCCTTTTTCAAATTCTCACCATCTCTATCAGGATTAACTTTTCCGCACAATAGTTTGTCACCAGTTACGAGTGTCTGAAAAACAACTCCTTATTTTCTTTTCTTTTTGCATCTCGATTTACTTCTTGTTTATTTGATTTTCCGTAAATGTATTTTACCTTTTTGTGCATGGTCGCACTTGACTTCGTTAGCTCTGATCCATTTATTGTCCGTTTTACGATTGAAACTAGAAATAATTATGTGCTCGAGTCTTTCCGAGCCGGTCTCTTAACTATCTATGAAACACAGAAAAGGGACGGATTATTTGCTGGCCAAACTACAAACTACGATTGGCGTTCAAGCTGTTTCAGTGCCAGATCTGCGAGCGCATCGTTCAATCTGCGCAGTGATGTAGCCTGCAGAGATCAAAGATCAAACTACAGAATTTGCAGAACACTACAAAACCACAACAATCAAGGACCAAACTACAAAGTTCAAATATCACTCACATTCTCGGCAGCCGTCCGGGCGTGCGTTGTGGCCAGCTCGCGGGTTCGCTCACAAGCACCCGACCGTCGCACCGCCTGAAAGTAGCAGTGGTGTGGTGCAGTGGTAAACGTCGCCCTAATGCACCGTGTCAAAATATGCATTAGAATTCATCCATTAGTATTCGTCGCCTTTTCAAGTGCACGCACCTCTCACCTCTCGAATTGCGGCGGGCGACGTGCGTAGAAAGGAAGCCAACTCGGATTCAGATGAGACAGCGAGAAGAAGAGGGCCAGTGATGAGACCTAGAATTGAAGAGTGATCTTTGATCTTTGGTCTCAAGGTTACTTTAGCACTTTCATCCTCCTAAATTGTTTGCCTACCATAATTCGATTTAGCAAAATTAATCTAATTTTTAAAAAAATCTGATCGTATTCGAGCCTTCAGCCTAATCTTTACATTTAAAATTGATCTTCGATCGAATGTGATCTTTGATCTCTCTCACCCTGTTCGAGATCCACTGCAATTGGCTTTCCGGCGGCCTCGCTGTCTGGAAATATAAATTCATGTTACATCATCACTATACAATCCACATCGTTCCATTCCGACAGAAAAGGATTGTAGGCGACTTCGCTAGCGCACTATCATTTGACAATAGTTTCACTGCCGCAACAATAGGAGACAGGGCAGGGTGGTGATGGGACCGCGCGCTTTTCACGAGACGGGGTTGAGACGTCGTTGAAATACTAGGGAGAGAGGCCGTGTCAACCCCGTCTCGAGTAACGTGTAGCCGTCTATCACCTCCCTACCGTAGATTTTGTGGTGTCTGCCGCACACAACATGGTAGATTAGGAAATCAACCCCTTTCTGGATGCCATAACGGGGGGTGGAACAATGTGAATCGACCATTCTACACCGTTTAGGCAGTATAAATATTGTGAGAAACAAATCTTCTTTCCAATTTAAGAAAGGCGAGACCCGGTGAATCGGCGTCTCAACATGCCTCTATATACATAAGCTTTGTTATCCAACCACTGCTTCGTTTTAGTTTTTTTTACAATACAATTATAATACGTTTCCCACAGTGAAGAAAAAGGATGCATCTCTGAAACTGCGTCTCGTATTTCGTCATCCCTACGCAATCTCTCACCTTCCTCTCCCTCCAATTCATAATCGATTGCATCATCAATTAATTGGAAAGCGAGTCCGACGTGGCGACCATAGGCTGCGGCCAGAGATTGAAGATCAACGTCGGAGGCGGAAGGTAATTAATTAATTATTAATTATTTTGTTTAATCCAATTTAAAAAATTTGATGAATAAATATCAAAACACATTTGCCCATCAAAAGACTTCGCGTTTACAAAACCAGGTGATTGCGCGTCTCCTCATTCATTATTACTCACGATGCTACCAGTCGCGAATCAAACGGTCTTACTGGAATATTATTAATGCATTACCCATTTTTCATTACACGCACTCAATTTACATCGGTTTCATCTTGCAAAAAAGCTACTACGGTAACCCAATCGATAGCTGTCCTACCGTACTATCAGCAGTCAATCAATATTTCCCTCCTACCATGCCCCCATATAGATACCTTCAACCGCCGTCAATCAATATCTACCGTAACCCAATCATCTATCTGCTCTACCGTACCATCAGCCAGCATGGCTACACTCCTGCAGCTATTCTCGAATAACGACGCCGTTTTTGTCTCGCTCTTCGAAATGTAGAGAGTGAGACGATCGGAGAGGGAGCAGCGGACTGAAAATATTTGAAGCAAAAACTTGTATTTAAAAAATTATGCCAAACAGTAGATCGCATAGTTTTAAGTTTACTTATCTGCTTATTCTGCTTATTGATAAATTATGACAATAAAGTTAACTTCAAAGATTAGGGACTTTTATTTTAGAAAGTCCTTACCTGGCGACGATCTTTGATCTTTGTCGTTTGTAGTCTGATCGTTCCCTTCCGGACTCAACTCGGGCGACATTTGCAAGAACTCGCCCTGCAAATATCAGGGTGTCCCAAAAGTTTTGCGACTTTTAGTTTTTCAATGATATCATGCGAACTACAAACTGCACTTCCGAACCTTCTCCCACGATGATATAACACACCATTGGTCTATCTAACAAAATGTTAATTTCGAGTAAAGATGGCATAGTAATGACGCAATATTAGCAAATGCTCAATGATGCCAATTTTTAGACCCCATTTTCGACAAGTAAAATCTAGATGAATATGAGAGCCAAAAATTCCCAATAATGTTGCAACGTAGAGCATACGTTCAGCAATAATTTCATACACTAAACAGTGGAATTCTTAAACTTGCAAAGGAAATCAAAAAAAGCTGCAAGGTTCAATGTTTTCAACATATTTAATTATCAGATGTCTTGTTAGAGTTTGTTCAATATGACATGGCTTATAATTCATTATTAATGGCTACAATAATTTACATATCGATTGCGAAGTGATTTTCTAAAATTTTCTGAGATTTACGTGGAAAACCTAAAATTGCGTAGGGATGACGAAATTTGCTGTTACTTCGCACAGCTATGTATTTCCTTCCCTGAAGCTATTTGCAACTAAAATGGGAATTTTCGTGTCATTCCTAATCGTAAAACTCGAATGAGTTGAGTGCTTTACAGTAATCGCGATTGCGCAGCTTAAGATCTACAGTTCAAGTAACAATTTAAAATTGATGGTGAGATGTTGGTCTCATTATAGAACTATACTAAGTTCCCTTCGGGATAAGCAGAGGAGAAAAAATCGAACAGTCGCAAAACTTTTGGGACACCCTAATAAATCAATTACATTACACCTCAATCCTGATTTCGTATACAATTATAATGCTGCAGGACAGTTTCGAGGTGCAAAAAAGAACTAGGTGATTGAGAGAGTATTCATCATGGGTGCGAACTGCCCCCAACACAGCCTGCGGCTTGGACAAAGATTAGAAGTCAGAGAAAGGCAGAGAGATAAGGGGAAACGAGGAGGGTACGCGAGGAAAAAGCGCGTTGCATTTGTGTTTCACCAGCTAGTGATATCCGAAATGAAACCTCGAATATCGGGGAAAATAAAACGTTTGAATCATTCGTGGGACACCTTCTTTAAGGTCTGATTCTGCGCGCATTCACACAGCTATATTACAAAGACACGAACAATCGCCCAAAATGTTAAAAAAATGCTGCTGATAAAAAATATAAATTAGGCAGGGAAAACGAGAAGACGAGAGAATCAGAGAGTAACCAGTATTACCACACCACGAACACAGTTAGTTATTGACGATATTTTGCATAATTTGAATTGTACATCATTTTAAATTAGTTATAATAATATACGACATAAACACATTTTTCTAATGATTGTTTAAAATGTGAATTAATTGTATAATGCATTGTTATTATATTATATATGAGCCTGATCTGTATCTCCTCCTCTCATATGTTTTGCGCACTCTACCTACACTCATGACTAACTACAGAATCGCGATGAATTTGTAGCAGACATAATCCTTTTCAGCAAATGTGGGGAGCGGAAATTTGAAGCTGATGTTAGTCAAAATTTTTGACATAATCCACAACAAGAGGGATCAATATGAGCACTAATTTATTACAAAGAATAATCTTTACGTAAGTATGATCGATATTTAATTAACTAATTTATGAATGATCGATAGTTGTGCGTCAATCTATTTCATGGATTATGTGGTGTTAGTTTCTTGGAAAAGAAAATGGAGAAAGGAAAAAGGGTTGTTAGTTTTCCGCCGCCTTTTTCGGAAAAAGCTCAAGATTTGAATTCCCGCATTTATCGATTATCGCTTATAAATCGGCTCCCAGAAGGGCTAGGAACACGAAACTTTCACACGAAAACGAAAAACACGAAAACAGGCACGCGAAAACGAAAAACACGAAAACATGCACACGAAAAAAAAGAAATTTCGCATGGCTTCACAGGGAGCCGAGATACTGAAAATGCGGGAATTCAAATTTCGGTCATTTTTCGAAAATGGCGGCGGAAAAAAACTAACACCCTTTTTCCTTTTTTCCATTTTCTTTTCCAAGAAACTAACACCGCATTAGATTAGTCGAAGGCTGATTTGGGTGGAAGGCGAGTTCACTACTAAGGCGCCACTGCGATTGGCGGAGACGGTAGGGATATTCTGAAAATATCTGAATTGATATTTGAAAAATCGATTAGGTTATAACCTCGACAACGGTTGATGCAGCGTAATCGATGGGTTTCCAGAAAGCGAAAACCGCTCGGCGGACCTGCATCGTCATTATTTTGTATGCCTCAAAACATGAAATTTTGTAGATTGATGTTTCACTTGGATCAATCGGGCTATCACCTAAAACTATTGATTGGATTACATGCTATCTGACAAATAGAACCTTCCAAGTCAGAGTACGTGAGAAACTTTCGTCAGCATTCCCAGTTACAAGCGGCGTCCCGCAAGGATCGGTATTAGGCCCACTTCTATTTTTGATTTACACATCTGAAATTCCCTTCTTAGCCCAGAAAAATGGAGTCGTAGCACGAATGTACGCAGATGATATTAAAATATACAGCCCTTTCAAAAGAGTTGACACCACTACCCCATTACAACGCGCAATTGATACCATTGTTAGTTGGTCTGAAGAGTGGCAGCTACCATTAGCTGCACATAAATGCAACTCATTACATCTAGGTAGAGCAAATGCGAAGAATAAATACAAAATATGCAATACTATACTAGAACAGAAACTAGTAATGAAAGATCTTGGTTTCATAATCGAAAAATCACTCACATTTTCCGAACATTGCAAGACAGTTGCTCAGAAAGGTGTAACTGCGTGTCACATCATTCTCAGAGCTCTACGCACTAATAACACTGAAATACTTCTTAAAGCCTACTCTATTTACATCCGACCCATCCTAGAGAGCGCCTCTATGGTTTTCAACCCATACTTAGTACGTGAGAAAGAAATTCTTGAAAATGTTCAGAATTATTTCACTAGACGACTGTTCATGAGATGCCACGAATCAACCTGGCAAACAATGCCGAACTTCCCCAATAGAAATGCACAGTTAGGTCTCATCTCATTAGAAAAGCGCAGAGAGGAAATTGACCTGAAGACAGCCAGCAATCTCTTGAGAGGCAAATACAAAATCTCAAAAAAGACTCCACACCACTTTAGCTATTATTTCACTCGAAATGGAATAAATTTCACTAACGCTAGCTCTCCTTCAAACTACAGACATCACAGTTTCTTCCCCAGAGCGGCAAGGCTATTAGTGAAGTCCAGAGAATTGATCAGTTTCTCTGAGTGACTCGCTGTTAGATGCATTGTCTTCCTACTGAATTCGTTTTTAATTTATCTTAATTTGTACCGCGTTTCCTTGTGATCGCATAAATATATATATATATATATATATATATATATATATATGATGTGAAATTCATTATAAGAAAGGTATCACAAGAGATTGCAGGAAAACAGACCGGTTGAGGAACAATTTTCAAAAATATATTTTTGATTTGGACGAAACTTTATTGTGGATTTACCTTGGGGACGAGAATTCAAAATATCCCGGTCCCAGGTCTCGGAGCCGGCTTTTAGGAATTTCCCGGTCCAGCCACCGGAATCGTCATAACTTAGTTCAAAATGAAGCTAGAACGCTGTTCTTGGGCTTAAAATTTGTAGAATAATTATCTCTATAATTTATCTGTTGACAGATGAAACAAAACGGGCAAGCAAAAAAGTTATTGACGAAAAACTGAAAACTCGGTCACAAAACAATTTTTTCAGGTTCTCAGATTTCCGAAAACGGAGGTTTTTAGTATTGAATATGAAAGAGCAACTAAAATGGGGTCTAACAAAATATAAAACATAAACAAAGTGGGTCAACCAAAGTGTGAAAAATGGCTTCCAATGTGAAAAATCAGAAACAATCGAAAAATTAGTTCTTCAGAATAATCTAGGAAACAACCTTTCCGAGCGCATTATGATACTATCGATTCAGAAAAAAATGTCTCAGCTTATTTTCTTATTTTGTTTTCAGAAAATAAAATCTTCTAAAAACTGACTTAAAAAGGCGAAAATCATGCTTATGCGATATTGAAATTTCTGAATAAACAGAATATACAGCAAAAGAGATGTATCTACAAAATATAAAATAATTTTTCATCTTATATATGGCTGAACGATTTCAATTGCGCCTCTCACATGTGCTTTTCACACTTTTTAGTCAGTTTTCAGAAGAATGTATTTTCTGCCAGCTGTATACGGGCATCCAATAAGCTTTAACAAATTTTTCAGAACATATAGTGTCATAACGCTCTCGAAAATGTTGTTTCCACTAGTATTATGACACACTAATATTTCGATTTTTGCCGATTTTTCACATTCGAAGCCATTTTTCACACTTTGGTTGACCCACTTTGTTCAGGTTTTATATTTTTGTTAGACTCAATTTTAGTTGCTCTTTCATATTCAATACTAAAAACCTGCGTTTTCGGAAATCTGAGAACCTGAAAAAATTGTTTTGTGACCGAGTTTTTAGTTTTTCGTCAACAACTTTTTTGCTTGCCCATTTTTGTTTTACCTGTCAACAGATAAATTATTTAGATAGATATTTATTCTACAAATTTTAAGCCCGAGAACAGCGTTCTAGCATCATTTTGAACGAAGTTATGACGATTCCGGTGGCAGGACCGGGAAATTCCTAAAAGCCGGCTCCGAGACCTGGGACCGGGATATTTCGAATTCTCGTCCCCAAGGTACGTCCACATAAAAATTTCATCAAAAAAATATTTTTGAAAATATATTTTTGATTTTTGTTCCGAGCCACCTGCAATCTCTCGTGAGACCTCTCATAACATGTCCATAGACACACTTTATGGCAAGGTTCTTTGGTATGATTTCAATGTGCCGTAAATTGGTGATGTTTTTTTAAAAATATGTACCTTTGGGAAGCTCACAACCAGCACCCACGATGTGACGACATTGTTGATCGCGTTGAGGAGTCTGCAATTTGTTTTATGTTAATTTGTTTTTTCACCCAAATTGTTTTAAAACAGCTTTGAAACGTACCGGAAGTACACGGAGAACTGCATTTTGGAGAACGGCGATCTTTCCGCGCCGTAGATGTTACCGAAAACGTGCGCAAAGAAGGCAACTGTGAGCCAGGAACGTGAAGAGAACACCACTTTTTCAACTCATAGCAACGCACTGCAGTGGTTATCAAGGACATTTCGTAGTATGGGAATACCAACAACCTCCGTCATCTCAAGTAAAATTCGGAGAGTCCCTAGACTTTGAAAGGTAACTGTCATAAGAGGGAAATTGACCACTATTCTGAAGAGAGAGTGCGGAGAATGAGGAGTGTGGGGGTGTCGTTTCCCTCTTATGGGGGCAGTTCTTTAGTTACCTTTCAAAGTCATGTTCCCGCATTTCTTGTCAAATTTCAAATCTTGTTGCACCTCGGGCGTAAATAAATGAAAAAAAAACGTAAAAAATAATGTACCTCTACCCAGATTAAACAAAAATGTTAAAACTATTATTTTTGTTGTAATAATGGTTTTCAAACTCACAAATACTAATGCACAAGGCGGATGCTGTGATTCGAATGACGCCTTCCTTCATCTTCTGAGTTTCGGCGCTACTGCCAATGCGGAGTTTCTTTAAAAGTTTATTTACCATACTTACCGTAACACACAAAGCAGTAAATACTCTTGAAAAGAATGGTAGTATTTTATTCTAAGTAAATTAGAAAATAAAAAGAGTATTGACCATGAAGCTGCGAAATTTGAGGTGCAATCCGAGATAGCAGAGAAAGTCGATAGATTCAGCGACCGCTCCCACTCCCGCAATGCCAACCTTAGACTTTAAAATTGTTTGATAACTACAATTACTTATTAATTTGTATCGAAATTTTTTTCGTTTTTTAACGATAATACGAACGATGTGTGGCCGAAATGGGATTAAATATATGTGTTTGACTCGTTCCTTTTTACGCCAGCTGTTGTCGCTGAATCAATATTGAGCAAGGTCAGAGGAGCATATTAATTTTCATCAAACTCACCGCGTAGATTGTGTAATAGCTGCCAGTAGTGCGAATTCCACACCGACTGTTCCTAAGACGTTTGGATTGATTCATTACGTTTGATTTCTGATTTGCTCATTTTTTAGAGTTTCACTGGAAAAATTAGGCGATTCAAAAGTTTAAAAAATATATAAACTGAAAAAGAAAAAATTCTCACTACAAACGCAGTTGCTTCAGGCATCAACAGTGGAATTGAGTTCATAATAGTAACGATCCACAGAGAAATGTAGAGATAAATCAGTTTGCGGCCCGACCAGATCTGTGAAAACGATAATTAGCGAAAAAATGCATCTCATTTAATCGATAGCATTTAATAATTGAAATATATAGCGATTATATTTCAAGTATTAAGTGCTATCGAATTATAGAGCCACGGTGAGTGGAAATACGGCGAATTATAACTCACTCCGACGTGTCTTACGGGAAATGCGATTGCAGTAAAGCGCGTAGCTCCAAGAATCACATGCAAAAACACATCCAAGATTGTTGAGCACTGTGGCCTGTATTTTATTTTTTTTCAATATTTCTTTTTATTTCCTGTATTCCCCGTCCATTTGTGTAGCTCAAGCATTGATACGGGTTATTTTAATTTTTTTTAATTTTGAATAAAACAAATAAAAATTTACCTGAATCTGCACAATCTTCGCTAGCGTGCCGCCGATGGACTGAAATTTAATTATGTTAATTATAAAAAAACGAATAGTAAAATATTATAAAATTCATGCCTTGTATAAATCGAAGGCGATTCCCGCTCTTGCCGGCTCTTGAATGGCAATGAAAATGGCGGAAAACAGGATGTTTACAATACCTGTGAATTTATCTTCAGAGTTTACGTTTGTACAAGAAATAGTGAGAGTAACAACTATAACTGTATTTAAACATAATGCACGGCATTTTTTTTGAAAGTCATTTAGCACTCTATTTTGCAGATAAAAAAGCTCACAAGCATTAATCATCAGCGTATGAAATGACGGGTCGAGATTCATCTTGCGTTTGGAGAAAAGCAGGATATGAAGTATGCTGAAATTAAACTAATTAAATATAATTAAATAATAAAGAAACTATACCGGATATGCAGAGGCAGTGTTATCACCATGGCGAAATCGCAGGCAATAGTGATGGACAGGTGCATGAAGAAGCTTCTGATATTACAAAATTCACAAACACTCGTCTGGTATACTAAAGTTTTCCCGAAAAAAAACCAAAAGTAGTGATGGGCAGATCATTTTATTACGTCTCATTGTAATAGATTCGAAATATAATAGAAGGCTATCAAGTAGAGCGGAAGGATTCCAGTCACAAGTATGAGAGCGAACGAGAAACTTTGTAAAAAAAGATCTTTCAATGTCCAAAAACAGTCGTAAAAGTCTAGACAAAACATCACCCGGATCACTCATGAAATTCCCGAGTTTCTTACGTGGGAATAACGCAGAGTATGAAATAGGAGTTCACGTCTCTTCATTTCGTGCACTCTCTTACCCTAACGGTGGGCGAGGGAGTATGAAAAATGAAGAGAGTCATATTTTGATAGACTCACATTAAATGAAGAGAGTCATATTTTGATAGACTCACATTTCAAAGGATAGAAGATTCGAGGTATACGCAAAAGGAGGGTTGAAATGTCTACATCATTTGCAAAGAATGCCATTATGATGTCACATTGAGATGTCTGCTGATATTCAGTTCTTCACGGAAACAACATCTACATCAACTTTGTAATAAACCTGACCATAAATGTGGGTTATTCTTTTTTATAGTTCGCGGATACCCCTTTCGGGGCAAAACAACTTTATTCACATGTATAGTCACGAAACAATGAAGCGAGGAGCTACCGAACCTTGGACTTGCTTTAAATATCCGTTTCTGGCCCCCATTCACAGTTAACTTTCTTATATGCGATACTCTGACGGAATAAACAATGAATGAATAAATATACATAGGTTTTCTATGAGTTTTACTGCAAATGGGGATTGCTAAATTTGTTCCTGAATTGATCGAATAGCCATACAATCAGTGCAAAAACAAGCTCTTCTCCGATATATCAGTTCTTACCATCTCTGGTCCGCTCTCTTGATTTTGCATGCTCTCTCAGTATGAGACGACATCTCCAGAATAAGGAATGTAGGAGACGTCCCGTTGTGTAAGAAGACGAGAAGATTACGAATACTGGTTCTAAAATATGCGCCTACTTTATGGGTTTATTATTCAAGAAAGGTGTGAAGGATAAAACGAATTGTCTTCGGCGAAAAACAAGTTCATCTCAAAGCCAACAAGTGTGATGGATACTCTCGAGTTTGGGCTAAAAATGGCTCTCCTTCTCCAAACGCATGACATACACTTGTGATTCGTTGTGGTATGGAGAAAGGGAAAGGTGCGATTGAGGGTAGAGACGATGCATAAAATATCGAGGGAGAGAGAGAAAGAGAGAAATAGAGAGAGATGCGAGACTAGTTATAAAAGGAGAACATCTCTCGATAGAGTGAGAGATAGATGGGTATGACGATAAACCCGGTGACTACTGCTGTTTTATTTTTGTTATCTGCGTTTGTCGCCAATGCGTCTGTGTCAAAGGTGAGTGGTGCATATGTTTATTTTTTTATCATACTCTTTGGAAAATAGTCGAATACTAGAAATGTCATTGCTCAGTTCTCTTTGGCCGATGTTTCTTTAACATTGTTTTGTTCGTATTTCGTTTAAGAATTGTTGAACCTTTGAAAGCAATGAATTTTAGTCGATAGGCGCTAAGCGATCCTCGGTTTCGAAGGTGAGTTCTGTATTGTATTAAATTGCGTATAATATATTTACGCAATTTATATGTAACACAAGTACGCTTGGGTGTTCTGAGCGAATTTTTGTTGGTGCCAAATCTAATAGTATTTTGGTTATGGTATCTGTCAATTAATTCATTAACCGTGGGAGTACGAATTATGTTTGGGATCGCATTATTTTCTTGCTTGTTTGTTTTCTTGTCTTGATCGCATTTGGGATTCGAGAGGGGTCAAAAGCGAGAGCATGCCTCTCAATTTTCACGTTCGTGACCCCTTTCCCTTTCCGGGCAGAGTTGGGATTTTTTTCATTTAAACAATACATTTTGAAAAAAATCGTGATAACTATTTTAGTTCGAATGGCAAACGTCCAGCCTCATTTCGCACCTCACAAACGGCCCGGAAGCTGGCGAACCGCTGCGATTTCTCGCTGAATTGTGCGACGATTACGGCCCGCGACAAGTAGGCAGCACGAATCTGGAGAAGTTAGTGATTAACTTTTGCTATGTAGCTATGCAAAAAAATTGCAAATCCGTAGCGGGTTAAGTTTCAAGAGGAGCACGAAAGCCGTGCTACAACTCATTCCTAGTTCGATTTTCGGAATCATGCATCTCTCAGATTCCAAAAATTACTCATAGAACCACCATGTTTGTTGAGGCAGTCTTTTAGTGTCTTGATTAATAGACTCTGATCCCTCCTTTGTTGTGGGGATAATAAACTTTCAAAAAACTTTTAAAAGCTATTCTTTGATCTCTCAGAGCCCCGTCACCACAAATTCAACGTGCTGGCGGTAGACGGGAGTCCTTCTGGATTAGTCGAGGGAGAAGCGATCGTAGTGAGGAGCTACGGAGAACTGGCGGTGAGTTCTACTCGAGTTCGATTTATTTAGTGTTAGTTGACTGTGTTGTGCGCTAAGAGAGCTAAACAAGTAGTGTCAGCAAAGAAACAGAATTTAATTTTTTTTAAATGAAAGATGAAAATCGTGATTCTGACAGGTCAAGAGTTGTTGATTTATCGTACACCAAAAACACCACGTTTTTAGTCGGCGAAAACGAGAAAAGTGATAGGTGTGACTATAGGACCCGAAAAGGAAAGTCCGGAATATCAACTTGAACGTGGTGTATGTTTAGAGTTTCTGAACAGTTTTTACTGTTGCTTACATTCGATTGTTATTCTTTTTCTCTTTCTACTGCGAATTTTAGATCCGATGGAAAAATGTTTATTCATTAGGAAATGAATTTATTTAGCATATTTCGCTTTTTTCAGCTCTCGTTCCGCATCCCAGTGATCCATAGTGGGAATTACAATCTTCTCCTTCCTCGCGGGATTTGAGTCCTCACGTACCAAACGAATTGCTGAAATTGAAACATAATGTATTAATCGACGCACAAATCGATAATAAGGGCAATGATGTTGGACTAAAAGTGGCTGAAAATGACACATGTTTTGTCAGAATTATCATAGCGATTTTCCCTTCGATAAGCTAATACCTATAATATCAATCATATTGCGAACGAGCTCGTGGAAAGTATGATAGCGCCCATTTTCTATCACTAAAGCTTAAAAGCCAGAGAGGAAAAGATACCGCAATAAGGCATGTATTCGAATTAAAATACTAGGAAGCCTATTAAAATACTAGTAAGCCGATTAAAATACTAGTAAGCCGATTAAAAAATACTAGTAAGCCGATTAAAATACTAGTAAGCCGATTAAAATACTAGTAAGCCGATTAAAATACTAGTAAGCCTATTAAAATACTAGTAAGCCGATTAAAATACTAGTAAGCCGATTAAAATACTAGTAAGCCTATTAAAATACTAGTATGCCGATTAACATACTAATACGCTCACACTCTTTAAAGTTGGTTCTGATGGAGAGGCTCCAGTAGCCACACGTGTGTCCCGCAGTCGCGTGTCTGTCGTAGAAGACCATCGCCACTGTAGGAAAGTCCGGTCTCATGATTTCCGAATGCTGCGAATTAGGGTTGCCCGTTCGGCGTCGGTTACGGTA
This sequence comes from Pristionchus fissidentatus, assembly GCA_036245785.1. Lineage (NCBI taxonomy): Eukaryota > Metazoa > Nematoda > Chromadorea > Rhabditida > Neodiplogasteridae > Pristionchus > Pristionchus fissidentatus. The sequence goes on from BTSY01000006.1 coordinate 7,207,756, forward strand.
ATACGGCGTTTCTTTTTCTCTAATTCTCTCTCCCTTATCAGCCGTATTACCGATCTCTCGCTGAGAGAGTCGTAATACGAAAACCGAACTTGCATCCCTACTGCGAATACGCAAATCAGTTTGTATTGTAAAATCAATAAGAATGCAGTTAGGTGTTTCCTTCTTTCTAATGAAAAGGCTTACAATTGCGCTTCTCGCTTTCTTTTCTTCATAACAACTTCGAAAATCCAGTTGGTTTTATGTGAAATTGAACTCAATATCGGCGCTCTTGCACTGCACCAAATATTAGGTGGAACTGCGAAAGTCTATTTTTACTAGTCATGCGAAGAGCGAACTAAAACAATAAGCCTAAATTGGCTGCCAGTGTTTCGGCCCTGCGGTCTAGACACTGACCGCCTCCCTGAGGGCGGGCCTCGTCAGTAGACAAGCCCCAGGGACACAGGTATGTAAAGAAAACTAGTGGCAAATGAAAATAAAATAGCGCGCGTAACGATAACAGCCTATTCCTCAAAACTAGAATCCGAACTAATACGAAACTGCAAAATAAAACTCACATATGCCGTATTGTATGTGAGCTCGCATGCATTGCCGAGTAATAGTGGCGCGTACGCCTGAAAGGTTTAAGAAATTGCGTTTTGCAAATTCTATGTGGTATTAACATCGTACATCTTTCTTCTTCTTATGTAGTTTTACCTTATTATTGGCGGCGAGGCAGTTCCATATGCAGTAGTTGGCGCGAGCGCGCGACGACGGGCCCCAGAAGCCGCCCACAATTGGCTCGCGATCGTGCTTGCGACCCTCGTGTTTCCTTTGATCTTTGCAAGTAGAATACATCATAGGGTCCTGTGAAAAAAATGAAATAGAATTATGAGATCACATTTTTTTCGAACAACCGGTAAAGGAGAGGGCGTGGTACCACGTTTCGCACTTTATTGTGAAAGCAGCAACTTCGTTCCACAGGCAAACTCTAAGGGATCTGGAGTGAGAGAGCGTGCCAAATAGTGAGGGTTGCTCTCACTTTCATTATATTTCCTTGCCACTGCAGGTTTGGAAACATGTGATTAAACTTTTAAAAAAACTGTTAACATAGAAAGGAATTCAGGGCGATAACAAATGATGCGAATTATTACAATTAGTTATTAAAAATAAGCAAAATTATCTCACCTGGATAATATCGATGAGGACGTCCTTGAGATACACCAGCACGGATTGGGGTTTGCCATCGACTTTAGTCACTCTGCAATCATTCATTGTTCACTAGACTTTTAAAAGTAATGGTTCAACAACATACATAATAGGGAAATCGACCGATTTCGCGTGAAAGAGTGTATGGAAGTAGGAGTCTGCGGAGTAAAGCAACTAGTTGCACCGTTACTTTTCGAAGTCTATTGTTCACCTAGTATACCACGTAGAATATTTCACCGAAAATTTGGATGGTAAAATAAACAAAACAAAAAATAAATTTTAAAAAAGTACATCATCGACAAAAGGCAAAACTATTCTTTAAACGCACATTTGGAATCGCTTGGTCCACCCGGCCTCTGGTCCGTCCCATCCGTCCAAATGGCGGCGTCCCTTGCCATTCTCGCCTAGGCGGTCGTCGCTCTTATCATTCGGATCAATCCACTCGTCGTAGGCTGAAAAAAAATTTGGGCGGATGAATTCTTAATCGATCTTTGATGAGACGCAAAACGAGACATGTGGCCTGTTCATTGTCATAGTGAGAAATTGGAGCCTTCTAGGGTACGGTGCACAAAATTCTAACTTTGGTTAACGAACTGGAATTCGTGATGGTATCCGGGAGATGACGTGTTTTTAATATTCGAAGATCCGAGTGAATCGTAGTGGTCGATCTGGGAATGGATTTTATTCATTTCTTTTTTAAAATTAATAAAATGATTAAAAGACGACAAGATACGCTATAAATGGAGAAATTCAAAGTTTTTTTTGGATAAAATGGCACCTGGCACAGCTTGGCGCATTGCTCAACTTCAATGGGGATTGCAGAAGCAGCGGTCTGAAATGACTAACCTTAGCCCAAGTTTTGGAATTTGAAAGAAAATGTCTGTCGTCATCGGTCATGCAACAAAGGCATGTTGAAGTTGTCCCAAAAAGACGAGAACTAATAGCTGAAAAATTAAGAGCAAGTATGCTTACTAACAGTAGGAAGAGGGGAAGCATATCTTTGAAAAGAGAGGATCTCTCATTCTTACTCTTTCACCCACTTTAATGTATGCCAAACTCGTTCAATAGGCTTTGTTAGCGAACGTTTACAACAATAGGCTAGGAAAATTCAAGAAATTATTGCGCTCATTACTCGTCCTATTGAATTTGAGATACAAATGAATCACCGAAGTTTCCCGTCTCGTTCCATTGCCTCAACTTGCTTTGTCGGTGCTTATTCAATATTTAAAAAAATCTATTTCTTGTTGCAAAAATGCAGAAAAATGATGATTTCAAAAAAAGATAATCAATAATTTTCAGCGCATGAACTACGCGGGCAAGATCGTGGTTGTCGCTGAGCCGTACTACGGCTACGGTAGATCGTGGCAGCTACGGTGAGTGCGCTGTGTCATCACTATCAGCTCATAATTACGTAGACTTACCTCCATTGGGTTTTGTGAAGAACGGGCAACATCTTAGCCGGACTATTGGTTTTAAATAAAAGAAAATGTCCGTATCTCATCCGTTCGCGTACTCTTTTGTTTTTATGTTGGAAATCGTTGGAAATGAAAAAAAAATTAAAATGGGCAAAACGGTAAAACTTCGGTAAAAATGGGTTTGTGCAATGACGATATCAGGGACATATTATATTCGCACGGGCCATGCAGAACTAAAAATATATATGACGTGTGCAACTAAAATTCGCGAAATAGTTGCCTAAAAAGTTGAATACCATTCCACGTATTCGGAAGCTTGGTTCACACAGCAAAAGCCATGTTAAATGAATTTCAAATTAAGTTAATTTGAGTTGTGCTTGTTTTTGTTTACTATTTGGTTCTATAATATGCGTTACCACTCTTCCATATTATATTTTGCAGAAGTGCTGCACGGGTGCTCGGCGAGCGCGGCGCGTTGGCGGTCCTGCTAAATTCCGCCGCGCCCATGTCCCTGTACACACCGCACACTGGAAACGGCGCGAGAGGTTACTCATTCTCACGGATATAAATGCAATTGAGCGTATACGTTAAACATTTTGATTTTAATTACAAAATACGAAATCGATATTCATGAATTTTGCTAGTTTTCAAATACTTTTTTTTGACGAACTGTGACGATTCGCGAGCTCCATATTTCAACAATTCGCAATTATTTTGGCGCATGTATTATTTCATGTTAGTAAAAGAAGATCCGGTCTATTAGTGTAATGAACGAACATCGTACTATCTAAGATCTTTGAAACTTAAACGCGCAGGATCGCGCATTCCCTCGTTGAGCGTCACGACTGAGGAGGCGGAGATGTTAGCGCGGCTCTATGAGAGGTATTATTTGATACACCCGCGAAGGGTGCGACGGCAATTTAAAAAAAAACGAGGAAGGATACAATATAACCTAAATGTGGGTAGGGAAGGCGTAGGGGTGAGAGATTGCCCTTGCTTCCAGCCCCATTTCTTGGTAGCTGCATGGAATTACGTTGCATTTTACGCTTAACTGATAGTTATTTTATTAGAAAGAAGCGAATCGTTCTGCGACTTGATGTGCGCAGTCGAGACATGCCATACAAGACTAGCAGCAGAAACGTCGTCTTCGAGATCAAGGGTAAACATTATAAAATGATAAAGTTAAACATAAACTAACTAAAACTTAAACATACTACTTACTGATTAGTCTGTTATCCAAGCTGCTATCAATTCTCAGTGGCGAAATGTTAACAGCGGACAAAAGTGATGATCTTCTAATTATTCGCAGGTTCGAAGAAACCTAGTGAGATCGTCCTCATCTCCGCGCACATCGATTCGTGGGACGTCGCACAGGTGGGCTAGCAAATATTCTTTAAATTATTTTTGATTTTCCATTTATTTTTTTTGTACACGATCGAAAAGCAGTTTTTTTCTGTTATCGCATGCATGAAATAAGGAAGTCATTTATCGATTTTTGTAAATTGTAAAAATATATTTTGTTTAAATATTCAGGGAGCAGTCGACGACGGCGGAGGAATCGCCGCCATTCGATCGGCGATGAGAGCAATTAAGCAGTTGGGAGAAACGGACGAAAGATTCAGGTATTACAAATTCACTAACACTCATCCAAAATAATAAAACGTTCCGTTGATAATCCGTGCTAAACAACAGATACGGCTGCGAGAGAGCGTGACAAAGCGAGAGACGCGCCGAGGTATAGAAAGAGAGTACACCACCAGTAGGCCATTTCATGAACGTATCATTTTAAAATCGTAATAATCGGTTACGAAAATTTAGCTCGCCATACCTAAATTGAACAGGCTGAGATGGTTTTGGAAAGATGTTCACGTTGAGTCCCATTTTATTATCAGTAAATGTGTAAAAATACTCTCAAACTCTCCTATAGTAACTAAAGAGATTAACGTGATTTAACGTGGCAGATGTTATGATCACCAGCGACTATTATTACCCATTTTTAGACCGTCACGTACGATCCGGGGAGTATTCTTCACAGCGGAGGAGCAGGGATACCTGGGCGCAAAGTGAGATTCCAAATAGAATTAATTTAAATTTATTTAAATTAATAACACATTATGTTTGCAGAGCCTACGACGACGCACACAAGTCGGACAACATAATTTTCGCGGCTGAGACTGATCAGGTAGTAATCTTTGAATTATAAAGAACATAAATCTGAAAGAACTCACAAAACTTCTACCTGCAAAATATTTCTTTTCAATGCTTTATCTTCAGCTTTGAGAACTCGAGAATTTCAGGGTGCCTTCCGCCCGCGTCTTGCCAACAGCACGTTCAAGTTTATGGGCGACAGTCGGCAGGTTTGCTATTTCTGCCAATTCTTTGTGGGTTTCGCATTGTTTTAGCGAACTACGTGCGGCATCGATTATTACTGTAAACATTGGTAATAGAGAAAAGAGAGGAAAAGGTAAATTCAGTTGCATTAGTGCCAAATCGATTTTTTAAAATGTTGCAGCAACGACGAATAGAGGCGATCGCTGCTCAGCTCACAGCACAGAACATTCCGATGCGAGTGAACTATAGTGATAGTCAGGTAAAGAAAAGATTTTTTTGAGGAGTCAAGAATTTTCAAAATAGACATAATATATAGTGTCCGCCCATCCTTATAATGTTCTTGACACCATGGTTCTCACCAACATGTCTTATTGAGTAGACGATTGCGGAAAGAATAAATATTAACTTGTTTCTCAAGTGAGCAGTGGTATAAGTTACACCATTGCTACTTTATTTAGCGATAGACCACAATTATATTCCATCCACAATAAACACCATTATCTCACATATTTTTTATGAGTAACGCACGTTATAACTTTTTAAAAGATGAAACTTGAAAATTTATTTATTTTTGAGTTACAGGGCGACATTTACAATCTCGCACAGCCGCGTAACATTCCAGCGGTGAATTTCGTACCGGATAAAGGTATTTGGTACTTTATGATTGTTTGATCACATAATTTAGCAACGTCATACAGATATGCAACATCATACAGATAATCAAACAAGGAAATACTTAATTTGCATGATCGAAATTGGAAAAAAAAGACGTAGTTTGACGGAAAAATGCATGACCCGATTCTAAAACTCCGTTTCAGGCAGTGACAACTTCTACTTCCGCTATCATCACTCGCAAGCTGACTACGTGAGCGTCTTCGAAGAGGCGAGTGAACATTTCAATTTGCCATCTTCGTTTCAACGATTTTCAGAGCGAAGTTCCACTAGATAATCATTTGAAAGTTTCGGTGTAAACTCTGTCAGGAACGCTGTCAGGAACGTCTTGCTGTCCCTTCTGATTTCGAAATGCGATTCTTTAATTTTGCATGTTCAGGGCGATTTGGAATATACTGCTGCCGTATTTGCTGCCATGGCTAACATAATAGCGAATCAAGACGACTGGCGATAAATTTTCTCGATTTACTTGCCACGGAATTATTGCAGTACCGTTTAGATTTACGTTTTTTGCTCAACTGTACTTTCACTTTATGACGTGATTATTTTCGTATGATGCCTTTCAGTTGGACAAACTATGTATATAGTATTCCTCCCTCCATCGTCATTCGAGGGGGTTGGATGTAAATATACGCGCCATTACTTGTACATAATGTTTCTGTACATATCGTTGCTCGAGCCAACTGTGATAAATATTGTGATACGTATTATTTGGTAGTGTGTTCTCGGGAGCAATTATCATTCTCACAGTATCAGGGAGTTATCGCGGCCGGAAAATATAATTTGTTCTGGTCTTTTCGTAGAATGGTGCTCATATGACGTACGTTGTTTATATTATCAAGTCGGATCAACAATTAGGATCAACAAGTCGCTGGATCAGGTAAAAACAAGCTTGCTCATGAGCATCCACATGCTCTTCTGGCGCTGAAGCGCAGGTTTCAATTTTCTCGAGCTGCTCCGGCAGGTCACTGTGTACACAGAGCGCGAAGTCTCCAGCTTTCCTTACCCTGGAGATGTTTTCTCATGCTGAGAGAGCATGAGTCATCGAGAGATGGAGACATCACTTCGCCTAGCAACTGGAGATGTTAGCAGAGGACGTGGTCGCTGTAATGCTGCGCAAAGTTTATGGGTGGAAAGTGAAAACCCGTTTTTCCACCTTTGAATAATTTTTTTCGTAGTCAAGCTACAGATTTCAAACTTGGCAAACACGTTTGGACCATTTTCCTTTTTGATTGGAGAAAATTCGTTCAGGTTGAGCTGAGTTACATAACTTTTCCAGCCTTTGATGGGGAAATTTTCCCGATGAAATTTGCGCAGCATAACGAGAAAGGAACCTCTGCAAGCGATGCTTTTTTTGTTTTTTTTTCTTTCGCTTCAAATATCCTCCAACCCAGGAAACTTTTCAATAGCACATCATTACACAGACCGGTCAACCTTACAGAGAGGCCTTTGGAGAGAGAGAGCGTGTGAAATCGAAATGGACTCTCTCAATTTAGCACACTCTCTCGCTCTAACCCTGGTCTGTAGGTTTGGAGTCATATGATAGGAGTTACGTGGTGCTCATAAGGAAGCATCGGATATTCGAGTGATTCCGGAAGCAACTTTTCCTTATCTTACTTTTATCTTTCCACAAATATTTTTTTTATCGTACACCACAAGGGTGCGATAACATGTACATAAATGTGCGAGTAAAAGATAAAATTAATAAGAAGGGGTTCAAAGGGGGCGGGAAGGCAGTGATATTGTCAACCACACGGGAATGATAAGTGAGGGGAGGAACCTCGGAAGCGGTGGAGGGGCCACTTATCCAATGTATGTCTTATTGGATCTCCGTGTGGTGAAATAGTCATATTTTGCGCGCGAACTCTCTCCGCCAAACAGTTCTATCAAGTTTGTGTGCGGGAATGAGCGGAAAATGTGCTAAACTGGTTCCTCTTTCCTCTCTCACCCTCTCATTCTCTCTCTCTCTTTTCTCCCGCATTCTCTGTCTATCGGGAGACAATTTCTCGCCGAAGTATTTCGCTATATTGTGCAATCCCTTTTCTCGCGAATCTTCACCTTTTCGGTGTTTCGTGCCTCTTAATGACGCGTCTGTGCATCTGTCTCGTCATGCTCTAGTGAGAAATATGGAAAAAAAACTGACTCGATTTTTCCCGCAAAATTGAAGACATGTTTCATCACCTCAATTTCTTTCCCAGAACGACAATTCTAATCTCTAAATCCGAAAAATTGTGCAGTTTTCCCCAGCGCGCCCGCTAGATTCCATATGTATCTTTCATTACAGTCCCGTTTCTTTCTTTTTTCTTTGGTACAATGATTGTACCTCGTTGCTCAGTGATTCGAGTAAATGTAGCAAAATTTATATTGTTGTAGGAATGTCCGCGCGTCGCGAAAATATCATCCGTGATCCGGATACTTTTCTGATCGAACATACGAACAAATCTAAATTGAATACGTTTACTCAACCGGCAGAGTGGGCTAACAATGTGAGTTATTCAAGGATTTTCTATTCCCACGAACCTTTCTCTTCCTAAAAGATGAGTATACTAGAACGGAGTTATTTCTTGACAAAGTATGTTCATATTCAATTTACAACATGGGAGAATATTTAAGGATCATCTATCGCAGCTTCCGGAAGGTGTATTACGGGAGATATTCGCTTTTCTGAATCGGTGGGCAAAATCCGTTTTTGTCTTTTTTTAAAACTCAAATTATTAAAAAAAGTGATTGCAGATTCGATTTGTCAATTGTCAGACGCGTCAATCAGACATTACATTATTCAATTGGCAAGTGCTGGTCGAAATTGGCAAAGAATGGAGCTGACAAGCTCACGGTTTACCAGGTATGACAATTGTAGGCCGTCTTCATTTTACTACACTAAAATCAAAAGGATCACAAAGTTAACTTGTTCACTTACCCGTAAGTAAAATGTCTCTTATTTCTAGTGACTTTCTCTAACAGGTAAGTGAACTTGTTCACTTGGTGTCCTGATCCTATACACACAGATAAAAATGTATAAATCCAGCCCCATCGTACATGAAAATGTATAACATGTAATACATTTTTCATATATTTCATGTATGATGGGCCTGGATTTATACATTTTTTCTCTGTGTGTACTCAGAGGGCGAAGTCTCCAGCTTTCCTTACTCTGGAGTGTTCACATCTCCAAATATTAGGAGAAATGATGTCTCCACCTCTCGATTTCGCCATCTGGAGACAACATCTCCAGAGTAAGGAAAGTTGGAGACTTCCCGCTCTGAGTAGTGAGTTCGTTTCAGAGTATTATTTCTACGCTACAGGGAAACGCTGTGTAAAAGCAATAAACAACATAGTTGTTTTCAGTATAAACTTGGCTTTGCGTTCAAGCTAGAACAATTTGGCGCCTCCAATTACGTGTATACAATGGAACAGGCGGAGGCTCATTACGAGCAAAACTCCGAAGAAAAGAAGATCGATGAGTTTGACGAAGGAAGCTTGTACGAGTTAAGCTACGAAGAGAGCAACCCCCTTCAAGTATGGCGACACTCACACGGGGACGGCTCATAGACGGATGAAAAAGTGGTCCGAGAATCAACTGTACTGACATATACTGCCTTATGCAGTCCACAAGTTTCATTGCAATACCGTAGTGAGCAATTTCACGCATTGCGTTCGTGGCCATCCTCTGTTCATTTCTCTTGTAGGGAATGGGGATTTTGATCCCCCATGATCTAGGTACCGAGTACGCTGTGTGCGAGTTCCAATTTCGCGGTACAATCTCTTCTCATCAAATTTGACTACTACCGCTTGGACTCGAACCACCGATTTATTAACGTGCCAATATTCTTCAATCGCCTCGAGAAATTGCTGGAACTGCATGCTTTCGGGGATTTAGTAATTGAAGGAGTAAGTTTTGTACCAATTTTACGCTAATGAACGTTAAAATGTAAAGAAAGATGATTAAGTTCATTATAATCTTTGTTCAGTTATTTATTTTCTTCATAAATATCACAGATTTGCATCGATAAAGACGTCTTAAGCCGTTTGGAGGCGCTTTGCGCCGATTCCTCGCCTATTTCTATGCTCTCACTGAGAAATGTATACTTAACGGATGAAATAAGCAATGATTCGTAAGTTATTATCAGCTTTTAGTGAGTAAATTAAAGTGAGCGTTCAACCAAATTATTCATATTTCTTTCTTTAGAATGATGTCATTCATATCTACCCTGAAGCCGTGCAGTGTCGAAATTTATGTCGCCAGACTCCACCAACCCGTTGATCTTTCGAGCGAGAGATTCCTTGAAGCTTTTGCTAACGACCCAAATATCAAATACTCATTTGAAGTCGTCTCAATCAAAGCTGATTATGTGAGCTTTGTAATAAATCTATTTCCAATATTTTTGTTATTATACTAACAAAAACAGTAATTTTAGAGAAAATAGACTTTCGTTGTAGGATGCTTCTCTAGTTCCTCAGTAATAGACTTCGAGAAATAACGAAACAACAGGTTGCGTAAGAGGCAAATCACTCTCTGCTCTCTTCATTTCTCACAATCTCTCACTGCTGGAGCGGTGCATTTGCCTCTTATGCAACCCGTTGTTTCGTTATTTCTCGAAGTCTACTCAGTAATTTATAGAGTTTTAAATTCGCGTAAATAAATGGATCTCTTCATTCCGCACAGTCTCTCACCAAATTACCGGTGTAGAGAGGTCGCGAAATGAAGAGAGCTAATCCAATTATTTACCCGAATTTCAAACTCTAGTAATTAATTACTTTCTCAGGAACTGCAGTACACGCCGTCCAAAGGATTCTTGGAACGAATCTTACCTCGATTTACCAACTTCCGCCCCCAGTATGTAATTGTTAATGTGGACAGGCTATTCGACCTGATTTCGGTAAACAGCTATTACAATTTTAAAATGATACGTTCATGAAATGGACTACTGGCACGCGTACTCTCTTTCTCTGCCCCGGCATGTCTCTTGTCTTGTAATGCTCTTTCGCAGCCGGTTGTTTAGGAGCGGAACTTTTATTATTTTGGACGAGTGTTTGTGAATTTGTAATAATTTAGAGTGGAGCCACCAGTGTTTTTCTTTTCAGTTGTTCTGTTTTTCAGTTTTTATCAACTTTTGTTTCTTTTCCCAGATTGGTTTGGCGCTCTGCAAAAAGATGAGTTGGGCGTTTGCCGTTGAAGAGATACATATGTTTTATCTTGTTGAACCAAGATTTGAGGATCGCGCTCGTGAGGCCGGATTTGAGGTATTTAATAATATTTTTATCTTACAAATGTAGTATTGCTCTCAATTAGACATTGAAAAGCAAATATACTACTACCCGCATAACTAGTAAGAGGGCAATTTCTCCCTCCTCTTCATTCTCCGCGCTCTCTCATCAGAAATGCGGTCAATTTCCCTCTTATGCGGGTAGTTGTATAGTTGGTTACCTTTAAAGTCTACTCTAGACTTCGAGAAATGTCGAAACAACTGGTTGCATAAGAAGCAAGTGCAGCGCTCCAGCAGCGAGAGATTGCGAGAAATATGGAGAGCGGAGAGTGATTTGCCTCATACGCAACCTGTTGTTTCGTTATTTCTCGAAGTCTAGTCTATTACAAGTTCACAAACACTCGTCCGAAATAATAAAACGTTCCGCTGGTAAACAGCATAAACTAGGACGAGAGTGCACGCGAAAGTGAGAGAATCAGACAGTAAGCACACCACAGGTAGTTATCGAAGTGGAATGTATTATGTTAAATTTGTAATATTCACAATCAGCATCGCAATACAAGATGGGCGCGTGCCGTGCAGCGTGCGGGCGAGGAGTGGACTGCATACGTCTCCTACGACTGCGAAGATAACGACGACATTGTCACCATCATATTCAGCAATGAGGATCGTGAATGAAGAATGATGTCATGGGCTTACTCCCTCCCTCTCTTACCACCTCATTCACTGGCTCCTTTAACATTGTTGACGAAGAATAATTTTGTAAATATGTTTAAGAATACTTCAAAATCGATGATTACGCGGCGCAGCTTGATTGTTGTTGTTGTTTTGTGTGTTTGTTTACTCTCTTCATACACCTCGGCGTGTCTTGCGTTATGCCATGCTCTCACGCCATTCATTACTTTGTTTGGCTAGGAAACATAATTATTTTGGCCAAAAGTGTGTATGAGAGACTATCTGACTCAATCGAATTATCCTTGGCACAGTACTAAAATGAGTTGTTGAGATAAACATTTGAGAAGATAACCATATTCGCGATGTTGAGAAGTTGTGAAATTGCGTTTCGTATTGACGAGGTGAATGATTTCGATCATATCAACAGGGGCTATATGAAATGAAATTAACGCCGATGACAAGGAATCTTACTAGGAGCAAGAGATGAGGCGACTAGTTGCATTCTCACGGGGGAAAAAAGTCTGACAATCCAGCTGCTATCGAGCGATGACTGCATACGTATAATCGTTTCGGTAGAAGGCAAGGAGTGGAATATTTTTACATTTCAACTCGTCACTCGGTATTCTAGACCTCTGGCTTCATAGAATAATCTCCATGTGAGAATTGTTAATCATACAAGATACTTTTCAAACAGGCTAAGAGTATACGAAAAGAACGTTCGAACCGCGGAAATAGCGGCGCTCATTACTCGTCCTTTGTTATGGATGGTGAATCACGCAGGCTGTCTGGAAGGGAATTGCCGGGGTCATACCCAAAATGTCCCCCCCCTCCTAAAAAAGATGCCCGAAATGTCCCCGGAGAAAGTGCCCGAAATGTCCCCTACCCAAAATGTCCCCCCCCATGCCCAAAATGTCCCCCTGCCCAAAATATCCCCTGCCCGAAATGTCCCCCCCCCTTCCGAGGAGGGGGAGAGAGTAGGGGAGAGGAGAGAGATAGCGTCCTCTCCTTTGCCGCCAAGCCATTTTAGGCGATTTTCAAGGTGCTCGATCTCAGCCGAGAGTAAACCGATTGACATAATTTTTGGTTTCAGAGGTCTTCTTGCTTATAGCAATAAATAGAACCGAGTATTAAGCAAATATATTAAAATAGAGTCGAGTTACAGCAAGTCAAATATGGCCGTTTTCACCCACATAAGGGTGAAAACTTTTCAAACAAACCTCATGGTTCAAACCTCATGGTGAAAAAAAAGTGAAATTTTTCGATCTCACAAACTTTCACGAAATGTTCATACAACACATTTCCCATGATGGGGAATTCGATTTCATCAATATTTTCACTTCATGTCGCCTCAAAAAGCGACAATTTTCGACTGCTTGAGGCTGTTTTATCGCTATTACGTTGTTTTTTCTCTCAAATAATTTACTATGATTTCTATGAAGATAGCAAAATATATTAAATGAAGAAACAATTCAGTCGCCGTACTAATCTCACCTCGTTTGCCAGGCAGATAACATGTTAGAGAGTGTGTTGGAGAAGAGATACGAGGAAATATGTCCAGGATTGTGAAACTCAGCGATGCGAATTTTTGGAATGAAATTTGTATGGGGTTATCTATTGTGGGGTTTTAATGTTATATTTTTAAAATATCTTTTTATAATATTTTTGGCCAAACACCGGAGTATTCTGTGCAATGTGTGTTTGTTCTTTCATTGTGTGTCCTCCCCGGAACATTGTTGAATGTGTAGTGAAAACAACGAGCCATGAGTAAACGAGAAAAATATCATGAAAGAAACTCGAAAGGATCGAAATCAATGCGTACGAAATGCGAATTAAATAATAATTCCAGAACAAAATTTGAATCTAAAATCCCAGCCCTTGTTTTGATTGCTTTTCGAAGACTTGCCGTTGGTATTTTGGTGGGCGTTTGAAATATACTATCACTGATTCAATAGCTATCAAAACTAGAAGAGACATTATCAAAAAATCCAGACAATTACATGACGGGCAATTTCTCCAAAGATTAATTTGAAAGTTTCTCTGATTAAAACAAATAATGCGGTTTTGCTAGCATCTTTCAGTAGTTATTGATTGATCTGTGTATGACATAGTGGATAGACGAGCATGATTGAATATTTACTTAATTCGAGATATTTCGGGCAAACAGCCCATCTTCATCCGGTTTCACCTCAAATTAGGGAAAATAAAATTTATTTCTTTTTTCCCTAGTTTGGGCTTTTTGCCCGAAACTAGGGATAACAAAATGAAAACGGGAAGCGGAATTAGCCATGCAAATCGGCGAGAGTCGTCTCTTGCCGGCATGCGCGCTAATCTAATCAAATTTCCGCTTTGATTCCGGATTGGAAGCAGAAAGATCACGAAAACGGAAAATCATCTTTTCATATAATTTTTCCACGGAAGCTGGGACAATCGGACTCTGCAGACAATATAAAAAAAACACAATATAAAAAACTCTCAAAACAATTTATAAGGTCAAAAAATATTCATTTTGTGGTATTAATCCACCAAATTTCGGGTTTGCCATGGATTTACATACGATCAGACGATAGAGGGTTTTCTGCCTTGATTCCACCTAGGAAATGAGCACATTGAGCTCTTGCCGGCAATAAGGGCACATCAGTTTGAATTCCACCTTCATTACGCTTTCCGTTTTTGCCATCCCTAGCTGAAACGTCTCGAATAAAGTAAATATTCAATGACGCTCGTCTATCCGCTCGGTCATACACAGATCAATCACTAATTCTACACAATGACGAGAATTACTAAGTCTCTTTCTTTCTCGGTGTCTATTCACACCTGGAAATGTTAAGGCCTGGAATCGTAAGTCATTTCTGCAAATTTAATTTTGAGACCAAACAGTTTTGGATAATGAAATGAAAATCAAAGATTGAATGTTCTATGTCTTTTTCTCTTGCACTTTGGTCAGTTCACTGACTGCAACAAACACACAGACGGTTAAATAAGTCTGCCATTTTTGGCAGTATAATTTTACCATTATCCACAGACTACTCTCCCTTGTTTGCAATTATAATCCTCCATTGATCAATTTCATTTTCATCATGTGATTGATCGCTTCCTATTCTACGTTCATTTCTCATTATCTCACTGCTCTTGACTTGTTGGTGGGGAGGTCTAAATGAAGTTCGGAATAGTTCCATTTTAATCCATTCCTTTCCGCATAGATATAAAATTGTCATATTTGAACCAGATTCAGTTGGATCAAATTAATATCGTTACCTTTCAAGTATATTGCAGACATAACGTATACTATTGTGTTAAAACAACGAGCGATGAGTAAAGAAAAGAATTGAAACAGTTTATCAACGCGTGATAAATGCGACTGAAAATGCTTCCAGTCTGCCAAATGGGCAGTTTTATATTGCCAGTTTCCGCAGACTATTCTTCCATCATATAGAATGTTAAAATTAATTTATTATCATTGTGGTTCTTTGTCTTGATAGATATCTATTCTGTGGTCATTTCTCACTATCTCACAGCTCTAGACTGGTTGGTCAATAATTGGAGGTGAGTGAATCTTTCATATAATGATCGTTTGTGCTTTCCTGTCGATGAAACCTTTTACAAGTTGTTATTGAACTCAACATCTACATTTCTGAGCCCACTTTTCTAAATAGTCTGAATGAATACGCTAATAATTCTGCGTTGTTTGGATTAAAAGTGGTGTCACAAGAGATCGAATATAAAACGGGCCTTTGCTAAACAATTTTCAAAAAAATATTTGCGATGTTGATCAAACTTTTATATTTGAGAACCCAAAAGTTGGGAACATGAGGCCGAGATAAATTGAATTCTCGTAAATTGGGTTCTCCAATCTAAAAGTTTGATCAAAATTAAAACGCGTTCTCTGTAAGAGCGCATTGAAAGCTGAAGTAAGCGGCACAACTAATTCAAAGTGGTCGCCCCGGACTCAAACGTTTTTCATAGACAGTCTTGGGTACAACGTAAATTTTAAACGTGAGAAATAGACAAAATTTCGATTTTTGAAAAATCGATAATTTTTTACACAAAAATAATTTTTTTCTCAATGTTTTTATTTTGTTACCGTGTTATACATCATTCGAAAGAGCATCAAAAGTTTTTTGTCTTTTTTTGTTGATATTTTTTTGTGAAAATTAGTATTCGGCTATATTTTCATTCTAAGTGATCGGAAAGGGATAAAAACAGTTTTCACAGACATTCTTAGGCGTGAAGCAAATTTTGAAAGTGAAAAAGTCATGATAAGTTAATTTTTGAAAATTGATAAAATAAAATATTTTCGAAAAAAAAAATTTTTCATTTTTAAAAAAAATTTTCGTGTTGTGTTATATCTCATTCGAAAGATCATCAAAAGTTTTACAAATATTCAAATATCTAATTTTTCTAATTTCACCAAGTCGTATTCCCTCTCTAGGCGGGAAAAAATTCTTCTAGGATAGTCAAGGCATGCCACAAGGTAGGAACTTGCGAGATGAGAGTGAAGAGGAAAGCCACAGGGGATGAAAGATGCCACAGGGAATGGAAGCACCCGTTCGAGTGGGTATATAAGGAGTAGAAGCTCCGCCCCTAATCAGTCTCCCAGTGTGTGAGTAGCGCCTCTCCTTCTCTCACATTACATTTTCTGTTAGGTTAGATGCGTTTCTTGACTATTCTGCTTTCAGATGTCATTCATTGGCATGTCATTCCCCTCTAACAAGGGAAGCCACAGAGTGGCAGCGTACCGTATCCCCACCGATCCCGACACTATCCTTTCTTTCCATTACAAGGAAAGTGTGGATCCAGCGACAACTCCTGATCAGTCCAGGCGATACAAGTACATGTGTACCGCCTGCAACAGATCGAAGGATATAGGAACTAGATGCACCGTCAAGGTAAATATTTGGGATCTGTTCCGGAATAGATGTTCTTAGAAAATAGAAAGGTCCCAAAAAATAGAAATGTCTAATGGAAATAGAAAGGTCCCTAGAAAATAGAAAGGTCCCTAGAAAATAGAAAGGTCCCTAGAAAATAGAAAGGTCCCTAGAAAATAGAAAGGTCCCATAAAATAAAAAGGTACCAAGAATGTTTTTATAAATGATGCTGCAAATAGAATGGTCCCAACATCGTGCGAAAATTGTCCGGAAAAATATAAAGGTCCCAAGAAATACCATTATTAAAAATAGAAAAGTCCCATGAAATAGAGAGGTCCCATGAAATAGAAATTGTTGAATTGGATTTCGAAAAATAAAGGTCCCAATAAAGGTAAAAAATAGAAAGTGTCAAAAATATTTTTAATGAAATCATTTTAAAGTTAAAATAAGTTCTCTGTAGCAGCGAAAGGGTACCACTTAGCAGACACTATCTGACAGGGTAGAAATAGGTCCGTACTAGCGAAAAATTTGACTATGCTGAAAAGTTGCCCTAGGTGGTAAACTTGATGCGTAGATTCCGAAAATGCACCTTAAAATTGTCTCAGGTCAACCCCGGCTGAGATATGTTTCATATGCGATAAAAGGTCAATTTTCTATTTCGAGAACGGATCACCGAAACTCCTTCATAGTTATATTTTCTGAAAGCTCACCACGGAAGGAGTATTTTTTTTTCGTTTAAACTTTTCTTCCAACTTCTCGTTGAAAAAAGTTACTGTAAGTCAAAAAATCAAACTTGTTTTTTTTTGAAAATTTAGTTTTTCCAATCCAGATTTTTTAAAATATCTTTTGACAATTTCTATTTTTTTAAATATTATTTTCTAAGAACCTCTATTCCGGAACAGAGCCAACAATTGCAAGAATAATTGTAACGCTGCAAAATATGTGTTCTCATATTTTACATTAGGTATTCTTCCCGAAACCGGACGAGTGCGAGTTCCTCTCGGACCCCGCAGATTCAGATAGACACAAATGCGATTGGACAACTGATGAGAAGTGCAGAGCTGTCAATGTTCTGAGCACCAAAATCGCGTTAGTTAATCCTGAGAGATAACATTTTAAATTTAATGATCCAGTTTCTAAAACAGGACCATTAAATTTTCTGGGCCATTACGTTTAAAAAAATAGAATAGTTATTTCCAGAAAATCAATGTCTATGGAGAATGCAGAATATTCGAAACAGGGTCACGTGAAGAAACCAGGAAGAGTACAGAAAGAAGGCAATGCCACTATTGCCAACAGACTAGGCAACCTTCCGAGTATTATCGACAGAAATGAAGTCCAGGTAGATCAACGAAACGGAACCTTGTAAAAAAAGTCTTTAGGAAGTGCTCGAACTGTACTCGGGAGGTGAAAACAGGAGAAAGAGGAAGAGGCAAATTGCAGCCGACTTGAAACGGTAATATTTTAGTGTTTTTTTTGCAACAGACGCACTGAGAATCTCTAATGAACAGGGTAATTTTAAGGAGAATAAATGAATCAGTTCCTTAAATATCAGATCATGTGGAACGATGTCAGCTGGCGCCTATGATGAAGTCGATGACGAGGATCTACAAGTACTCGGAACCACTGATTGTCTCCGAATTAGTGATCCTGCTGATACTAAGCGAATCTATTTGGCTTCTCGAAGAGTGTGTTTATTGAAACAGATTTTTAGATTTTCATGCATACTATATGAAAGAAATTGTTGTTGCAGAAGGTGGAGTGGGCGATCAAAGGAGGTATTGAAGCCCTTCTCGTGGATGGAAACTTCTCCTTCACCCCCACTCCATCACTACCGAAGAAACTCGCGTTTCAGGTATACCTACACTTTCTTTATTGTTCTTGTTGTTTTAATTTAAAATATTGTTAGAAACATATTGATAGTAACTATGTCTGTTATAGTTGTACACTGTTCGTGTTTGCATGAGAGGAACGAGTTTCCTTCTCATGGCTGCATTGCTCCCATCCAAGACGGCCAAGGAGTACTCCAAGCTGCTTGAGGTGTCTATTCTAATATATTAGCTGTTCTGTGAATTGGTCAACGAATTAAAAAAAATTAACTTTCAAGAGTTTGGCTGAACTGTTCCAAGACTTCAACCACTCACTCAGTGGTGTTCGAATTGTCAGTGATTGGGAGAACGGAATTATCAAGGCAATCCGTGACACAGTTCCGATGATGTCTCACGAAGGTATCTAGAATGCCTAGAATGAAATAGGCCTTGAATAGAAAAATTGTTTATAAAGAAACGAGATGTCAATATCAGTGCGTTCGCAGCAAAAACTGCAATGGAATTAGAAAGAATCCGTACATAAAATTTTGAGTATTTATTATTCATCCCCCGTTTCCCTTTTCCGATCCCGCATTTCCAAAACATTTCTTTATGCGTAAAATACATTGAGATGCGGGATCGGGAGAGGGAGAAAAAAAATCAGAAAGACTCAAAACTTGATGTACGGCGAGCATCCAATTTTAGGTGAACACACAGATAAACTTATTTTCAGGATGCCTTTTCCATGCACTCAAGTGTACGAATCACAAATTGAGCCATTTTGGTTTGAAGATAGCTGGAAAGAGCTATCCCGTTATCAAAGAATGGACGAACCGAGTTCGGGCGTCATTCTTCCTTCCTCGCTGCTTCTTCAAAAGGTATCATCCGCAATAATCGATGTTTTGTTCATTAATTAATTAATTATTTTCAGCGCGAAAATCCTTGAAGTGCCAGTGACTCCTATCCACTCGCAATATGCAGCTTGCAAGAACTTCATCGATTATTTCAAAGATGAATGGATGACTCATCCTGAGCCAATGACCTGTAAATTCATGGTCGAGAGTCATAGAACCTCCAATCTCGTTGAATCATGGCACCGGTTAGTTTTGACAGTTGAAATATTATTTCAGAAAAAATGTGCTTCTAGAAACTCATGAATTGTTGATCTCTTAATTTTTCAGAGGTGCGATGGACTATTTCCTCTGCACTCATCCACCTCTGATGACCTTAGTGAAGTTCATCCAAGTAAGCATTAAAAATATTTAATTGGATGATGCTGAAATATTCGACGAAAATGTATTTCGGTAAAAATATAACTCCCTTTCTGTAGCAAACTGAACTAGATGACTTCAACACGCTTCATCACTACGTCGACAAGAACACGAAATTAGAGCAGTCCAAAATCGCCAAAGAAAGATCAGATAAGACCCTTGCACCCATGATTGAATTCGAGGCACTGGTAGATCTTAGAGAATCTCAGGATAGGGACCCAACAGAAGATGAGATCCACTCTTACTTAGACAAGATGGTATCTTTCTGCCATGAACTCACTAACTGAATTGTTCCTGTGCCTAGTCTAACATGATTCTGTACATAGTCTAATTAATTCTTTTATTGCAGTATCGATTCGAGACGAGTGCTCAAATGTCCCCGAACGAAGACTAAGAAGACATACTATGTGAGAGAGAAAAGCGAGAGAGTAATGAGAGAGAATGCGAGAAGAGAGCAGAGAGAGAGAGAGAAGCGCAACTCTATTATTTTCTTGAAGCTTTTTGACTTGCCTTTATTGAGCATTGTTTTCGATACTTTCGAGTTCCTTTAATGATAAATTTTGTTTTCTCGTTTTCTCATCACTCGTTGTTTTGACTACACATTCAACGATGTTCCGGGGAGGAAGACACATAGAAAGAACAGAGATAGCAACACACAATATTCCTCCGTTTGGCCTAAAAATATTATAAAAGGTATTCGCCATTAAGGCACCTTTCAGGAAACACACTTGTTTCAGGCGGGGATACCTCTCTATCCAGATCGCAGAGAGCACAGCCGATATTGGGCAGAGACAGGAGGGAGGAGGAGAGAGTAGGGGAAAGGAGAGGATAGGGAAGATGAATATTCTAGATTAGGGTAAAATTCTAGTGATTTGAAACTGAAATATTTATGGAACTACATATTATATAAAAAGGGAAGGAATGAAAACTTACCCGGTCGTTCCTTGACGATAATAGGCGCATCCATTCGCCTTCGCGATCTTGATGAGAGTACCAAAGTAGCAGAAACCAGCACAATTATCCAAAAAAAAGAACTAATTTTAAAAAGGTTGAGTTTAATTTTCAATCAAACTTTCACGACTTAAATACCCTCACAGTCGGATCATTCCCTCACTCTTCATGCAAAAATGACGCTCCTCTTCCATTGTTATCCCCACTGGGTAGATGCGAGTCGGGTTTCCTCTTTGGAACTTTATCCACGGGGATTACTATGTCTATGGCATGTTCTCAAAGAGCTGTGAAGAAAACACTCGTGATATCGACGCTCCTGGAATTCCTTCAACTTTTGCGGCGTGCAGAGCAATTTGTGAGAAGAATGTTCTGGTTATCAGAATCATGAGTGCCCCGTGTGCGCTATCAGAAATCTAGAATCTCAAGAAAAAAAAGAGAATTTGTATACAATTTTATTGTAAATAGTATTCAGTAATAAACAAGTTATGCAATGGAATCACAAAAATATGTCAATCAATCGAAAATTACCGCTTTAGGAGTCGAAATCGAGTGAAAATATTGATGAAATCAAATTCCCCATCATGAAAGTTTGTGAGATCGAAAAATTTCACTTTTTTTCACCATGGGGGGTACCCTTATGTGGGTGAAAACGGCCATATTTGACTTGCTGTAACTCGACTCTATTTTAATATATTTGCTTAATACTCGGTTCTATTTATTGCTATAAGCAAGAAGACCTCTGAAACCAAAAATTATGTCAATCGGTTTACTCTCGGCTGAGATCGAGCACCTTGAAAATCGCCTAAAATGGCTTGGCGGCAAAGGAGAGGACGCTATCTCTCTCCTCTCCCCTACTCTCTCCCCCTCCTCGGAAGGGGGGGGGGACATTTCGGGCAGGGGATATTTCGGGCAGGGGGGACATTTTGGGCATGGGGGGGACTTTGGGCAGGGGACATTTCGGGCACATTCTCCGGGGACATTTTGGGCATCTTTTTAGGAGGGGGGGGGACATTTTGGGTATGACCCGCTTGGCGGCAAAGGAGAGGACGCTATCTCTCTCCTCTCCCCTACTCTCTCCCCCTCCTCGGAAGGGGGGGGGACATTTCGGGCAGGGGATATTTCGGGCAGGGGGGACATTTTGGGCATGGGGGGGACATTTTGGGCAGGGGACATTTCGGGCACATTCTCCGGGGACATTTTGGGCATCTTTTTAGGAGGGGGGGGACATTTTGGGTATGACCCCGAGGAGAGGGAGAGAGTAGGGGAGAGGAGAGAGATAGCGTCCTCTCCTTTACCGCCAAGCCATTTTAGGCGATATTCAAGGTGCTCGTTCTCAGCCGAGAGTAAACCGATCGACATAATTTTTGGTTTCAGAGGTCTTCTTGCTTATAGCAATAAATTGAACCGGGTATTCAGCAAAAATATTAAAATAGAGTCGAGTTACAGCATTTCAAATATGGCCGTTTTCACACACATAAGGGTGAAAAATGGTGAAAATGATGCCCCATGGTGAAAAAAAGTGAAATTTTTCGATCTCGCAAATTTTAATGAAATATTGATACAACACATTTCCCATTATGGGGAATTCGATTTCATCAATATTTTCACTTCATTTCGCCTCCTAAAGCGGCAATTGTGGACTGCTTGAGGTTGTTTTATCGCTATTACGTTGTTTTTTTCTCAAATAATTTATTATAATTTCTATGGCGAGAGACAACCGTTATGTCACGAGCACAGATAAAAAATAAAAGTGAATTTGCCTCGTTTACCTAATCAAACGAGCTAGTTTTTACCCAGTGGGGGTAGACTGATAGCCACGGGGTGCGAAATCATCTACCCTCAGACAGCGGAGGGAAAGGAATGATAAGTGAGACTCAAGGTTCCCTCCATCTACTATAAGGGTGTCCGGAAAGTTTTCGCGCTTTTTCACGTCTTTGCTTTTCCTTCTTTTTGCCTCAATCGCATGGGGTATTTTGCCTGCTCTCACTACTTTTCTGGTTCTAGGGAGTTATGGCACTGATGGTGCCTATTGTTGAACAACGAACTTACGAACAAAGAACTTACTCAACGAACTTACTCAGACCTGAATTTGAAAAGTTTTCATATTTTTATCTCGAATAGTAGTCGAAAAAGTTCGCCCAAATTGTCAAATGAGTCAACCAATGATTGCGGATAATAAAAACAAAAATAAATTTTCAAGGTGTTTTTTGAATCGATGAGATTTTCTCCGTAAAAAAGGTGGTAAATTTTTTTATTCACTTATAATTGTTTATAAGCCATGTTTGGAGTGAATTGGGGCTGAAGAAGTAGGAAATTTAAAAATGTCGGGAAAAAATAATTTCGACATCTTTCCAGCTTTCGACTTTTACAACGACCTGCTCTCGATTTAGGCTATTGAAAAAAATTGTTAAATTCAATCTATTTATATTCTTAAAATTTTATTTTATTTGCTTTTTAGTATTATGGTTCCTGGGAGTCGATCCTCATTTCCATTGCTCTCCCTCTGTCTGCAATTTATCTGTACACTCCCATTCTCTCAGTATCTATCCCGATTCCTGTGATCTACCGAACCTCCCGGTCTATATATATATTTATGCGATCACAAGGAAACGCGGTACAAAATTAAAATAAATTAAAAACAAATTCAGTAGGACGTTCAGGACAATGACAATCAAACAACTAGTCACTCAGCGAAACTGATAAACTCTCTGGACTTCACTAAAAGCCTTGCCGCTCTGGGGAAGAAACTATGATGCCTGTAGTTTGAAGTGGAACTAGCGTTAGTGAAATTTATCCCATTACGAGTGAAGTAATATCTAAAGTGGTGTGGTGTCTTTTTTTGATATTTTGTATTTGCCTCTCAGGAGATTTCTGGCTGTCTTCAGGTCAATTTCCTCTCTGCGCTTTTCTAATGAGATGAGACCCAACTGTGTATTTTTATTGGGGAAGTTCGGCATTGTTTGCCAGGTTGATTTGTGGCATCTCATGAACAGTCGTCTAGTGAAATAATTCTGAACATTTTCAAGAATTTCTTTGTCACGTACTAAGTATGGGTTGAAAACCATAGAGGCGCTCTCTAGGATGGGTCGGATGTAAATAGAGTATGCTTTGAGGAGTATTTCAGCGTTATTGGTACGTAGAGCTCTGAGAATGATACGCGGTTAAACCTTTCTGAGCAATTATCTTGCAATGTTCGGAAAATGTCAGTGACTTTCCGATTATGAAACCGAGATCTTTCATTACTAGTTTCTGTTCTAGTATAGTATTGCCTATTTTGTATTTATTCTTCGCATTTGCTCTACCTAAATGTAATGTGTTGCATTTATGTGCAGCTAATGGTAGCTGCCACTCTTCAGACCAACTAACAATGGTATCAATTGCGCTTTGTAATGGAGTAGTCGTGTCAACTCTTTTAAAAGTGCGGCATATTTTGATATCATCTGCGTACATTCATGCAACGACACCATTTTTCTGGGCTAGGAAGGGGATTTCAGATGTGTAAATCAAAAATAGAAGTGGACCTAATACCGAACCTTGCGGGACGCCGCTTGTAACTGGGAATGCTGACGACAGTTTCTCACAAACTCTGACTTGGAAGGTTCTATTTTCCAGATAGCATGTAATCCAATCAATTGTTTTAAGTGATAGACCGATTGTTCCAAGTTTGTGCTTTAGTTTCGGGTGAGATACTCTATCAAAAGCCTTCGCGAAGTCGAAATAGATTACATCTACAGGTTCACCATCACTAATCGTCTGACATTTTCTATTGATCATCTCGAAAAGTTCATTTTCCAGGAGTACAGTCAAAATGACATATTGCGAACAAAATGTTATAAGATATAATAAGTTATAACATTTTATTATAAGGTTTAGTTATGTGGGTTCCCGTGAAGAGAACCACCTGAATTTGTGGGAGCATGTTCCGTTCGGTATTCAAATAACTTCTGTCCAAGCGATTATCGAAACTCAAGCTCTAAATTCGGTTTTGGTCGGGTTAAAAATAACTCAATTACAATTTTTTAAGCGATTCGTAAGCTCACAACCGTCGAATAGAACAGCGAAACGACAGAATCTTACTATAGCCGTGTAGCATCGAATACTGATTTATTATTAGTTTATTTTAAAGACCACCAAGTTAGATGCCAATTGCATCCTAAAATTCATAAATAGCTCTCTATGGAGTTACCAAGAGTGCAGAAAAAGGCTATTGTCATTAAAAATTTGTAAACTTTCGATTTCGGGCAGTATTTTGCGATTTTCATTTGTACGCATTCAAAACTGCATTTACAATTTGAGTTTCGATAATCGCTTGGACAGAAGTTATTTGAATACCGAACGAAACATGCTCGCACAAATTCAGGCGGTTCCCTTCACGGGAACCCACTCAACGAAATCTTATAATAAAATGTTATAACTTATTCGTAAAAGTGTATTTTTGACTATCACATAGGATTTCATTAGTCAACCCTACTAACATTGTAATAAGGCTTGACTGTCAACTTTATCACCCCTATGTGGGCTGACATTGCTTTGCAATCTGCAGACTTATAGGGGTTTGAGTGCAGTATATTTTTTTCAATCGCAGTTAACATTTTCGCCTATATAGTTATTTTGAACAATCGCCCATCCGGATTCGTACTATTTTTGAAAATGTTAATAGATTTGGTACTCACAGAAGAAATATTGGTTCACGGGGGAAACTATTAAAGAAAATCTAGTTGCTTAAAAATTTCTTGAAAAATCGGCAATCGCAGGCACATTGATTTTCATAATTTTCTTTTTGAATGCGAAGCAATTATCTCATTGAGTGATATCCTTTTCATGCTCGACAGTAGTCCTATGAAATGTGTTGAAGGCAGGTTGGTGATAATACAGGGAAGAGAGATAGTACAGCTCAAAGTTGAACATCAAAATCGGAAAAGACTTTTGCACCAACCTTATATGTCCAGGATTGTGAGACTAGGCGATGCGAATGTTTGGATTGAAATTTTTCTGGGGTTTTCTATTTGGGGGGTTTTCATGTTATATTTTAAAAATATCTTTTTTTTATTATTTTTGTTCAAACATCGGAGTATTCTGTGCGATGTGTGTATGTTCTTTCACTGTGTGCCCCCCCCGGAACATTGTTGAATGTGTAGTTAAATTATTTCTTATTTTCCCTTTCCCTTTATAAGATATATTTCTTATTTTCCCTAGTTTGGGCTTTTTTCCCATTGTCGTGTGTCGAAAAAATCATCGAAAAAATGTCGAAAAAAATCGAAAAAAATTTGTCGAAAAAATCCATGAACCCATGGTCCAAAATTTAAAAATTATTTTTCGTTTGGTGGTTCATGTTGAAGGCACTAACGGCTCATTTGAGTGTGAATATGGAGCATATGCGTGGGTAAGATAACGGAGGCATTATGGGATTGACGATAGTTGAATAATTTATTTTGAGATTTTTGACCATGATACCCGGGTCATGGATTTTTCAAAAAAAATTCTTTCAAACTTGATGGATAAATTTGATACTTCTTCAGCAAATGTAGTACCAGGAATGCAGTTTAATTCTATAAGGCGATGGCATTCTAGACTTCGATTTTTCAGGATGATTTTTTGAAATGTAAAATCGAATTTTTCGTTCCATGCGAAATGATGACAGGCAATGTGGCATCGACCACCATGTGCTGATTATTATTAGTTGGTCTGAAGAGTGGCAGCTACCATTAGCTGCACATAAATGCAACACATTACATTTAGGTAGAGCAAATGCGAAGAATAAATACAAAATAGGCAATACTATACTAGAACAGAAACTAGTAATGAAAGATCTCGGTTTCATAATCGGAAAGTCACTGACATTTTCCGAACATTGCAAGATAATTGCTCAGAAAGGTTTAACCGCGTATCATTCTCAGAGCTCTACGTACCAATAACGCTGAAATACTCCTCAAAGCATACTCTATTTACATCCGACCCATCCTAGAGAGCGCCTCTATGGTTTTCAACCCATACTTAGTACGTGACAAAGAAATTCTTGAAAATGTTCAGAATTATTTCACTAGACGACTGTTCATGAGATGCCACAAATCAACCTGGCAAACAATGCCGAACTTCCCCAATAAAAATACACAGTTGGGTCTCATCTCATTAGAAAAGCGCAGAGAGGAAATTGACCTGAAGACATCCAGAAATCTCCTGAGAGGCAATACAAAATATCAAAAAAAGACACCACACCACTTTAGATATTACTTCACTCGTAATGGGATAAATTTCACTAACGCTAGTTCCACTTCAAACTACAGGTATCATAGTTTCTTCCCCAGAGCGGCAAGGCTTTTAGTGAAGTCCAGAGAGTTTATCAGTTTCGCTGAGTGACTAGTTGTTTGATTGTCATTGTCCTGAACGTCCTACTGAATTTGTTTTTAATTTATTTTAATTTTGTACCGCGTTTCCTTGTGATCGCATAAATATATATATATATAGACCGGGAGGTTCGGTAGATCACAGGAATCGGGATAGATACTGAGAGAATGGGAGTGTACAGATAAATTGCAGACAGAGGGAGCAATGGAAATGAGGATCGACTCCCAGGAACCATAATACTAAAAAGCAAATAAAATAAAATTTTAAGAATATAAATAGATTGAATTTAACAATTTTTTTCAATAGCCTAAATCGAGAGCAGGTCGTTGTAAAAGTCGAAAGCTGGAAAAATGTCGAAATTATTTTTTCCCGACATTTTTAAATTTCCTACTTCTTCAGCTCCAATTCACTCCAAACATGGCTTATAAACAATTATAAGTGAATAAAAAAATTTACCACCTTTTTTACGGAGAAAATCTCATCGATTCAAAAAACACCTTGAAAATTTATTTTTGCGAAAATTTATTTTTGTTTTTATTATCCGCAATCATTGGTTGACTCATTTGACAATTTGGGCGAACTTTTTCGACTACTATTCGAGATAAAAATATGAAAACTTTTCAAATTCAGGTCTGAGTAAGTTCGTTGAGTAAGTTCTTTGTTCGTAAGTTCGTTGTTCAACAATAGGCACCATCAGTGCCATAACTCCCTAGAACCAGAAAAGTAGTGAGAGCAGGCAAAATACCCCATGCGATTGAGGCAAAAAGAAGGAAAAGCAAAAACGTGAAAAAGCGCGAAAACTTTCCGGACACCCTTATAGTAGATGGAGGGAACCTTGAGTCTCACTTATCATTCCTTTCTCCTCCGCTGTCTGAGGGTAGATGATTTCGCACCCCGTGGCTATCAGTCTACCCCCACTGGGTAAAAACTAGCTCGTTTGATTAGGCAAACGAGGCAAATTCACTTTTATTTTTTATCTGTGCTCGTGACATAACGGTTGTCTCTCGCCTGGTGAACGAATTTTCCCCTCAAGCCCGCTCGTTTGCTAGATATCTTTCTCTGCATTTCTTCTCCAACACACTCTCTAACATGTTCCCTTCCTGGCAAACGAGATGGGATTAGTACGGCGACTGAACTTTTTCTGCTTTTAATATATTTTGCTGTCTTCATAGAAATTATAATAAATTATTTGAGAAAAAACAACGTAATAGCGATAAAACAACCTCAAGCAGTCCACAATTGCCGCTTTAGGAGGCGAAATGAAGTGAAAATATTGATGAAATCGAATTCCCCATAATGGGAAATGTGTTGTACCAATATTTCATTAAAATTTGCGAGATCGAAAAATTTCACTTTTTTTCACCATGGGGCATCATTTTCACCATTTTTCACCCTTATGTGTGTGAAAACGGCCATATTTGAAATGCTGTAACTCGACTCTATTTTAATATTTTTGGTTAATACCCGGTTCAATTTATTGCTATAAGCAAGAAGACCTCTGAAACCAAAAATTATGTCGATCGGTTTACTCTCGGCTGAGATCGAGCACCTTGAATATCGCCTAAAATGGCTTGGCGGTAAAGGAGAGGACGCTATCTCTCTCCTCTCCCCTACTCTCTCCCTCTCCTCGGAAGGGGGGGACATTTCGGGCAGGGGATATTTTGGGCAGGGGGGACATTTTGGGCATGGGGGGGACATTTTGGGTAGGGGACATTTCGGGCACTTTCTCCGGGGACATTTCGGGCATCTTTTTTAGGAGGGGGGGACATTTTGGGTATGACCCGAATTGCCGGATGTGTCTTGTTCCAAAATGGCTTTTTTTCGATTTTCAATAAATACAGAAATTTACAGATAATTCTGTTTACAGACTACGATCCGTCATTTCAATTTTAAAAAAAATATACTGTTTCATAATTGCGAATTGGCATGAATCTATAACCAAAAATAACTATACATCTAATTGCATGTGTGTACTCATCGCCAAATCTCAATAACCATAATAAATATATTATTATATTTATTATACAGTAACGGCGAACAGTGGCAAGGATGTTTACATCTTTCAAGATATCTTTTGGTTTCATTAAGGCCGACCTGATCGTATGTGTGTGCGATAGGGATGCACGTTCGGTTTTCGCATTACGACCCTCTCAGCGAGAGATCGGTAATACGGCTGATAAAGAGGAGAGAACGAGAGAAAAAAAGACGCCAGGAGAGTCGGTAATACCGAAACCGACGCCGAACGGGAAACCCTAGTGTGCGAGCACTTCAATTTAATTCAATTTATCTTATTTACACTTTTAACTATTACATGTGAATTACATCGAGGTGTGTTGTGAGCTGATAGTAAGAGAGCTAAACAAGTAGCTCAATGTAATGGGAAGCAGTATTACAAATTTTTGATGAAAGTTTAAAAAACCGGATACTGGCAGATCAAATAAATAATCAGGAAGTTTGTTCCAATGAGGAATGACTTGTGTTGATTTCTCTAGCGCGAATCAACCAGTTGTTGTTACATCTTGAACACCTGACCACGTCTCACCTCTGCTTTCTCGACTAATTCCACCGGTCTTCTTCTTCCCCGTGAAATGCGGTTTATCTTATTACTCCTACTTGGTATTTCGTCGATCAACTGTGTTGATGAAGACCAAAGGGCGTATCTCGCCTTCAAGACCGTCAGTCCCAAGGTACGAGTTTTTCTCTCGAAAAATATACGAAAAATATTCTTTTAAAAAACATTGTCATTTCCTTTTTTGATTGTCGAATTAGCGCCTACGAGCGAGCAGTTAGTCCTGTGGCGTTATTGACATCCAATTGTGTTGTTAGAGATACATAAATATGACATCTGAAATATTGTTATCTATAAAAATCAATAATTGACTGCAGCTCACACGCCGAGTGACTGCACTGCAGGATAAGGCGTGCAACTACACCACGATGATCCCAGTTTGTTTTTCAATTGTTTTTCAAAATAAGCGGCTCAACTCAGGGGGAAATAAGTCCACGACTCCACAAGTCAAAGCTGGCTAGCTTTTGGAAGTCGTCGCTCCCCACCTTTAACGTATACTTTGGTACACTTATTTCCCTGTGCGTGTTTCTGTTGTTATTTCTAACTGCACGCCAGTAATAGTTGTTTGAACTGCTGTATGCGGGCGTGCTTCGCTTCCGTAGTGCCAAATTAATTCTATATGGGAGAGAAGTTTTTTTTTTAAATTTGCTTTCAGGGACGTACGGCAATGTGAGCGAGTTCTTCTCTGACGCAAACGCATTCGAACTGCACCTGATCGATTTCAATTACGACGCTGCCGAGCACAAATCACAGTAATGTTTATAATATTTTTATGATTTGGCTCACCAGCGAAGGGTGCGACTGTTAGCATGAAGAAAATGAAGAATGCGGATAGAGGCAGTGAAGTCTTGCAAGTTAGACATTGGAGAACGATTAGTACGGGTTGAGCTGCACTTCAGAAAGGGAAGGATCGCGCACAATTTCGACCTTACCAAGCAGTGCTTTCAATAGCTCCCAAATAATGCTTTGTGTCTATTCAGAATCGCCGGCCTACTGGCTCGTTCGGTGAGGTTCCTGTGCAAAACGTATCCCCGCGCCATTCCATTCGACAACTTCACTGCATATTCGACTACCAGTGTAGGTCAAAATAAGAAATTTCATGTTCATTCTTCAATTTTGCGAGAAATTTCCAACTTTCTTGTATAACAGTCTCTCCATAATTTATGTGTAACATAATAAATTATCTGATACATTATGAGCCAAGTGCATACTGAATCGAAGGGTGTTTAGATATTTAGTATTTATTTATTTAGTATTTAGTATACATTTATTTAGTATTTAGTATAGTATAATATTTAGAGCGGTGGCGACAATTGCTAATTGATAATTGATAATTTGCTCTCTAACCCCTTATGTGTGCCACCCAGCAGCACAAATTTTATCATAACTTTGAGATTACATTGAGACACTTTGAGAGATCAGATTGAGATTTGAGAAATACGTAGCAGAGGATATACCGAGTCGACATGCTTGGTTTGCAATAAGGCAAATTGTTGCAGGCAACAGGTGGAGTGGGCATCAAGGGACGTTTCCAGAATATCGAGTCCTTGCTTTACGGTAAGTAATTGCTAACTGAAGTTTATTTTCAATTATTTTCAACAGCCCAAAACAGTATTTACAATTTTTCTAAAAATAATCGATTGGTCAGAAGTTACTTAAATGTCGATTGGAACATGCTCCGAAAAATTTAGCTGTTTCCGTTCACGGAAACCTAATCAACGAAATCTTATAATGAAATCTTATAACTTATTATATCTTATAAAATTTTGTTCACAATATGTCATTTTGACTGTATTGTGGGTTTCTTGCTGTTGAAAAGATTAGATACATTTCCGTTTCCACGATTCTTTGATTTGCAATATACATTTTAAATGGTTCAATAGATACTATGAAAATGCGAGAAACGAACGCGTAAAAAGAAAAGTATGTTGCAATAAGCATATTTGCTTTTGATTTTTGCCTTTTTGTCAGGACAACTCCCATTTGTATTATGTGAAATTTTCAGACAAACTGTCTGAACTATTCACCGGCTCCGGAATCGTTGTTTTCGATTCTCTGACGGACCAGAACAACTTCGGTTTCGTCGCTATCCGGGTACTCTCATAAACGAATTCCAATACTCTCTCATAGACGATTCGCGTCGTTTATGAGAGAGTATTGGAATTTACAAGAAGCACTAATTAAAGATTAATTTTTTTATATGAATCACGATTTAGCATATTAATTTCGCATAATATTTTAATTAATAAATAAAAAAAATATAAGGTAAAGTTATAGAAAACGACGCTGCTGGGCGAAGGTCTTTCTAAATTCTTTCCTAATCTGAAGCCACTGGGTGCACAACTCAAAAAGCAGCCACTGCTCTCATCAGCCTTCGTCGACAGTCAGTTCACGTATTACAAATTTACGAGCATTCATCCGAAATAATAAAACGTTCCGTTGATAATCCGTGCTAAACAACAGATACGACTGCGAGAGAGCATGGAAAAGTGAGAGACATGTCGAGGTATAGAAAGAGAGTACACCACCAGTAGTCCATTTCATGAACGTATCATTATAAAATTGTAATAACTAATAATAAGTAATTAGTAAATAGTATTAAGTAATTAGTAATCAATTCATATAAGTCCAATGCTCCAGAGAGCGTCAGGAGTTAGAGAGTTTGTGGAAGTAAAAGACTCCCTCTTACTTTCACTCACTATCGAACACACGAGAGTTTAATCGAGCAATAAAGAAGCAAATGGTTGCGTAAGAAATGCATTGCTCTCAGACTCAATTAACACTTTTGTGTATTATTAATAATAATAAAACATTTTTTGCAGCGCTGTACATGTGCGTTGAGGACGCGAATCATCAGTGCGAAATTCTCGGTTCCATCAAAATCGAGCGGTGCTAATCGTTGAATAAGTCGGAGCACACAAGAGATGTCGATTTGCAGGAGTTTTTGTCTCTACGTAGATATCGCAGCTGAATATGCTGACGAATCGCTGTTAGGATAATTGGCTGAGCGTTATTGTCAGTGGTTCGTTGGATAAATATCTCGTGACAGTACTCTACGGTTGAATCAAGTCGCGAAATGGTATTGCAATCATCGTTGAAGTATGTGGAAAATCAATGAATTAGTGAATTTTATCAGGATATATATAATAAGACGGGGAAATTTTAGGAGGATCGGAAACCCGGCAACGACAACGGGTGCAAAATACTAGAGTGCGAAATGTGAGACCAGTTCATTGAGAGTGCGTGAAATGAAGAGAGAGTGGTCTCACATTTCGCACTCTACAAAATACGCAATTCGAAATTGAACAATCTTCGATAACATGTTTCCACACTACCAATACAACCAACCCCATCGATTGCGAGGCTTATTATATTTCAATGTTTTGAAATTTCTTTAAAAGAGCCAAAATGCCGTTGTCACCCCTCCAAATTGGAAGCCTTTGAGCTTGTAGTTGCAATGAGAAATCTTCTCCGAGTGTAATAAGGAGATTGGATGAAACCTCCGTTCCACAAATGTGTCCGTCTTTTTAATGTAGATCTACTCCCTCTTTTCTTTGAATATTCTGTTAGATCGCGAAAAAAGCTGTCAACCATGACCAATAACAACATAGCAAGAGTAGAGGAAAATTTCATTGATGCGTATTCGAGCATCTTTAGAATCCATTGTTCACAAATCAAGATCGAGATAGTCGATACCTATCTCCTCATGGTCTCGCATTCCCGCGATTTCACGGAAGATATTCCCGAACCTCAGTCGAAATGATCACTCTAATCTGGCCAGAATGATTAAGACCCAAAAACACACAAAGGTTCCTTTTGACGTGAATTGAGGAACTAAGAAATGTTAGAAAAAAATTGGTGACTAATTCAGAGGAATGCTCAACAGTTGCTTTTGAATCTTGAACATCTGTCCACTTCTTCGGCATCTTAAAGGGACAGTAAAGGCACCGTTGAATACCCGCAAATTTAAGGGTCTCGCCAGGACTTTCGGCCCGTTGGAAGAAACAAAAGCATAGGGTGGGTATCGAACCCGCGATCTCACGATTGCTAGGCTAATGTTTTACCACTGCTCCACTTGGGCTGATATCCGATAGGGCGCACACTATCTTTATCCCTACGTCGCTCGTGGAAATTGGATCAAATGAACAAGAATTTGTGTGTTTACTGTCCCTTTAAACAAGTTGCATGTGCTCATTCAACCAGTCTTCTCTCCCGTGAAATGATGCTATTCCTCCTACTTCTGCTTGGTATTTCAGAAGTTTGAAAGTGTGCTTACATCGATGCTTCTGTCGGCACACGTCGCGCGTATTCGGCATGATGACGTCGCGCCGAATTTAGGACACGTTATCTGCAAGGCAAAATACATCCGACCAAATAGATATAAGGGGGAACACATTGTTATCTTCAAAAGGAATCAGTTACTTGAATTATTATAGCCATACATGAAGGGTTGGATCAGATTTGGATGAGATATAGATGTTATGGCATCGCTGAAACTGCTCCACAAAAGGCACTGGATATAATCATTATTTTGCAATACCGTCTCTGGCGCAACAGTTATCGCTTGCCTGCTAAAGGCTGCATGCGGTGTAGCACCCTAAGGAGATACTTGCAAAAAAGAAGAACTTTTTTATCCCTTTCATCCCTGCTCAGTTCGAAGTAATCGAGATCGACGGGCTTTTGTCGGACTAACTAGACCGGGCTAATACAACCCTCTTTTTTTAGCTTTTTAGCTGTTAGTTTAGGCGCATTAAGTCTAACTATAAGCTTAGGAATAGCCTTTGACTAAGACCTGCCTTGTACGATGCAAGGTAAATTACCTGATCCTTCTCATCCATGCTCAGTTCGAAGTAATCGAGATCGACGGGATCTTGTCGGACTTCAGTAGCCACGATCATGTTGTACATAGTGCTTGACGTCGAGGCGAGCGCGAAGAAATCCGCTCGCGACAGGAACGAGAGAATCGACGACAGGGGCTGCAGCTGCAGCTGCTCGAGAAGGCTGGACCCGGCTGCAGCTGCAGCAACACCGCGGGAACGACTCCTTGAAACACATTTCAATCGTTGAGGTGAGCATACTAATACGATTTTGTCCTACCTAAGTGTTTTGTTATGACAGATTTTGAAACAAGAGCTACTATAAATTCAGAAACACTCGTGCATTAAAAACATCCCAATACAATACAATACAATAAAAACATCCCACTCTTTAAAAAGGTTTCCGAAAACTTCTGACCGCTACTGTATGCATACAAAAATACCTGTCAAAATAGGTGCTTACTTTTGCGCCTTGGCCTTAGGCGACGTGTGAGAGCAGGTCCAGCTCACGTTCGGTCCGTCCCTTAGCCGAGTCGTCCCGACCAGCCGCAAGACACGGTTGCGAAAATAGACGAGAGTACGATCGATCAAGGGACGCAAAATAAACGAACAGCGGCACTTTGCCTTTAGAAGAAGGGCAGGCAGGTGTGTGACCCCTGCAAATATACAGTAAACGTAATGTTAGTCATATCCACAACATTCCTCATGTACGACTATACGACTCACACCGTTGCACTTGTATATAAGGGCCCCTGCCTATTCATAGGGGGCTAGTAGCGCACCAGGAAAAACTATTGTAACCTCCTGAGTCGATCCTATTTCGGTCAAGACAGTAAAGCTCGGATAGTCGCCCGCCGAAGGAGTGATGTATGATCCTCTCAATTCTGCATGCTCTTTCGCGCTTTCTGATCGATGACACATTATAGAAGCTTATCCGTTTTGAACGGAGGCAAAGGACATTTACACTTTGCAATTTGTCGCTTAGTAGTCTAGACTGAACCCCTTCCACACTGGGTCGACTATTTTCCCGGTGAGATGTTTGGTGAATTAAAGCAAACAGACTCGGGAAACGCTCACCATTCACAATACAGCACATACCACGTTGAGGTGAGCGTGATAGAGTACTCACTGAAAATTGAAATAGTCATATTCAAATATAAGTAAGTAGCTGATTAAGCAAGATATATTCCACTATAGGGTGGTAGAGGCCAATCCTCTCAATTCCCTGGTTGCCGTATGTGCACGAGGTATGCAACTAATTGCACGGAGCTGTCCACTAATTGCGATTGCCTTGGTAACCCGGGAATGTCCCTCTACGCATCAAACTGGAGGGGGGTAACACTAGAGTGCGAAAAGTGAGACCATGGTCTCTTAATTTCGCACACTCTCTCATCAACCGACCGGTCGAGAGAGCGTGGTCTCACATTTCGCATTCAAGGTAACACGGGAGAGCCCGTGAGTACAGCAGAGAACACATCACAATGAAGGAAAATTTGCTAGGCGAACGGCTCTCAATGGTTTCGATTCTCATTGTCAGTGAACCTCTTCACTACACACTTTATGGACCATAGACTATGGTCTGCATACTAGGGATGAAGGTTCGGTAATCGTTTTACGGCATGTTGAGTGAGAGATTGGTAATACGGCCGAAAAGGGGAAGAGAGTAAGAGAACTTCCGGAAGAGAGTAAGAGAACAATAGACTGCCAGAGTGTATACACAACATCGAACCGGCATCCCTACTGCATATTGAAACGAGAGAGCATGTGATATGAGGAGGGTGGAGAACCAATATCCTGCTAAATTTAAGGATATAGTTGAACGGGAGAAAAGGAGGATTTTTCGCTTCCACCGGAGTTCGGAGATTTGTCTTGATGTTAAGTTAAACGGACAAGAGAACATTCGTTGTGACAGAAATGTGGTGAAAAAAAATGCAAAAGATTTGTTCCGATGCCGGGAATCGAAGCCGGGCCTTGCGGGTGAGAGCCGCAAATCATAACCACTAGACTACATCGGATGATGGCTGCCTCCTCTCTCAGAGCCGTTGTGATTGAGATCTAGAACAATGATATATATATTATTCATTTTGGCACCTCTCTCTCTCTGCTTCTCGTATCCACTCAGCAAGAACACTCCGGGGCACCCATTCGCCACCGACCGCTCCTTCTCTACCGCCACACCGAGAGTGAGGGGGAGGATTTGTTGGGAAAATATAATGGAAATATTTTCTTGTTTTTGACGAAAGAGATGAGATGTACCTAAATTTTATTTTTTCTCTACATACCTGCCCACTACTTTGATGCAATGCTATGACAACATACTGTCTACTTTATAGAGGATTGTAAATTAAATAAATTCACAAAGCTACCTCAAGAGTGGGTTTGCACAAATTTTAGTAACATCGCCATGCTTCGCAGGTAGTTATCGGTTTATTTTATTTGAATATTGATAGATAGATTAAATATTCGGCAAGCGGGACTTCGATATATAAGACATATTTGGAAGAGGGTAAAAAATGCATTCACAAAAGTAACGCCAAGGTAAGGATTGTTATCCGTAACTCTTGCGGTTCTAAAACTAATGTTAAAGCATGGAATTACAGTGAGCTTTCAATTGTATTTGCCGATCGTACGAAACTTGGTCTGCCAGGCGTTGCTGAAGGTCACATCTGCGAACCGATCGGTACTCGCTTTGACCTGAATTGAATTTACCGTTTTAAAAAGTAAAAAACGTATAAAATTTTAAAGTGTATTGAACAAGTAAGTACAATGCACAAATACGAAGAAAAATAAGTTACCTCATCAAGATCGTACCATCGTCCTCGATATTCGAGCATGTCGAGATACGTTTCGAATCCAACCAATCTGAATTTGCTCCATGGAGTTCCACCAACGGTGTGCCGAGTAACTGCTTGTAGGTCATGACAGTAGTTCACTATCAGTGAAACGTCATCACCATATTGCGAGATAACCATTTCATCCGTGACGTAATACTGAAAATATATTTAAGAGCTTATCAAACGATTAATAATTCAACAACGTATGTGCATAATGGGGTGTCCCGAAAGTCTTGTCCATACTCAATACGGAATGACTTGAAACCCTTATGTAATATCTATCGCAATAAGTTCATAATACATTCGACAGGCGTACTTGGTGTACTTGGTAGTAGTTTGCACGTATAAAAGAGTTAATTGCTTTGTTCTCGGGAACGGGAACGAAATTCTCGGGAATCTAGTCAAGGTTATGCCAAACGACTGATGACCAGTTTTACTATATTTCATCCTTCTCGGAAGAAACAAAGATCAAATTTACGATGAGCTGATCCTTACGAAAGGCATAATGCTCCTTCTCTCAAAACCAGCAGTAGATAGTTCTATCACGTGAACAACAGAAACCCCCATCTTGGTCGCCCTCCCTCACATAATGACGAAAATTTTCTCACTGCAGTGAGAACTAATCCCGAATTGAGTAAGCACCAGTTGGGCGCCACTACTGGTACTCCCCGAGGTTTCCGAGGAGTTTTAATCGAAAAACACTATTTTCCGCGGAAATGGAGTGGCACCATACCGGTGCCTAGAGGGGTCCTATTGCGAAATCGATGGCACGGGCGTTTTCAGTAGGGATGACAAAGGAACACCATCTTTTCCACCATTATGAGCCCTTGTATGCAAATCAGATTCAAATGTGAAGAAGAGTAGATCTGGCATGGTCGATTATGTGGTTAAGAACATATCCATGTACACTAGACCAAGGATTCACAATATTTGATCAACTCTTCCTATGAAAACTGACAAGGGGAGACCGCCTAGTCGATATGGAGTTTCCGAATGAGACCAAATGGGATCGATTACTCTCATAAAGGTAAGAAATAATCGGTGGTTCAAAACTGCTTCAAAACTGCTAAATAACTTTGGTTATCCATGACGCCCCGCCTCTTCTCCACCCTTAGTGAGATTCGCTATTTTCCGGACAATTTTAGCCACTTCCCCATAGAGTGCAGATATCACAAGATCTCTTTAGCAATTTTCAACCACCGATTATTTCTTACTTTTATGATAGTAATCAATCACACTAGGTCTCATTCGGAAACTCCATATCGACTACGCGGTCTCCCCTTGTGAGACTGAATGAAAAATCGCAGACTCTTCCGGAAGAATTGGCTGTAAATCGGAAGAATGTTAACATTTTTCTGATTTCAAAGCTTGAAAATATTTCTAGATACATTTTCGATCGCCAGTCGACGTAAAGTTCTCTCGATTCCGGTAGCAACTCTACCTTTTTTTACCTTTACCATTTTCGATCATTCGAAGTCAACTATTCCTCATGTTTCCATATCAATTACTTTCGTATGGCTCATTTTGTAAATACGAAAAACGCCATTTTGCTCTGCCTTTGTCATCCCTAGTTTTCAGCGTCCAAAGTTACCCCTAGGAGCAAGTGTTGAGCCATTTCGATTTTTGATGTGTTCCAGACTCCTGTTGAGACCTTGCTGATCCTAACGCAAACAGCGTCATATACTTACTCTATTGCATCCTCTCCACAGTAGGAATCGCACATTCGCATTCTTAACAGGACACTCGCACTGAAGCAATTATCTTGAATTATATTTTACTATAAATAATTATTTGGTTAAATTGTAACAATATACAATATATAAGGGTTACAAATGGTCTCGCACAAAGCCCAGCACGAAGAAGGGACGTGCCCTTGCTTTTGCGTCATGGATAACCAAAGTTATTGTATGTAAGGAAACTTGCAAGGTTCGATGGTGAAATATCCAAGCGCACGGCGTCATAGTTGCTCTCGTAGAGTTGAGAGATGTCAGTAGTGATTTTACCGTTCATGGGAATATGCTGGAGCATTAGCTCATAAATCTGTAAAATATAGAATGGTGCGTTACTCCGTGACGCAATGATATGACAGTTTGCATACTTGTGCACACTCTCGGCAAAAACATTATTTTAACCAGTTTAACGTTGTTTGCATATTATAGCAATACACTCACGAAGGTCTGCAACTTCTGAATTAAAATAATACTTGTGAGGCCAAACAATACCAGTTCACAGAGCGCGAACTCTCTATCTTGTCGACATCTGGAGAATTCAACTCTCTTAGAGAATTGTCGAAATAGTGTGTGTATTCAAGAGCATAGAGAGTGAATTATCTGGAATATAAGATACTTGGAGTCTCTAGAAGTCGACAAGTTAGAGAGATCGCGTTTTGTGCATTATCTCATTCAGAATGACAACCGACAATTTGCAACATTCCCTTGTGAGAAACACTACCGTATCCAGCGTGATGACCTCATTGCGGTAGGTGAACGGCCTGTCCTTGTACGTATATTTCTCACGATTGCAGGACCCAAGAAAGGACCGAATGCATTGTCGGTCGACTTCACAATTTTCGTTGACTTTTGCTTTGAGACGCAGCTCGATCCAACGGACGTTGCTCAGCAGAAGGGCGAACACTTGACGGATGTCGGCTTTCCGGACGACGAATGAATTCGCACTCTTGCACACAATGACTTCATTCTTGGTCAGGTACCACTGCAATATACGATGCTTCAAACTCATTGGTCGAGAAAAGAATGTCAACGCAAAATGATTCGAACGAATTACATTGACTATGGTCAGGATCGACAAATATGCTATGTTTTCCCTATTAGATAGAGAAACGTCTTCTCGCATAAGAAAATCGTCAGCAAAGACCTTGCTGCTTATAAGTACGTAAGTATAAGTATAAGTTATAAACGCGCAAAACAAATTACGCTATCGTGTTCATTTCGAGAGCAGCTGATTAACGCCGATTAAATTAAAAGGTTCATCCCGACTATGGCAGGGGTGGAGGTCTGAGATCGTTTGACATTGTGCTTACATCGATGCTGCTGTCCCGACACGCCGCGCGTATACGGCATGATGACGTCGCGCCGAATTTAGGGCATGTTATCTGCAACAACATCAAGAATCAATGAGGGAAATAATCGATAACTTATATGTCCTTTCACGGCTACAATGCGAGTATACGTTTCTGACGAAATAAACTTGTATTTTGCAATTCAGGGATTTGGGGGAAACTACTTGCATGACCCACGTGAGACTCTACTAGTAGAATGACAAATGAATTCTGGTGGATTTCTGCTTAATTGTTCTAGTAAGATTTCTGAAATAAATTAAAGGGTCGAGAATATAATAGCTTACTTGATCCTTATCATTCATGCTCAGTTCGAAGTATTCGAGATCGAGAGGGTCTTGACGGACCTCAGTAGCCACGATCATGTTGTGCATCGTACTAGAAGTCAAGGCGAGCGCGAAGAAATCAGCGCGCGAGAGGAGCTTAAGAATAAAGGATAGTTGCTGCAGCTGCAGCTGCTCCAATCCACTGTGCCCGGCTGCAGCCGCAGAAGAAGTTGCTGCAGTATTCCGTGAGCTGTGATTCCTTGCCACAGACGTACTGCTGCAAGTTGAAGTAAGCGTATTAGGGCTAATGACAAAGTGATATTTTTATCTAGGTCTCTCGAAAAACTAGTTCATACATTCGAGCCGCTCCGTCGGGCGCTGTGCGGGGACAGGTCCAGCTCACGTTTGGTCCGTCCCTGAGCCGCGTCGTCCCGAGTAGTCGCCAGATGCGATTACGAAGATAGCGATACGCATGGATAATCGCCCGCGGAATGTGTTCGAAGACCGCATCCAACACCCACTCGCATACCTTGGAACAGGTCGACCCTGCAGGAAGACGTGAGATTAACTGTGTGAACCCGATACTTTAGAAAGCACATGCACTTTGAAGAGCTCAGTGGAAAAAAAATTTACTAATGCAGAAGTCTAGGCTACCGAGAGACGATTTTTGATTTTGTCGCTGCAGAATCCTTGGTCTAAGAATCACACCACGATGGATTTGTAGACCAATTTACATGTGAGAAATTTGGAATTTTTTTAAAACGCTTACCGTTCACAATACAGCACATGCCACGTGGAGTTATGAATGGTCACTGAAAATATAATCAATTATAAGCAAATATAATTATGGTAACGATATAGCCCAGATATATTACACAATAGTAGCGCCCATCCTCGCAATGCCGTGGTTACCCTCTGTGCACGGAGCTTGCAAGTAATTGAGATTACCTAGGTAACCAGGGAATGTCCCTCTGCGTATCCATGAGAAGGAGTAACACGGGGGGAGTCCATGTGAATTTCCATGATCAAAAATGCGACTGTTAGGAAGAGTGAAAAAGCAAAAGTGTCAAGAGAAATCCTTCCTATATAGGAGGGCTGCCATGATGCAAAGTTAACAGAACAAGATAAGATTGCCCGAATTGTTTTGAAAAAAAAATGCAAAAGTTTTGTTCCGATGCCGGGAATCGAACCCGGGCCTGGCGGGTGAGAGCCGCAAATCATAACCACTAGACTGCATCGGATGGTTATCTCGACTTCTCTCACAATCAGAGATGTTGCGATTGACACCTACAACAATCCCATCTGCGTTACATCTTGGAATCCCATCCTCTGCTTTTGACATCCAATCAGCAACTCCTTTCATTTATGATTCGGCTCTTTTTTTCCTCCTTGTCTATCTATCCAAACAAACTTTAGATTTCTCGTTCATCCACTTTTTCCCACAATTTATCGAAAGCTGCAAAAAAAATGAACCTGCGATTTATGGAAAGATTTTGACGTCGCTTTTGGAATAATATTTCGTTGTTGAAAATTCAGGCAGGTTTATTGAGGACCAATGGATTTCTGCTAGTGTTGCACATTCAGCCGTAGTTTGTGCTTTAAAAAATACATTATTTACTTTCCGTTGTCAGAGAAAAGCTTGAATTAAATTAAATATTATAATATATTTTAAAAAGAATGACTAGCGGGGTTGTGTTGAGGTTAAATGCACTACGCTTTATGCGTACACTACGCTCTATGCATAGTTCTCTGTGCGGGTTTGGTCCAGGGGGAGCTCAGTAGATGGCTCCACGTTCGGTCCAGGGAGAACGCGGTAGATTGGTTTAGGTTTGGTCCAGGGGGTGCGTGACATCCTACTTCTGATTCGGTCCAAGGGGTTCGATAGCCGACTCCAAGTTCGGTTCAGGGGGAGCTTGGTAGCCGACTCCATGTTCGGTCCAGGGGACCGAAACTGGAGCCAAGGGGTCGAACCTTTTTTTATTGCAAAATTTCCCCCCCCCCCCCCCCGAGATTCCCCGAAGTGTTTGGCAAACATTCGAAAATTTCGAATTTTCAAGTTGAAACGAGTTCGAACACGTTCAGAAACGTTTCCGAAATCGTAAATACCTTTTCCTCTGATCCCCTACGCTCTCTGAATGATTGTGAAACTTTTCGAAATTTTCGACATATTCACGTTAGAACGTGTTAGAACACGTTCAGACACGTTTCTGACATCGCAAAACACTTTTCCTGTGCTCCCCGACACTCAACGGTGCGTTTGGAGAAAGTTCGAAAATTTCGATTTTTCGCGTTAAAATTCGGCAAAACAGGTGAAAACGTGTTCCACGGTACTTAAAAACGTGCCAGGAGCACTTGCGACACTTGCGAAAAATGTGGCAAAAGGTTTGCCCGCGGCGGGGGTCGAACCTGCGTCGGTCGGATTTGAATATCAGGCGCTTTAACCACTTGGCCATGGATTTGGTGATTTAAATTTGGTAAAATCTTAAAGCAATTTTGGTCAGTTATCATATGCAAAAGGTTCTGAGAAGCGAATTTGAAGCGAAATATAAGCAAAATGAGAAAAAAGTGTGACCGGACGGAAGAAAAAAATAAAAACGGACAAACAGATAGACAGACAGACAGACGTTAGCATTTTCTAATATATAGTAATTTATTTTTTTTAAGAAGAATAATTTATTTGCACTATATTATTGCGTAAAATTTGAATCAACACACCACACCTATTTTCTTCGTTGTCTTACATGACTTTCGGAAAATCGGCATTGCAAAAAATTGCCAGCCCGATGCGGGGCTCGAACCCGCGACAGCCAGATTAAGAGTCTGGTGCTCTACCGACTGAGCTAACCGGGTGATGGAAGCATTTCAGAGGTGCATGCTCGATGGATCACCAGACATAACATATTGTTGCCATTCGATTAGATCGAAGACAAGCAAAACTTTTTCACTCTTTGGCGCATGGTTGAGAGGCCATCTTGCTACAATTGGCAGTCGACAAATCCAAAATTATAGTTTCCTTTCTCATTGTCTCGAATTGTTGATTTCACAAAAAATAGCAAACTGTAAGCGTGTACATGCGTACATAAATACATATATCTATATGAGAGCAATCGCGATAGAATCGACCAACGGAGGGAGGGAGATCGAAATAGAAAATTTTGGTCTCCGATTTGGCTTAAAAATAAAACAAATGTACTTTCGGGTCTGCTCTATTCAAATCTGGACGCTAGAGCTCATGAAAATCATTCGCTGTCGCGAGCTGTTGCCTCAAAGCTGAGGTGTTCTGAAATTTTGCTCTCAAAAAATTCACGTAAATAAGTGTAACTTTGTTCAAACTTGAGATATCTTCTAATTCTTGGGATTATATGAAAGGGTAAACCTTCCGCTCGATTTGAGCACGACCACATCATTCCTGGCCCATGCCGTGATGCGCAGTGGTCGCTTTCGCAAAAGTTTCCATAATTCTCCTAATCGGAAAAACCAATGCCCCGTTCTCGGGCAATTTATAGGGCCATGTATGAAGTTACTTCGCCCAACTTTTCAGCCGGATCGGGACATGCGAAAAAATGACGCTCTCGCCGAAGTAGGAGCTGCCAAACGTTTCATGCCATAAACGAAGTTTAATATATGATCAAAATGGTTCATCATGTTCATCTCAACATTCTGAACAACTTCTCTTTTGAAAGTGAACAGCTATCTTTTCGAGAGCGGAGTTACACTGCTTAGAAGTTGCGACGCGCGCTCGCCACCGTCCCCTCAGCTTGTCTCGCGCTCTATCACTTTCGCACACTCTCACGGTTTTCGAGCATGTCCTGGTCCAAATATACTTTGAAAATTCAGTAAGCATGAATTTCGAATATAGATGGCTCTATTTTTAACTAATACGAGTTTTCTCAGGACAAAAATGAAAATCATGGTGAGAGAGTGTGCGAAAGTGAGAGAGCGCGAGACAAGCTGAGGGGACGGTGGCGAGCGCGCGTCGCAACTTCTAAGCAGTGTAACTCCGCTCTCGAAAAAGATAGCTGTTCACTTTCAAAAGAGAAGTTGTTCAGAATGTTGAGATGAACATGATTAACCATTTTGATCATATATTAAACTTCGTTTATGGCATGAAACGTTTGGCAGCTCCTACTTCGGCGAGAGCGTCATTTTTTCGCATGTCCCGATCCGTCTGAAAAGTTGGGCGAAGTAACTTCATACATGGCCCTATAAATAGCCCGAGAACGGGGCATTGGTTTTTCCGATTAGGAGAATTATGGAAACTTTTGCGAAAGCGACCACTGC
This sequence comes from Pristionchus fissidentatus, assembly GCA_036245785.1. Taxonomy (NCBI): domain Eukaryota; kingdom Metazoa; phylum Nematoda; class Chromadorea; order Rhabditida; family Neodiplogasteridae; genus Pristionchus; species Pristionchus fissidentatus. The sequence continues at coordinate 7,252,321 of BTSY01000006.1, forward strand.
ACAGCACGGCATGGGCCAGGAATGATGTGGTGGTGCTCAAATCGTAGCGGAAGGTTTACCATTTCATATAATCCCAAGAATGAGAAGATATCTCAAGTTTGAACAAAGTTACACTAATTTACGTGAAATTTTAAATTCCAAACTTCCAGAGTAAAAATTCCAAACACCTCAGCTTCGAGGCAACAGCTCGCGACAGCGAATGATTTTCATGAGCTCTAGCGTCCAGATTTGAATAGAGCAGACCCGAAAGTACCTTTGTTTTATTTTTAAGCCAAATCGGAGACCAAAATTTTCTATTTCCGCCGGCCGGTCGATTCTATCGCGATTGCTCTAATATGAGACGAATCGCGAGAGAATCGACCACCAGAGCCCCTTTGGAGAAAATAAAAATTCATGGTCTTCAAAACGGACGGAAAAATTTATTTAGGTACTAAAAAGCAAGGCGGTTCGAACTGCGTTTACCGTTTTTCGATAAAAATATTTGTTCACGAGCTGTAAAGCATCAAAGGTGACGAAATAGCGAAAACACCAAAAACCATCCCTCACGTAATTAATCATATCTCGCTTTAAAAGTGAGATAGAAACTTTTTCAAAAAAAAGGAATTGTAGAGCAATAGATTCTTTACAACTTTTCCCATTATGCCATAACTCTAACTGTGAAACCCGAATCACCCTTGTCATCGGCAAAATGGTCATAACTCAACACAAAAAATAGTTTTTTGTTTTGTTCATGTGCAAGTTGTTTTTTATGATAGTTTTTTGACCCCAAGTATTATGTTTTTTGACAAATGCAAAATAAAAGCGGGCTCGATTTAGTGAGGGGCTGTTGTAGTAACCTACCCAAAAATGATCTTGTATGCTCTTAATTTTAACTCATTTTGAAGAAAATATTGTAAAAATAAATTATCAACACTTTCCGGCTATTCATTTGCCTCAGAAATGCTTTAGTTAGCTGAAACACGAATGTGACGGGCAATATTTCAACAATGAGAAAATCTCGTTTTTTCATGTTTCATATATGTCTATATAACTCGAAAATTACCAAACGGATGCTATAATGCCCCTCTATTCTTACCATGCAAAGCGGGGCCTTATTTCGGGACATAATGAATTTTGAAACCTAAATTTTGCAGGTTACTGTAATGTGAACAGATAAAGGTATCCGTGTATGTAAGACATATAGGAACGATTGCCTAGTGATACTGAACAACTTTGCTTTTGAGTGCGAATGATTATCTTCACGTTGAAGCGAGCTACAGGTTTCAGAACGTGCAAACAGATTTTCGTTGCCCGTGTACCGCGGTACACGTACCGGTACACGTACCGCCGTTAGCCACCCAAATACACATATATAGGACCTTGCTGCAATTATGAGAGAGGTCGACATCGACACAGTATATCAGTGCGTTCGCGTAAAAAGCGCCCCTTCACCGTACATCAAATTTTGGCAATGCCTGATTTTGACATGGATCGATAGCCCCTGTTCTCCTCTTCCAATCCCGCTTTTCAAAATAAATTTCCGCATAAAATTTGCATAGATAATTAGCTCGAAAAATTGCTAACTTTTCACTTTGATCGACAGTATCTCAGTTCCTTTTGGGAAATTGGCATTCCTTGCTGAACAAATGTTGCTCTGTTTGTCGAGATGAATAGGCGTCCGTTTTTAGAATGTTAAAATTCTATGATTTTTGAAATATGCAAATTTTCGAAGCTTCATATTTCGAATACTAAAAATATACTACTTTTAGAAAAAATAATATGTTATGTAATCGATGACGGAGAATCCGATTCTCTATTAAAATTGAAATTCCTAAAGACTATTATTTCAGAACGTCTGTCTGTCTGTGTGTGTGTCTGTGTGTGTCTGTGTGTCTGTCCGTGTGTTCAACCTTTATTGCTGAATAACTCGGGAACGAAGAAAGATTTCGACACACTCTCTTCACTATCATATGCGTATCCACAAAAGTAAACTTTTAAATAAAAACAATATTTAAACAAAATCAATAGCTAAGTGGGTTACGCGCTTGACTAGAAATCCGAGCGACGCAGGTTCGACCCCCGCCCCCCGTCGCAAGCGCGGGAAATCGTTCCAACACGTTTTTGAGTACCGTGAAACACGTTTTCACCTGTTTGCCGAGTTTTAACGTGAAAAATCGAAAATTTCGAAAAGTTCCCAATTGGTTCGCAGAGCTCAAGGGATCACAGGAAAAGTATTTTGCGATGCCGGAAACGTGTCTGAACGTGTTCTAACAAGTTTTAAAGTGAAAAAAGCGAACATTTCGAAAAGTTCCAAAATGATTCAGAGAGCGTGGGGGATCACATGAAAAGTATTTTGCGATGTCAGAAACGTGTTTGAACGTGTTCTAACACTTTTTAAAGTGAAAAATCGAAAATTTCGAAAAGTTCCAGAATGATTCAGAGAGCGTAGGGGATTACAGGAAAATCGTTTTGTGATGTCGGAAACGTGTCCGAACGTGTTCGAAAACGTTCTGAACGCACTGTATCTTGCGTTTCTTTTTGCAACGGAATAAGCCAGTACTCTTTGTAGAGATTAACACTCCCCAACACCGGCTATCGAGCTCCCCTTGGACCGAATTTGGAGCCGGCTATCGAGCTTCCCCTGGACCGATCTTGGAGCCTGCTAAAAAGCCCCTGGACTGAACTTGGAGCCTGCTACCGAGCTCCCCCTGGACCGAACTTGGAGCCTGTTACCGAGATTCCCCTGGACCGATCCTGGAGTCGGCTGCAAAGCTCCCCTTGGACCGAACTGCGCCCTGCAACTGAACGCCCCCCTGAACCATACTTTGAAAACGTAGTGCGCACCCTACCATAACGTAGTTTAACCTCAACACACCCTGCTAGTTTCCATCCAGGTAAAATGGTGAAAACTACTGTTTTACAACATTTCCGCTGTCTTATTCTGCACCGTTTTGGGGCAGGGAGCGGTCGAAATTCGCCCTATTATTGAGTTATCGACCCCACGAGAGGGAAATGATCGAGAGATTTTCACTTTTTTGAGCCATTTAGACCGCTCACCGAGTAAAAGCGGTGAAGAATAACACGGAAAGCATGTTTAGAAAACAGTAGTTTTCACCATTTTACCTGGATGGAAATTTCAATTTTAATAGAGAATCGGATTCTACGTCATCGATTACATAACATATTATTTTTCTAAAAGTAGTATATTTTTAGTATTCGAAATATGAAGCTTCGAAAATTTGCATATTTCAAAAATCATCGAATTTTAAAATTCTAAAAACGTACGCCTATTCTTCTCGACAAAAATAACAACATTTGTTCAGCAAGGAATGCCAATTTCCCAAAAGGAACTGAGATACTGTCGATCAAAGTGAAAAATTTGCAATTTTTCGAGCTAGTTATCTATGCAAATTTTATGCGGAAATTTATTTTGAAAAGCGGGATTGGAAGAGGAGAACAGGGGCTATCGATCCATGTCAAAATCAGGCATTGCCAAAATTTGATGTACGGATTCTCCCTAATTCGTGCAGTTTTTACGCGAACGCACTGATATGAGGCTTTCGGGAGAGGATCAATGTGTGAAGGACCTCGTACATCGATTTTCTGAAAATCTGTTGATTGACGTTATCGAAGGCGCTGATCATCATAGTGACATTCATTTTGCATTTAACTCATCGGTTGGGGAGCATTGTAACTAACGTTTTTGAGGCTGAACTGCCATACCTCGTGAACCTCTCAACTAGGGTGGCCTAAACCGGGAACATCCCGGGAACGGGTACACAACGGGAATAGTACCCGTTGTGTACCCGGTACCCGGGACCGGGTCAGAATTGGACCGTGAGTACCCGTTTGTACCCGGTAGCCGCGGGTACTTTCTGTGCCCGCGGGTAGTTGACGCAGAATTCGGAAGAAAATATAGTAAAATATATGGAAAAATTATATACCTTCTGATTGCTGAAAATCGAAAATTATGAAATATTTCACGTCTACAATCACTATTATCAATAAATCGGATATAATCGGATCAATTATTTTGAAGTGTCAGAAAAATTACCTCAGAGATGAAAAAGTATGAGACTACCAGTACCCGCGGGTACAAGGAAGAGAAGAGTGCAATGGTTGCTTTTTCGCTGCCATCCTGTTTTAGGTGTTTCAGACAACTTCTATTTTTAATTTTCTTTAGTTCGACATGGTTAGAACGCTTGTAATTAACAAATTTTGAAAGTTAGTACCCGCGGGTACATTTTGTTCCCGCGGGTACCGGGTACAAACGGGTACTCACTCTCGCTTTTTGAGCTGTTCCCGGGAACAGCCCGTGCCCGGGTACTTCAAAATCCGACCCGGTTCAGGCCACCCTACTCTCAACCGATTCCAATGAAAAATATTTCTGCGGGTACTTTAAGATGATGATAACAATTGAATATTTTAAATATAAATGTTTTCTCAAGATTCAAAAAGATTAAAAAAACTCAAGATTCAAAAAGATTCAAAAACTCTAGATTCAAAAAACTGTTCCGGAAAACCATTAATAAGTGCCGCTAATTTCATATAACAAAAGATGCACCGTTTCCTCAGCTTTCATATTCTTATGCGACATGTATACTTCAGACCTACCATAAATATTAAAAATGCCCCTTTTATTCCCAATTGTGTGTTTCAATGACCGCGCAGGAGAGCGCAAAATGAGAATCATAAATGAAAAGTGATAATAAATGGGAAAATATTCAGTTTTTTTTCAAATGCTAATAAACCTGCACGCCAATAATAAGAGTCTGCACGAAATCGTGCGGGGCTGAATAGAATGTACCGTCTACGCTCCAATCTGATCCGGAACGCAGGGTGGAAAGACCTAGAGTAAAAAATGGAAACATTCAATTTTTAATGTATAGCTTGAAGACAATAATGCAATTATTTTCATTTAAAAAATACCGAAGTCGCTGGCCATGATTTTGAAAGCTCTGGAGTCTCCCCTAGGATATAAATGGCAGGTGTCCTCCCGGAAAAACGGAATATCTGCAAGATATTTCTAGTCACGCGGTTATAGTAGTTTAAAAAAATTATCCCACTTGCTAAGTTTAAGAAATAAAACTTTCTGAATTGTGTGGGGTCGAGAGTTGCCGGGTAGTCGAGCATTCCGTGCACTTCAACAGTACGCCTAGCGGCTCGAAGGAGCGCAGAATCATTAAGAAGAGGTTTCAGATGAGGCGGAGCGTGAAGAACGTGGCGATTGATTACATCCTCCGTGGAAACTCCTTTATGCTTATCATCTCGCACATTCTGTCTAACGACACGGATCTAAAAATACCGTAATCCAGTGATACCATAATCCGATCCGCCGTGCTGCGATCCTACTGTACTCAAATGCTACAATGCTCCAACCCTAAATCACTTCAGTACGCAATTCCACAAAAAAAAATTGAGAGCGAAAGATTATCTCTCATTGTTCCACAATCTCGCTCAAGTACCCTTTCTGCTTTGGCCGGTCGCAATATCGAAATTATCAAAGCTTCATACATTTTGGCAACGCGCAAACTCTTTGTTTGATATGCAACTTTCTTTTTTTCTTGAAATTAGCTGTCAATATATACAGTCGCGATCAAAAGTTTTCGGGCACTTTTTCTTTACAATACAACTTTTGGAACCGAAGAGGCTTTGATATGACAAGGTGGGCTCTTATGTGAAATCCATTGGAGATTACGATACAACTATTGGGGTATTACGAAATCTTTCAGTTATTGCGTAGTAATGACGCAATCAATGCATACTTTTTTGAATGGGCATTATTCTTACATGGTTTTTTCATGCTCCCCAAACTTTCAGGGTGTTAAGACATTCCCACGGTCTACCCATAATATTTTTTTCGAGTTGCTACGGTGCTGCTACTTGGCTGCAGCCAAGCTGCAATTTCGAGGTCGGAAATTCATATCTCGCCTTGTAGACATCCCACAGACCCGATCAAAGCATAAAAATGATCGCCATCATGACTGCCGATGATCCTGAGAATATGGTCGCGGTAGGCCACCATTTGCCCTCAGGGCACGAGAAAGTCACTTTTTCGCATTATTGTGGTCTGGCCAAGGGCCCCCCTATAGGACGTGCTCGGAAGATCTGGTTTTCACGTGGATTCGGTAGAGAATCAATGGGAGAACCGATTGCTAGAGGCAATAAGCGTTTCGATTGGGTTCCCGCCCGCGGCGATAAATTTCCGGAAGAACACTGGTTTGGCCACGCCCATTTTCTGCCCGTTGGCAACGATCAGACTTTTGAGCGTATCTCAGCACTGAGCGAACGGACAAGGCTGGCAGACCCATCAATGGAATCAGCCTGACCGGCTCTATAATCTCATTCACAAATTGCATCATCACTATGTAATATTGCATCATCCTTAGGCAATACTTCACAGAATGATAAAATATTGCATATTAATGGCGTAATTTGTGCTCTAGAATACAGGAAAGATCAAATTTATTTTTATTGGTATTTCTTCCACCCTTATTCCTCTAGTGATATGTAGTTCTCCATATGCCGACAACAGTCCGGCCCTGATAACCAAATAATCCTTTTTTAAAGTGAGATACCTGGTCCGCGTAATCGGGTGGGATGTGGTGTGGATCGTGATCCGCATACTCAGTGATAATGCCGTTGACCTTCTTCGCCTTTCCTTTACATTTATAGGTCGTACATCTAAAATAAGAGCTAGTACCACAAATCTTTGGCGACACCACAAGTATAACCGCATTAAATATATTAGGTAAGCTTCCACGTTTAACTGACTTTTTTGCAATAAATATAATGTACGACTGAGATTAAAATGAACCTTCAAATTAATATATAACGAGACAAATATGCGAACCAATCAGGCATGTTGCAAATTTGCTTAAGAAAATATACGTTCGAGTTTCTAAAATTTTTTCTGTTGAGCAATTTGTTTAAACTTTTATATTTTAGAAAGAAGAACTTACCTATATAGGTGTTCTCCAGTAGCAGTCACGTGATAATCACGATATTCATACCCAGCAGCATCATAAACCAAAGGCGTGCCCTTGTTGCTTTTAACAGGTGACGGCGGCGTCGCCATCCTGATTATCGATTGAAAAATGGCTGATGTGAAAGAACGAACATACTGTGAGTACGAGAAATAAGAAAATAAATAAAAATAACATATATAAACTGAAAAGAAACGTTGAAATTGCATTGCAAGCTGAGCAAGCGATCAATTTGAATACTTCCTACAGTACTTCTGATCGTAAAAAATAATTAATGTCGGACTAGAAATATTTGAATTTATTGATTATGATTATGTTGATATGTTTGTTGTTGTATTTTTTTTAGAGTTTTTATTGCTTCAGTCTCCTTAATCAAACAAAATGATAGCGATATTATAGTCCGTTGCAATTTTTTCGAGAAAAATAAATAAATAATTTTGGTAAGCCAAGTGTGAATGGGCCCAAGAGCTTAAGATATGTCTGCGTGAAACCGAATTATCGAAGTTAAATTCTATTCTGATGTAAAGTAATAAAACATGTGTTTAATGATAAGTAAAATGCAACCATTCCCATGGCTCTAGCACGATTTCAACCCGTCTAGTGATAAGTCTAGTGATAATATGATAAGTGAAAAATGTGCACTTCTGATACTGATAACAATGACACTACTCTTTTAGCGATACTGTAGTGGGGTACGGTAGTCTTACTGTAACATTTCAATGAAATTTTCGGTACAAATCACGTATCTGACCGGCGGTCTGACACGCGGAACTCATCTGGAGGTACTGTAGGTTACGGTAATATTTTTTATTTATTGATTTCGGTGTTTTGGGGGAAATCATGTATCTGACCGGCGGTCTGACACGCGGAACTCTTCTGGCGATACTGTAGTGGGGTACGGTAGTCTTACTGTAACATTTCAATGAAATTTTCGGTACAAATCACGTATCTGACCGGCGGTCTGACACGCGGAACTCATCTGGGGGTACTGTAGGTTACGGTAATATTTTTTATTTATTGATTTCGGTGTTTTTGTGAAAAATCATGTATCTTACCTTCGGTCTGACACGCGAAACTTATCTGGATGTACTCTGGTTACGATATTAGTTGTTGATTTATTGATTACGGTGTTCTTGTGAAAAATCATGTTTCTGACACGCGGAACTCATCTGGGGGTACTGTAGATTGCTACGGTAGCCATACTGTGGCGCCCACGGATGTTTACGGTACAAATCATGAATCTGACCCGCGATCTGACACACCGAACCCATATGCGGATACTGTAGTAGGGTACGGTAGAAATACAATGGTACTACTCCCATATCGATCGGATCACAAATAACCGAGTTATAGCCCGTTGCCGTTTCGGCCGTTGCCGTTTCCGCCGTTGCCGTTTTGGCCGTTGCCGTTTTGTCACCCTCCCCAAATCTGAATTAGTTGGAAGCAATAGAAACATGTGTGATAATTTTCCCGGACAGTAAGAAGAATTGGATTTCGCTATTCTTTGCTTGAGGGATCCTGCAGCCAGGATTCCGCTATTGCGACAGATTTGTAATGAAAATGTTTTGCGGAGAACTTTTGAGATTTCAGCCATGGATTATTGATTTAGAAATAATAGTGAGATAAAAGACCATGCCCTTGCATTATTTGACAGCCAAGTCGGGGACGACGTTTGAGAAAACAAGTAAATAACTCTTCCATCCGTGAGTTCAAAGATCAAATTCCATTCCCCTTTTTCAGATTGTATCACTTCTCGTGTTTCGGGTGACGACGACACTCCCGATGTTTCCCTTGTGAGTGGTCGAGTGAGAGTGAGACAAAGAGAAGAAGGAAAGGAAGAAGAAGGTGGAAAAGAGGGGACTGTAGCACTGTGGAATGCTGGTTGGTTTGATTTATTAGAAGAAATTGACATTGGAAATGGCGTTTTTGAAGTCAGGTAGAATGAGAACTAGGTAGTTTGGCGCTACAAGGAAACGTAAAGGCTCCGCTTTATTCGAAACACTCTTTTTATTCAATTCGTGTTTTCAGGTAATTACTTCGAGGCGCGTTCGTGGAGAGGGTTGGACGACTCGATTAAAGTGGGAACGGTGAGTGGAGAGAGGAGAGGTTGAGATTGCAATAGTTATATGACGCTGTTTGTGTTAGGATCAACAAATCATTGGAACAGGTCAAAAAATCGAACTCGCTCAAAACTTTCTCCTAGGGGTAACTTTTGACGCTGATCACGATTCTGTTATCGATTTCGCAATCGGACTCCTCTGGGCGCCGCTATGGCGCCGCGCCCATTTGGCGCCAAATTACATTTTTGACTATAATTTGCTTCGGAGTGCCTGTAGAGCCGCGAAAGCTCATATAGTCAGAACATATAGTTAGAATTTGACGCTCTTTTGAATGGCGTTGCCAGTTTCTGAATACTCAGAAAACTCTTCCCATGAAAAATCGAAATTTTTATAAAACGAAAGTAAACTGGGAGACCTATCCTATCTTAAAGCGCGCTTCATTCTGATCATTTTGATATATGACAGGAATCGCGAGAGACTCGAGCATGACCGGGACATAGAAATTTATGATTTTTAAATTGGCTGAAAATTTAACACAAGGTACTACAAACCGCCCTCTATCGAATAGCGTTTTTAGAATTTTTTTAAAAATTTCATTTTTGCGTGAAACACAAATCAACCTGGTGACTCGGAGATTTTTTCGAGTAATAGCAAAGTTTGAAAAATCATAAATATCTTCAAAGTGAAGATAGAATCCGCTGTTTGCTGCGTTAGATATACAAATCACTCGGCTTGTTTGCCCACCGCTCGAAGTCATTCCTGGTCCATGCGCCGATGCGGTGTGGTTGTTTTTGCAAAAGTTGAGCTAACTCTCTTAAAAGTCAAAACTAATGGTTCACTCTAAGAGATGTTCTGGTGAACATTGTTCGTACTTGCTCCAGTAAAAAAATGGGCCAAATCGGCCCATGTGTTGTAATGTGGCGCTGACTTATGTTACGCCTTCCAAATGTAACAATTAGTCTCGAATGATAATTCTTGATCTTTTTCATTGATAACAATGTGAAACTAATAGAAAATAATACTCAGGTAGTTTGTGATCTTTTTTATTTACTGCTTTTTGGAAGAAAAAAATTTGAAAAATTTCAACTTCGATTTTTGCATTTTCCGAATATCTTATATTTCGAAGTTTATATGAATGTAAAACATCTTCATAATATTAGATACACTCGCTGGAGGAAGATCTGTCCGAAATGTGTAGATTATTGAACTTTTCCGAACGGAATTCACAACTTGCGGGAGAAATTTATCTTTGTATATTAGAAGCAGTCCAATTCCTCTATTACTCCATCATGACATTCCTCATTATAGGTAGACGTATTCCCTTTTTGAAAGTGAAAGTCTATCTGTTCGTAGAAAAGAGTTACAGCGCCTAGAACATCGATTATAATGCGAAAAGCGCGTGCTCTGACTTCTCTAGCACTCTCTCAATTCCCCACGCTCTCTCGCCTGGGTTCGGACCCCGAGCTGGGCAGAAATCTTTTGCAAAGATTCTGTATTAGCGAAATCACGTCAATTCAGCCCACAAACATTCGTGGTGAATCAGAGGAGTCTTTGCAAAAGATTTCTGACCAGCACGGGTCCGAACCCAGGCGAGAGAGCGTGGGGAATTGAGAGAGTGCTAGAGAAGTCAGAGCACGCGCTCTTCACATTATAATCGATTTTCTAGGCGCTGCAACTCTTTTCTACGAACAGATAAACTTTCACTTCCAAAAAGGAAATTGGTCTACCTATAATAAGGAATGTCATGATGAAGTAAAGAAGGAATTGGACTGCTTATAATATTCGTAGAAAAATTTCCGATGCATGTTTTGAATTCCGTGCGGAAAAGTTGAATACTCTACAAATTACGGACAGATCTTCCTCCAGCGAGTGTATCTAATATTATGAAGATGTTTCACATTCATATAAACTTCGAAATATAAGATATTCGGAAAATGCAAAAATCGAAGTTGAAATTTTTCAAATTTTTTTCTTTCAAAAAGCAGTAAATAAAAAAGATCACAAACTACCTGAGTATTATTTTCTATTAGTCGTTGAAATCGGTCGAGAGGTTCACGAGACACACCATGTCAAGCGGGGGAAGAATGCTCATTTGCGTGGCGCGAGATTTCCTCTGCGTCTCTGCCCTAATCCGATTAGCATGCCTGGTGCGGCGGGAGGGGTGATCAGACGACAGTGAGAGATTTTTTGAAACACACATGAACGTTGTGGAACGTACACATTTCAACCGGATGTATCCTTTCAATCAGAAAAGGTCTTGAGATGAAATTTTTAAGTGATGTAGAAAAGTTAGGTGTGGGGCACCAGAGCACACACTTGTCTCTCAAACTACACTTTCCTAATCTACATACACCAATCTTCATAGCCGCCAATGATCACTTGACTCTAGCCTCATTATCATACACTTTTACATGTCGTTTTCAATTGTCATTATCTAGTCATATTAGGTAACACTAGTCTTAGTTCTCGGATCAAGCTGAGCGGTCGACTCCGCGGGGGTCGTCATCGATCGACGTGACGTCATCAATCGCCCGTGTATTGTATGTTTACGGTAGTAGATGGTAGATAAAATACTTAGTAGTTATAACCGTTCCATCCTTGTTTACTCACACACTTACCACTCTCTATGCGCACCTATAAGAATCCGAGAGTACCTCTGGTACCATCTATGTCTAATTTGGGGGCCGAACCAGTCGATATAGTCGCTATGAGACGTGGAAGTAGTGTTGAGTTGGAGGTAGCCCACGGGGGCGTTTACGGTACTACTAGAGCTGATACTGCTTATCCGTTGAGGTCGATCGCCACGTGCCCAGAGACCAAAGATCACCGGCCAGTGAACGAGAAGGATTCCAAGAGCCGAGTGGTAGCAGAGCCAATGTGTGGACTGCTGATGACGTGGAGGAACAACTACGAGAGATCCGAGAGTCTCTGCGTGAGTTGGGATGTCCCACTGACCCCTTAGATGGGTATGAACCTGGTCCTAGTGTGGTAGATTACGATCTCTGTTCCCGACTGAATTCTAGTGGAAGTGATATTCCGTCCTATTATCGATCTTTCGCTGATGAGGGGCTCATGTTCGAACGACCCCAGAGAGTTCATTACCATAAGGGACGAGATTATCTATCGATTGGAGTGGACTTTGATCCTCGTTCGATATCAGTCGATGATTCACCGGTAAGTTGGTTGTCCGGTAAGTTTGCCCCTGCCGTGGTGACGGAGGTGGTAAAGGCTACAGTATCCTCCGCAACGTCGGTAGTGAGAAGTGAGGTAGCCAGGGCAGTACCTGCCAGTAGTCTCGATGTGGGAAGCATAATGCCCCTAGCTACAGTACCTGCCGGCACACCGGATGTGGAAAGTGACGTGGCTAGAAAACTCCCTGGTTTTCCGGAAGTGGGAAGTGTGCAAGCTGAAGTACCTGCCGTTAGAACGGATGTGGGAAGGGAATCAGCCAGGGCAGTACCTGTCAGTTATCTGAATGTGGGAAGCATGATGCCCAATGCTACAGTACCTCTACATGAGGGAAATGCGGATACGATATCGATCGCTTCTACAGTACCTCTACGTGAGAGAAATGCGATGCAAGCAAGCCTGAGTGAGGCTAGTGCGCACAAGACTGTGCATTATGTGAATGCCCCTACCGTAAGACCGGAAGTGGCGCTAGCTACAGTACCCGCAGTGCAGACTGGCGAGGCAGCGATGGTAGCTACAGTACCCGTCGGGGTGGGAATGATGATTCCCCCGAGCGTGGCAATGGACCAGTACCGTCTGGGTTCCAATTATGATCTGAGAGTGCCTTCGTTGCATTATGGGGTCGCCCTTGCCGTAGAGACGGAAGAGGCCAAGAATCAGCAGAGACTGAACCCCTATGATCTACCGGTACTACCGATGAGTGAGATCGCGACTACAGTATCCCATCATGGATCGATGGATGGCTGTTACGTGTCGGATCCACGCGTATACTATGATTACCATACAGTGCAGTGCGAGGCGAATGATCAGAGACAAGATTATCTCAAATTGATCGATGCGGGGCATGCAAATGGTATTGAGGATGCGATGACTGGAGAGTTTATCGCAGATCACAGATCAAATGAGTGGAAGACTGGGAGAGATCAAAGATCAATAGATAGTGACACTCTCAGAGATCAAAAATCATTCGTGGGTAAGAACAGTGCAGATCAAAGATCAATTGATTGCAAGACTGGAAGAGATCAAAGACCAATTGACAATGGTTTCTTCAAAGACCAAAGATCAATGGCATTTGAGAATAACCCAGATCAGAGATTAACGAATGAGGTGATCAGGAATGATCAGAGACTATTCGGTAACGAGATCAAAGATCACTCGAGAGTAGTGACTTTCCGATATGACGTGGAAGTGATTGATCTGGATGATAGATTGAGTGATTTCGATTATCAATACGATCCGAATGCATACATGAAACAATTGATTGTCTCATACACTGACGAAGTGTCCGAATATTGCATTCGAAAAGACCAGCCAAGACCATTCAGAAGATTCAGTGAGATGAGACGAATCATGATGGAAGCTGGCGACGGTTCCCTTAGTTTCTATAATAGAGAACTGATGAACTGGGGAGATGTGAACATCAATGATCGGAGTATCGAGTCGTTCCTCTCAGAATTCAATGTGAATGCATATTATTTCAAGCTAACTGAGAAGGAGAAGAGTATCTGGTTGCCACAGTACCTGAAACCGAAGGCACGCGCTATTTTCACATCGTGCGAAATCGAACATGATGAAATGTGCTTCGAGGAGATCGTGGAGAGTTTCAAAACTGAGTGGTACCGATATGCACATTGCATTGAGTTAGTTCTTGGAGAGGACGACCAATGGATGGATGTTGTTAAGATAGACCCGAGTGGTGCGATACTGAGAATGAATGAGAGAATACAGAACGCTCTCAAGTATCTTAGCAGGGCAGAACAGAATGCAGTGGTTTTGAAGATTAATGAGAGGAAAGAGTGGGTTGGTCAGATGCTAGAGGCACACAACTCTGTTAATGGAAAACAGATGGGTGATTGTGTGACTACGGTATCTGTCGTTCACAGCTCTAGTGACGTCACCAACGAATCAATCGATAATAGATCCACGCCTCCTGAATTCGCAGATGATCTTATCGCTTTGAGTGATACGTGGGTTATGGAAAGTGCGAACAGTGGCCAAGTCGAGCTCGTTTCGAAGGATTCGATCGAGGAGAAAGAGAATTGTGACCCACTCGAATATCCGTTAGTCTCTGATGCCATCTTCATTTCAGGGAGAGAATCAGAGATTGACGAGGGCATTAGTGAATGCGCACGTGAGAGAATGAGTGTTGATCCCAATAGTAGCACTGCGGAACAGGGTCAATTGGTTACTGAGAAGAATGAACATTATTCGAAATGTTCGAAGAGTGAAATCACTGGAGAGGTTTATACCAGTGTAAATAAAGAATTGAGAGTGAGCATTGAGATTGTCGAGTGCCCTCAGACAACGATCGGCACTACCGGCCCCATCTTCATTTCAGGAAGAGAGTCGGATCCGAGTGAGATCAGTGATGGACTGAGTTCTTTCGGAGAATTCTACCAAAGTGATAAGAAGGGGAACGATAATTACCCGTTGTCGTTGTAAAATGAATGTCTGAATGTGTCTGTTCAGAGTAGTCGAGACGAACAAAGTTCAAAGATCAATCTATCAAAGTTCAAAGATCAATCTATCGGCACAGGTCAGGCCAGGATGAATTCGATCCCTGATGGAAACAAGAATGATTGTGGATGGGGAATGAATCCCACGCACAAAGGATTTGTGCAACCCACAATTCGCAGTCCAGAGAACTGTGAGAAATCTCTCGAGATACGTTGTTCAAGGGAACAAATGAAGGAGAGATACGATCAGACAAATTCGATTAACATGGATGGAGATAATTTCTCATTTGGAAATCGAAAGATCAAAGATAAAAAGTTGGCATTGCCACAGAACAAACAGAATCATGGTGATTCGAGAAGTGAGATTCATAGCGAAGTGAACCTCAAAATGTGCGAGATCGGGGATCCGTACAAGAAACATGTGTCGCCTACTGTTCGCAGTCCAAATGAGTGTGATCTACTCGACGAGTTGTATCCCATCAAGTCTGAGAATATCAGAATGAGAATCAGTACTCGAAAGAATGGCAATGATGAAACAATTGGATTCCAAAGTGAAGTGGAACAAAGTGTGTGTGCAGAAGAGTCGATAATTTGCGGAATAAGGGAATATGTACAGAAACAATCGAGAATTCGAAGGAGATTCCTATGTGAATTGTGAAGAGAGGGTACCATCGAGAATGGTCGAACCCACATTTCGGAGTCCAAGTTACGTGGTCTCATATTCTCATTCTGTACAAAATGTGTGCGTGATCGGTGATACGTACAAGGAACACGTCCCTCCCACTATTCGAAGCCCGAATGAATGTGAAATGCTCAGCGCCAGTTGCGAAATCACATGTACTCATCTGAAGTCAGTGAACGCAATTCGATTAAATGACAAATCATCGAAATTGCCGACAAGGGAGCTGACATTCGGATTGCAGACAGATATGGAACCGACGATGTGCAGTCGAGAGAAATCGATATATGGAGATAATTCATCGTATGAATTTAACGAAGGAATTGGTGTATTCAAGGGAAATCAATGCATGAATTGTGATGAAAAGGACCCGGAGAGAATGGTGGAATCCACAATTCGTAATCGAAGTCTCGATTACTCAATCTCACAATTCGCACATCGGAGCCACAGAAATTCGAATCAATCGAAGAGAGTGAAATATGATTTGATATTCATTCTGCGAATCTCGATCATGAATTCGCTTCTCAAAGTCAATCCCCACGGAAGAGAGTACTCTGTACTGCCAGGAGGCATGTACTGTGTGTATTGAGGAGAATTGAAGAGATACTCCATAGACTCAGTGGAAGAGCTTAAAATTGGGGAGCGGCGAGTAGTTAGGTGTGGGGCACCAGAGCACACATTTGTCCCTCAAACTACACTCTCCTAATCTACATACACCAATCTTCATCTTCGCCAATGATTACGTGACTCTAGCCTATTATCATACACTTTTACATGTCGTTTTCAATTGTCATTATCTAGTCATATTAGGTAACACTAATCTTAGTTCTCGGATCAAGCTGAGCGGTCGACTCCGCGGGGGTCGTCATCGATCGACGTGACGTCATCAATCGCCCGTGTATTGTATGTTTACGGTAGTAGATCAGCTGGTAGATAAAATACTTAGTAGTTATAACCGTTCCATCCTTGTTTACTCACACACTTACCACTCTCTATGCGCACCTATAAGAATCCGAGAATACCTCTGGTACCATCTATGTCTAATTGAAACACCATCGACGAATATGTTAATGATATTTAGGTTTTTTGATTTGCTGTTTTGTTACGTAGGGATGACGCAATCGCACCATTATTCTTTGGAATATCATAATGGTTTCATGCATTTTTCCAGCTCTTGGAAGTTTTAGAGCGTAGAGAATAGTTCAATGATGGAACACTGGAAAGAAAATAAAGTTGCTGCGCCTTCGCATCTTGGATTTCTCTCGAATCGATTTCTCGGCTTCCTTCGATTTCTCGGCTTCTAGACAAGCTTCTAGTTCGAAGAAGACTTCGACTTCTAGTACGACCAAAGATAAAGCGGGAAGATTGCTGATGATTCAGATAAAGCGGGAATAAATGGAATTATCGGAATTCGAATTGTCATTATTAAGAAGTGATGATGCGATATTCCAACGGTAGTATTTCAGAGACGATTATTATCCACGAGGAAACTTTTCCGGTCATGGCACTTCGAATAATTGACATAGAATGAAACTTTACGCTAGAGATTCGTGCTCTCAGTAACATCTAGAAAACAAGTCATGTTTGGCTTTGACTTTGGCAAACGGTACTGATCCGGAACTAGCGGGGTGCGTGGAGGTTAAGCGCACTACGTTTTCAAAGGTACTATCCAGGGGGAATTCAGTCGCCGGGTATAGTTCGGTCCAGGGGGACTTCAGTCGCCGGGTACAGTTCGGTCCAGGGGATTTCAGTCGCCGGGTACAGTTCGGTCCAGGAGGACTTCAGTCGCCGGGTACCTTTCGGTCCAGGGGGGCATCGGAAATAAGTTTCCCAGCTAACTTTTTACTGTAGGTACCGGTAGCACTTATTGATTTATTTATTTTCGTGTTTTTGAGAGGTAACTGCCTCTCCGAGGCGCCCACCCATTGGGAAAGGGGAATTGGTAGTCGTGACTAGAGATAAATAGGTCTGGTACAACGCACTCCGGACTGAATCTGTAACAACTCTCCCTCCCGCGAGCCCAGCTCGATGACGAGACCTACCTTTACCTTTTCAGCCAAGATGCGAAGGCGCATCTATCATCATGGCAACTAGAAAAATGTTCTGACTAAGTACATATCTAAATTATATTCGAGACTGATTTATTGACTTCGAAATATTTTGGTAAAAATCATAAACTTCGATCACCCCGTGAAAATATTCAAAATCCTTTTTTTCCCGCACGCGGGAGCTATCAACTAAGTTGAGGATGACGATATGGAGATGGCAATATAACAAGTAGTTAGAGAAAGCATTTGCCCACAAAATTCTCGAGGCCGATTTTTTGATTTCCCCCTAATTATTTTATTAAAAATTCAGAAAGCTTGAAAACCCCGCGAAAACAGCTAAAAACGGCTGTTTTCCGCATGCTGGAGCTACTAACTCGATGGAGGTTCAAGATATGGAAATGGGAATTTTACTAGTAGTTAGAGAAAGCATTTGCCCACAAAATGCTCGAGGCCGATTTTTCGATTTCATTCTTATTCTCAAACTATAATTTGAATAGAAACATACATTCTTGAAATCAGAAATATGAAAATTCTCTCTATCTTACTTCAAACTGATCCATTTAACTTGGTTTTTTGATATGGTATGGGGAATCACATTCTCTATCAAATTCCGTTTTCACCTTGTCTCTAGCTGCTCTCATTTCTGAGCTATGAGCTTGCAACTGAATCTCAGAAATCCGACATGTAAATTAGCATCGATTTACTCTCGCCGCTCTCGCCGCTCGCTAATCCCCCAGAGACTCGCGCCACGCAAATGAGCATTCTTCCCCCGCTTGACATGATGTGCGAGATATTACATTTCAGCCTCAAAACCGGTCGTTACAGTACTCCCCAACCGATGAGTTAAATGCAACATAAATGTCACCATGATGACCAGCACCGAACAGCCTCATATCACAATTTAAACAAACAATAGATAATTATAATAACATATTTTTATCGAAATGATCGTAGAAGGAACGTACAACAAGTACCTAGTATGAAGCTGAGTCGTAAAAAATTGGATTCAAATATCTGTATTTAAAATATACTAACAAATGGACTCTCTGAAAATATAGGCTAACAATCATATAGTGCATAACAACCGTGTTTATCTTCAATTATACTTGCCTATAGTACGCAACTTCGCCATCTAAATGTCACGGGGGCTCTGAACTGCTTGCGATCCACCGGTATTCTCTTTGATCTGAGTTACATTTATATGACAGGAATCGCGAGAGACTCGAGCTCATCGGGCATGGCCGGGACATAGAAATTTATGATTTTTAAATTGGCTGAAAACATGGCACAAGGTACTACAAACATCTCTCTATCGAATAGCGTTTTCAGATTTTTTTCAAAAAAATCGTTTTCGCGTGAAACAAAAATCAACCTTGTTAGTCGGGAACTTTTTCGAGAAATAGTAAATTTTGAAAAATCAAAATTTCTTCAAAGTGAAGATAAAAATCCACCGTTTGGTGTGTTAGATAGATAAATGACTCAGCTTGTTTACCAACCGCTCGAAGTCATTCCTGGTTGATGCGCCGATGTGGGGTGGTCGCTTTTGCAAAGCTAATTTGTTTAAAAGTCAAAACTGCTGGTTCACTCCAAGAGATGTTCTGGTGAACATTGTTGGTACTAACTATATTGCAAAAATGGGATGAATCGGCCCATGCGTTTTAATGTTGCGCTGGATTATGTCAAGTCGGTCAAATATAATTAATGGCCGCGAACATCAATTGTGGCCAATTTGTGGTGAAAACTATCGCAAACTATTCAAAAACAATATTTATGTTCTTTGTGGCATTTTTTATTGATTGTTTTTTCGAGTAAAAAATAGGAAAAAAATCAGCTTCGATTTTTGGATTTGCGGTATTTCGAGTATTTCGAAGTCTAAAGGTTTCTTATTATGTTTCATATTTTTAGTTATGAACGCTGGTGCAAGATGTTTCTGTAATTCCTTCAGCAAATATATTTTGCCCACTGAATCTACACCTAAAATGCGAAATTTGTCTTCCACTATTAGAACAGGTTAAATTCCTTCCATACTTCATCATGGAAGTCCTCATTATATGTAGACCAACTTCCTTTTTGAAAGTGAACGGCTATCTGTTCGTAGAAAAGAGTTACAGTGACTAGAAAATCGATTATAATGGGAAGAGCGCGTGCTCTAGCTTCTCTAGCACTCTCTCAATTCCCCACGCTCTCTATCCTGGGTTCGGACCCCGAGATGGGCGGAAATCTTTTGCAAAGCTTCTGTGTTATCGAAATCAAGTGAATTCAGTCCACAAATATTGGTGGTGCATCAGAGGAGTCTTTGCAAAAGATTTCTGCCCAGCTAGGGGTCCGAACCCAGGCGAGAGAGCGTGGGGAATCGAGAGAGTGCTAGAGAAGCTAGAGGACGCGCTTCTCGCATTATTATCGATTTTCTAGGCTCTGTAACTCTTTTCTACGAACAGATAGCCGTTCACTTTCAAAAAAGAAGTTGGTCTACATATAATGAGGACTTCCATGATGGAGTATGGAAGGAATTGAACCTGTTTTAATAGTGGAAGACAAATTTCGCATTTTAGGTGTATATTCAGTGGTCAAAATATATTTGCTAAAGGAATTACAGAAACATCTTGCACCAGCGTTCATAACTAATAATATGAAACCTTATAAGAAACATATCGACTTCGAAATATTCGAAATACAGCAAATCCAAAAATCGACTCTGATTTTTTTCACATTTTTTTACTCGAAAAAGCAATCAATAAAAAATGCCATAAAGAACATAAATATTGTTTTTGAATAGTTTGCGATAGTTTTCACCACAAATTGGCCACAATTGATGTTCGCGGCCATTAATTATATTTGACCGACTTGACATAATCCAGCGCAACATTACAACGCATGGGCCGATTCATCCCATTTTTGCAATATAGTTAGTACCAACAATGTTCACCAGAACATCTCTTGAAGTGAACCAGCAGTTTTGACTTTTAAGAAAATTAGCTCAACTTTTGCAAAAGCGACCACCCCACATCGGCGCATCAACCAGGAATGACTTCGAGCGGTTGGTAAACAAGCTGAGTCATTTATCTATCTAACACACCAAACGGTGGATTTTTACCTTCACTTTGAAGATATTAATGATTTTTCAAAGTTTACTATTTCTCAAAAAAGTTCCCGACTCACCACTCACCACCACGACTCACCACGGTGTTTCACGCGAAATCGAATTTTTTTGAAAAAATTCTGAAAACACTATTCGATAGAGGGATGTTTGTAGTACCTTGTGCCATGTTTTCAGCCAATTCAAAAATCATAAATTTCTATGTCCCGGTCGAGCTCGAGTCTCTCGCGATTCCTCTCATATTTTAACCGATAACTGTTTGATCTTGATTAAGAGAAGGGATCGGTAAAACTCGACCACCCCCCGGACGTGGCCCCCCAAAATGAGAGCTGGGGGCCCATACTCGGTTGGTTGGAAGGTGTCCACACCGGATTGCACAAAACACCACTTATTTCTATTTGCCGGCTCTGGACTTGGAGAAATATGGATTTGAGTGAAAAATGGTCGAAAAATCAAAATTTCTAAAACTGAAAATATAAACTTTATTTATTAATTGCGTTGTGTTTGGGGTACTAAAACATTGTAAAACTGATGTTCAGATCGTATTTCGATTGATTCCGATGCCACTTTTCAGACTCGAAATTTAGGATTTTCGAGAAAAGTTGGCCATTTTTCGAGCCGCTGCCCATAGTTTTTATGCCTACGATGTATCCTGGCACCACATGCAACAATATTGACCATAGCCAGGCCCGCCCTGATTGACGAAGTTTCCGAAATTTTCACTCGAATATCCGTTATCGACTAAGTCGGTATCGACCTTTCTCATTTCCTTCAAATAAATCTTTTGGTACATACAACATTCACTTGTAATATCACTACAATATCATCAACATGATTGAATGACTATTTTAAAGAGCCAATATAGTATTTGGCGACCGTAATTTTTGATTTTTTTCATAAAACATTGATTTCGAAAATACGTCCAATTTTCGCAAACATATCTCCTGGCGCAGGGCAAATTGTTTGGAGAGTTTCACTGAATCATTTTGTTATTGATAGTGTTCAAATCTATAAGCAATTTGACCTCGAAAAAAATCAAATTGTCAAAAGTGCTCAAATTTCTCAACAAGACCATTAATTCTGAGAATATTTGAAACGGTTCTAGTGAAATATTGCCCACATTCATTTTCATATACCTAAAGAACAACTATGAAACTAATAACTTAAAGTTATGAAAACAAATTTTTTACTGAAAAATACCATGAACCCGGGGTCATGGTCAAGAAATAATTTTTCACCATGAAACCCGGGTCATGGTATTTTTCAAAAAAAAAATTTTTCATAACTCCGAGTAAAATAAATTTAAAGTTCATCTGCAGGTACCTTTAAATAAATGTCGGCAATATTTCAAAATAATCGTTTCAAATAACCTCAGAATTAATGTTTTTGTTGAGAAATTTGAGCATTTTTGACATTTTGATTTTTTTCGTGGTCAAATTGCTTATAGATTTGAAGACTATCAACAACAAAATGAATCAACGAAACTCTCCGAACATTTTGACCTGCGCCAGGATTCGGTAGAAATCAAGATTTCAGAGATATGTTTGAGAAAATTGGACGTATTTTCGGAAACAATGTTTTATGAAAGAATATGAAAAATTACGGTCGCCAAATACTATATTGGCTCTTTAAAATAGTCATTCAATCATGTTGATGATATTGTAGTGATATTACAAGTGAATGTTGTATGTACCAAAAGATTTATTTGAAGGAAATGAGAAAGGTCGATACCGACTTCGTCGATAACGGATATTCGAGTGAAAATTTCGGAAACTTCGTCAATCAGGGCGGGCCTGGCTATGGTCAATATTGTTGCATGTGGTGCCAGGCTACATCGTAGGCATAAAAACTATGGGCAGCGGCTCTAAAAATGGGCAGCTTTTCTCGAAAATCCAAAATTTCGAGTCTAAAAAGTGGCATCAGAATCAATCGAAATACGTTCTGAACATCAGTTTTACAATGTTTTAGTACCCCAAACACAACGCAATTAATAAATAAAGTTTATATTTTCAGTTTGAGAAATTTTGATTTTTCGACCATTTTTCACTCAAATCCATATTTCTCCCAGTCCAGAGCCGGCAAATAGAAATGAGTGGTGTTTTTTGCAATCAGGTGTGGACATCTTCCAACCAACCGAGTATGGGCCCCCGGCTCCATTTTTGGGGGGCCACGTCCGGAAAGGGTCGAATATGGTCGAATCTTACCGATCCCGTCTCTTAAGGATTCAAAATATGTTCTAAATGTTCCACAATAAATTCGCGACACTAACAAAAAAATGCAAAATTAACCTCATCAAGGTCGCACCATCTCCCACGATATTCCAGCATGTCGAAATAGAATCGAAACCCGATCAGGGTAAGTTCTGAGCTGCCAACAATGATATATCTTAAAGGGACCTGGCACTCCAAAATAAGTTATTTTTATTTTAAAGAAAATTCTTTTCTGATTAGAACGCAAAAAATCGCATATTTTTACGATTTTTTTGAAAGGAGTTATGATTTTTCAAAGTTCGGAATTTGAGTTGCTGTACCGGGCGCTACGGTGTTTAGCGCGCTAAACACAGTAATGCCCGGTACGCGAGCACCTTTAAAAAATCATAACTCCTTTCAAAAAAATCGTAAAAATATGCGATTTTTTGCATTCTAATCAGAAAAGAATTTTCTTTAAAATAAAAATAACTTATTTTTCAGTGCCAGGCCCCTTTAAGAGAGGTATCACGAGAGATTGCAGGAAAAATCCAGCTTTCGGAACAATTTTCGAAAAAATATTTTTGATGTCGACCAAACTTTTTTGTGAGAGTACCCAGGAGACAAGAATTCGATCAATCCGAGTCACAGGTCTCAGAGCCGTCTTTTAGGAATTCTCCGGTTCTGATGCCGGAATCCTCATAACTTTCTTCAAAATTGAGCTAGAAAGCTTACGTAGGGCTCAAAGAGTGCGGAAAAATTAGCCGACCAATTTTTCTGTTGGTGATGAGTGCGTAGCTGGCTGACCCAGAAAGTTGTTTGAACAAATGTAATTTTGTGAAGTTTCAAAAAATCATAACATATTTTCGATGGTCGAACCCAAGAGTTTTCTGTACAGAATATGAAAGAACATGCCCACATTAGTTATATAAAAAATTAAAATCGATAAGAAAGGGGCCCCTTTCTAGGCGAAAAATAGCTCTCAAACCAAAAAAAATCGAAATTTTTGAATTTTTCGAAAAATCGGTTATTCTAAAATCGCATGAAATGTATTTTTTCGAAGGCCCAGAGCAATATTGTGTGCGGAAAAAAATTATTTCGAAAGACAATATATGCATACTACATCACAATAAAATAATAAACTTCTTCAAAATTTTAATCGTTTTTAACTCGATTTTACAATTTATTGTGAAACAGTGCGCATATATTGTCTTTCGAAATAATTTTTTTCCGTACACAATATTGCTCTGGGCCTTCGAAAAAATACATTTCATGCGATTTTTTAATAACCGATTTTTCGAAAAATTCAAAAATTTCGATTTTTTTTGGTTTGAGAGCTATTTTTCGCCTAGAAAGGGGCCCATTTCTTATCGATTTTAATTTTTTATATAACTAATGTGGGCATGCTCTTTCATATTCTGTACAGAAAACTCTTGGGTTCGACCATCGAAAATATGTTATGATTTTTTGAAACTTCACAAAATTACATTTGTTCGAACAACTTTCTGGGTCAGCCAGCTACGCACTCATCACCAACAGAAAAATTGGTCGGCTAATTTTTCCGCACATTTTGAGCCCTACGTGAGCTTTCTTGCTTAATTTTGAAGAAAGTTATGAGGATTCCTGCATCAGAACCGGAGAATTCCTAAAAGACGGCTCTGAGACCTGCGACCCGGATTGATCGAATTCTTGTCTCCTGCGTACTCTCACAAAAAAATTTGGTCGAAATCAAAAATATTTTTTCGAAAATTGTTCCGACCTTCCTGCAATCTCTGGTGATACCTCTCTTAATATCGTCCGGAGGTCATGACAGTGGTTCACATGGAGAGACACATCTTCGAAATTACGCAAGATTATCATTTCATCCGTGACGAACCACTAGAAATGTAAGATAATTTTCAACAAAAAAGTATCTAGTAATGGTGAAGGGTAAAGGTAAATGATACATTTATAAAATGATACGATGCGCAATACTTTCTATTGGGAAATGGCAAAATCGCGTGGGAAACCACGTTGCTCACCAAAGAATGAACTAAATAACACGAATTTCCTCATTCGATAGCTTAGTATACCGCATTTTTACTTATTAACTTCGTTTTAGCAAATTAACTTTAAAGAAGGCCTCCCAAGAATATTGGTCACATAGACTGCCAACGTAGTGATGTTGGGGGCGCTCACCCGAGCACATTGCAACGCATCCGAAATTCTACCGTAACCTATAAATCGATATATTGGCGCTCAAATGGTCGCAAAGGTACCAAGAATCGACAGGCAACGCGTGCTAGGACGCGAAGATAGGAAAATGAACGGGGGGAAATGAAGCTGCCAACGATATAATAATGTTTCCCCTTATGAGGGGAATCGCGAGAGATTCGAGCATGCAGGGAAGTAGAAAATTTTTGATTTTTAATTTGGCTGGAAACATGACCTAAGGTACTTCAAACTACTCTCTATCGAATGGTGTTGGCAGAATTTTGATAAAAAATTTCGCAATTATGTGAAACACAAAAGAACCGGGCGACTTTAGGAAAAAAATCCGAGACGATCTTATTTGAAAAATCATAACTTGCTTTAAAATGAAGCTAGAGAGTCATTATTTTCTTAGTTAGTTAGATAATCACCCCGGCTACAAACTACAAGTATTGAACTCATTCCTGGTGCGTGAGCCAGTGGTGGGCTGTCGCATTTATGAAAAATGTTATAAATCACTTAGATGGAAAAACGTAATGGGTTTTTGTGCTTTTTGTTGTAGTCATTGTTTATACTGTTTCCAGTAAAAAAATTGGCCGAATCGGTCCTTGCGTTGTAATGTTGCACTCGATTATGTGAAAGTGGTCCAAAGCATCATCTAGATTCACCTTTTATTTCCTTCTCATTTGTGTGAAATTAATTCAAATACGACCTAAAAACAATATTAGAGTTGAATTGGACACATTATAAAATCTCATTTTTCGAATAAAAATTTTTGAAAATTATAAAAGTCGATTTTTCATTTTTCACAATATTTTCTATTTCGAGGTCCACGCATATCCTATCCACTTTAAAATGATTAGTTTTGTTGTGTTAAACGCGCGCTCTGAGCGCATTGTAGTATCGGAATTAATCAAATTCTACATAAAACACATTGCATCGGGTCATAAGAACATTGGCAAAAGATTTGTGCCCTGCTCGGGGTCCGGCGAGAGAGTGGGCGGAAATGAGAGAGTGCTAGAGAAGTCAGAGCGCGCGTCGTTCGTCGGACGAGTGGTTTTCTATGGCTTATAACTTCTTTCTTCGAATAGATAGCCACACACTTTCAAAAGGGGAAATGTTTTAAACTATATGGCTGACATACTGATCGAGTTTGATTGACAATAAAAATATTCTAATTGACCGAGCAAAATTTCCACGTCATGGATATTGAATGTTGAATACCATGTGAAAACAATTATTTTCCAGTCTATATATGAAAAAATATTAGTTAACCAAACAAAACTTATCATTTTAAAGTGGATAGGATATGCGTGAACCTCGAAATAGAAAATATTGTGAAAAATGAAAAATCGACTTTTATAATTTTCAAAAATTTTTATTCGAAAAATGAGATTTGTGTCCAATTCAACTCTTATGAGAGGAATCGCGAGAGAATCGACCAGAGCGCGGACTTACAAAATTTTTGCCTTCGATTTCGCTGTAAAAAGAGTGCAAGGTACTTTCAACCCTGCTCTATTTGATAGCGTTTCCCGTTTTTCGAGATAGACCCTATTTTTCGAGTACGCGAGTAACAAAGTGACGGTCCTTTGGATTTTGCAAACGAGTGTGCTTCAGTAGAAATTTTATAACTCGCTTTAAAGTTGAGATATGAAGTTCTAATTTTTTCATTAAATAGAGAAATGGATTCTCCACAATTCCTATATTTTCACGTGACATTTTAACATTTTTCGTTTTTTCAGTATTTTATAGCGAGAAAACGTCGGTGAAAAGTGCAATCGGAAAAACCGTATTTTTTCTCATGGCGCATTTTGTGGAGCCTATTTTTATGTATTTAAAAAAATAATTTTTAGCAAAATCGGTAGATGCGAACAAAATCGGCCTCAGGTGAAGATTTTTTCAAAAAAATCGATTTTTTGAAACATTTGTTTGTGATACTTTAAAAATGGCACTTTTGCGGTCGAAACTGACTAATACCATCGGAAAACATTTTAGAAACTCTAAGTTAGAGAGTACTAATTGTTTTGACTCGAGGAAATCGATTTTCCGGATAATGGAGCGACAATATTTCGATCGATAAAACTAACGTTCCGGAAGTGTGGCATGTGCCATATCGACTTGAATCATGAACATATGTCGGTAGGAGACAGCTCATTTAGTTATACAAAAACGGCGCCAGCAGAAATTTAGTTATTAAATTTTCAAGGTTTTTGAAAATTTTACAGAATATCACATGTCCGTTCGTTTGGTGGACACGATCTGACGGAGTACTGTGCTAACTATGCTGAACAACTTTGCTTTTTAGAGATGGTTGATATCTCTTCATAGAAAGACGCTAGAGCCTCTTGAAAAGTGGCTCTAGCGTCGTTCTGACGGACGAGACTGACGGGAGCGCGCGCTCTAACACCCCTCGCACCCTCTCATTTCCACGCACTCTCTCGCTTTGTTCAACACCATTCTTATTGAAAATGGCGTAATATCCGGAAAAAACAACGTTTCCAGTCGTATGCAAGCTTAATTCTCTAAGAAATATCATGACGAAAGATATTTCGCTCAATAGGAGTCGAACAAAGCGAGAGAGTGCGCGGGGATGAGAGGGTGCGAGGGGTGTTAGAGCGCGCGCTCCGGTCAGTCTCGTCCGTCAGAAAGACGCTAGAGCCACTTTTCCAGAGGCTCTAGTGTCTTTCTATGAAAAGATATCAACTAGCTCTAAAAATCAAAGTTGTTCAGCACAGTTGGCGCAATACTCCTGACACGTCATACTGTGTCCACCTCGTAAGCGGACATGTGATAATTTTCATTCTTTTAAAAATTCTGAAAAATGAAATAACTCATGTTTGACCAGAGCAGCTTTTGTAAAACGAGTTGAGTGATGTCCCACCAATATATGTTCATTATTAAAGTCGATATGGGACACTTTCAACTTCCGGAACGCTAGTTTTATCGATCGAAATATTTCCGTCCCAGTATCCGAAAAATCGATTTCCTAGAGTCAAATCGGTTAGTATTCTCTTACTTTGAGTTTCTAAAATGTTTTTCGATGATCTTAGTCAGTTTCGACCGCAAAAGAGACATTATAAATGTTGTATAGTATAATAATAAGCTAGTTATCGTAATTAAACTAGCATCCTGTAAATAATCAGTTCTCGATTATTACTTCCTGTGAGATGTATACCGTAATCACATATCTCGCCTTGCCTCATCACACTCACGGCACCAACACGTGGTGTAGTCGTTTCCCGCCCACGTATTTCGTCAGTCTGACGACAGTTGAACTTCCCCTCTCTCCCCTCCTGATTTCTCTCGTATTTAATGGATTTTCGCCATAGTAGATAAACGCTATTAGTTATCCATTACCCACTCGCCATCTACTGCACGTACATCAACACACAGAAGGAATACACAACACATTGGCGTTCAGGATCAAGGTTGGACTAACGTGAGTTTGCCTTCCGTTATTTTCTTCAATTTTTCTCGTGTTTCTGTTTCTGTGTGCCTAATTCCTTCGCGAAGGAATTAGGAAGTCGTACTCTGTGGGTGCGCAGTTGAAAGCCGTACGCTTGCGTGCGCAAGTTAAAGTCGTACTCGTGGGTGCGCGCCAGGTAGTTGTACTCATTGGGTGCACTATCTGTGAGAGATTTTACCTACGGTCCGCCGAAGGCTCTGCCCGATTTTTCTTTGTTGATTGGTTCGAATCAACACGAAAATGGTGGACATGGATGAGAATGAGGAACTTCTGGATATGAAGAAGCTGCTGGCCACTTTGGCGCAGAGCAATACACAGACGCAACAGTTGCTTGCAAGTGTACTCCAGAAGCAGAACCAGGGCGGTTCTGAGTCAACCCATGAGTGGTCGATGACGTCGATCGGTGCGATCGAGTCGAGAATCCTCGAATTCGTGTACTGTCCAGAGGAAGGCAGCACATTCGAGAGATGGTGGTCGAGACATGAGGACATCTTCGAGTTGGATCTCAAGGACTGGGACGAAGTCAAAAAGATCCGAATGCTGATCAGACACGTGTCTGTTTCGGTAGAGCGAACATTCACTGAGGCCATTGCGCCCTCGAAGTGGACGGATCTGACGCTCAAGCAGGTCGTGGAGAAAATGACGACGCTGTTCGGTGACAACACGTCGCTCTTCGATCGAAGACGGACAATGTTCGATCTGAAAATGAGCAAAGAGAACATCGATGATGTCAGAGTTCTCGCAGCAGGGTCAATCAGACCGTGGAGAAGGCTCAAGTGGGAGCAGCGTCGGTTGATGAGTGGAAGGTATTGACCTTCCTGCATTCGCTGGATCTGTCCAGATACGCTGACGTGCATCTCAAGATGATGCAAACTGCCAAGCAGAAGGGCAAAGAGTGCAAGCTCGATGGTTTGCTCTCGGTGTTCAACGATGTTCACCAGCTCAAGAAGGACTCCAGGTCCGTGACGGAGGCGAGTCGAACGGTGAACTACGTGAACGATCACAGGCAGAAGGAGAGTAAGTTCCAGAAGAGAACAGACCGACCCAAGAAGGGATCGAACCAGAACAGACAGTGCCATGGTTGCGGAAACACGTCGCACATGAGAGCTGAGTGCCCATTCAAGGACGCTAGCTGCAACAAGTGTGGCAAGAAGGGACATATTTCCAAGGTGTGCAAGTCGTCCAAGAGTGCCTACACTGTGAGTGTTTCCACGATTGCCACGTCGGACTACCACATCCGAGTGAAGATCAACGGTACCGAGTCGTCGATCAAGATCGATACTGGTGCAGACATTATGATTGTCTCAGAGAAAACGTGGAGACGAATCGGAGAGCCCGAGTGCTCGACGGCCGATTGCGTTGCCACGTGCGCCAATGGAGAGAAGTTGGAACTGATGGGAAAGTTCAAGGCCAGTACGGAGTACGGTGGTGTCAAGGCGTCTGGTGACATGTACGTCACTCGCAAGCACATCGACCTACTCGGCAAGAACTTCATCAAGCTGCTCAATCTGATCGAGATTCGAGAGCCAATTCAGTCGATCAATGAGGTCACCACGCCTCTGACTACGAACAACGAGTACATGGTATGGGCGATGAAAGAGTTCCCCGAAGTTACTGCCAGTGGCCTCGGAAGCTGCACAGAGATGACGGCATCTCTACAGCTGAAGCCTGACGTGAAGCCTGTCTTCGTCAAGGCGAGAGCAGTACCGTACGCTCTCCCAGAGAAGGTCGAAAGTGAGCTCAATCGACTAGAGAAGCATGGAGTGCTTGAGAAGGTGGAGTACAGTGATTTGGGCAGCACCCATTCTCACTGTCGGAAAGCCGAACGGGGGGATCCGAATGTGCGCTGATTTCAGTACTGGACTGAATGCGGCAATCGATCTACCAGCTCACCCTCTCCCACTCCCAGAGGACATCTTCGCAACGCTCAATGGAGCTACGATATTCACACAGATCGATCTGGCTGAAGCCTATCTGCAGGTGCCTCTAGACGAGCAAGCACAGAAGTTGCTCGTGATCAACACCCACAAGGGTCTCTTCCGTTACAAGAGACTGCCCTTTGGTGTGAAGGCTGCTCCAGGCATCTTCCAAAGACTGATGGATACGATGCTGAGTGGTGTGAAACGGGCGATCCCGTATCTGGATGATATCATCATCGGAGGGAGGACCAAGAAGGAGCATGATGAGACACATCAACAAGTGATGCTCAAGCTCAAACAGTATGGTCTACGCACTCGAGCTGAGAAGTGCACGTTTGGAATGAAGGAAGTGAGCTTCCTCGGTTTCGTCATCAACAAGGACGGTAGACACACCGATCCCAGGAAGACGGAAGCCATCCAGACGATGCCGGAACCCGAGAATCCCATGATGCTGCGGAGTTTTCTGGGCATGGTGAACTACTATGGGCAGTTCATCGAGGGCATGCACAAGTTGAGATCTCAACTCGATCCACTCCTGAAGAAGGACGTGAAGTGGAAATGGACGAACGAGTGCTCGAAGGCATTTTCGCAGTTGAAGGAGAAGCTCAGTCAGCAACTGAGTCTCGTTCACTACGATCCTGGAAAGGAAATCGTGATCGCAGCAGATGCCTGCGAGGACGGCATCGGTGCTGTCATTCTGCACAGATTCCCCGATGGGAGTCTCCGAGCTGTGAGTCATGCTTCGAGGAAGCTCAAGGCAGCTGAGAGGAACTACGGTCAGATCGAGAAGGAGGCGCTTGTCCTCATTTTCGCCGTTGGAAAATTCCACAAGTATGTGTATGGAAGGAGATTCGTTCTCCAAACTGATCACAAGCCATTGTTATCCATCTTCGGTTCGCCCAAGGGAGTGCCGGCATACACGGCGAAGAAGATATACAGATGGGCAGAAACTCTGCTAATGCACGATTTCCGAATCGAGTACATCAACACTGATTCATTCTTCTACGCCGATGCGCTGTCGAGGTTGATCAGTAACTGTCAGTCGGAGCAGGAAGTGAACATCGCACTTCTGCAGTCGGAAGAAGAAGTGTGTGGAACACTGTCTTCGGCCGTGCGTCGCTTGCCAGTAACGGCAACGGACATTCAATCCGAGACTGAGAAGGATGCACTTCTGCAGGAAGTCATCAAGAAGCATCGCAATGGATGGGGAAAGAAGGGTTTTGAGGACCCTAACCTCAATGCGTTCTTCACGAGACGGCACGAGATCAGTTTTGTCAAGGGTTGCATACTCTTCGGATCTCGAGTGGTTGTACCAGCTACACTACGATCGCGAGTGATGCGAGATCTTCATGCAGAGCACCCGGGTATCGTGCGCATGAAATCCCTTGCAAGAAGCATCTGCTTCTGGCCTGGAATGGACCAGGAGATCGAGAACACCGTGAAGAAGTGTGATCGATGCGCGATGGCAGCGAAGGCCCCAGTGAAGGTGCCCCTGCAACCATGGCCAATGGCACAGCGAGTGTGGGAGAGAATCCACATCAAACTACGCTGGTCCAATACGAGGCGAGTACTACCTCGTCGTCGTCGATGCAAGTGGCCAGAGGTGTACAGCACACAGAGGATCACTGCTTCAGTGACAGTGGAATTCATGAAGGAGGCGATCTCAAGATACGGGATCCCAGAAGTGATTGTATCGGATAACGGTACACAGTTCACGTCGGAACTGTTCCGAGACATGTGTGAGAAGTACGGTATCAAGCATCTGACGATCGCTACATACCATCCTCAGTCCAACGGACAAGCTGAGCGTTTCGTGGATACGCTCAAGAGGAGCCTCAAGAAGATGAATGGAGAGTTCCCGAACAGAGAAATCATCAGACAATTCCTGATGACGTACAGGCGTACTCCCAATCCGAATGTTCCGGATGGGAAGAGTCCTGCAGAACTCTTCATTGGCCGATCAATCAGATCAAGAGTCGATCTGATGAGACCTACCAAGAGATCGGATCAAGTAGTCCAGAAAATGAAGGACCAGTTTGACAAGCGTCATGGTGCCAAGGACAGATGGTATGCTGTCGGAGACTGTGTCTACTACCGTTCTCCGGATGGACCCAATCGTTTCCAGTGGTTGCCTGCTGTGGTGACTGGAAAGAAGGGAAAGGTCATGTTCGAGATCGAGATCGAGAACAGCAAGAGGAAGCAGAGAGCACATGCGAATCAGCTTCGCAAGAAGGAGGGAGGAGAGATTCTGAACGAGCAGAATAGACACTCTCAGTTGCCCCTCGATGTGCTGCTCGATACCTTCGAGTTGGTTGAGACCAATCGAGAGGATAATGACATGGATCTGAGAGATCACGGAGAGAATTCTATGAGTGAATTCGGTGTGAATACCGAGCAAGTGCTCGAGGATGAGACTGCAGCGTCGGACTTCTCAACTGCCACGTCTACGCCCGCATCTGCCCCGCCGTCCCGTGATCCGAGCCCAGTGAAGACGCCGACCCCGATCGTGCCGAGACTTCAACGAGAGCGCCGCCCGCCGACACGCCTCGTCATCGATCCATCGAAGAAGACGTACAAGGAGACGAAGAAGTAATCCCGTCCCAGTTTGCTACGTCACCTCACCTCTTACCCCATTCTTGTTATTTAAGATCGGCAGCGCCAATCTTGAAGGGGAGGTGTTGTATAGTATAATAATAAGCTAGTTATCGTAATTAAACTAGCATCCTGTAAATAATCAGTTCTCGATTATTACTTCCTGTGAGATGTATACCGTAATCACATATCTCGCCATGCCTCATCACACTCACGGCACCAACACGTGGTGTAGTCGTTTCCCGCCCACGTATTTCGTCAGTCTGACGACAGTTGATCTTCCCCTCTCTCCCCTCCTGATTTCTCTCGTATTTAATGGATTTTCGCAATAGTAGATAAACGCTATTAGTTATCCATTACCCACTCGCCATCTACTGCACGTACATCAACACACAGAAGGAATACACAACAATAAAGTATCATAAACAAATGTTTCAAAAAATCGATTTTTTTTGAAAAAATCTTCAACTGAGGCCGATTTTGTTCGCATCTACCGATTTTGCTAAAAATTGTTTTTTTAAATACATAAAAATAGGCTCTACAAAATGCGCCATGAGAAAAAAATACGGTTTTTCCGATTGCACTTTTCACCGACGTTTTCTCGCTATAAAATACTGAAAAAACGAAAAATGTTAAAATGTCACGTGAAAATATAGGAATTGTGGAGAATCCATTTCTCTATTTAATGAAAAAATTAGAACTTCATATCTCAATTTTAAAGCGAGTTATAAAATTTCTACTGAAGCACACTCGGGTGCAAAATCAAAAGGACCGTCACTTTGTTACTCGCGTACTCGAAAAATAAGGCCTATCTCGAAAAACGGGAAACGCTATCAAATAGAGCAGGGTTGAAAGTACCTTGCACTCTTTTTACAGTGAAATAGAAGGCAAAAATTTTGTAAGTCCGCATACACCCCTCAAATGGTCGATTTTTCTCGCGATTCCTCTCTTATATTGTTTTTAGGTCATATTTGAATTAATTTCACACATATGAGAAGGAAATAAAAAAAATACAAATGAGAACACCAGGAATGAGTTCAATACTTGTAGTTTGTAGCCGGGGTGATTATCTAACTAACTAAGAAAAGAATGACTCTCTAGCTTCATTTTAAAGCAACTTATGATTTTTCAAATAAGATCGTCTCGGATTTTTTTTCCTAAAGTCGCCCGGTTCTTTTGTGTTTCACATAATTGCGAAATTTTTTATCAAAATTCTGCCAACGCCATTCGATAGAGAGTAGTTTGAAGTACCTTAGGTCATGTTTCCAGCCAAATTAAAAATCAAAAATTTTCTACTTACCTGCATGCTCGAATCTCTCGCGATTCCCCTGTTATAGATAATATCGGTTTTCATTAAAAAAAACTATAATAATTTTCGCAAGGGAATGCTTAGAAAATTGCCCCTAATACATGTTGTGTAGTGGTCTGTCCCAACTCAGAGAGTCATAGAATATAATTATTTATCTAGAGAGAACAAGCCACTTTACAGGGCGAGGACGGGTCAACACTGAATAGGCTCAACTAGTGTAGAGAGAGCTATTTACATATATATGTTAATGCATGGGGCAGACAGAGAGGGACGGTGAATTGCACGTCGACTAGATTATGATAATTGACTAGAGAGGGGGATACAACACCTTCCTCCAATATTCAAACTTGGGAAGAATCTAATATAACAGTCAATTACAGTGGAATTACATGAGAGGAACTTTTGAGAGGTTGAAGAACTTTTGGTCAGGGATTATTTCTCCTTGTATTTAGTCTTCTCGTTGTAATCAATTAGACATAGATGGTACCAGAGGTACTCTCGGATTCTTATAGGTGCGCATAGAGAGTGGTAAGTGTGTGAGTAAACAAGGATAGAACGGTTATAACTACTAAGTATTTTATCTACCAGCTGATCTACTACCGTAAACATACAATACACGGGCGATCGATGAATCCCGTCGATCGATGACGTGTCCCGTGGAGTCGACCGCTCAGCTTGCTCCGAGACGACTAAGACTAGTGTTACCTAATATGACTAGATAATGACAATTGAAAACGACATGTAAAAGTGTATGATAATAGGCTAGAGTCACGTGATCATTGGCGAAGATGAAGATTGGTGTATGTAGATTAGGAGAGTGTAGTTTGAGGGACAAATGTGTGCTCTGGTGCCCCACACCTAACTACTCGCCGCTCCCCAATTTTAGGCTCTTCCACTGAGTCTATGGAGTATCTCTTCAATTCTCCTCAATACACACAGTACATGCCTCCTGGCAGTACAGAGTACTCTCTTCCGTGGGGATTGACATTGAGAAGCGAATTCATGATCGAGATTCGCAGAATGAATATCAAATCATATTTCACTCTCTTCGATCGATTCGAATTTCTGTGGCTCCGATGTGCGAATTGTGAGATCGAGTAATCGAGACTTCGATTACGAATTTTGGATTCCACCATTCTCTCCGGGTCCTTTTCATCACAATTCATGCATAGATTTCCCTTGAATACACCAATTCCTTCGTTAAATTCATACGATGAATTATCTCCATATATCGATTTCTCTCGACTGCACATCGTCGGTTCCATATCTGTCTGCAATCCGAATGTCAG
The DNA here is from genome assembly GCA_036245785.1 of Pristionchus fissidentatus. Taxonomy (NCBI): domain Eukaryota; kingdom Metazoa; phylum Nematoda; class Chromadorea; order Rhabditida; family Neodiplogasteridae; genus Pristionchus; species Pristionchus fissidentatus. The sequence continues at coordinate 7,287,766 of BTSY01000006.1, forward strand.
CTCCCTTGTCGGCAATTTCGATGATTTGCCAAATTGACCCTGTTCCGCAGTGCTACTATTGGGATCAACACTCATTCTCTCACGTGCGCATTCACTAATGCCCTCGTCAATCTCTGATTCTCTCCCTGAAATGAAGATGGCATCAGAGACTAACGGATATTCGAGTGGGTCACAATTCTCTTTCTCCTCGATCGAATCCTTCGAAACGAGCTCGACTTGGCCACTGTTCGCACTTTCCATAACCCACGTATCACTCAAAGCGATAAGATCATCTGCGAATTCAGGAGGCGTGGATCTATTATCGATTGATTCGTTGGTGACGTCACTAGAGCTGTGAACGACAGATACCGTAGTCACACAATCACCCATCTGTTTTCCATTAACAGAGTTGTGTGCCTCTAGCATCTGACCAACCCACTCTTTCCTCTCATTAATCTTCAAAACCACTGCATTCTGTTCTGCCCTGCTAAGATACTTGAGAGCGTTCTGTATTCTCTCATTCATTCTCAGTATCGCACCACTCGGGTCTATCTTAACAACATCCATCCATTGGTCGTCCTCTCCAAGAACTAACTCAATGCAATGTGCATATCGGTACCACTCAGTTTTGAAACTCTCCACGATCTCCTCGAAGCACATTTCATCATGTTCGATTTCGTACGATGTGAAAATAGCGCGTGCCTTCGGTTTCAGGTACTGTGGCAACCAGATACTCTTCTCCTTCTCAGTTAGCTTGAAATAATATGCATTCACATTGAATTCTGAGAGGAACGACTCGATACTCCGATCATTGATGTTCACATCTCCCCAGTTCATCAGTTCTCTATTATAGAAACTAAGGGAACCGTCGCCAGCTTCCATCATGATTCGTCTCATCTCACTGAATCTTCTGAATGGTCTTGGCTGGTCTTTTCGAATGCAATATTCGGACACTTCGTCAGTGTATGAGACAATCAATTGTTTCATGTATGCATTCGGATCGTATTGATAATCGAAATCACTCAATTTATCATCCAGATCAATCACTTCCACGTCGTATCAGAAAGTCACTACTCTCGAGTGATCTTTGATCTCATTACCGAATGGTCTCTGATCATTCCTGATCTCCTCATTCGTTACTCTCTGATCTGGGTTATTCTCAAATGTCATTGATCTTTGGTCTTTGAAGAAACCATTGTCAATTGATCTTTGATCTCTTCCAGTCTTGCAATCAATCGATCTTTGATCTGCACTATTCTTATCCACGAATGATCTTCGATCTCTGAGAGTGTCACTGTCTATTGAACTTTGATCCCTCCCAATTGTCATCTCATTTGATCTTTGATCTGCGATAAACTCTCCAGTCATCGCATCCTCAATACCATTTGCATGCCCCGCATCGATCAATTTGAGATAATCTTGTCTCTGATCATTCGCCTCGCACTGCACTGTATGGTAATCATAGTATAGGCGTGGATCCGACACGTAACAGCCATCCATCGATCCATGATGGGATACTGTAGTCGCGATCTCACTCATCGGTAGTACCGGTAGATCATAGGGGTTCAGTCTCTGCTGATTCTTGGCCTCTTCCGTCTCTACGGCAAGGGCGACCCCATAATGCAACGAAGGCACTCTCAGATCATAATTGGAACCCAGACGGTACTGGTCCATTGCCACGCTCGGGGGAATCATCATTCCCACCCCGACGGGTACTGTAGCTACCATCGCTGCCTCGCCAGTCTGCACTGCGGGTACTGTAGCTAGCGCCACTTCCGGTCTTACGGTAGGGGCATTCACATAATGCACAGTCTTGTGCGCACTAGCCTCACTCAGGCGTGCTTGCATCGCATTTCTCTCACGTAGAGGCACTGTAGAAGCGGTGCCGGCTCTCTGGCCATAGTACGCATTTCCCTCACGTAGAGGTACTGTCGAAGCGTAGATCGCATTTCCCTCATGTAGAGGTACTGTAGCATTGGGCATCATGCTTCCCACATTCAGATAACTGACAGGTACTGCCCTGGGCGACTGCCTTCCCACATCCGTATGCACGGCAGGTACTGTCAACATCGTCGACTGCCTTCCCACATCCGTCAAGACGGCTGGTACTGTCGATATCGACTGCCTTCCCTCGACCGTCAAAGCGGTAGGTACTGTCGATTTCGCCACCTCCGACGCATCGGCAGGGGCACACTTACCGGACAACCAACTTACCGGTGAATCATCGACTGATATCGATCGGGGATCAAAGTCCACTCCCATCGATAGATAATCTCGTCCCTTATGGTAATGATCTATCTGGGGTCGTTCAAACATGAGCCCATCATCAGCGAAAGATCGATAATTTGACGGAATATCACTTCCACTAGAAGTCAGTCGGGAACAGAGATCGTGATCTACCACACTAGAACCAGGTTCATACCCATCTAAGGGGTCAGTGGGGCATCCCAACTCACGAAGAGACTTTCGCATCTCTCGTAGTTGTTCCTCCACGTCATCAGCAGTCCACACATTGGCTCTGCTACCACTCGGCTCTTGGGATCCTTCTTGTCCACTGGCCGGTGATCTTTGGTCTCTGGGCGCGTGGTGATCGATAAACCTCAACGGATAAGCAGTATCAGCTCTAGTAGTACCGTAAACGCCCCCGTGGGCTACCTCCAACTCAACACTACTTCCACGTCTCATAGCGACTATATCGACTGGTTCGGCCCCCAAATTAGACATAGATGGTACCAGAGGTACTCTCGGATTCTTATAGGTGCGCATAGAGAGTGGATAGTGTGTGAGTAAACGAGGATGGAACGGTTATAACTACTAAGTAATTTATCTACCAGCTGATCTACTACCGTAAACATACAATACACGGGCGATCGATGACGTGTCCCGTCGATCGATGACGAATCCCCGAGGAGTCGACCGCTCAGCTTGCTCTGACGACTAAGACTAGTGTTACCTAATATGACTAGATAATGACAATTGAAAACGACATGTAAATGTGTATGATAATAGGCTAGAGTCACGTGATCATTGGCGAACATGAAGATTGGTGTATGTAGATTAGGAGAGTGTAGTTTGAAGGACAAATGTGTGCTCTGGTGCCCCACACCTAACTCTCCAGCTGATATGGTTCAGCGCGGTTCATCTCGGTTCACTCGTCAAACACGCAGTATCATGTAAATTAAAATATGCAAGATCAGCTGCTCTGGATAAATTACAAACTGCAAAATCAGACTTCAGATGCTCTGGATCAGCGCGGTTCATCTCGGTTCACTCGTCAAACACGCAGTATCATGTAAATTATAATATGCAAGATCATGTAAATTAAAATATGCAAGATCATGTAAATTACAAACTGCAAAATCAGACTCCAGCTGCTCTGGATCAGCGCGGTTCACCTCGGTTCACTCGTCAAACACGCAGTATCATGTAAATTAAAATATGCAAGATCATGTACATTACAAACTGCAAAATCAGACTCCAGCTGATATGGTTCAGCGCGGTTCATCTCGGTTCACTCGTCAAACACGCAGTATCATGTAAATGAAAATATGCACAATCATGTAAATTAAAATATGCAAGATCATGTAAATTACAAACTGCAAAGTCAGACTCCAGCTGATATGGTTCAGCGCGGTTCATCTCGGTTCACTCGTCAAACACGCAGTATCATGTAAATTAAAATATGCAAGATCATGTAAATAAATACTTCAAATATAGACTCCAGCTGCTCTGGATCAGCGCGGTTCATCTCGGTTCACTCTTCAAACACGCAGTTTCATGTAAATTAAAATATGCAAAATCATGTAAATTACAAACTGAAAGATCAGACTCCAGCTGATATGGTTCAGCGCGGTTCATCTCGGTTCATTCATCAAACACGCAGTATCATGCAAATTAAAATATGCAAGATCATGTAAATTAAATACTGCAAAATCAGACTCCAGCTGATGGTTCAGCGCGGTTCATCTCGGTTCACTCTTCAAACACGCAGTTTCATGTAAATTAAAATATGCAAAATCATGTAAATTAAAATATGCAAGATCATGTAAATTACAAACTGCAAAGTCAGACTCCAGCTGATATGGTTCAGCGCGGTTCATCTCGGTTCACTCTTCAAACACGCAGTTTCATGTAAATTAAAATATGCAAAATCATGTAAATTACAAACTGAAAGATCAGACTCCAGCTGCTCTGGATCAGCGCGGTTCATCTCGGTTCACTCGTCAAACACGCAGTATCATGTAAATTATAATATGCAAGATCATGTAAATTAAAATATGCAAGATCATGTAAATTACAAACTGCAAAATCAGACTCCAGCTGCTCTGGATCAGCGCGGTTCACCTCGGTTCACTCGTCAAACACGCAGTATCATGTAAATTAAAATATGCAAGATCATGTACATTACAAACTGCAAAATCAGACTCCAGCTGATATGGTTCAGCGCGGTTCATCTCGGTTCACTCGTCAAACACGCAGTATCATGTAAATTAAAATATGCACAATCATGTAAATTAAAATATGCAAGATCATGTAAATTACAAACTGCAAAGTCAGACTCCAGCTGATATGGTTCAGCGCGGTTCATCTCGGTTCACTCGTCAAACACGCAGTATCATGTAAATTAAAATATGCAAGATCATGTAAATAAATACTTCAAATATAGACTCCAGCTGCTCTGGATCAGCGCGGTTCATCTCGGTTCACTCTTCAAACACGCAGTTTCATGTAAATTAAAATATGCAAAATCATGTAAATTACAAACTGAAAGATCAGACTCCAGCTGATATGGTTCAGCGCGGTTCATCTCGGTTCACTCGTCAAACACGCAGTATCATGTAAATTAAAATATGCACAATCATGTAAATTAAAATATGCAAGATCATGTAAATTACAAACTGCAAAGTCAGACTCCAGCTGATATGGTTCAGCGCGGTTCATCTCGGTTCACTCGTCAAACACGCAGTATCATGTAAATTAAAATATGCAAGATCATGTAAATAAATACTTCAAATATAGACTCCAGCTGCTCTGGATCAGCGCGGTTCATCTCGGTTCACTCTTCAAACACGCAGTTTCATGTAAATTAAAATATGCAAAATCATGTAAATTACAAACTGAAAGATCAGACTCCAGCTGATATGGTTCAGCGCGGTTCATCTCGGTTCACTCATCAAACACGCAGTATCATGCAAATTAAAATATGCAAGATCATGTAAATTAAATACTGCAAAATCAGACTCCAGCTGATATGGTTCAGCGCGGTTCATCTCGGTTCACTCTTCAAACACGCAGTTTCATGTAAATTAAAATATGCAAAATCATGTAAATTAAAATATGCAAGATCATGTAAATTACAAACTGCAAAGTCAGACTCCAGCTGATATGGTTCAGCGCGGTTCATCTCGGTTCACTCTTCAAACACGCAGTTTCATGTAAATTAAAATATGCAAAATCATGTAAATTACAAACTGAAAGATCAGACTCCAGCTGCTCTGGATCAGCGCGGTTCATCTCGGTTCACTCGTCAAACACGCAGTATCATGTAAATTATAATATGCAAGATCATGTAAATTAAAATATGCAAGATCATGTAAATTACAAACTGCAAAATCAGACTCCAGCTGCTCTGGATCAGCGCGGTTCACCTCGGTTCACTCGTCAAACACGCAGTATCATGTAAATTAAAATATGCAAGATCATGTACATTACAAACTGCAAAATCAGACTCCAGCTGATATGGTTCAGCGCGGTTCATCTCGGTTCACTCGTCAAACACGCAGTATCATGTAAATTAAAATATGCACAATCATGTAAATTAAAATATGCAAGATCATGTAAATTACAAACTGCAAAGTCAGACTCCAGCTGATATGGTTCAGCGCGGTTCATCTCGGTTCACTCGTCAAACACGCAGTATCATGTAAATTAAAATATGCAAGATCATGTAAATAAATACTTCAAATATAGACTCCAGCTGCTCTGGATCAGCGCGGTTCATCTCGGTTCACTCTTCAAACACGCAGTTTCATGTAAATTAAAATATGCAAAATCATGTAAATTACAAACTGAAAGATCAGACTCCAGCTGATATGGTTCAGCGCGGTTCATCTCGGTTCACTCATCAAACACGCAGTATCATGCAAATTAAAATATGCAAGATCATGTAAATTAAATACTGCAAAATCAGACTCCAGCTGATATGGTTCAGCGCGGTTCATCTCGGTTCACTCTTCAAACACGCAGTTTCATGTAAATTAAAATATGCAAAATCATGTAAATTAAAATATGCAAGATCATGTAAATAAAATACTGCAAAATCAGACTCCAGCTGCTCTGGATCAGCGCGGTTCATATCGGTTCACTCGTCAACCACGCAGTATCATGTAAATTAAAATATGCAAGATCATGTAAATTAAATTATGCAAGATCATGTAAATTAAATACTGCAAAGTCAGACTCCAGCTGCTCTGGATCAGCGCGGTTCATCTCGGTTCACTCGTCAAACACGCAGTATCATGTAAATTATAATATGCAAGATCATGTAAATTAAAATATGCAAGACCATGTAAATTACAAACTGCAAAATCAGACTCCAGCTGCTCTGGATCAGCGCGGTTCATCTCGGTTCACTCTTCAAACACGCAGTTTCATGTAAATTAAAATATGCAAGATCATGTAAATTAAATTATGCAAGACCATGAAAATTAAATACTTCAAATATAGACTCCAGCTGCTCTGGTTCAGCGCGGTTCATCTCGGTTCACTCGTCAAACACGCAGTATCATGTAAATTAAAATATGCAAGATCATGTAAATAAATACTTCAAATATAGACTCCAGCTGCTCTGGATCAGCGCGGTTCATCTCGGTTCACTCTTCAAACACGCAGTTTCATGTAAATTAAAATATGCAAGATCATGTAAATTAAATTATGCCAGACCATGAAAATTAAATACTTCAAATATAGACTCCAGCTGCTCTGGTTCAGCGCGGTTCATCTCGGTTCACTCGTCAAACACGCAGTATCATGTAAATTAAAATATGCAAGATCATGTAAATAAATACTTCAAATATAGACTCCAGCTGCTCTGGATCAGCGCGGTTCATCTCGGTTCACTCGTCAAACACGCAGTATCATGTAAATTAAAATATGCAAGATCATGTAAATTAAATTATGCAAGATCATGTAAATTAAATACTGCAAAATCAGACTCCAGCTGCTCTGGATCAGCGCGGTTCATCTCGGTTCACTCTTCAAACACGCAGTTTCATGTAAATTAAAATATGCAAAATCATGTAAATTAAAATATGCAAGATCATGTAAATTAAATACTGCAAAATCAGACTCCAGCTGCTCTGGATCAGCGCGGTTCATCTCGGTTCACTCGTCAAATACGCAGTATCATGTAAATTAAATTATGCAAGATCATGCAAATTAAATTATGCAAGATCATGTAAATTAAATACTGCAAAGTCAGACTCCAGCTGCTCTGGATCAGCGCGGTTCATCTCGGTTCACTCTTCAAACACGCAGTTTCATGTAAATTAAAATATGCAAAATCATGTAAATTAAAATATGCAAGATCATGTAAATTAAATACTGCAAAATCAGACTCCAGCTGTGAGACTCGACTGAGACGGGAAAGGGCGGGGGGAGGGAGAGGGGAGAGAGGAGAGGGGAGGGAGAGGGAGAGGGGGAGAGAGAGTCAATCGATACACGCGAAGGGGAGCGAGCGGGGCGCTATAAGAGACGAATCGCGAGAGAATCGACCACCAGCCCCTTTTGAGAAAATAGAAATTCATGGTCTTCAAAACGGACGAAAAAATTTATTTAGGTACTAAAAAGCAAGGCGGTTCGAACTGCGTTCACCGTTTTTCGATAAATAATTTGTTCACGAGCTGTAAAGCATCAAAGGTGACGAAATAGCGAAAACACCAAAAACCATCCCTCACGTAATTAATCATATCTTGCTTTAAAAGTGAGATAGAAACTTTTTCAAAAAAAGGAATTGTAGAGCAATAGATTCTCTAAAACTTTTTCCATTATGCCATAACTCTAACTGTGAAATCACCCTTGTCGGTCATCGGAAAAATGGTCATAACTCGAACAAAATAAAAAAAACTATTTTTTTTGGTTATGTGCAAGTTCAAGGTCACATATGATAGTTTTTTTGACCCCAAGTATTAGGTTTTTTGACAAATGTATAAAAAAAGCGGGCTCGATTTAGTGAGGGGCTGTTGTAGTAACCTACCCAAAAATGATCTTTTATGCTCTTAATTTTATCTTATTTTGAAGAAAATATTGCAAAAATAAATTATCAACACTTTCTGGCTGTTCATTTGCCTCAGAAATGTTTTAGTTAGCTGAATCACGAATGTGACGGGCAATATTTCAACAATGAGAAAACCTCGTTTTTTCATGTTTCATACCTGTCTATATAACTCGAAAATTACCAAACGGATGCTATAATGCCCCTCTATTCTTACCATGCAAAGCGGGGCCTTATTTCGGGGCATAATGAATTTTGGAACCTAAATTTTGCATGTTACTGTAATGTGAACACATAAAGGTATCCGTGTATGTAAGACATATATGAATGTTTGTCTAGTGGTACTGAACAACTTTGCTTTTGAGTGCGAATGATTATCTTCACGTTGGAGCGAGCTACAGGTTTCAGAAAGTGCAACAACAAAGGTCAACCGCGCGCTCTCGTTTCTCTAGCACTCTCCTCATTTCCCACACTCTCTCGCCAGTTCGATGCCCGGCGAGTGCAAAAATCTTTTGCACAATGGGAATTATTAGCAATATTGTACGTAAAGGTAAATTTCGTCGTATTTTGATAATTGGTCTTTGCAGGACGATTTCGAGAACAAAATTTGTCACATACGGAGCTGTAGAGAATCCCTCTCTCGACGAGATAGTTCTTGAAATCGAGAACATTCAGCATCTCAGAAGACGAGATGTTGTGAACCTTCATTGTAATGATATCGAAGTTCAGGGAACCTCGGAGAGAGAATGCTTTTCGCATATGTCATTAATAATTCTAAATTCAAACGTATTGTATTTTCGTTCGCAAATGTTGCACAGCATTGCTCAAATTTTTCAACAAAAAAATTAATTCTGTGAATATTAGAAACGGCCCTAGCGAAATATTGCCCACATTCATATTCATATACCTAAAGAACAATTATGAAACTAATAACTTAAACTTTTGAAAAAAAAAATTTTTGAAAAAAACCATGAACCCGGGTTCATGGTGAAAAATTATTTTTGGACCATGATCCCGGGTTCATGGTATTTTTCAAAAAAAAAAAATTTTTTAAGTTCAAGTTATTAGTTTCATAGTTGTTCTTTAGGTATGTGAATATGAATGTGGGCAATATTTCGCTAGGGCCGTTTCTAATATTCACAGAATTAATTTTTTTGTTGAAAAATTTAAGCAATTTTTAATTTTGAATTTTTTTCGAGGTCAAATCACTCATAGATTTGAATACTATCAAAACACAATTATGCAACAAAACTCTCCAAACAATTTGACCTAATCCAGGATTCGGTAGAGTACCAAATATCTGAGTTGTGTGTGAGTAAGATGGACACATTTTTGAAAACGAAGTTTTATGAAAATATTTCAAAAACCACGATCGTTAAATAGTATATTGGGGCTTTAAAATGATCATTCAATCATGTTGATGATATTGTAATAATATTATAAGTAAATGCTATGTAAACAAAAAGTTGTATATGAAAGACAGACTTCGTCGATAACGGATATTCGAGTGAGAATTTCGGAAACTTAGTCAATCAGGGCGGGCCTGGCTATGGTCAATATTGTTGCATATGGTGCCAGACTACAACGTATGCATAAAAACTATGGGATCTGGCTCGAAAAATGGCCAACATTTCTCGAAAATACAAAATTTCGAGTCCAAAAAGTGGTATCGGAATCAATCGAAATTCGATCTGAACATGCGTTTTACAGTGTTTGGGCACCCCAAACATAACGCAATTAATAAATATAGTCTATCTTTTCAGTTTGAGAAATTTTAATTTATCGACCTTTTTCACTCAAACCCATATTTCTACAAGTTCAGAGCCGGCAAATAGAAATAAGTGGTGTTTTGTGCAATCCGGGGTGGGGACCCTCTAACCACCCGAGTATGGGCCCCTAGCTCTCATTTTGGGCGGCCACGTCCGGGTGGTGGTCGAGTTTTACCGATCCCGTCTCTTAATGAGGTGGCGGAGCGTGAGGAGACGAGAGAAGGATTAAAGAGATCTGATCAGATCTCCTCTCTCGAGGAGACTTTGAGGGGGAACAAAACTATATTCCAATTCTGCCGTCAAAGTTGTTGTCTCACTTTCAAAGTCAAATATTTGCGAAAACGCGTTCGAGTTTCGAAATTGTTGTTCTGTCAACGTTCTCGCCGTTGATTTCCTCGAATGTTCTCTGTCTTTCCTCCCTGCTTGTTTCCGTGTCTCTCGCTGAAGTTGAATCAGACCTCAAATTTCATGCGTCTCAGCACTTTCACGATCCTTATCAGCTGCATAGGCCATGACCAATTGGCAAAAATTTCACCACCGCACGCTTTCTTATCACTAACCTCTAGAAAGGTGACTCAGCGTATATTCGTTATTATATCAAGCACCATTCCTCTAGTTAGCCATTTTCATTTTCTTAGCAAATTCCAAATGTGAATCTAATAATCCTCAGCGGTGAATGTTAGCTCTTGTCATTTATTCGTTTACATTTCGAAATATTATGATTGAACGAGTTTGTTAACTTTTCACAACAATGATTCCTTCCCATTATCCGACAATTTCGAAAAGTTACGTAACCAATTGACCTCACACAGAAAAAAAACAGTCTTATATGAGGCCCCTAACCCCCTCAAAAGTCATATATATCAGACTTTTATTCTTATATGACTTTTAAAGGGATTAGGGGCCTCATATAAGACTTTTTTCTCTGTGTGCTCCTCGTTTTTTTCGCACAAGAACATTTTTTTGCGCGGCAAAGTTATAGATTTTTCAATTTTAAATTTCGAAATCAATATTTTTATTCTTTGAGATGCTTACCGCGACGTCTGGTGCATTTCACTCCTTCATTGTAAAAGATGCTGCTTCCGGTAATATGAGCCGATTCACCGTGCCAAGGAGGTAATATTGTAATATGAATAAATAACATTTTAAGATTTAATTAATTTAATACATTTTTACGAATCCTATTTATGAGAGGAATCGCGAGAGACTCGAGCTCATCGGCCATTGCGGGGACACGAAATTTATGATTTTTGAATTGGCTGAAAACATAGCACAAGGTACTACAAACTTCCCTCTATCGAATACCGTTTTAAGAATTATTTTTTTAAATTTCATTTTCGCGTGAAACACAAAATCACCCTGGTGAGTCGGGAACTTTTTCGAGAAATAGTAAAGTTTGAAAAATCGTAAATATCTTCCAAGTAAAGATAGAAATCCGCGGTTTGGTGCGTTAGATAGACAAATGACTCGGCTTGTTTACCAACAGCTCGAAGTCATTCCTGGATGATGCGCCGATGTGGGGTGGTCGCTTTTGTAAAAGTTGTGCTAATTTTCGTAAAAGTCCAAAGTTCTGGTTCCCCTATGGGCGCTGTGGTGAGCATAGTTGGCGCTCACTACAACATTAAAATGAACCCAATCGGCCCATGCATTCTAAAGATGCGCGCGATTTTGTCAGGTCGGCCGAATATAATTAATGGCTGCGAACATTTATTCTTACCAATTTGTTGTGAAAACTATCGCAAACTATTCAAAAACAATATTCATGTTGTTTGTGACATTTTTTATTGATTGATTTTTAGAGTAAAAAAATGAAAAAAAATCAAAGTCGATTTTTGGATTTGCGGTATTTCGATTATTTCGAAGTCGATATGCTTCTTATAAGGTTTCATATTATTAGTTATGAACGCTGGTGCAAGGGGGTGTTTGTGTAATTCCTTCAGCAAATATATGTTGCCCGCTGAATCTTCTCCTAAATGCGAAATTTGTCTTCAACTATTAGAACAGGTTCAATTCCTTCCATACTCCTTCATGGCATTCCTCATTATTGGTGGACCAATTTCCTTTTTGAAAATTAACGGCTATCTGTACGTAGAAAAGAGTTACAGCGCCTATAAAATCGCGTGCTCTGACTTCTCTAGCACTCTCTCAATTCCCCACGCTCTCTCGCCTGGGTTCGGACCCCGAGCTGGGCAGAAATCTTTTAACAGTACTTCTTTGATTCCTCACCAGGGTTTGTGGGCCGAAATCACGTAATTTCGATAACAAAGAAGCTTTGCTATCTTTACTTTGAAGATATTTACGATTTTTCAAACTTTACTATTTCTCGAAAAAAGTTCCCGACTCACCAGGTTGATTTGTGTTTCACGCGAAAACGAATTTTTTTTTAATTCTGAAAACGCTATTCGATAGAGGGATGTTTGTAGTACCTTGTGCTATGTTGTCAGCCAATTCAAAAATCATAAATTTCTGTGTCCCGGTCGAGCTCGAGTCTCTCGCGATTCCTCTCTTATAGGTACACGAACCTACAATACATCAGCGCCGGCGCCCAAGGAACTGTCGTGTGAGAATATTTTCTTAAAACTATTTATTTTAATTCTATTCAGTCAGAAGTTATCCGTTTTAGCGTATTCAAGCGCACTTTTATATTATTTATCGCATAAGATAAAGTCAATGAAAATGAGAGGTGCTCATTATAATAATTTCCATTCGCATTGGCGAGACGAGCTCAAATACACAATCGGGAGAAACTTGAGAATGGCAGTGAACCAGCAGAATTCAAAATCAGAAGAGATCAGCATGCCTTATACCCTACATCAAAGCATGAGACTGATAAAGATTGATTGATTGACTGAATTATAATAATTAAGATCGGCCGATGACACGGCGACTTCGACTCGAGTCGCCATCAAGAAGATGCAACAGCCCTTCCTCATGCCGCTCTCTGCCAAACGAGCCTATCGAGAACTGGTGTTACTGTCATCCATCGAACATCCCAATGTGAGATCATAGACAATATTAATATTTTATAACCAATACTGCTTGCAATTTAGGATTTCATATATTAGGCTTTAAGACAATGAGAAACAAAATATTTGAAATACCTTGCTAGGCTGAGTCGATATGCGAATTTTCTGAAATATAAATATTGTTATCACACTGTCTTTAAACATATTCTGAAATATTATTCAAGAGTGTTTCGTCATGGATCAGAGTCATCAGATTATCAGAATTGCTGATTATTTGCGCTAGAATACAGTCGCTCATATTGCATCTTTCAAAACGCTATGGCATGACCAAGTAATGACGAATGGTCCGTTAATAACTTCGCTGGATTTCGAAGAAAATAATGATTCTAGAACTGACCGTAATATATCTTGGAGGGGAGATTGGGTGTGGCCAAAACCCAGAAAAAAGTAACGATAATTGCAGATTATCAAGTTGATCTCCGCCTTTACTCCACAAGAGAGGAAGAGGGACTTCCAGGAGGTGTACCTGGTCATGGAGCTCATGAACCATAACCTGCATCAAGTAAAATTAATAATCATTTACCATTCTAACGAGGATACAACATAACTCTAGAGAATATTATGAGTTGATTTTTCTTCCTCGCAGTTGTTGTGAGGTTAAAGGCATGGTATGCATAAATTGCGCTACACACATTTGTTTTTTTAAAATTTATATGTGATATAGTTTTTTTTACACCAATTTGCAGATTCGCAATAAACTGAAGCTGGATCACGCCATGTTGTCTTTCTTCATCTACCAAAGTCTCTGCGCCGTGAATCACATCCAGAAGATGGGCATCATCCATCGAGTTCGTTTTTTCTCGCTGGTTTGAACAATTGTAAAAGTGAGTGAGCGAACACTCTGCGCCCACTCCCTCAGCAAGAAATCTCCACAGTTCTTTACGTTACATTAGAACTGTTTACAGTGATGACATGTTGCAAAGTACACTTAGAGAAAAATTACTTCGCCATGCATGCGAGTTAGTAAATGAATTCCTAAAGCCTATTATTTCAGAACGTATGTCTGTCTGTCTGTGTGTCTGTGTGTGTGTCCGTCCGTCACGCTAAATATCTCGCCAACGGATAGAGCTATCGACTCAGTTCCTTCGCCATCACATGCATCCCCACAAGAGTACCTTGCTCAATAAAAAAATTTAAACAAAATCCATGGCCAAAATTTTCGAATTTTCTCCAAACACACCGGTGAGGAGTGTAGGAGATCCCAGGAAAAGTGTTATGCGATATCAGAAACGTGTAAGAACGTGTTCTAACATGTTTTAAAGTGGAAAATCGAAATTTTCGAAAAGTTCTAAAATGATTCAGAGAGCGTAGGGGATTACAGGAAAAGCGTTTTGTGATGTCGGGAAAGTGTTCGGAAACTTTCTGAACGCACCGTTTCCGTTGTGAAAGGCTCGTGAGGCCACGGAGCCAAGAAGTGGCGTAGTGGCAACTTTTTCCGATCGCTCTCAGCCTCACGAGCCTTTTGCAACGGAATTAGCCAGTACTCTTTGTAGCGATTAACACTCTCCAACATAATGTAACATGGAGAAGACTCCCGAGCACCCCCTGCAACGAACTTGGAGCCGGCTAACTTGCTTCCCCTGGACCGAACTTGGAGCCAGCTACCGAGCTTCCCCTGGACCGAACTTGGAGCCGGCTATCTTGCTCCCCTGGTCCGAACTGGAGCCGGCTGCCGAACTCCCCCTGGACCGAACTTTGAGCCGGCTGCAAAGCTCCCCCTGGGCCGAAATGTGCCCTGCAACTGAATGAACTCCTGAACCATACTTTGAAAACGTAGTGCGCACCCTACCATAGCGTAGTTTAACCTCAACACACCCTGCTAGTTTAAATTTGAATTCCCGCAATAGGGAATTCAAATTCGTATCTTTTCTTACGCTGTCCTCCTATCCCGTGCTCTCTATGCTAAGAAGTAAGTAATTCATTTGCTAACTCCCATGCTTTGTCTCTGAGTGTAGCACCGCAATACTCGATCGATAAATCAATCGATATTTCCAGGATCTCAAGCCATCAAACATCGTCGTTGATGATAAATGCGTGCTGAAAGTGCTCGATTTTGGGTTGGCGCGCATGACGGCGGCGGATATTCGAATGACGAAATACGTAGTGACTCGCTTCTACCGCGCGCCCGAGATCATCCTCGAGCAAGCGTACAACGAGAAGGGTAAGTTAAGGTTAAGTTATGGTTTACGGGGAGAGGAATATTTACCGCATTTTGTGGCAGGCCAGTTAGTGCCGATAGCCTACTACCGTATTATAAAAGTGTTACAGTGATAGGTGGTATCGATTTTCCTTACAGCCGACATCTGGTCGATCGGGTGCATTTTTGCGGAGCTGCTGACGCACCGCGTCCTTTTCCCGGTGAGTGACGGTTTTTCATGTTTAGATACTTTTTTAAAAGTAATTTATTTTTAAAAAAAACACATTGAAATGAAAGAAAACAGATGGAATTGTTACAAGAATATATACATCCAGATTGTTTTTTTTGCATGAGCGATTGAATGAATTGCATCAAATATTGACAGGGCCTCAACAGAATCGATCAGTGGTCCAAGATCGTTTCCATCATGGGAACGCCCACTGATGCGTTCATGTCACGACTGACCACCCATACTGATGAGTACGATTTGCGTTTTTATTAAATTTAACTTTGAAAATTTACTAAAAGAGGAAGAAAAAAGAAACTCGGTTGATTCTAGGTACGTGAGAAGTCTTCCCAAAGTTGTCGCAACGCCCATTGAACAGTTGATTCCCGACAGTCTCTTCCTGACGCACACTGAGCGACCACGAGCACATCTTACTGGTCAGAAACATATGTTAAAACAATAAGAGTTAAGTTACGAGTTTAAGAGTTAAGTTTAGAGAGAGTTAAGTTAGGGGAATATTTACAGCATTTTGTGGCAGGCCAGTTAGTGCCGATAGCCTAATACCGTATTATAAAAGTGTTACAATGATAAAACAATAAGACATACTCAAAGAATCTTCTAGCAAGAGATACCTTGAAGGCTGGTTCATTATTCTTTGAACCAAAATCTGCTGCAGAACTTAAAAATTTTCTTTTCCATTTTTTCTATATATTAGTCAGAAAAAGATGAAACATGCGTAGCCCCCGCAGTCTCCGCCCAAATCCACCGGGCCCTCAATCGCGAATAGTCGAGCGGGGTGAAGCACAAGCTGAATTCTAAACGCTATGAGACGTGCTCGGGCTTGTTTTGTAGCTCTTGAGAAGCTCTATCGATCGCGCCCAGGCCCATGGTGGTGGGACGTCGTGAAGACGCTCAGAAAGAGGGAAAACTGTTTCAAATACCCCTAATAATGTAATTATAGCTATCGTAGCATGCTCGGCCGACTGCCATTCTATTGTTATCATCCTAAAAATAATATCTGGTAAGAAAAAACAAAGATAACGTCTAAATTCGAATTGTGCTTTTGTTTGCAAAAAAAGTGGTGAAAACGAGGGTTTTAAGAGTACGAGAGTATCAAAATTCCGCTTTACTGTAAATAGCAGTGGTTTTGGCAAAAGAGGAATTGAACTTGCAATGTGCTGTGCCTGAGGCGCGCGCTTAACCACTGCGCCATGGGTGTGATCTCTCGTTCCACTCTCCCACGCGCTAAGTTCTTGCCCTCTCACCGCGCGTCGACTATCGCAATCGTCACAATTCAGATGCCGTTGCACTCTCCACATCTGCATAAACTATTTTTGTTCTGGCATACCTTCGAAATATCTCCTATCACCTGAGTTATGCCCCTAGAAAGATGGACGATTTGGCTCCGCCCACCTCCCCTCCCCTCTCATCTTTCCCCCCTCTCACAACAGTCGAAGCGCGCGTGGTTTTGGAGCTGTAACTCGGCTCAGAGATGAGATATCGACCCAAATCCAAAAGAATGTTCTTATTCAGACATGTAGCAACATGGTAACACTAAATTTCACCCCTCTCATTGAATTCTGCTGACCACGTTGTGGCCCCTAAACATGCGATCCCGAATAATAATACTGTATACATTTTGAAATATAAAGATAAAGCTATTAAAAAAATAAATATTTAAAGCGGAGGACGCTCGCCGACTCATTTCTAAAATGCTCGTGATCGATCCGAACGAGCGATACTCAGTGCAAGAAGCACTCAACGACCCCTACGTCAATATGTGGTTCAGAGAGGCTGAGGTGAGTTGTGAATAATACTAAAAAAATTTATGCAATTCACAGTAAAGATGGGAGAAACTGAAGGAATAAATTGATCTCCTCTCTGTGCTTTTTCCAATAAAACAAGCCCTCGCAAATACTTTACATTAAAAAACGTCAGAATTGCATACGTTCAGTAAGGTAAAGATAAAGGTAAAGGCGGAGAGTGAAGAGAGAAAAAAAATTGTAACCCAACACTGTGAATAAATTGGACGTATTACATTATAGGTCAACGCGCCCCTTTCTGTCAGCAGATACGATCAGCAACTCGATTTCGCCGATCATTCATTGACGGAGTGGAAATGTGAGTTGATTTTTTTAATGTCTCTTTATATTCCTTAAACAAGTTGCAATTTTGTAGCCCTGATCTTCGACGAAGTGAAGCGACTCGAGTCTCAGCACGACGTACACAATGGTGGACTACTGTAGATGCATGAATCGATCGATCGCACTTTCCGATTTTTTTACTCAAAACAACTTTTTTATTAATTTATTTTGTACATATCGAGAAAAAGTGAGCATACTTGTAAACTTGTTCTTTCTCCATTTTTGTTTTGTAGTGAACATACGCAAGCATTTCGTATACCTCGCTTCATAGATACACACCCCTAATAATGTTGTTCATAAACATACACGTAGAAAATAAAACGAAAACATTCAAGATAAATATACAGTATGTCTTCAAATATAATTGCAATCGACTATTGCGAGAAAAATCTAACCTTTCGAATGTTTGCCAAACACATCGAGGAGTCTCGGGGATCACAGGACAAATGTTTTGCAATAGAAAAGAAGGCTCCAGGTTCGGTCCCCTGGACCGAACCTGGAGCCGGCTACCAAGCTCCCCCTCAACCTAACCTGGAGCCGCCTAAGCTCCCCCTGGGCCAAACATGGAGTAATAATGCTGTTCATAAACATACACGTAGAAAATACAACGAAAAAATCAAGATTAATATACAGATATAATTGCAATCGACAATTACGAGTTATTCGGAAGCACTCTGCTTCATCCATTTTTGCCTTCAGTTGCGCACGTTTATGACTTCCCGTCGATGCACGCCTAAATAAATCAATGTATATATTGTGCAATAAATTAACTCTAGGTTTAGGCATAGGCTCATGCTTAGTCTTGTTCACACCTGCTTCGATTAATGCTGCGCTAATTTCTTCGGGGAAATTTCCCCATCAAAAGGTGGAAAACTCGTGTAACTCAGCTCAAACTGAACGAAATCTCTCCAATCAAAAGGAAAATGTTCCGATCGTGCCTTGCAATCCCTGTATCAAGTTTGGAAGTTGTAGATTCACTTGGGAAAAGTTATGAAAGGGTGCATACAACTGTTTTGCACCTTGCACACCAAGAAATTTGGGCTCTGTTCCGGAATAGAGGTTCCTAGGAAATAGAAAGGTCCCAAAAAAATAGAAAGGTCCCATGGAAATAGAAAGGTCCCAAGAAAATAGAAAGGTCCCATGGAAATAGAAAGGTCCCTAGAAAATTGAAGTTCCCTTGGAAATAGAAAGGTCCCTAGAAAATAGAAAGGTCCCTTGAAAATAGAAAGGTCCCAAGCATTGGTAAGAGGTCTCCCAAAAAATAGACAGGTCCCATAAAATAGAAAGGTCCCAAGAAAGTCTAAAAGTTGGGCTCTGTTCCGGAATAGAGGTTCTTAGGAAATAGAAAGGTCCCAAAAAAACAGAAAGGTCCCATGGAAATAGAAAGGTCCCTTGAAAATAGAAGGGTCCCAAGGAAATAGAAAGGTCCCTAGAAAATTGAAAGGTCCCTTGGAAATAGAAAGGTCCCTAGAAAATAGAAAGGTCCCTTGAAAATAGAAAGGTCCCAAGCATTGGTAAGAGGTCTCCCAAAAAATAGACAGGTCCCATAAAATAGAAAGGTCCCAAGAAAGTCTAAAAGTTGTGCTGCAAAATAGAAAGGTCCCAAGATCACGGAAAAATGTTCCGAAAAAATAGAAAGGTCCCAAGAAAAACCAGACTTAAAAATAGAAAGGTCCCATCAAATAGAAAGGTCCCAATAAATAGAAAGGTCCCATTATATGGTTAAATGATGATGATTATATGGTTAAAATAGAAAGGTCCCAAGCAAGGTTTAAAAAATAATATTTAAAAGATCCAAATACCGTTTAAAAGTGCTCTCTAAAAATAGGAAGTTTCAAAACATCATTAAACTATTTTAACAATAAGAAATAATAGTTTGGCGGGGGAGGAGGGGTTGTGGGAACTACTGTTTGGTCGGGGTCAACATGCAGAACGAGCAATCGGTCGAACGGTCACAACAGGAGGAACGGGGATAATATGTTGAGCTGGTGCCACTGGAACGGCCGATTCACGAGTAACTGAGTCTCGGTGATAAATATTCATGTCATGGAAAAGATGATTCAGGATTTTTTCGCATTGATTCTCCAATGAAACAGGTATCCCTGAATATTGTGAAAGGGGCGAGAATAATATAAATTTCTTTATATCTTGAGAAATTGACGTTATCTATCATTGGCGTTATGTTTGGGGTGCTCAGACATTGTCAAAGGGGTAAGATCGTATTTTGGATGATTCCTAAATAACTATTTTGATGCTCATTTTCGATATTTCGATGAAAATCGATCCTTTTTGGAATTTTTGTCGATTTGGAAAAGGGTCTGCTTTTTAATACTTTCAGTGAAGACTCATTCCTCGAAGATTAGTGCGTTCTAACTAGGGAGGGTCGCGAAATCTCACCGAGCTTTCCGGATGGAAATGAGAGACTATCTGGGTGGGTCGACATATTTGTTCAGAGACCTGGCACTGGCCTAAACTTCCGATGAGATGTTAGCAATACTATAAATTAGTGCACACGTTTGCGCCTCAGGGCATGAAAACGAGCGAAAATGACGTCATCAACAAGTTTGGCCAAATTGAATCGAATCACTTTATACTGTAAATTTATGGATTCCTTATCGAAATACAAGTAGTTCTTGGTTTCGGAGCTTTTTTGATTGGAGTCGATGTTAGCGAGTTATTCAGAGAAATGTACTTCATTCAACATTTTTTTTCATTTGGCCATACATAGAAGATTCAAGTATACTTCATTCAACTTTCATAAAGAAGTTTCTCGAAGAACTATATTTTTTATTTGGTTAAGCAAAGCGACAAATTCGATTGCAAAAGAAGGACAGAACCGGCAATTACGGGCATTTCCCGGCTGTATACGGTAGTGATGCCAATTCGCTAACTTAGTCGGTTTTCGAATCGAATTTTCTCCTTTATTTTACACATTTCACCGGGCATGTCCGGGTAGTTTCCGGCAAATCGAGGTGGACAAAAACCTACTCACGGGTCGTAAATAGTTTTCTTCGCAAACATACAAAAATCAAAATTTTGATCACGTTGCGGTAAACGTTCTGATATTTTCAGTACGTACGATATTGAGATGAACTGTGTTGTTAGACATCCATGGCAAACATTCCAAAAAGAATGTATTTTCATCGAAATATGCATAAACATTTATGAAAGCTGAAAATGCGATCTTACTAGCCTTTTGACAAAGTCTGAGCACCCCAAACATAACGCCAATGATAGACAGTGGTTAAGAAATTTTTATTTTTCGATATTTTTCGACGAAAACCAATGCAGATGAAGTCGCCACTTTCACAATATTCAGGGATACCTGTTTCATCGGAGACATGAATATTTACCACTGAGATTCAGTTACTCGTGAATTGGCCGTTCCAGTGGCACCAGCTCAACATATTATCCCCGTTCCTCCTGTTGTGACCGTTCGACCGATTGCTCGTTCTGCATGTTGACCCCGACCAAACAGTAGTTCCCACAACCCCTCCTCCCCCGCCAAACTATTATTTCTTATTGTTAAAATAGTTTAATGATGTTTTGAAACTTTATATTTTTAGCGAGCATTTTTAAACGGTATTTGGATCTTTTTAAATATTATTTTTTAAATCTTTCTTGGGAACTTTCTATTTTTGAAATCCATTTAACCATATAATGGGACCTTTCTATTTTTAAGTCTGGTTTTTCTTGGGACCTTTCTATTTTTTCGGAACATTTTTCCGTGATCTTGGGACCTTTCTATTTTGCAGCACAACTTTTAGACTTTCTTGGGACCTTTCTATTTTATGGGACCTGTCTATTTTTTGGGAGACCTCTTACCAATGCTTGGGACCTTTCTATTTTCAAGGGACCTTTCTATTTTCTAGGGACCTTTCTATTTCCAAGGGACCTTTCAATTTTCTAGGGACCTTTCTATTTCCTTGGGACCCTTCTATTTTCAAGGGACCTTTCTATTTCCATGGGACCTTTCTGTTTTTTTGGGACCTTTCTATTTCCCAAGAACCTCTATTCCGGAACAGAGCCCAACTTTTAGACTTTCTTGGGACCTTTCTATTTTATGGGACCTGTCTATTTTTTGGGAGACCTCTTACCAATGCTTGGGACCTTTCTATTTTCAAGGGACCTTTCTATTTTCTAGGGACCTTTCTATTTCCAAGGGAACTTCAATTTTCTAGGGACCTTTCTATTTCCATGGGACCTTTCTATTTTCTTGGGACCTTTCTATTTCCATGGGACCTTTCTATTTTTTTGGGACCTTTCTATTTCCTAAGAACCTCTATTCCGGAACAGAGCCCAATTTCTCACCATGCACAGTACAACTTCTTTCTCCCTCTCGAGATTTGCAGTAATATGCTGCAGCCAGCAGCTGATGCAGCAGCGATGATTGCATCGGAGAGCAAAGTACGGGGACTGCAATTTTCTTCTTTTAAAAATCACTTTCCTTTTTTTTAAATAAAATATTTTAATTCCAAATTTTATGCAACTTAAGGCGGGCAATACTTGGATAAAAATTGTGGAACACAATTTCGATACGTTTTGAAGACGTACCGCTTCTGAGAAGGATTCCAGACAAATCGGGCAGTCTCCATCAGTCATTGCGCAATTGAAATTTGGATTGATCGATAATCGAATATTCGAATGCTCAATTATTTCGAAGTCTTCAGGGATGCCAGGAAACGACACGCGATCGATTACTTCATCTCCGAACTTCTTGGTGTGCTTGAATCGCTTTCTCCATTTTAATTTAGGAATTCTATTGGGGATAATACAGTCGGCGAGCGTTCTTGTATCAGGGACGCTGAGGTCATCAAGACTGGAATTGGACGATTCGATGACGTCATCATCATCATCCGCGATATCTTGTCGGAGATCGTTGAGAGTCGCTTGAAGTTCGCTTATTTTCGGGCGAGCAAGACGCTGGTTGTAGCAGCCCGAGTAGTATTAGTTCGGGCTGCAATTAATATGGAATAATTTAGTACAAACATCGAATATTTTGCATTACTACTACACACGAAGCTGGATTATAATGGTCGAGCAATAACAGTGGCTAAAAAAATTAGAAAAGAAAAGTAAAAATAAAAAAAATCACTGTTTGTATGCGCGAATCCGTCTGTCCTCGGCCATATTGATAATGTTGTAGCGGACGTGCACTTTCTGAAATTACTAAACATGATTTATTATACAACATTTTGCATCTACGAAATAGGAAAACTCGAAACGCATAAAAAACAAAAGCCTGAATATCATTTAAATAAAAATAATAAAATAAATATTCCTACCTGGAATAGTGCTTTGTCATCGCATGGGAGATTCGTGCCCGCCCATTCTTCCGAGCGGTCAACAACGTGATTACGAGGCCGTTTGGGCTTGGGATCACTGAGAATGGGGAAGAGATTACAATTTCGAAATATAAGAAAATTCTTTGTTGATCAACTTTCTTTTAAAAATTCTGCAAATTCTGCTTCAGACAAATACAAAATCTATAAGGCCATTTCCCATTTTGTCTGCTCGGCTTGATTATATTATAGATTCATACCATAAATCTATTTTTTATATAAATTTAGTTTTATAAATCGGTTGACTCACTGCTCGAGTGATCCGAGATCTGCGTGTTTATGATATCGATGCTTCACTTTTCCATCTCGCGTCACGTCGTGATACTCTCGGCTGAAATAGTTTCATTTGTTTTTTTAAATTATTTATTTTGCCTTTATGAGAAATTCCGTTTTTAAATACTTACATTTATGCTTTTAAGCATTGCATTTTACCTTTATGCAACTATTTTTTGAACCTGGAAATTGAAAATGCCAATAACAATGGAATAGAAAGTGAGCACAAGGGAACCATTACAGCTATCATTGTGCAGTCAACATTTGCAAAAAAAAATAAAATTTAACATTTATTTAGAAATGAACAAACGCTGGCAGAAAGTCGGCGGCAGTTCTCCGTCTCTCCCATCTAAACGAGTGGAAAGTCAGGATTGGAACGTGATCGTTTCTCAGAAGAGACGAAATAGCGACCGACACTCGAAGTGAAATTGATGGATCCTGAGTATTGAAATTTAAAATACAAGTTCCCAAAAATAGGCACGACTTTGTGGCCACTTCCATCTGTATATTGGGCAATTTGATTTATTTTAAAATGATTTTGGGTTGGTGATTACATGTGAAGCAAATTTTAGAAAGATCCATTTTACCGGGAACATATAAACAAGGTTCGGCCTTTCCTTCAGCACTAAAGGTACTTTCCGAGTTCGAGCATTCGCTCTCGGAGATCATAGTTATGCCAATGTAAGGCCAGTGCTCACGAGTTTTATGTTACGCCTTCGGGCGTCGATAAAATATACACTGCGATATTAATATTTTTTCTAGCCTGTACATTCTCAATTTCTTCTCCGATAATATCGGGAACGATCCAACGCCGTTTTTTGTTCAACGAATATGGAATCATGAAACTGTCGACGCCGAATGGATCCTCTCGCAGAATAGCATCAGTACGATAGTCACTGATTTTCTGAATAATTTTTTTTTAAATTAATAATACGATTCCCCCAAGAAGAGGCTTATTTATTTCTACTCTTAATTTCCGCAGAAATGAGTAACGAATATTGGTAAAATATTTTTTTATAAAAGATACTCTTCTCCACTGCCACTGCTCATCATACTTGTCGACGAAAACTCTGAACGAGTCGTCCGCATCCACTCTCTTCAAAATTTAATTTTTAATAATTTACGAAAATATAAATCTCGGTGCTAGTTTTGCCCAGAATTTTATCAAGGAGCTATATTCGCGGGGAAATAAGTCTACGACTCTACAAGATACAAGATACAAGATTTATCAGTGTCGCTTTATGGGCGCTGATCAAGAGGAGGTTTCGAATAGGTTTCAGACGTGGTCGATTGTCTTCTTTAGGATTACGACTACGACTCTAATTTGGGTCTGATTGGCGCATGGGAGAAAGTCATTTAGACTTTGAAAGTACTAGAGTTTAGACATATACACCTCTGAGTTTAGACATATATAAACGAATGGCGTACCTTCATAATCACATCGGGACCGTCAGTTTTGAGTTGCGCCTTGCGGGATCCCTTCTTGTATTTCATTGAGGGAGCCAGCTGAAATTTAAACTTTATAAATTCGGGAGATCTGGAAAATATGTTATCATGAAATGATTCAAAAATGAGATTTCTTGGGAGCATAAAACTTACTACAGGAAAATAATGAAATGCCTCTAGAAATAAAATATAGTCACAACGGTAACAATAAACAAACTGTGTACTTTATGTAAATTAATGAACATACATGTGTGGGGAGGATACGAAAATTTATCTTACGACTCGCAAGCTTTAAAAATGCGAGTTTGAACGAATGACACTTAGGTCGAAAGGTGTGAAAGGGAAAGGGCGACTAGGCGAAATATTGCACAATCTATGAGTCATATGTGCTCGTAAAGTCAAACTAGAGAGGAAAAGATAGAAAGAGAAGGCGTAGTTTATCGATTCACAAAAATGCACGTAGCGCCTATCACCGAAATTTGACGGAATTTTGATATATGGTTCACCTTGCTCAAGCGAGTAGTCGAAAATACGAAGAGAAAATTGGTAAAAGTCCAAGAGGACATCCGAGCAACTCCAATGGATTAATAGAATAGTTAGCATATAAATCTTATATTATATTAACGTATCTTTATTATATATATATATATATATACGCCATGGAATAGTTGAGCATCCACAAGCTGCGAATGGGGCAGATTAGTGTTAGATTAGATTAGTGCAGATTAGTGTCTCACATAATTGACAAAGCGAGTGAAAAAACTACAATATTCAACAACAACAAAAACGTTGGAAAGTAGAAAGAAACTGTGATGATTTTCTCTTCATAATAGAAATTGGATAAATTTCATTATTCTAGCCATGGTTCGGCATGTCAAACTAATCAATTGCATTCAAGCACAGGAACGTCGCGGAATATTTATTCAACCAGTACTCGTTTCATAATTCGATAACAAACCCTTAACAATACTATTCATGATGAGAAGTACACACAACTATAAATTACAAGGGGGACTAGCATTTACACCTGTATTTACAATGACAATTTATGAATTGTGCGTAATTTTATAGCATTCGACGATCATTCGATCCGCTTTTCTTTTCAGTTCTTCCCGGACGTTGCCTTCCTTCGATGCGTACCTTTAAAATATTTATATAATAATTTTATCACAAAACCATGAGAGGTCCAGCGTAAACTTTCAATTCAGTAATTTTAACTGATTTTAGAAGTGTGTGGAGTTGATGGGCCCTATTTTTTTTCTTTTTCACTTAGCACAATATTATGACCAAATAAGCATAAGTAGAATAAAAAATAGTATGACCTACCTGTACATGTTGAGGAATCGATAAAGCGCCAGCTCAATCAAGCTCGCGTTTCTTCTGTAAATGTGACTGTCCTTGGTGCGGAGCACGTTAGCCTCGAGTTGAAGTGAGATCTGTAAAATGATGAATGTTTTACTTATTAGAAACAATTAATTTTAATTATTTTAATTATTTTTTAATTAAAAAAACTCACCGCCGCAATCTTCCTCATGTACATGCGCATCGAAGTAAGTGGAAGGATGCACAGTTTTTGGATGATTTCGCGCCTCCTGCAAATAATCGAAATATGGCAAATTCCAAATTCTCCACTAATTATAAGGTAACACTTTATAAACGCTAAAATAAAAACGATATGCAATACTGTTAACAAAAGAAAATGTTTTACTTTTCTCACCTGACTGCCAGCTCGGTTCTAAATCGCACTGCTTCTTCAAGGTATTTCTTCGCGAATCTATCAGCGCCGTTGGAAGAGAAGACGTCGAGCAGAACCATTGACTGAAATATAATTTGCATAGATTGAAATTGAGCATGTCTCCCATAAACGAAAATTTATCAGACTAAGTCGAGATGAGACTCTTTATTGCGTTTTTTTCAATGTGCTAAAGTAAAAGTCATTAGGAGCAGGACAAAGACAGCGAATATTGTTCATTTTTGCGGTGAATCTGATGAATTTGTCTGAATGTGTAAAGCGGGGAAAATAGAGACAGTAAAATCCCACCTCCAATTCCTTCTTGTTACATCCTCCCTGGTCGTGCGCCCAGTCCCTCTCCTTGCCACATATATAGCAGAAGGCAACGCCACACACGCAGGTCATGTGATCGCAACTGAATGACTTATTTTTAAATGAAAGGATATAAAAATTCTACTCGGGATCTCAGTCAAATTTTTATAGGATTTGAAACAAGTGTTCCATTGTATAATTTCTTGTTTTGTTTCAATAATGAATGAATGAAATCTATATTTTTAAAAAAACATTTCTTCGTATAGTAAAATTTCACAATTAATAATCTCACCCTGCCGATCTCTGCATGGGAGTGGCACATGAAGGGCAGCGAACCAACTCGTTAGCCACGTTCAGAGTGGGAAAGATATCGTAGAGCGACGCAATACCTAAAAATGTTATTATCGATTGTATCAAATAGATTTATTTGACAAGCAAAATTTTTTTTCACGCATGGAATGCTGCTCTAATTTATGTAGAACCCTACACGGGAAAATGTGGGAAATTGAGTAATTAAGATATCCGTTAATATTTTTTTGGCGTCAATCCTCATGTATAAGTATAGATGAGAATAAAATTTAAATGAGTCGATCAGTTATAATAACAAACCATTCTTCTTGAGGTAGTCCCAGTATTGCTGCACCTGCTGGCAATTAAGAGGGAGATGAACGAGAGAAGGACAGAGTCCGCAAAGATCGGCCCCGCAGGAACAGTGTTCCACAGAGGATCTGAAAGCGAATAATGTTAGGATTCCTAATAGCAACAAGGAGCTCATAAATTCAGCACGTATGTCATGGAAATGAGAAAAAAAACTTAAATTAAAATACTACTCACCCGCTGTAGGGAAGGATCCAGTGGCACTGCGGACAGCGTCGAGCCTTTTGGAGCTTGATCGACAGCTCCTAAAGTATAAATCATTTTAAAATAAACTAAAATAGCATTTTCAATCGACAACACTTTTGGAGTGCATTCTCTTTCAATGTTTTGTAGTGCTCAATGGCAATAAAAAGTATCGTATCAAGTCCTAACCTGCTTCATGGACTGGTACAGTGAGTAAGACTCGGGGGAGAGAAGCGTTTTCGCATCCGTTTGAGAGAGCGTCGCGGAACAGGCCAAGTTCTGCAAGTTTGGTTTTATTTAATTTCGAATACCGTTGGTACTTTTCATTACGGCATTTCCATAAAACCATTCTTGCTTACCATGCAAGGCACCTCCTCCTTTCCCTTCTCGAGTTCGGCCGCAATGTGCTGCAGCCAGCAGCTTCTACAGAAGATATGGTCGCAGCCGAGAGAAAAGGCCGGAGACTGAAGAACAAAATCACAATTGTAATCATTTGTTTGTATTCACCTAATTCAAAATATTTAATAAACTTTCGAAATGCTAACGCAATATCAATGCACTTTCGAAAACATACCCTATCGGAGAAGGGATCCATGCAAATCGGGCAGTCTCCCCCGGTCTCAGTACCACGGAAATTTGGATTGATCGTGAGACGAATCGTCGGGTGCTCGATGACTTCAAAGTCCTCTTCGTCGATAACATCAGGGAAGGAAACGCGATCGATAATTTCATCTCCGCACTTTTTTGATTTCTTGAATCGTCTTCTTTCCTTGGAAGTAATTCGACTGGGAATAATGCAGTCAGCAAGAGTTCTCTCCACAGGAACGTCGAGGTCGCCGAGACCGGAAGTAGACGATGCGATGACTTCATCATCATCGTCTACAATAAGATCCTCCTCGAGGTCACGCAGTTCTCCCTCGAGCTCGCTGAACTTCGGGTCGCGCAGATTCGGCTCGTACATCCAGCTGTAGCGGAACTTCGGGCTGCAAAACGTTCATTAAGATTTCTCCGAGACCTATTTAGATGCATACACAACCAAGATGCATCGGAATAATTTTTGTGAATAGTCATTCTCTTATAAGTCGTACAAGTTAAATAAATCCAAAAGCGACTTCGAGTTTGACAAGTTAATTTGAGAAATCAACAAAAATAACTTACAACATGTAAGGGTGCACTCGCTTATCGTCCGCCGCAGTGATGACGTTGTAGCGAACATGCACTTTCTGAATTGTATTAAAAAAAATTTTAAAAATTTAGTTTCATAATTTCATAATCGAAATTCGAGCAAGACCGTCCACAGTGGATTTTGACATGCTGCATTTGATAGAACGAGAATATTCTTTTTTTATCATACCTGGAATAGCGCCTCCTCGTCGTAGGGAAGATTGGCCCCAGCCCAGTCGTCGGCAGGGTCGGCAACGCGCTTGCGAGGCCGCTTCGGCTTAGGGTCACTACAAAATAATATTTGTGTTTTGAACCAACGAATACTGAATAATCATAATTATAACCCAGTTATCTTAACTTTCGATGAATCGAAACTGTCACTGAGCCTACCTAACAAACTGCATTTAATTTTTGGCGAAGACATTCGTACTAAGAACCAAGTGTACTAATGGTGCGGGTTCGGCGTTCTGCTTACCATCAGCCAGCCTCTTTTTCTCTGACGCTCTGCGTCTTATGCGCCGTGATACCGAGTACTCGATCGAAATGCCGGAACGACATGGAAAAAGCTGAAAATGCCGAAACTCACCGCTCCAGTGTCATCAAACTCGCATGCTTGTGATCCTTATGCTTGACTGTTCCGTCCCGAAGAACGTCGTGGTATTCTTGACTGAAACAATTTTTTTCCATTTCTGGATATTCTGCCATTGTTTTTAAGTAGAATTTAAAGGGGAACTATATAATAATTTTCATTCGAACATGGTCTCTCAAAAATGGTGCTTTTGGAATATTGAGCTTGGCAAGGAGAAGGCTTACGTCGGGAGAAAGTCGACGTCGGTCCTTCTCAGACTTCCTCCCCACGAGCGCCGATTGAAATGGGGGATTACATCCGTTCTACTGTATGTCTGCACGGCGACCGAAACGCGCAGAGCAATCGACGGGTCCTGAGTTTATTTAGAAATAATTTTATATTTTTGTTAAATGATTGCACCCTACAGTTCACTGCAAATAATTAATGTGAAAAATATGAGTATACAGCATATCATTAATATTATAAAAGACGACCGTGTCAAAACATGGGAACCGTCTCACTTTTGTGTGACCACTCAGCCTTCAGTATCAAATTGACTTTTATTTGATGGTATCATTTTTAAATGCAATATCTCACCTGAACACTCTCGATCTCGTCTCTGACAATATCGGGTACGATCCATCTCCTCTTTTTGTCCATAGAGAAAGGTACGATGTAGTCGTCAGCGCCGAATGGATCATCCCGCCAAATGGCGTCCGTACGATAGTCATTGATTTTCTGGAAGTGTCAATTTATAGCTAATACTGTAATGTAAAGGTAAAGGTAAAATTGTATGGTATTCTGGTAAGGTGTGAAATGAATCAATGAAAATATTTTTTTAATAAAAATAAATAATTACCCTGCTCCACTGCCACCGATCATTGTGCGTGTCGACCAAGCGGGCAAACGAGTCGTCCGGGTCGACTCTCTGCAAATTAAAAGGGTAAAGGTGTTTCATGTCAAGCGATTTTACGGTGGCAAGCTAACACGCTAGATGGGGAAGGCCGGAAAGCCAGCTGCAGCGTGGGATCATGTAACTCAAGCTTAGCTAGGGCACGTTACCTTTCGCAATCATAGTTGCTACCAATTTACCGAAAACGAGAAAACGTGAGAAACATTGGGTCACCTTAACGATCAGGCTGGGCCCGACGGCCGAAAGATGTCTCTTGTGCGAGCCTTTCTTGCACTTCATCTAGAGAAAACGAGCTGTGAATATTTATTTATTTATTAACCAACACAAATGTTCGAATACAGGAAAATTGTTAAAGAAAGGGGATTCATAGGATGACGGGATCGATATTGTCCGCCACACGGGAATGAGAAAGTGAGTTGAGGAACCTCGGGAGCGGAATTGAGGCTGTTTTGATTACAGACGAATTCGTATTTTTCAATAAATTAACCATCAACAGTCAACAGTCAAAAAGAACGCAAAAGTTGGAAAACGGCAATGAAAAGGCGGGTTAGCGAGAGCGTAGCATGTTCAAACACTATCAGGACAATAAAATGCAAGAGTGAGGCAGAAACGAAATAGAGCGCAAACTCTTCCTCTCACAGAGGAAGAAGCTCGTAGCCTAGCACCCACTAGCATGGGACAGAAAAGGGCGTTAGACTGAGGGTTGAAGGGGGAGATAGGCAGCGTCATGTTGTGCAATAGTTTCGTAGCGTTGCACAACATTGCGAAAACAAACAAGCGAAAACAAGGTATTAGTTTGATGGGGGGAAGATAAGGTTACTATAACCGAGACTTTGGTGAGGCACCAGCTGAAGAGGGAAAGCGCGAGTCAAAATGCACACCTGAAACACACGTATGCGGAGGGTTGTTTAAATGACGCATGGCGAAAGGTTTGGCGGGAGGGGAGAGAGAGAGAGGAGACGCAATCTTGCACAACACATGAGTCATCGTATACATCACAGATCGGTTCCTCACCCAGATCAAACCTCCAGAATGGGGCTCAAGGGAAGTCTCCTACTCCCCTTATTCTGGTGATTTTGTTTCTCCGACTAAGGAGACATAATGGAGAAAGCGTTCGATATATAGTGAGAGATCATATCTTGATTTTGATTGCTCTCTTTGACAACATCTCCAGAGAAAAGAAAGTCGGAGATTTGTGCTGGAAACATGCATAAGAGAGGGCGGCTAGCTTTTATTCTTTCATTTCTCAACGCTAATCGTGTTTTGCAGAGAATTATGCTTGTGGTGCGATAATCTCTACGTCAAAGTAGAAAGCAAGAGTTAAAGGGGAAATGAGAGAGAAATGTCCCCAGCACTAGACTTCTAACACATCTTTGCCTACACCGATCAGTGCTCGAGGAATTGTTAGTGTCGTACTGAAAAGTTCATTTTTAAATTTCTGCCATTCGATATCTCGACTCCTAGTGAAGTAATAAACTTGAATGGGGAAAGGGGCTCACGGGGGAAGAGAAGGGCGAGGCAAGGAGATATTTCTTAACCGTCTTATATCCAGTGAAATTTGCGGAACAATGTAATAGAGACAATTAAGATGGACAGACAGACAAATTTTATGCTGACTCGCGTCTTTCTCTCCTCCATTCAGTCCCCGCTCTTCGCCTCATTCCGAGTGGTCGATGGCTGTTCCTCTCCTCTTCCTTGCCTTATTTATCCAAACGGCGACCGCATTTCCGCACCAAAATCCCAAGGTGAGTTATTGATTTACCCTAACCAACTGATGTACTTAATTAGTAAGTATTCGTTAAACTAAAATGTTAACTTCAGAAAGCCGCGCGCAGTTTGTACTCGGACGACGTTTCACAGTCAAATGAGCAGACACTGACGGTGAGCTATTACTTTACTAATTAGCACGTATAATTAGCGCAATAAAAATTCCTTATTTTGCTTAGATTTTTTTCACTTATTGCTTCATTGCATTTCATTGGCTCGGAAATCTACCGTTCCCCTAATTTCTAGTTTTGAAAAATAATCTTGCTAATTTGTATAATGTCCCATTGTTCCACAAATTTCACGGGGTATAAACGTGTAATTGGTTATTCCCCTTTTTTCTCCTTCTCTGCCCTTCCGAAGGAGGATAGGGCCCCTTCCTCAAGGGAAGAGCATAATAAACTTCTTCTCTGTTTTAGACCGCGGTCACGTATACTAACTGTAATTAAACATATATGGGGAAGTATAATTAGTGCTTTTATAGAATCAATTAACTGATTAAAGAATTGCAGAATCTGGCGCGCAGTTTGTTCTCGGAAGACCTGATTCTGGCGCATCTGCGCAGTGACTTGGTCAACAAGTCGATAAATCCATGCGACAACTTCTATCGGAGAGTCTGTCCGAGAGATATGTCAGATGAATCGTGGCTTTTCCAAAAGGTTTTTTCAAGCAATATATTTGCTCAAAATGCTATCCACTTTTTGTACATATCTAATACGACATACTTTTCTGTCGACCTTTTCAACATTTGTTGTGTCGAATTTGATCATTTCATAACGCCAAAGGAATGGTTCCGAGGAATGAGAAAATGCACGTATATACGGTATAATAAGGCAAGTCGTGGTGAGAGTTCTTACGGAGTGAATGTACATATTTGCCGGCTCCGGTTCTGACTTTGCGGATACGGCTTTCTTTTGGTTTCGTTTGGGTTTTTATATATTAAATGGATTATTTATGGTGTTTCGGTAGCGAATTAAGTGTAATTCGGTACACTCCGGGGGTCGGAGGTGGAATGAAGGAATGGTTTTATGTGCCCATGGAATGGAGATGAACGAAGAAATGAACAAACAAAAGGAACGAGCAATGAAATGGTGAAGTACATGATACAGCTAATCGAACTAGATAAGCAACAAATGAGTGGGACAATCGATAACTAGCGAACAATTCCGGTAGCAGAACTCGGATCTTGATGTTTACCGGTTGCTGATCACGGTTCTTGAATTTAGGGATCGTTGGCTGGGTTCAGGGGACATTCCCAGTCGGAATGGTGAATGATGGTTCCATTGGCATCTTGACATCCTCTACCGCATTGGTCGGGATGGCATCTTGGGTTGTGACCTCTCTGAGATAGTGGACGGAAACAGGCGGGGCACCGGTCCTCATTGCGGATGATGGCCTGGCGAGATGCGATGGATGTGACCATACGGCATTCTCGAGAGAGGTGATTTGGAGATCTGCAGAAGCAGCACTTGGGTCCTGGGTTTTGGGGGTTACGGGAGTATGGATGCCCACGGGATCTCAGAGGGGATCTGTCTCTGCGACTGGGGAAGGTTCGATTGGGATGAGACGTGCTGGGGGAAGCAACGTCTCTGGATGTGGATGGGTTATCAGACAGCAGTCCGGCTTGGGTGATCACAGAGAGTTTTGATAGGGAACTGGATGAAGAGGGGGTAGTGGGCGCAGACACACTCGTGGTTTCAGGCACCTTGGGTTTGATGTGCTTGACAATGGAATCGAGTTTTTTCGCAAACTTGGCGAGCAACTCGTTTTGGGTTACAAGAAGGGTGTGGGTAGAGACCTGGGATTTCTCGAGACGAGACTGGTTCTGCACGAGGGAACTGAACTTGGCGTCGATCGTGCGGTTGATGGACTGCGTGGCGTCGGCCAGCTGCTGGGTGTAGTAGTCATCCTGGAATGAATGGATTGAATGATAAGGTGTATGGGGTGGATAACTACTGGATTACATGATATTGGAATGAGGGTATGGGGATGGATTTACCTCAAACTCGTTGAATGGTTGAGATGGTTGAAGCTGGGGTAGAGGATGAGATGGAGGAGTGAGGGGCTCGATCGGCGGGTCGGCCTCCTGGAATGAAATGGATTGAATAATTGGAGTTACTATGGAAAGTATTTACATTGTAACCCTCTGGCTTTAGAGATTGGAAGAGATTGGTTTCGCCTTGGATCGAGTTGTCATGGCATGAATGTGATTGGTCTGCATGGATGGGGACTCGATCGGGGTTTCAGTCTCTTCTGCTGCATCCAACTCTAGTGGGATTAGCAGATTGATTGGTCTCTCGATGGTTCTACCGTTGTGAGATTTGAGGGTAGTGGAATTGTTGGTTACGGAGAGAATCTTAGCCATGTGCCAACTGGATCTTGGAGTAGTTCCGCTCTCATCGACGACGAGAACTACTGATCCTGGTTTCGGTGTCTGGAATGTGCTTCTGCTGGTCTGCAGAGGATCTGAGCGACTATTGGAGTCTCTGAGATGAGCGATGTATTCCTTCTGCCATCTGGACCAGAAGGTTTCACCGAGTTGGATTGATCTCTTGAGGAGAGAGATTGCTTGCTTTCTGCTGGCATTCTCTTCTCCGGGTGGAATGTACTCATCGGAATCTGTGAGCAGATTGAGTGGCGTGCCGAGACGGGCATTTGGCATGATTAGATCAATTGGACGGAGAACTGTATTATGGAATGCGGGTACTTCTCCTGAGGAGACGTACGATAGTGGTCTACAGTTCAGGATTCCTTCAATCTCGCAGACTACGGTATGGAATTCATCAGGGGACAGCTTGCGCTTTCCGATGGTTCTGTAGAGGGAATCCTTGATGATCTTAATCAGTCTCTCGTATGTTCCTCCTTTCCAAGGGGAGTGTGCACTGGTGAAGTTCCAAGTGACACCATGGTTTGAGAGGTACGAGTTGGATTCTGATTCGCTGGCTTCACTCGAGAGAAGCGTACTCGCCATCTTCAGAGTGGTGGCTTTGTCAGATGTCATGCGAGAGGGGACTCCTCTACGAGATGAGAATCTACGGAATGCCATAATGAACGAGGATGGGAGTAGTGAATCAACGAGTTCGATGTGACTCAGTCTACTTGACATACATGTGAATAGCACGATGTACATCTTGGAATTGTTATTCGATTGGAATGGACCAGCGTAGTCAACACCAGTGTGCTCGAATGGGCGACTTGGGTTGACTCGATCAGCAGGGAGAGCTGGGCTCTTGGGATACGAGTACGGTAGGTTGTTTGTCTTGCGACAAGGAATGCATGAATGGAGTACCGATTTCGTGATCTGTCTGATCCGAGGAATCCAGAATTGGGATTGTATCTGGTTGATTACGGTCTGTACTCCTGCGTGTACTGTGGAATCATGAGTATCTCGAACGATCAATCGAGCAAGAATGGAATTCTTAGTTGGTATGAATATTGGATTCTTGAATTCTGTGCTGATATTGTAATTTTCTAATCTGGATGTGGCTTTCCAAAGATCAGTGGATTCATCGAGGAAGATGTGGTTCTTCTTCACAACCTCATCAGAGTCGCTGATGTGTCTCTGTTGGAAGTTGCGGAGGAGAGTACGGAACGCGTACTTCTTCTCTTCAGCAGTCAGATGAGTGACTGTTGAGAGTGGAATAGAAGAGAACTTGGCTCTGATTGAATCGGATTTGCATTTGTTTGCAATACGAGAGAGGAACCTCAGCACGTATGCAGTGACAGTGACTGGAACTCTGAGGGAGGAGAATGATTCGAGTTTCAGCAATGGTTCGACAGTAGGGACTTCCACTGTTGGATTGGAAAGTGAGTCCAGTAGTGGTATGTGACTAGTGGGGATGGGATCATCTGGCCACAGATTGGCCGTAGATCGGAGCCACTCAGGGCCGATCCACCACTGATGCATTGGATTGTTCATGTCATCGGCATTCAATCCACGGGTTGCATGGTCGGATGGATTGTCTTCACTCCGAACGTATCGGTGATCATGGCATTTGATGTTACCGAGTGACTCGAGTTTCTCTCGGATGTCACAGATGGAGTGAATTCTGTTGAACACGAAAGTGCCCAGAGACTTGGATTTCTCTTGGCGACACCAGTGAAGCACAGTTGCGGAATCGCAGTATGTGTACACATGGATCATGGACTCAGGAAATTCCTTCTTAATGGCCTCAATGGTGTACTGTAAGACGGAATGACCCATGAGGAATGCGTCCAATTCCATCTTTGGAATAGTGGACTTTCCACTTATCGGTGCGAGTCTGGTTCTCGAGATGAGCAACATGGGATCGGAGTTCTCAGTCCAGTTATACAAGCATGCAGCCATGGATGACTTGCTTGCATCACTGAACATGACAATGTGGATTGTCTTTGACGAAGACAGTTTGGAATATCGA
Source organism: Pristionchus fissidentatus (assembly GCA_036245785.1). NCBI lineage: Eukaryota > Metazoa > Nematoda > Chromadorea > Rhabditida > Neodiplogasteridae > Pristionchus > Pristionchus fissidentatus. The sequence goes on from BTSY01000006.1 coordinate 7,324,070, forward strand.
TCGACTGGTAGAGAGAACTTCTCGATCTCTGTCATCTGTGAGTGGAATGTGTCAGAGATGGAATCGTCAACGGGTTCGTCCCACTTTCGTTCTTCATTCCAGAGGGATTGAACGAGAAGCTTCGAGGGAAGCAATAGTGGAGCGATGAGACCGAGGGGATCGTATGGAGAAGACACTGCACTCAGCATGGATCTCTTGGTCTCTTTGTCTTTCCTCGCAGACAATGGTATTTTGATCTGCAGAGTGTCATTGGATGGCATCCATACTAAGCCGAGGAGTTTCTGAGTTTCTCCTGAGGCTCGGTCGGATTGCTGGATTGTATCGAGGAATGAATTATTGTTGGATGCATAATCACGTAGATTCATATGCATGGAATTGAATAGTTCCTTCGACTGTGGATACAGTATGTCGGAAGGATTGTCATGGTTGATGATGATGTTGTCCACGTACAGGTTCGTGGTAAACTGATGGACTAGATCGGGATCACAGTTCTTGCCGTGTTCACGGATGTGATGTGTGATCACACTGTTCAGTAGGAATGGACTCTGGTTCACTCCGAATGGCGTGACACAGAAGCGGAAGTATCTCAGATTGGATCGACACACTGGCTTATTGAGATCTTTCACCCATAGGAATCGCAGCATGTCTCTCTGGGATTCTTGCAGTTTCACTTGCAGGAATGCCTTCTCAACATCGGCAATGATCAGAGTCTTTCGACTCCTTGCTCGGATGAGGAGTGCTGGAATTTGTTCGAGATCACTTGGACCTGGATGGATGAGATCATTCAACGAGGGTTTGTTCTTGATATGAGCAGATGCATCATATACAATTCTCAATGGAGTGGTCGGCTTATCTGGACGAAGGACTGACTGATGTGCAAGGTAGTGAGTGATACCGAGCACTGGTTCGTTTGGATTGACAATCTCTATCTGTCCTGCTTTGTGTTGATCTGCGATTATGGAATCATAGAACTCAATGTGTCCCTTGGTCTTCTGCAGACTCTTGACATTTGAGGCGAGCCGAGAGATGGCAAGCTCAAAGTTGTCTGGGATCATGGCTGATGCTTCGGGTTTAACTGAGTACTGTACGTAGTACTCATTGTCAACCTTGACAACGGTCTCGTCGAAGTGCTGTTGCACCATTGCATCCTTGGCTTTACGGGCTTCCTTCTCGGTTGTCTCGTATACTCGGGATGCGGAATCGACAGCGAGAAAATGGCGTATGCTATCTTCTAGGGATGGATCAACGAGTGTTGTGGAAGCAGAGACATTGGTGTTCTGGATTGTATTGGATTGGCAACCGATCACGAATGGACCGACTGATGATTCGACTAGTGTGTACCCACTGGGCAGTTGGTACTTGTATGTCTGATTGAGGATTTGTTCGCTGTCTGCGATACTCAGAAGAATATCATGACAGACGGGAACGGGTTTCTCGAAGTGAACTGGAATGAATGACAGTCGCTGTTTCATTACAGCCAGATCATCACTACTGAGTGGCTGATACTGGATTGGAACGAGAAGTGGATTGTCTCTTACGATGGCTTGGATGGTCACTTTGCCATTGGTGGTCATCACATCGAATCGGACAACGTCACATGTGGTTGAATCATCGCGCCGTCATACTACTCCGAAAATGACCTCCCAATTCCAATCCAAGTATGACGAACTCCCCTCTTTCGTGCGCCAGCTCAAATCCATCATGGATACCACTGATTCCTTGATACCCCAAGTGCAAGCATGCACAACAATTGAAGAGTACACCAAGCTGTACAACCAGGCCACTAATGCCAAATACGAGCTGAAGTCCATTCATGCCGATTACAGCGCAGCGTGGCAGTCAATCAACGACGGAATCGAAACAATGGGGGATCAAGCACAACAGAACAACGAGCAGAAGCTACAGGACGATAAGATGGAAGAAGACGACGGACCGTCGAATCTCCCTATCCACCAGGTACGACTTTCTCCTGTGATTGAGAGATACATAGCTAAACTCACATCGGTTTTCGATGAAGCCCTTAGTCTTATCACGAAACTGAGCGTACACAATGCCACGGTCAAGGCAGCGTCCGAATCTGTGACAGTCTCGTCGCGGGACGGTTCCGCAGCCGAAACCAGCGGTGCCTCAAAGCCCGATGGTACCGACCAGCCCGTTTTGGCAAGTGTTTTGGCGCAGACATTCACGGAATTCCTGAAAATCCAATCGATCAATCAAAACACCGTGCAATCCCAGCCAAAACCATTGCCTCCGCTTCCCCCAATGCGCATTGAAACGTTCGATGGTGCAGACATCACTAAGTGGCAATCCTTCATAAGCCAATATGAAACCCTCATCCATTCTCGCACTGATTTGACTGATCTAGAGAAGCTCGGTTACTTGAAGAGCAGCCTCAAGGGAGATGCCCTTGAACTTGTTCAATCCATTCCGATTACGGACGCATTCCTTTCGCACACTCTCGATCGATTGAAATCCGAATATGCCCGTAGCACACTCACTCATGCGACTCTCATGAGTCAATTGATGAATATCAAACCCAAGTCTTCTAAGCTCGAAGACCAGCTCAAGTGTGTTCGTTCTACGATCAACACGGTGTACGCGCTCAACGACGACGTGTCAATCAATGTTATGCCAATTATACACCAAGTAGTACAACACATACATACCAAGTACATCCGAGTAATCCATGAGTTCAAACCAGAGTCAATGCTTAAGGCGCTCATGCACATTGAAGAGAAAATCAATACTGAGCTAGAGATTCGCGCAGTAGAGCACGCATACTCATTCAACAATAATCCAATCAATAGCCCGAGTGCTAACAACAATCCGAACAGCTCTTTCGCTGCATCCTCTAAATCCAAACCATCTCTTCAGCCCAAGCCTGCTAAGGCTTCCAGTCCATCCAAACCCATGTGTGCTTTCTGCGGAGAACACGAGTTCTCTGCTACTTGCACCAAGTTTCCCGATGCGAAGTCTCGTAAAGAGATCTTGCAAAGGAAGAAGCTATGCATTGGTTGCCTATCGGCGAAACATTCCACAACGGAATGCACTCGCAAGTGCGCCAATTGCGACGGTAAACATCACAAGACGGTATGTTTCCAATCCAGCAGTTCCGCAACTGCATCCACGATTCCCGCACAGTCCTCAGTCCGTCTCTATTCCGGTCCACTGTGCATCCAGAATGCCACTCAGAGCATCTCGCTCAGTGCATTCGCACTCTTCGACAAGGGATCGATGATCACGATGATCACTCGAGAACTTTCCGATCGCCTCAAACTCACTCCAATCGATAGGAGAACGTCAACGATTGTCGGAGTTGAAGGTCGATCATCCGCACGAAAGAGGGGAGTTCGTCATACTTGGATTGGAATTGGGAGGTCATTTTCGGAGTAGTATGACGGCGCGATGAGTTTACGAAAGGATGGTTCAGAATGGAATGGTTTGCCACGAAATCGTTCGCGTTTTTGGAGTTTGCGGCGTTTTCGTCGCGGTTTTCGAAAAGGAATGGATTTCTGCCACGCGGGACTTGATCGGATTCAGAAAAGGAACGATGCACCATGTACAGAGTCCCTCGTTAGGAGAGAAACTGTTGGGTGTTTCGTTGTGTGAAAAACAAGATAAACAGAGATTAATAATCAATATTTACTTAATTAATCACAGGCAGTTAATAATACAGGTGAAAAGTGACGAAAGAAGTGAAAGAAACGGAAAGGTTTGGAGTTGGGCGAAAGGTGGAATGAGTTGGTTTCAGCTTACTATTGGAGTAAGTTGGAATGAGATGGCTTACTTTGCAATCGTAGCAGTGGAGCCGGTGTTTGGGTTTGTCGGAGCTGGCACGTCGCCTTGCTGCGGACGGAGTGCGTAGAACACGCGATGGAGTAGGTCGAAAGGGCGCTCGAACTATCGTGGGACGATAGAGCGAGAAGACAGAGTGAAAGGGAAAGATTCCCAGATAAAAACTAGAAGAATCTAGACGAATAATGACGGAAAAAGAGACGGCGTGAAACGATAAAAGAAAAAGAAAGAAGAACAGAAAAGCCGGAGCCATTCTTGACGGAATGAGAAAATGCACGTATATACGGTATAATAAGGCAAGTCGTGGTGAGAGTTCTTACGGAGTGAATGTACATATTTGCCGGCTCCGGTTCTGACTTTGCGGATACGGCTTTCTTTTGGTTTCGTTTGGGTTTTTATATATTAAATGGATTATTTATGGTGTTTCGGTAGCGAATTAAGTGTAATTCGGTACAGACAGACAGACAGACAGACACAATCATTTCCTATAAGTGGAGGAATGAGGGCACATTGTTCCTTGAGTTTCCTCTTCATATTCCTATTCGTTTTAAATTCTACGCAATCTGCATGCACTGAGACTTCTAGATGGACGAAATATTACAGGTATACTAAATTTATCGAGTTTAGACCTAATATTCTGCAATTTTGTATGACTAGGGTATTTTACAGGTGATATCTTTAACATCCTGTCGACACGTTTTCAATCTAACCGTTAGCGATTTAAAGTAAAGTAAAGTAAAGTTGGCAATTTATTTGCACACATTTATTATTTTTAACTGGTTCATTCCGTATGTCTCTCTTCAAATACTAGCCAATGCAGAGCACATGGAAATGGAAGCTCACAATATGCCACAATTAACGACACGCATATTTTCAATGCACTATTCCACAAGAAATATTTCGCGCGTTTACTGTCCCCCTCAGAAGGTCTGCATAGATTTTTATATCATACAAATTACTATACAATAATAATAATAATAAATTATTATAGGAGGAACTGATCAATCGAAATATGAAATTGTTAAGATTCCGTACACCGTGAACGACCATTTCTCCCCATTCATGTACGTTGCATTTCTAATTATCAGGCACATACTCATATCCCATTTAGTAATTATGTATAATGTGGTCGCCAAATATCTACACTATCCTTTACAGGGTCAATGAGTCTGTACTGTACTTCTGGGCCTCACAATATCTGCCAAATCAAACTTCGCAGTGCACAATATTCAGTTCGACTAACACTCATATCGATAGTTCAATATGCAATTCATCCGAGATGGTTCGGTAAGACACATAGTGTAAACATTTCTGTATATAAGTCTGCTGAACGTCGTTTGCACGTTAAATTTAGCTTGTTTTGGCACACACGTAGCTAATATTTACCATACAAACATCAATCAGGAGCCATACAAACGTAACTGAGTATATTTTACCTGAAATTCAATAATTCAGTTGTTCGACGCCGATCTCTGGCCTCAAAGTATTCTACCCTGTCGAGTTTCGAACGAACGATGGCCAAATGTAAGGAGCAATATCACACTTTGAACAGCATTGTAACTAGTTGAACTATGTGTTTGAACTAATTGCTTAAGTTTGGACGAGTTCGCTTGGCTCTGCCCTTGCGGTCATTTTTGCTGCGAAACGGAGTGTTGCCAACGAGAAGGGTAAGATTAATTGAAATTATTGATTTTCGAAAACATAATATCACTAATTTCAGGCCTAATGTGATATGGGCATATGTATCCATTTCCGGGATGGTAATTGTTCTGCTCTGCTGTTTAATCGCTAGCGGCGTCCGGAGGTAGGGAACAAGGAAATTGAGAAATAGGATATAAAAACCATTATATAAGGGGATGCTTATCGTGTAAAAGTTATGGCCCTATCTTAGAACGGGTTGTATGCATGTACTGCGATAATAATGCAAAGTATGCTTGATTAGCAAGCACTTTTTTCTTTCCACTTACTCTAGGACATGGAGCACCAACAGAATTCTCCAATTGTTTTAATATGTTATAGCTGTGAACACTATACAATGCCACAATAGGGTGTTCAAATTGAGAACTTGTAAACGGTTAAGAACTGATTTCAGGGGATGGTGGTCTCTAGACGATACAAATCAAAGGGAGGTGCGAAACAAGAAGCTAAGAGATGAAATGAAGAATCAAAGTAGTAAAAAGAATGAAGCAAAAGATGTTGAGACGGACAACTATCGAAGAGGACATGGCAACGATGATATCATTATTATTTTTATCGTTGTTTGTTATTTTACATATATATTATATGATATGTATAATACATATACATGTTATGGGTAGATCATCTTGGTCCAACTGTCATCGTCTGGGCGTTGTAGCACATTTCGCTCTTTTACCTACGTACACAAAAATGATAACTAAATCGACAGTAACGGTGAACACATTGCTATTGCAATATTTTGCGATCGTTTGCTCAACGTAGCTGGAATGATATTTAGATATAAATTCGTTTTTTTCGTAATGTTAATTCGTAATGGATAAAATTATGATTAAACTTGAGATTTACTTGTATGAATTGGAGATATCAGTTGAGTTCTGCAGGAGTGCAAAGATCACGAATCATAGAAATTCCAGAAAGAGGCACGGAGCTAGAGTACGAAAGTGAGATAATCTCTCTCTCTCTCTCTCGATTTTTCACAATCTCCCACTCCTGACGCCGTTCCGAGAGGCGTGACGGCCCATGGAACCTTGTTGACTGCTCTCTTGGACTGCTCCCCCCGCCGTTGCGAGAGAGTCGTCTTTCTTGAGAGGGGGAAAAGAAAGAGAGAGCGCGCACGCGTCAATTTCATGCAGCCCCTCGTGCTCTCTCTCTCCCTTCTTGCTCTCCACTCTAAACATGTGGCCTGCCAAGTTGTGGCTCTTTCTCATCACAATGTACTCGGCTTCAGCTTATACCAAACGCGACTCTGAAATCGACAAATATTACAGGTTTTACACGGTTTTTTTATTTGGCACTCCTCATTTCTGACACTCTCTAAACCGGTCGCTTACTCAGGGGGTGTGTCACAAGTTGTGAATAAGCGTTAAAAAGCCGTTACAAGTTGTAAACAGGGCGGTTTTAACCTTGTTTTCCCACTTGTTTACAACTTGTAACGCTTCAAAAACGGGTCTCCCTTTACAGTACTTCCGAGTCATACGCGAGACGGGTTAGACACGAACTTTACAAGTTGTAAACAAGTGAGATTACAAGTTGTAAACAAGTGGCCGTTCCAAACCCGTCTCGTGTAGTGCGCGCGCTCTATTCATAAGAAATTCGTTCGTACACACTATTACAAGTTGTAAACAAGTCAGATTACACCTTGTAAACAAGTGATGGGAAACAAGGTTAAAACAGCCCTGTTTACAACTTGTAACGGCTTTTTCGCGTTTGTTTACAACTTGTGACGCACCCCCTGAGTAGTCAGACGGTGTTCGAAATGAAGAAATCTAATTTAAATATTTGCCCGAATTTCAAACTCTCTTTTTTAGGGGAAATGGAGAAGGAAGCGCTTCAATTTATCCAACAATAGGAGGAAATCAAATATTCGACTCGCTTTTCTCGAGGGAGCATTTCACACGCGTGCTGAGGCAGCGAACAGGTCACTATCGTAATAATTAGAGTTTTGAAAGTGAGACAATCCGACACTTTCCAAACCCACCTCTCAGAATGAGAGAGACTCGGACTTTTCAACGCACGATGTGCGCCGCCACACGATGTGCGCCCGATTTCACAAGCTGCGCGCCGGATTCTGCAAGCTGCGCGCCTTTTCAGGCTTTTCCGTTCGGGACCTTTCAACAGAACGCGCGATGTGCGCCCGATTTCACAAGACGCGCGACGGATGGGTGTATGGTTCGGCGCATCGCGCGTCGAACCATACACCCATCCCGCGCAAGTCCGAGGAGGCCAAATTCGACGTCTCATTGTTTCCCCCCGCCCACTATCCGATTTCTCAGAGATCAATGGGTGATTTACATAACCTTGATTAAGAATAAATAACATTTTCGCATATGAATCTAATGAGGATTTGTTGGTGTTTTTTTTTTTTAAGTTCTTGTTTCTGATATTTCTGTATAGCTTGACTCCCTTCGACAATCTGCGCTAAAAGATATCGGATAGTGAATCATTTTCGACTCTGGATATCGGATTTGTCTTATTCCGCGCTGATTGGCAAAAGAACCGGTCTCTACTCGAACACCCGGGCCGAATTAAAACCTCTAGTAATAATACGCGTTTGCCAAGTGATATTGTGCGAATATCAAAGGTAATTAGCGAATAACCTCTGTTGTTCGTAAAAAAATATTCGATCTAACACTATTTTCTAGCGGAAATTTCAGAAGTCTACCCAGTTTTCGGCAAGAAATATGACTCTACAAGTTCGATTGAAATTGTGAAGCACCCGTACACTGTTCTCGACTCGACAAAGCCATTTATGTGAGCCCCGAATAGCAAGTCGCTTTTTTAGTTTTTCAATTGTACATATATTGTAATGCACGTTGTTTCTTGTTCTTGTTGTGCATTTATATTCTATAGAAAACATTGGAAATTTGAAGCCATATTCAAGCATACAATGAGAAACAGTTTCTAGGATCAAGACACCAAGTGTACATGCTCACTCACTTGTAAGTGAAATGTCACTAGAAATATGAGACATTCCACTGACGAGTAAGTGTTCACCTGCAGGTGTCCTGACACAAGTGAAATTTTTTTTGAGTGATAGCCAATGACTTTGATGCTTGAAGGGTCATGCATCAAATAATGAAATGCAAAACTCGATCTGTAATTCAGCCGAGATGGTTCGGTATGTTGTTTTTTCTCTCGTCACTACGAAAATCGTGGTGATTGCACTTGTTCTTGAGTAGTATTCTTATATTTGAGTAGTACAGTATTCTTTGCCGAGCAGGCACAAAAGAAAATGAAAAAGATTAGTGCTCAGACCGGGATTCGAACCACGGGCCTTCCGCTTACCGGGAAGATGTATCAACCACTTTTCTGTCTTGCACTATGGTGATTTATATGTTTTCAGATGCTCAAACACGATCACGAATGTTCCAACGTTGTATCCCTTCCAATTCGAGTCAAATCACGGGCAAATGTGAGAGCTTTGAAATATTGTCATAATGTAGGCGAGAAATGAAGCAGGTCAGCTTGACAGCTAGGCGAGTCTTAAATAATTGAAAAGACTGAAATTGGTTTCCTTACAGTTTGTCCGAATTCGCTTGGCTCTGCCCGCAGGACCAATTTTGCTGTGAGTATGAATGCTGCAAAATGAAAGAGTGAGGACAATTTTAAACTTGTTTTTCAAAAAAAATGTCTCGATTAGTCAAGTTTTTACCTTAAACTTTAAGTTAAAGTTTTCAGAGCGGAGTCGAAAGTCGCTGTTACCGTTTGCTTTCTCATCATCATCATTATTTTAGTCGCTCTTGGCATTAGGAAGCAACGAGCTGCAATGCCAAGGTATCGCTTTCATAACAATAATGATGATAGTAATAATAATATTTATGCGAGTAACTAAAAAATTACATCAATGAGCAACAAAAACAATATGGCCACTCAGGGAGACTACTCAATTTTAAGAATTATTTCTCAGTTCTCACCTTGTCGTAACATCCGATTTAGATATTATATATTACCTAACTATCGAACACGTTCAGCTATTTTCCTATTTTACATGAATCATCTTTAAGGAGCGGCGCGATAAGGAGTTTCAAGAGGAAGGAGGAGTGCGCAGCGTTGTGGGCTCTCCGAAGCGAGGAGGAGGAACTACTACGGGATCCGGATCTCCAGAAAGGAGTCAAGGAAGAAAGAGAACCTTCTCCTCTCGACCTCACACGCCCGCTTACTCCACCAGACCACTTTTGGGATATTTGGGACAACGTGAGAGAAGAGGAGGGACTGTTGTGAATGCGCTCACCGAAAGGCACCATATTGAGAAGTTATATAAGTATATATGTCCATATATTACCATATATCAACCAAGGACTGGTAACGAATAGAACGCAATCGACCACTGGTAATTTTTTTACATATCTACAACATTATGTATTTTGATCTCACGATGTTTCGCAATAAACATTAACAAAACTTCATTATTCGCTCTATGATGGCCTCCCGAAAGCCTGAAATGAACATGTTTGTCAATACCCGCATCGTTCTCTCTCTCTCTGCAGGCCTGCTTCCTTGCGCATGGCGAGAGATATCTAGAGAGAGAGAGATGGAGAGAGAGATGGAGAGAGAAATGGAGAGAGAGAGAGATGGAGAGAGAGAGATGGAGAGAGAAATGGAGAGAGAGAGAGATGGAGAGAGAGAGATGGAGAGAGAAATGGAGAGAGAGAGAGATGGAGAGAGAGAGATGGAGAGAGAAATGGAGAGAGAGAGAGATGGAGAGAGAGAGATGGAGAGAGAAATGGAGAGAGAGAGAGATGGAGAGAGAAATGGAGAGAGAGAGAGATGGAGAGAGAGAGATGGAGAGAGAAATGGAGAGAGAGAGAGATGGAGAGAGAGAGATGGAGAGAGAAATGGAGAGAGAGAGAGATGGAGAGAGAGAGATGGAGAGAGAAATGGAGAGAGAGAGAGATGGAGAGAGAGAGATGGAGAGAGAAATGGAGAGAGAGAGAGATGGAGAGAGAAATGGAGAGAGAGAGAGATGGAGAGAGAGAGATGGAGAGAGAAATGGAGAGAGAGAGAGATGGAGAGAGAGATGGAGAGAGAAATGGAGAGAGAGAGAGATGGAGAGAGAGAGATGGAGAGAGAAATGGAGAGAGAGAGAGATGGAGAGAGAGAGATGGAGAGAGAAATGGAGAGAGAGAGATGGAGAGAGAAATGGAGAGAGAGAGAGATGGAGAGAGAGAGATGGAGAGAGAAATGGAGAGAGAGAGAGATGGAGAGAGAGAGATGGAGAGAGAAATGGAGAGAGAGAGAGATGGAGAGAGAGAGATGGAGAGAGAAATGGAGAGAGAGAGAGATGGAGAGAGAGAGATGGAGAGAGAAATGGAGAGAGAGAGAGATGGAGAGAGAGAGATGGAGAGAGAAATGGAGAGAGAGAGATGGAGAGA